>CP048717.1:0-1200000 GCA_022641835.1 Petasospora fabianii | reverse complement strand
AAAAAACACACACATACTGTTATTGCTTGCTAAGCGGGGCGAAACACTTGCGGATCGGGTGTTCGGGACGTTGCAGTAGCTTGCTCGACATCACAGCCTCACTATTGATCCTCGTCAGCCCTAAATTAAGGCCACTTGATCAAAAAACTCAAAGACACCCCACTAATCCACAGAATAAGGTATATTCAATCAAGTCTCTATTTAATGACGTAATCCTCTAGGGTCGTCTCTCAAAGCCCTAATCGGTCGCAGTACCCACCTGTCTTCGAAGGTTCACTCGCTGTAACGTGCCGACCGTTGCATTGAATTCCCACTGTACTGATTGGCCAGACCATGATGTCAAAAACGTCACAATTGCTTCTACCCGCATGTCAAACTGCCCGCCTTTCGAAAAAATTGTTTTTAGCCCTGCTGTTTGGTGCCCCTGCCCTTGCCCCTTCGCCTTCCTTAACACAGCCCTTGTCAAAAAGTCGCGGAAGGTAGCATATCCAGGCAGATCCATGCTCATAGTGCATAAAGGCGCGCCGTCGGATGCAAGTTGGCCTTTAGCAAGCTTCGATCTATGCGAGAGAACACTTAGGAAAACCTTCTTTTCTTATTCGCGGTTAAATTCGTGACACATACATATAATTAAGAGCAATGTCAAATACAATACGTCCATGGTAAGAATCATTAAGACACTGTAAGGTACTGTGATACAATAACCCCATGGAGCGTGTAGATAATTGTCAGATATTTCAGCAAACAGCAGGAGAGAAAGTGGGATAGTGAAAAAAAAAGGTGGGCGTTGGGAGACTTGTACCGCGTGTAAGCGCTTCATAACGGCCGCTCGATACACACGGTCCATGCCTCCACTGTGACCAAACGTCATATTTTAGAGCTCGGACATACTAGCTTAGCCTCGGAAGATAAAGGTGCTTCCGTAATGTCGCTTAACTAATCTAAACAACGACCATCTTGCATTGCTGATGCTTCTGTCTATAGACACGGGTGGACTCTAGCACGACTTGTCTCTGGACCTCGGCACCTCGGTCAAAGGAGCACTATAAGGCGGACACCGGAGCTAAGGAACCGTTGGTCTTTTACACATCAAACATGCGTTAGTATTATATTGCACGTCATGATATAGTTCTAGGACAAAGGCTGTCATCCGTAATTATAGTGCTTCATGGTTTTTATTTTTATATCCTGGTCTTTAAAAAAGTTGTTGTGCACCCATTTGGCCCCCTTAGATCATTATCATCATCTTCGGCATCATTTTCTTTGTCTATAAAGAAGATTGTCCGAATAAATGTATGTCTTGTTTACCCAGCTCTGACACAGACATAAAGTAGACGGTATATGTCGGAAGTAAAGACACAGCTACTATATGTCCCCAGCCGAAGGTGCGGGTCCTTTGTAAAAGCTGCGTTGTAAACCTGCCATCGCTTCTCTAACCTTCTACGCGTGTCGCGGCAAGGAGCTCCTAAAGGTGATCTAAGGTGCATACGAATTGTATCGCAAAGGTGAGTACAAAATAAATCATTTGCCATAGGTGGGTGTTATGTTTAGCAGGGGTAGAGATAAATGTCTCACTCGTGCAGATGATGATGTTACAGAAAATTCTTTCACTCCCGGTGACATAAGTTAGTGTGGAAGGGGAATGCTTTACGCGCACTTCCGTTTCCAGGTTGGATCAACATCGGTTGATAGGCAGTGCCGTAGGTTACATGTTTGTACAGGGATTCGCCGACGCACTGCCATAATCTCCAGCAGGAGCGTGCAGCAGAGGCATGCTGTGCGTGGTAGTGCAGACAACTACAGCATCTCCTGCTCTGAACAAAGCGCAGACAGGGAAGTTAATTGACGTGTGTGTACACTCTCTAGTTATGGTGTCCCTGTGGAGCCAATGAAGTTTGTAAAACACAAGTCATGTAAGAGCTGAGGCTATTAGCCTAACATTAAACAAAGGTATTGGGGGTAATGGGTCTATTTATTGAAGAGCGCAATCGCTAGTGGCTACTTGACAATTCCCGCATCGGGTAACTCGTGAACAGGGCCACAGATCCTAGCTGCGAGTTGCCGATAACTTCTGAAGGCGTGTCTCTACACGATGTTATCTTCACCCGAATCCGCTGTCGGTTCCTCGGTCCATTTGAGGAGTTCATGTTAGCATTTGAGGCTCGACGGGCCCCGTGGACTGTGGCTAATGAGTTGGTAGAGCAATGATAGTATACTGACTTTCTCGCTGTAATTAGCGCTGAACTTTATTTGCCTTATCAACTGCGCTATTGGTTGTGTGGAGTTGTGACGAAATTTTGCCGAGCCAAGTTGTTTTTATTGATATTATCTTTGATACTCATGAGTGTCTATTAAGTCTATTTTTGAGAGCATTGCAAAGAGCAGTATCTCTCGATTAGAAATCAGAGCTGCCAATATCGGCATTGATCACGTCTGCTGTTTGATCAACATTGGTCCAAATGTATAAACTGCAGGCTCTTGATTTTCCGGTGACCATGAGGCATACATACCTTACATCTGCTATGTATTGCCACATGAAGTTCGGTTGTGACTGATGGATGCGTGACTGATTGATGCTCGCCAAAAAAGGACAGACACAAAGACAGAGACAGACTTTAATCTCCTGTAACTCACTCGTCTTGGTGCTTGTTCTCGTTCTGTTAGAAACTTTGCTGGTGGCCGGATAAACTTGTGACAGCACTTACCCGGCCGGCCGCAAATCGCCGGCTGCCCGAATTTTACTCTAAGAGAACTTCTGATGAGGAGTTGGGGCCTGGGTAAGTCGGGTCTCCATCGGATACAGACACTTCATAGCACATAGCCATTACGGTGTGCTTGTCACTCTTGCACCACTTACGATGAACACAGGCATAGCGACAAAGAGAGCCAAGGCACAGCGGCTCCACAGCGGTTCCTGGATCGCACCGCCTCCGTAAGCTCAGAGTGCGGGGTGACGCTTGTGGACGCAGATCACCACAACGGGAAACAACTCCATCGTGACGTTGTGGCTCAGGCGAAAGAACCGAGGGACATCTCCGTGTTGATGAGAGGTCTTGCAAATACGAACGAGTCACACCAAATTCATCTCCAATAGCCACACAATCCCATTATGCTGACGGTTCTATTGACTTAATTTTCATTTCAGCTGTGTGTGTTTGAACCACAGAGTCAGGTCGGCAACGAGCTGACAAAGGTAGCCTCAAAAGAGAAATCACCTGTTCTGCAAATCTGAACAGACGAATGGAGCAGCTCTAGATGCAAGATCGAATGCCATAACATCCAACACATGGGTGATCCGTCGGTGATTGAGGGAGAGATAAGAGAGAGAAGGTCTTGACGAATGTAAGCTCCACATTCTCGTCAGTGCCTCAATGCACAGTACATACACCCGTCGATCTTTGGTGGTTAATGTACAGGAACCATAAAGTGCATAGTTGAAGGCTTACAACAGCTAATTAATCAGCCTCCGTCGTCTTAGAGAAGGATGGGGTTGTATAAGCTAAGCCTCAAAGCTGATATAGAGCTCAGTTGTAGATAGCCACGACATCTTTTGGGTCGTTCTAAGCTTTGGACAATGACATCATTGCAAGAAATACCTTCTGTTTAGTGTGTTGTCATGCTCGGTGTTTCCCCTTCGCCCCTCTGACTATCGGGAAGGTTACACCAGCGGAGGCTGGGTGTACTGTACGGGTCAGCAGGGCCAGGTACTTCTGCAGTGTGCCACATGCACCGTCGCTCGTCGACTGGTATAGACCCCCTTCGCCACGGTCAAAATGGCTTTGACGGGCATATGTGAAGAGCTATACCGAAAAACACAGGAGACATTGTGGCTAGGAAGCAAGAGTATCAACAGAGAGATGATAGAGAGTTTTACATACTACATAGGGCAACTAGACACACCCTTGATCGCTTGTTTTTGAGCTCCTGCATATACACGCAGGGTAGAAAACTCGTGCGCAGAACACGGCACATCCTCTCTGCTTGGCCCTTGATAACGTAATGGAAGACGACCACCTTGGAAGAGAGAAGGAAGCTCTAGCGTGGGTCTGGGAATATAAGTTTACAGTTTAGCGGGGGATACATCAAAAAGCTGGCCGATATACTTCTTTGAATTTACAGAGCAGGTGTGCCCAGGAGGCTTTGGTGACTTTTGATTTGTTTTTCCGATGACACCTGTACCTTATTCGGTAACATTCTTTCGACGTGGCCCGATGCGCTAATTGTGAGGAAGGCTATGAATATTGTTCTCTGTGCTCCCCTGCTTCTAAAAAACGTGGCAAGGACATACCGATTATGGATTTCAATGACTTCGTAACCCAACCCAATCATCCAGCCTCTTCTACCTGCCCTTATTAGCCCGTTATTACCCTTTTCCAGTGATGCAACTACAGGAGTTACATGCTAAGCTTCTGCAAGTCGGGACAGAAGCCGCATACCCGTGTTGCGCGTTCATGCGGATCACAGCAAGCGGCTGTAGATCCCTGCACGTCATCTGCGGCCGCGATAACAAACTTTGAGAGTTTGGGAAAACGTTGACGAATGGTGGAGAACATGCCTCAGTATGGTGGTACAGTTTAGTAGGCAATGACGAACAAACTTTTTGATGATTTGCCCTTTAGGAAACTGTATTGATGGTATCATAGGTGATTAGTATCTACATGGGAATACAAAATATTGAAAGGGCAATCAATCCATTCTTTTACAGTTGCTTCCTTTGATCGAGTGTGACGTTGCCGAGGACAGCCTGGTCCTTAGCCTGTAACCTCACACCCGGGTAAACCAATTAACAGTGCACGTCCTTCCTTGGACATCAACACGTATCAAGCTGGGAAGTTGTCATACGAGCTCATCATTAGCTCACTAGGTCTTAAACTGATTTCAACTTTAAACTCCATGAATATTTCACTCCCAATGCCCCCTTTTTGTTGACATGTCTCGGCTCTTTGTCTCGAAGCCTGTAGAGACAAGATAAATCACTGTGCAGCGCAGCTAGACAGCTTCCTCTACACCCTCTACCACTACAGCAGCAAGTAGCTCTGCCATTGCTTTCTACCACTGCTCCCGCTCCCTGGCTAAAGCACATCTCCATATAGCCGCCCGATATTCCTCGCCGATTATCGCCGTTGGGGCCCTCCCAGAGGGCACTAGACTCGAAGCCCTGTGTAGGTTTGATGGCTTGTGTCTAATTTGACCATGGCCACAGAAGACAGCCTATGACGAGACAAAGGCTTTGAGCTTAAGTGCCGAGGGGAGGAAAGGAAAAGGCTGAAGACGGACGCAAGGGTGAGGCGCACGCGTCCGGCCAAAAGATGCACGAATTCTGCAGGATGCATACAGGCTGCAGATGTTGTGACTTTTACTTGCAGTTTTCTGCGCGCTGTATAGAACTTTTGGGGCTTGTCTAACATCCCGCCTCATGGGATGTGTGCCTCTTGGGCGGTGCTGCAGTGCTCTTTTCTTTTTTGCGCCGCCTCCTCTCCCCCTACCACCGCCTGCTTCAGCTTGCACTCGTGCGTCTCCACGATATATAACAACCAGAGAGCCCACGGTTGTTGCTCCACTCATTGGGTATTAACACACCATCACTCTAAACTTTCAAGTTACAAGCACGTGCGTTCTGTTCTCCGTTCACAGTCACTACTACCACACTGGAGATCAATCCGTACCTTACTACAACACCCCACTAAAATCACATACACAACCAGCCCACAATGGCTTCCGTTGAAGATTTCCCCTTTGCTGACTTCAAGTATGGTTCCCTTGATAGTAATACGAATTCCAATGCATTTGGCTTGCCTTCAGGCACCGAAGTGCTAAACCTCGATCTCTTTGACGAGATGGACCACATGTCCACTAACCTCGCTTTCCTCGAGGAGAAGGAGGAACTTGAGGAGTCATCCCCACTCTCCTCTGTTCCGGCTCAAATACCCATGACACTCGCTGCTCCATCCATGATTATGCCACAACAGGTTCCTCCTCAACAATTACATCAGTTGCAACAACATCATCAGCCACAGCAACAGCTACAGCAGGTTCAACAACATCTTCTACCCCTTGAACAGACACATCACCACCCTGTGGCCCAGACACAATACCCTCCTGTTGATTCGCAGATGTTCTATGACCAGCAGTCAGCTTTTATTCAATCAACGCCATACGATGCCGGCTTCCCACCTGTTCATGCATTTGTCCCACCAGTTACCACTCCAGCGCAGGCTACAAATCAACAAATGGAGTTCCAGACTCCTCAGAGACAGAGAAACATGAGCGAGGCTGACATTTATGACACTATTCAGCACGATTTGCATGAGTCTCCACTCTCATTGTCTCCAGAGTCTGTCATTGCCTCCTTTGTTGCTCAGTCATACTCTACTGCCCCATCATATATTCAGGATGACCTTCCAGCCCTCTCTTCCCTTGCCAGCGACTTGAAACGCTACAAGGTTATCAGAGGTATCTCCTCTGGTGGATCAGCAACCAAGCCACCTCGTGTCGTTACACTTGCCAACCACCACTATGCTCCAGTGAGTCCTGAACTTGTTGGTGCTACTCTTCATGACCTCTGCTTGCCACAGTGGAGTGATGAGGAAAAGCAGGATCGCAGAAGAATTATCCGTGTTGAGAGATTCCAGATTGGTTCTCGTATCGTTGCACAGTTCAGCATCCTTGGTTCTGCTAAGGAGAACCCAAAGACTATGCCAGCTGCTCCTGGTGTTGATGTCGTTGAAGTTTCGTGTCTTGATTGTTACACTTCTGCCAATGAAGATGAGGATGAGTACTCTGACTCTGCTGACTATGGTTACAAGACTGAATCAGAACTGAAGCGTGCCTTCTACATCACAAGTGTGGAAGTGATCAAGGTTGTGGAGCTGTTAATTGGAACTGAGGTCCAGGATGCCGTTGAGCGTCGTCGTGAAAGAGGAAGAATTAGATCTAATTTGGTGCCATTTTGGTCCAAGAAGCCAATCTCTTCAAGAATGTCTAACCAGGAAATTAGAAACTCTTCATTAGGTTCAGACTCTTTGGACTTCCGTGTTGAGCTTGCCACAAGGATCATGTCCTATGAGGTGAGAAAACCAAGAGGCTTTGACAAGGAGGTTAGAATCTTAAAGTGGGACAAGCTGGTTCCTGCTTTGAAGAGAGCCTTGCAGAGTTACTATGTTGAGGTTCCAGATGATTTGGAGGAGGCATTTTGAAGATCTGTGATCTTTTTTCTTTGTATATAACGATGGTTTATGATTGGTTTTGACGGCGTTACACCCACACACCTTCATCTATACGCTTTTAGTATTTGAGAGGTTGTCTAAGAATTGTTTTTTTCCATGTTGTTGTTTTAGAGCTGGCTTTATTGGGAGTTTTGTCTTTTTTTTACTGTTAAGTTGTTTTACACTCTGGTGTGCACTGGCCTGGTGTCTTTGCTCCATTTCAGGGTTTGTATTGTTTATTCTGTGAATTGACTCTATAATGCCTTTCTGGTGGGTTCGCTGTTTCGATACAGTCCCATCGACACTCTTAAAATTGAGACTTTGTAGTTGATTGATACACTGATGACCCTACACTTGCTCCAACGATCATATTACCCAGCACGCACAGACACGTTGACGCAATGGGTTGACGCATTGGTGATCAACACCAGCGATAATTAATGCGTCTCTCTTTTTTTTTTTTTTTTTTTCCTTACCTCGGCTCTTTGTTCTAAAGAGATCAATACGTGGACTTTACTTTGCCAGTCGATGGGTCGGACAATCGGTGAAGGCGTATCTCGTAATTTGTGTGTTCTCCCTTCTTCATAGACGATGTGTTGGGTGTATGGTTGGAAAGAACGCAGTAGAGTAACAAAGTAACAAACATCTATAGAGAGGGTCCCTGAGACCTGTAGCCCTGTAGCCCTATGGCCCTGTCTCACAGTGGACGATTACGATCAGCGCTGGACTTTTTTTAAACACTTAGCCGATTGCTGGTTTACGTCCCATCCTCTTAAAAGGTGGTAAATGTTCTATTGATATCGGCATTTGTGCTGATTTCTCGTCATCGAATCCCCGGCAAAACATCCCCCCCTAAAGATGAACATTCCCTCGCTGCCTGCCACCTGCCAACGTCCATTCCTGCATCTGGCTGCATAGTCATGCACTGCAACACTCAAAGTAGCCTCAGGCGTCGGTAGAGGAGAGCCAGGGGGGATTTTTGACGAGGGCACGCCTCTGGTAAACGCGATCCTTTCGAATCCAGGGCAAAGACTACGAGCCAAGATCAAAACATAAAAAAAAAAAAAAAGACATCTCCAAAGCTCTAGATCAAATTCAAAACAAAAGACGCGGTTCGTTTCCTTGGTTAAAGTAAGAGATCATCTCTACAGCCGCGCCTGTCTAGCACAAAGAAGGGTTTCTGCTATAACACTTTGACCAAACGCAGTCATGGCAGCCAACGCTACGGAGACGAAGAATACGTCTACACAAGCCGTGCTCACCGCCTTGGCCACGAACGGCGTTCTCTTTGGTGTATTTGTCGCTCTGTTCCTTGTCTTTAGACTTAAGCTTCACAGAATCTATCAACCAAAGTCCTCGTTTGATCTCATCAATGACGAGAAAAAGCCCGAACCACTCCCATCTGGTCTCTGGCAATGGTTGATTCCACTATTGAAGAAGTCTGATAACTTCGTCATCAGACAGGCAGGTCTCGATGGTTACTTCTTCCTTAGATACCTCTCAATCATCTGTGGTCTCTGTTTCTTCTACATGCTCCTCTTCTTCCCAATTCTTCTCCCAATCAACAGTGTCGATGGTAAGGGATCTGAAGGTCTCGACGGCTACACGATCTCTAACGTTGGCCATCGCTCAAGATACTATGCCCACGCTATCCTTGCCTGGGTCTTCTACTTTGGTGTTATCTTCGTCGTTTACAGAGAGCTTATGTACTATGCCTCCACTAGACAAGCTGTATTGGCATCTCCACGTTATGGTCAAAAGCTCTCTTCGAGAACTGTCCTTTTCCAAACTGTCCCAGAGCAGTACCTCGATGAAGGCGAGTTTGCCAAGTTGTTTGAAGACGTGAAGAAAGTGTGGATCGCCCGTGGTCCTGCTGACATTGCTGATAAGGTTGCTCAGCGTGATGCTCTCGTTAGCAAGTTGGAAAATGCACAGAACTCATTGTTGAGAACTGCGATGAAGCTCAAGTTGAAGAAGGAAAAGAAAGGTGAAACCATTTCCCCAGAGGATGACATCTCAGCATATGTCTCAGAGAAGAAGCGTCCATCTCACAGACTCAAGTTCCTCATTGGTAAAAAAGTTGATACTATCAAATACGCTAAGGACCAAATCCCAATTATGAACGCTGAGATTGAAGAATTACAAGCCAACCATGCTCAGGCTCGTCCAATGAATTCCGTCTTTGTCGAGTTTGGATCCCAGTTCTCTGCACAAGTTGCCTTCCAATCCGTCACACATCACACAGCTTTATACATGTCTCCACGTTACATCGGTTTGGAGAACAAGGACATTGTTTGGATGAATATGCGTATGTTCTGGTGGGAACGTCTCGTGAGACACTTTGGTGCCATTGCAGCCATCACTGCCCTCGTTATCTTCTGGGCCATCCCAGTTGCCTTCGTTGGTATGATCTCCAACATCACCTACTTGACTTCAAAGATCTCATGGTTGGGTTGGATCAATGATATTCCAGATCAATTGCTTGGTATCATTACATCCATGCTTCCAACTATCGCCTTGGCGGTGCTCATGATGCTCTTGCCAATCTTTATCAGATTGATGGCTAAGGTTGCCGGATCACCATCAACTCAACATATTGAATATTTCACTCAACAGGCATTCTTTGCCTTCCAGGTTATTCAAGTTTTCCTTGTTACCACCATTTCCTCCTCCGCTACATCTACTGTCACTCAGATCATTGATGATCCAACTTCTTCCATGTACCTGCTCTCTGAGAACTTGCCAAAGGCATCGAACTTCTATGTCTCTTATATTGTCTTGCAAGGTTTGACTATGTCTTCTGGTGCTCTTTTGCAAATTGTCACTTTGATCTTGTTCTACGTTCTTGGTTACTTGCTCGACAACTCACCAAGAAAGAAGTACAACAGATTCTCCAAGTTGTCCTCCATGTCCTGGGGTACCACTTTCCCTGTCTTTACAAACTTGGCTGTCATCACTTTGACGTATTGTATCATTTCCCCATTCATGTTGCTCTTTGCATCTGCAGGATTCTTCTTGCTTTACGTTGCCTACTTGTACAACTTGACTTACACATTCCAAGAGTCTCCAGATGGAAGAGGTATGTACTATCCACGTGCCTTGTTCCAGACCTTGGTTGGTGTTTACTTGGGTGAGATCTGTCTTCTTGGTTTGTTTGCCGTCTCTAAGGCATGGGGTCCAGTTGCATTGACGGGTATTCTTCTTGGTTCGACGGTGTTCATCCACGTCAATTTGAACGCTGCATTTGACAATTTGCTCACTGTTGTTCCAGTCGATACCATGAAGCCATTGGACGGAATCAGTGATACCCCATCTTACAAAAAGCCTACCTCCAACGCTGCTAGATACTCGGGCATGTATGACCATCAAAGCAAATTGGAGAAGTCATTTGATGGTGAATCGTCACTACGTGCTCCAACGAACGTGTTTGAACTCGATGATTTGAACAGATTGTCCCTCGATAAGTCTCGTCATGGTGCTTCTATCCCACTTCTCGCTGATGGTGATACGAGTATCATCCCACCTGCTCCATTGTGGAAACGTTTCTTCCAGCCACATGTCTACAACTCTTACAAAGTGGCTAAGACTCGTATACCAGACATTTACAACTATCCAGATCCAAATGAGGAGACTGATCCATTCAAACTTGAGCACGCTTACGACTATCCAGCAGTGTCTGCTCGTTGTCCAAAGGTTTGGATCCCACGCGATCCAATGGGTCTCTCCACTAGAATGATTGAGGAATTTAAGGGTATTCTCGAGATTTCTGATGAGAATTCCTTCTTTGACGAAAAGGGACGTATCGTTTGGATCGGACCTCCACCTTCATATGAGGATGCTGTGGACGTCAAGAAGAGAGACTCTCCATTTGAAGAGGAGGACGAGTATGAGTCTCAGAAGATCTAAACATGATGCGAGCTTCTTTTGATTTGGTTTGTCTTTCTCTTATAATATTGTGCTATAAATATTCTGGATGTTGTTGTTGATGTTGTTAATATTGGTTCTCAGTCGTTTGCTAGTTTGTCTTTCTTGCATGCCCCAAACAGCCAAAGTATGATTGTTGGTCCTCGAACTGCAGTTCTCTTTATAAGTTTTGAGTAGCTTTAATATGACTCTAATTAAGGAAATGACTGAAGTTTCTCTTCAAAGGAATAACTACATAGTCGGAGATATGTCTAATGGCCCCGGACAACTCCGAAATCCGATGGCGCCGTTAAAAAAATAAATAATAAAAAAAAAAAAAAAAGAAACATAGCTCATCGGAACCATCCTTTAAGGTCATTTTCCCCTCCACAAACAACCCTTCACGTTGACTCTCAGACAGCTGACACGCACACTAACGTGCCTAAAGACAATGACTAAGCTTCAGGGCCGTGAATTATTCGCATCGATTAACTCACCGCAGCGCATCGTCGCTCCGATGGTGGACCAGTCCGAACTCGCCTGGCGTATGCTCTCCAGGAAGTACGGGGCCACTCTATGTTACACTCCCATGATGCACGCCCGTCTCTTCGCTACTCAAGAGAAGTATCGCAGGGATATGTGGTCCGAACTTGATGGTGGTGAGCAGGACAGACCGCTCGTGGTGCAGTTCTGCGCAAACGACCCAGACTATCTTCTCCAGGCCGCAAAGCATGTTGTGGGAAAGTGTGATGCCGTGGACATCAACTTTGGTTGTCCACAGGGAATAGCGAAGAAAGGAGGCTACGGTGCCTTCCTGATGGATGACTGGCCGTTGGTGTATAAACTGATCAACAAGCTGCATACCGAGCTCGAGGTACCAGTCACAGCCAAGATCAGAGTGTACGAGGACAAGGAAAAGACACTTGAGTATGCCAAGATGGTGTTGGATGCCGGTGCACAGTTTCTGACAGTGCACGGAAGAACTAGGGAGATGAAAGGTCAGAAGACAGGTCTCGCCGACTGGGAGATCTTGAGATACCTCAGAGATAACCTTCCGAAGGATACGGTGTTCTTCGCCAATGGTAACATATTGTACCCAGAGGACATCACACGTTGTCTTAACGAAGTATCTTGCGATGCTGTGATGAGTGCCGAGGGTAACTTGTTCAATCCAGCTGTGTTCCTTGATGAGACTGCTCCATTGAAGGAGCAGCATCCAAGAGTAGATAAGATTCTCAGAGAGTACTACGAGATTGTAAAGGATTGTCCAGGAAATGCATCCAAGATCGCTATGAAGTCCCACATGTTCAAGATTCTTCGACCATTCCTACCTGTACACACGGATATCAGAGAGATGGTGGCCAAAGTGTCACCTAAGCACAACTTTGATGCCGTTGAGTCTATTGTTAAGGCTGTCGAGGACCGAGTTGCAGAGATCTATGCTAAGGACGACATCGAAGAGCTCGATGTAATCACAGTGGGGGAGAAGCAACCATGGGGTGGTGCTTATAGAACTGTTCCATACTGGAGGTGTCAACCATACTTCAGACCGGTGAACGGTGTTACAGGAGACAAACGTGTTACGGAGCAGTTGCAAGAGAATGAGAAGAAGAGAAGTGCTGAGGATGAGCTCCGGAAGGATCAGACCAAGAAGTCCGTTTAGAGACGATAGAAGTAATGTATGCTTTAATGACCTTTATTAGAGTTAGACGAGTAGTCTGAATAAGATCATCCAAATGATGACCGTAATTGATAGCTGTGGCGGATGTTGAAGGCTCATACCGTTTAGGAATACCAATGCGTACGACAAAATTTGTCTCCAGCCCTTAAGATCGGTTCTCATGAGCACACAGGCTACAACAACAATGCACTGAATACTATAGAGCAGGATCATCCGACCACGTTTCCGGTTGATAGGCAATGGTAAAGGAGGAGACTCTGCGTTGTGAGTGAGTGGCAAGCGACTAGAAACTAAGCTCACAGCTGGATCAAGATCTTCTTCAATCCATGCGAGTCTTTCCAAGATCTCCTCGGCATCCATACGATCATTCGGTGTATGAGATGTGAGATTTTTGATGATCTCAATGAGTCCAGGGTGTAGTCCCTCTCTGGTGCCGATTTTGATGTCGGCCATTATCTCCCTCTTCAGATCGTTCAAATCAGTGCTTTTGAAAGGCGCACCACCAAAGCACATGAACATTAAGATCATACCCAGCGAATAAACATCTGTTTTCTTATTAAATTGCTGTATGTTCTCATAAACGTCGAGTAGCTCTGGTGCTGTGTATTCCAAGGTTCCCGTAGCCCCTGTACCGGATCTAGTTTCGCCCTCGAGTTGACTCTCACCAAAATCACCAATAAGTACATCTGGAATCTTCTCCAAGTCCGGCTCGAAGAAGTGTTCATCACTATATTTAGCACTCAAGAGACAATTTGACGGTTTTAAGTCACGGTGGATAATATGATGTTTGTGGAGTTCAGCGACACCCTTAACGATGCTCTTGAACATGATGACAATCTCCTCGTTGCTCAACAAACGACCTTTCAATTTTCTGATCTTGAGTCGCTTCATTTCCTTGACACTCAGCTTTGGATCTTTTAATGACGTGACGAGGTCCTCCAAATTCCCACCTGAACAGTACTGCTGGAGGATGAACGCACAGGGCACTTTTGGGCCAAACTCGTTGATACTGTCCACCTCGAGCCAGACGTGATTATAGTTCACCAAATGGTGCGTATTACAGCTGATCTTAACTAGCATATGAACTTCCTTCAATATCTTGGATAGCCACAAAGGGTCCTGCCCAATTGTGATCTTTTTTAATGCAAACGTACCCAACGATACGCCATTAAGGATATGTTCAACTTTGTATACAGACCCTCTGGATCCACGCCCAACCATCTCGATCTCCTTGAAGAACTTATCAAAGTATCCCTGTGTGAAAAGGGTATCAGGGAGCCGGAAAGTGTCTTCGAGGAGCCTAAAGTAGTTCCCATGGCTCATCGCCTCGCCATCATCTCCCATGGGTGACTGCGAGTCTGCCAATGCAATGGTCGTTGTGGAGCTGTTTCGCCGTCTTGGTGAGCCCGAGCGACGCGCCTCGTCAAATCTGGCACCACAGTGAGGACATGTTAGTCTCTTAAACTCCGGATCATTGAGATCAAATGGATAATCGGACGGAGATGCCAGTGACACCTCGTTAGTCTCCTGGTTATGAATCACAAGCGTGTTGATGTTGTTCAGCACGACGGAGTAGATCTGTTCTCCCGGTGGAGTCTCCGGGGGTTTCAAGCCATTGAATACAACTAAACTCATGGGGAAAATCTGTGAAAAATCTTTGTGTACATAGGTTGGTGAATTGAAATGTTGTCCATTGTTGAAGAGCTGTCCTATATATCTACAAAAGATGGGGAAATTCTAGAAAACGTCCAAAAGCGGTAATACCCATTTTTCTATGAGCGTTCTAGAACATACGCGTCGTCCGCGTAGTCTGTGGCACTAAGAAGCTTTCCATTAACTACCCTGATCTTTGTCTAGGTGTCTAGTTTGCTTCATTTTTTTTTTTTTTTGGTATATCTATGGTATAGTTTTTGTACGTTTACCTCGATGAACTTATTCATATGTACCTAGCTTCCCCTGAAGCCAGGTCCTCGCTATTCGTCCCTCAACGTTCTCGGAAATGCGCGCATCCTCGGTTCAAGCTCAAGCTGCCCTCCTCTCTAATTTCTCCACATCTATGTCACTGGTGTTAAAATCTCCTCTCATCTGCTCCATTCTTCCTTCTTCGAGATGTTTTCAACGTGCAAGAGAATGGCAGAACAGCGTCTGTCTCTTCTGAGTCGCCAGCTCTCAAAACAGAACTACTCCACTGTCCAGAGTGGGGCCAAGTACACCAACGACTTCAAGGCTTATTGCAAACTTCCAAACGGAGAGATCGGCTCCTATTTCCATGATATCCCGATTAACTTGAACCCGGAGAAGAAGACCGTCAATGTACTCATAGAGATTCCTCGTTGGTCCAACGCAAAGTTTGAGATCAACAAGGATATTCCATTCAACCCAATAACTCAGGACACTAAGAAGGGCAAACTTAGATTCGTCAAAAACATCTTCCCCTACAAAGGATACATGCACAACTACGGAGCAATCCCACAGACATGGGATGACCCTACCGTTACGGATAAGGACACAGGCTTCAAAGGCGACAATGACCCAATTGATGTCTGTGAAATCGGATCCAAGGTGGCCAACCTAGGTGACCTCTTTGAGGTTAAGGTCCTAGGCTGTCTCGCATTGATTGACGACGGAGAACTTGACTGGAAGGTGATTGCTATCAACACCGAGGATGAGCTTGCAAGTGAGCTGAACGATATCGATGATGTCAAGGAGAAGTGTCCTGGTCTTCTAGAGGGAACTTTCAAGTGGTTTAGAGACTACAAGGTGCCAGATGGGAAGCCAACCAACGAATTTGGATTCAACGGTAAGTTCTTGAACTCCGAAAAGGCAGTTGAAGTGATCCAAGAGTCTCACAAGTCATGGGATAAGCTCATTAAGGGCAATGCTGAGCTTGACAAGATGCCTTTGCTTCAAAACGCTACACTCACAGGTACCCCAGGACATGCTCCTCAACCACTTTCCGAGATCGTTCAGGGCTCGGCACTTCCAGATGCACAGATTCCAAGCTCTGTTGATAAGTCTTATTTTGTCTAGATGACCCTCAGACATAAATCATATATAAATAGGGAATGAATTTAATGAATTGAAGACTTTGTAATGTAGAGGAAATACTATAAGCACGTGACTTCCGACCGCCCCCATCCCCTCGGAATTCGCCTGGCAAAATTCTTCGAAAAAACGTAAACAAACATAACAGAGTATTGAGATTTAAAGCTTTTTATTAACATTTAAGGACCAATTCACTTGTCAGACACTGTTGTCATACACCATGACCATCAGTGCATCGACTAGTCTTACCGGGACCAAGTCGTCCGATCAATGGTGCGTTCCTAAACGAGAAATTACTTTGCCCTCCCGAAACGACTACTAACATCACATCAAGGACATTTGATCTTGCATTTAATGTCCTCAAAGTGCCCGAAGACTCGGAGAGGCTTCAGTCTCTTGATAAATTTCTCTCGGATAATATCGATGTGCTTACAAACCCACTGATATTTCAAAGGAAAGCGGGAGATACCTCCCCTTCTGGAGACAACTTTACGATCCGTGGATCTCAGTACAAGGTCATAAAAGCTATCAAAAGTGCAGCTGATGAAATATCCGAATCATTAAACATCAGTGCCACAGAAACACTTCGTGTTCTGTGTGAGGCTGAAGCACGTGTCCCTGAGGAGAAGCTCTCATCTGAAAAGAAAACTAAGAAGGACCCACACATGTCCAAAGAGGAGACCCATCAGATGTACACATTCGCCGTATTGAAGGAAAGACGCACAATACTTCAATTGACAAGGTTTTTGTTGAATCATGAATCCATTGCTGTCATTGAGAACAAATACTCGAAGGATATTCTCGAAGACGCTCTTTATATCAACAAGATGATCACATTTCTGGAGTCCATCATCACCGAACTTCACAAGATCAATGACACTCAACTTCACAAAGAGCTAATCAACAAGGAGCTATCAAACACCATCATTGAGGTTTTGAAGACTCTAGTAACGATCTTGCTCAAAGTTTCCACCACAGACTCCAACGTTGTGCAGTGGTTCCAGCTTCTATCAAAGTTCGAATTTTTCCACGTCTTAAAAGACACTTTGGAGAAGGATGCTTATGAAGAGATCGAAGCACTCACATCCATTGTATCACTCTTGTCATTTGGACTGAATACCAAGGATGATATATTGGACCCATCAGCACCATTTGCCTCTCAACCGAACGCTATCAGGGCCATTCATGACATCATCTTTAACTCATCACAAAACGCCATCGTGCTGTATGCTTGGAGTGTTATCCTCTACGCTCTCCCGGAAGAAGTCTTATCCAAGGCATTCACAGCCAATGAGGACACTGACCAACTTTCAAAGATTGCTGCCAGCAATGCTGTGGGCCTTGAAGTGTTTGAGATGATTGATAAGACTCACAAGATTCTCTCTTATGACTCGCTTTACTCTGCGATTCTGGCTTCTTTCCTCATCTGTACAGTCCCATTGATCCAGCTCACAGACAACACATCCAAGACTTACTATCATGTGCTCAAAGATGCTCCAAACTCATTCATCGAAAAGTTCTTTACGAATCCAAACACTGAAAAACTTTTATACCTCACCAAGGCCAAGTTCCCAGAGGTTACCACGCCATACCTTCGTCTGCTGAGCATCAACGGTGCCTATGCACACAATGAACTCTCAAATATGTCTACCTATATGTCGATCCTGCCCAACAGCAGCATGGACTATGAAATTGACACCGAGCTTGACACAATCACGTTGACTGATGGCCTTCTCGTGAAACCACCTCTTGAACAAAACCCTGATGTGCTGATGCTTCTTCCACCTCAGACGAAGGGTAAGCTCCTACCAACAGGCGACCAAAATACAGATGCTGTTATCTTCCAGCACTCATATAACGGCTGGTCATTGCTTGGGCGTATGGTCCAGAATATTGGGATGGATCCGGAGAATCAGGACTTGTTGTTGACCATCTTGGAGCTTATCACGAGAACGCTTTATGCCTCCGATATTGACACCACATCCGAGATTCTTGAAGGATTGTCCGCCTTTTTGGATGACTCTGACATTCTTGATGTCTTATTGAAGATGTTTGAGCAGTCTCTCCATTACAGAAATGTTCCAACTTTAACACACTTGGTTGAGCTGCTTATTTCCTTGGTTCACTCATACCCACAAATCGTCTGGTCGCATCTCGTTCGCTCAGATTTGCTTGAACATGCTGGAAGAGGTGGCCTTATCGCTACAATCTTAGGAGGCGTGGAGACTGTCAATGGTACTTACGACTTTACCATTGCTTCTCTTGAACTGTTTAATGCTTTGGTTGTTGATTGTCTTTCCAGTCCTGAAGAGCTCTATTCCCAGAAAGCAGAGGTCATTCCTAAATTCACAAACTACGCGGCTCAAGTCTTTGAGAGCTTCATGTACTGGTCTTACATGCAGCCACATCAGAAGTTTGAAATTGCTACGTTGATCCTTGGTGCCTTCACGAAGATGTTGTATGGTGTCTATGCTGTTGATCCGGAGTCTGCTCTGAACCAGAAGATCACGAGTGTCCTAGCCAGCTCGGCCAAGAGAGTCGTTACATCATTCACAGTCTCCTTACCAGATGTCAGGGTCGTTGCCCCTATTCTTGCCGCTATTGATGCCATGTCTTCCAGTCCAACGGTCTTTGAGACCTCTACACGTCTTGGCTTCGCTTTCACACAGTTTGCCAGAAGTTCGATACAGTTCTCTAAGCTTATTGTATCCATCAGATCTGCCATTGGCGAGCCTCCATCAACACTTGAGGAGTCCTTGTTCGTCAAGTCCCCACAACTCATCATGATCTACGCCAAGGTTTCGTCAATGAGATCTGATGTGCTCCAATTACTCACACAGCTTGTCAGTGGATCATGGCCTAGTGGCTCTCCATCTCTGCTCTCCCACTTGAGTGACTACTACACCAATGTTCTCATTTCGTCGATTTCGAGAGACTTGAAGATTGTCCACGATGATTTTACTGTTAAGAAGTCTCTTTTCTCATTCTTCTCTGCTGTTATTGAAGGCAACCAGAAGGGGCTGTCGATGATATTCCTTAACGGTCGTGATATTAGAGACACTAAGACTGACCAGCCATCCCTCCTGAAGGTCCTGAAGGGCGATGTCAAGAACATGGACTACTATCCAAACTGGCTGAGTATACATCTTGTTGATGCTCTTGCGTTCGCATTCAACTCCTGGTCATCTAGAAGACATGAAGAGAAAGATGAGATCGAATTTGTCAAGACACTTGTCAAGGAGTTGAAGAACTCTAAACCTGAGGCCATCACTTCAAATGATCCCGCCGATGTGATTCAAACTTCATACAAGTATAAGTTTAACGCTAGACTTGCCGAAATTTGTGCTCTCATCATCTTCCCATCAAAGAAGGAGGGATCCTCGAGCCAGCCAATCATTGATCTTTTGAGCTCTGATGACATCATGAACTTGATTAAACCATTCTATGAACCATTTGCATACCGTTCCTCTCTTCACAACAACCTTAACAGAAACTTTGAGGACAAGTGGCCAAAGCTCAAACTGAAGCAGTTTATCCGTGCTCCACTTGCTATCACAAACAGATATGGTGAAGGTGCTGTCTACGACTTGAGATTGTTGGATGGTATTCTTGCCAATGACCCCTACTGGAGTGGTTCTGAGTTAACCCCTGGCTACAGATCAGAAGTCATTGCAGCAAGCGTGAACTTGCAGTTGGTGTCTGCTCAGATCAGTGCTGCCAAGTCGTGGGGTGCGTTATTGACCGCCTATGTCAAGAAAGTCAACGTCCAACCGTCGTTCATCAAGATTGTCAAGAAGTTGTTGGAGGCCAATATTAAAGAAGGCACTTCCATTGAGATGTTCAGTGAGGTTTACAGAGCTCGCGTTGAGCTGGCCTTCTTCTTACTCCAATCTGCATCCACCCAAAAGTCTCTGGAGAATGATGATGTCAAGGAGATCTTGGATCTGTCATTACAATTGATTACTTCTATTGATGTTGACTTCCTGAGCAGTCTCTCTGCCAATGCCTCCCATGTATACAGACCGCTGATGAGAATCATCTTTAGATGTTTGGCCGACTCCAATGGTAACACTGCTATCATCGAGGATCTTACTTCTGAGTTGCTTGAGTTCTTTGAGATTGTTATTGCTAAGGGCTCTACACTTCTATTTGACATTGTTCAGACTAATGTCAATGTTGGCGAGGTTGGTGGGAGAATCGAGGACATCCTCCTAATTGTGTCCTTGTTCAAGGCATTGATTGCTTGCAAGCCACCAACCAGTTTTACATCGAGACTTTCAACTATTCTTGTTGACTTTGATACTTTAAAGTCACTCTTGAATGTGTATTCCAACTCCCACAATTTGAAGGTTAACGATGATGTTGTTTTTGCCGATCTCTCCCTCACATACATGGTTGAATTGATCTCCGTTGACCTTGTTGCTGAACAGCTCATTTCTTCCGGCTTGTTCTCGACACTCATTCAAAGTCCAATCTCTTTGACGATCCAGGAAGGTGGCGTCTTTGTACAGACAAACCCAAAGCTGCACAGCATATGGACCAATGGGCTTCTCGCTATCATCTTGATTCTTTTGAGTAAATTCGGTGTGAGACTCCTCTCTGAGATAAGCGCATTTGTCAGCTACTTCTCCAAGCAGTTCTCATCAACAATTCACAGCTGGTCTCAGGATTCCGTTGCCATCACCACTGCAGCTCTCCAGGAGACCGAACAGATCATCATTATCCAGAAGGCTATGCAGTCACTCTACCTTGAGTACATTCAATCATCTCCTGGTATGTCACAGAATGCACTTGAGATTGTTCCAGGCTTGGATACGTCATCAGGAAGAAAGGCGCTCATCGGCTCCTTCAATCATTTCCTTGCTCATCCAAAGTACTTGACTTCGAGGGTCATACCAACTACTCATGAGGAACAGAGATTATTCGAAGGCGAAGATAAGATAAGGACACCATTGGTTGAGCAGTTGGTGGCTCAGATTGGTGAGCTCAAAGAGACTCTTTCAGAGTGATGTTTGGCTACAAACTAATACAATGAATGATCACTGACTACTACAACTTACGTATTTGCTGGTGGTTCTGGTAATTTTAATAATGAATACAAGAACGCTTATCCATAACTGCTAACTTACTTTTTACCAAACAACATGGCTCGGAAGTCAGCATTAGAGCGTGGTGGTTTCGTCTCGGCATCCGTTGTAGTCTGAGCAGGTGATGTTGCTGCTGGATGTGTTTTAGTCATATGGGTAGGAGCCTGGAGCTGACGTCTGCGCAGGTTCGAAGGAATCATTGGAGCAGCACCATTATGGGTCTTCTTGATTGGAGCACCGGCCAATCTCATGTTCTTGACTGTTGTAATTCTGACCTTGTAGTCCCCTAGAGTCGCACCTTCCATCTTGAGAGAAGCAGAACCGGCAGCGTTACTGTCCTTAAAGACAATAATAGCTCCTGATACCTTCGGCTCCAAGACAACATCCTCAACTTCACCAACAGTACTGAAGAACTCTTCCAACTGTGCCCTGCTGACAGTATCAGGAAGATCAACCACCGCAATGGCATTCTCAGAGTTGGAGTAATCCTTCAAGGCTCTACTCTCCTCCTTTTTGGCTCTCAACGATTTCTTCTCCGCTATGGAAACCTCAATGGCACGTCCCTCGAGAGTAGCCATATTGAGTCCCTGTACAGCAGCTTGTGCCTCTTCGGCTGTCTTGAAAACAACGAATCCATAACCATCATGCTTCTTGTTCAAGGCACGATTTCTGTTACTGAGCGGTAAATGAACGCTTTCAACGGTACCATACTTCTCAAATAACAGTTTGACCTTATTGGTTGTGACTTTGAAGAAATCGAGCTTTTTGATGTATAGCTCACGACCTTCCTCCGCCGCTCCTGATCTATTTTGCTTAGATGTTGGATCTGAGATCTGGACGGAGAGGAAGAAACCATCGACATCCTTACCGTTCAAGAGACCTACTGCAGCTTGTGCATTGGAAGAGTCAAGATACTCCACATAGGCAAAACGACGTTGAGTGTTGAACTTGAGGGATGGAAGACGTATGGCAGCAACTGGGCCAACTGGTGTAAAAAGTTGGTTGAGATCATCTTTGGTGAAGGTTGGAGGGAAATTAGTGACAAACAGTGTGTTCTGCTGAAGGCGTTGGACTCTGATCTCGTTACCAGATATGTACTTGTAGTCCTTGGTGAGGGCACGAAGGACATCCCTCTCCTCTGTGAACTCCACGTTGGCCTGAGATGAAGCCTCAGATTGTATGATCTTGATCTCCCTGATGGGGCCACAATCTTTGAAGAAGCTAGTGATTGTTTTCTCCTGAACATTAGCAGGAAGATTACGCACAGCAACCGTAAGATTCTCACGGTCTCTCGTAGTCTCAGTCTTCTTGGTGGACTCGACCTCCATATCCTCACTGTCGCTTATATCATCAGCTTTACGTTTGTTTGAACCAACATCAATCTCCAGTTCTTGAAGGTGTTCAGCAGCAATGTTCTCAGCAGATGCAGCCCTTATAGCTTCAACATCTTTTTTCTTCTTCTGAATCCTTACTTTAAGTGAGCGATAAGTCTCAACATCACCATAGAGTTCCTGGAATCTGAGGGCCTCCTCAAAGATTCTCTCGGGCCAGTCAAGCTGCTCAGCCCTATTGACAGCTGCAACTAGTACCCTATATGCCTGTTTCAAATCCCCGTGTCTTCGTTCGAAGTTATAAGAGACCAACCATCCTTCAGCCTCACTGGTGAAGGTGTTGGTCAGTTGTTCATAGACTTTCCTAGCAGAAACGAGTTCACCACGCTTTTCGAAGATGGTGGCAATGACCCTCTCAACCGAGTGGAAGACATCTTGTCTTTGAAGTGCTTGTTTGAAATATTGTTGGAAGTTGACCTCTGTTCTACCAAGTTTCTCATTGGCAAGGAGAAGGGCAACGACTAGGTCTGACCAATATTGGGAGTCAAGTAGTGTCAGCAGAGCTTCTTTCTGGATACGGGTCTCAATTTCTGAGACTGTCATGGCTTCAATTTCAATGTTTCGTAGAGCTTCAATGTAAGCTGGTGTGTATGATGGATGGAATCTGATGAATCTGCGAAGAGTTGATGAAATGAGGTTGTCTGGTGCTTGGAATTCGTAGAGGATTGTGATGTATTGTTCCCAGATTGATGGCGTATTGGATTGGATAAGAGATGTCTCAAATACAGGAGATACCAGAGAGATATCACGTTGTTTCTTCGGTAGTGACGAGATGGATTCAAGAGAGTTCGCTGTGATCATTTCTTGTGCTTTCTTTGTCTTTTGGTAGATGCTATTGGCTTCGAGCATGAGTGTATCATACTCGCTTCCAAAGTTCGTTGAAATGAACCTCGAAAAGCGGGAAAAAGTCTCATCAAGCTGGGCGTGTGGTCTCCCGAGTTGTTCTTTAAAGAGCTCAACAACTGACTGTAGAGAATTTGTTGGATATTCCTTTGTTACTACCGCATGTTCTTCATCAACAAGACCTTTGATCGAATAGCCACTCTGGTACCACACAAACTTTAATTGTAAATCGAAAAGCAAATGCGACGAGTTGAAATCCTTTGAGTTGTAGTTCCAAGCATCGTTTATGAGGTCTGTGAAGTCCCTGTCCTGGAACAGCTCACAATCTTCAAATCCTGGTGGTGGACCCTTGATAAGCCAATTGAGGTAGTATTCGAGACACATCTGATAGAACCGCGTACTGCGATGGTCAGGGGACAATTTCTCATAGAAGACCATATAAAGCAAGCCGTATTCTTCTTCATCCAGTTCACACTTCAAAGCATCGTTATACCACTGCTCCACTTCCTCAAACGTCATGGCATACTTCTCCACAAGCTCGAGTCTCTTGGCTGTTACTTCCTCGTATGAGGCCACTGATTGTCGCAGTTGCTGGATCTCAGAGGCAAGATCACCCCTAGATCCTTCAAAAGAGTCAACCTGCATACCTGATTGCAATCGTTGAAGGCGCTGTATCTGTGGTAGTTCCTTCTTGAAGAGTAAACAAAGTGCTCTTTATGCAGATTCTACAAATCAAACAAGTTCGCGGAGAAGAAGAGATGAGCGTGGCCGTACCGGCGATATATATATTTTTTTTTATCTCATGGCTCTAATACTACTCTAGTTTTATACGATATCTGTAACTCTCTAATACTCACCACAGATAGTCAGAGCAGATACAATGGACAGCAGCAGGTATTTGAAGTCGTTTGGGTGGAAGGAAGGTGAAGCCCTGCAGCGCGGTGGTATCAGAAAGCCGATCCTTGTGAAACACAAGAAGGACAAGAAGGGTATCGGTCACCAGCCGAATGGAGGAGCTGATGCCTGGTGGGAGAGACTCTTTGATGGCCAGTTGAAAGCTTTAGATGTGAATCAGGATGGTGATGAAGGAGTTAGTTTTAAGCAGGAGAAGTATGTGGCTAGTGGACTCTCAGTTGGCGAGTCCCCACTATACAAGATGTTTGTACGTGGTGAGACGTTAGATGCTACACGGGGGAAAGTCACAATTACAGAGACCAAAGTCACATCTGATGGTGTGATATCGAGTAATCTCTCGGAGATTAAGACCAGTTTCAACAAGACAAGTGGGTCAAAACAGAAGAAGGAGAAGACAGAAAAGAAGGAGAAGAAGGAGAAGAAGGAGAAGAAAGAGAAGAAGGAGAAGAAAGAGAAGAAGGAGAAGAAAGAGAAGAAAGAGAAGAAGGAGAAAAAGGTGAAGAAAGAGAAGAAAGAGAAGTCTAAAAAGGAAACAGGTAAAGATCTAACGGACAAGAAGGATAAGAAGGAGAAAAAGAATAAGAAGGAGAAGAAAGAGAAGAAAGACAGCACTGAAGACAAAACGAGGAGCTCCAAGAAGAGAAGAAACGATGATGATGATCAAAGCTCCTCGAAGAAAACGAAGAAGTCAAAGTCAAAATGAGCATTTTAAACAGCATAAACAATCGAAGCATAATAGATGATAAAACTACGAGCACTAAACAATAAGTTATTCCGCTTGTAACCGTAGATCTGCCAAAACTCACGTGTCAACAGTCGGGTTACCCCGAAATCAAAACAGACGAGTGGCCCTTAACAAAGCAGCCCATATAAACGACTGCACTCTTTCTCTTCGTTTCCTACCAGACCTTCTTGAGCAGTAAAGGAGTCTGTGGCTGCTAGATCCTATTGAGAATGGGAGTCCAGCGGGAAGTCACCGTTTCTGATGATCATTCGACCACGGCGCTTCAGTATCTCGGCATCACTTTGGGTGTGCTCTTCTTCATCCGACTCATACTCCCCTTCATAACGCTGCTCACGCTGATCACTCTTGTATTCTTTGCTCTCTTAGCAGCTGGATCGGTAATCATTCGTCTACCAAAGCATGACGATAAGAACCTGCGCACGCAATTCCCACGTTTCGCCTTCACACGATCAGACGACTGGGACAGAGAAGCTGAAATCATCAAACTGAACGATACGTTCGATGAACCTGAGTGGAGCACAGATTTCAACAGATCAACAGATACAATTGTTCGGTATGTGCTACGTGACTTTGTGCTTACATGGTTCAGGTCGATCTCACAGAGCGATGGCTTCCCGAATGAACTGCGGCTTCAACTAAGGCATGCGTTCTTGCAGTTGGAGAACCGGGCTAAGGACATCGATGTATCAAAGTTGCTAATCATCGACATTGTACCACTGATTACCAAACATCTCACAAATGTATCTACAGCAGACGAGACCGTTGTTGGTGAAAAGAACATTAGTGGATCTGCCGAACTCGAACTTAAGGTTGCCAAAGAGTACGACCATATCTCCAAGGTTCATCAGTTCATTTCACTCAAGAGTGCAGACTCTGAAAAAGATAAGAAAGCCTACGCTAGGGATCGTGTCTCCAAGATCATTGAATACATCCTCCCCAAGAATGAACTTGACTCAGCTCCACTACAGGTCCTTGTCAGAGAACTCATGTCAAACATAGTATTGTTTCCTCTGCTTCGGCTTCTCTCTGACCCTGACTTCTGGAACCAAGTGATTGTCAAGTTCTCAGCCGCCACTTTGAAGGACAGAGACCAAGTTAGAGAACTCCGAAATGCCATTGAGGAGCAGTACAATAATCCAAACTCTAAGATCTTAAAGGCTGAACCTCATGGTCCGTTGTTCGACTCGAAGATCACACCACAGATGAAGCAACCAGAGTTTCAAAAATACATCAAAAACATCGATACATCCAAATCTGCCCTGTCGCTGAAGCAATTGAAATACTACATTGCAGTGCAAATCAGCAGAACACATCGCATCAACTCCAAATCTGACAGGTTCCTCAAGTACAGAAAGCGTCTCAATATTGCAAAGGATCGAATCGACAAGCGAATCATTCTCCTATCTAGCAGTACAGCTAATAGCCACGAAAGGCAAGAATCACCATCAGTCCTTGATAGAGATGTTGGAAGTTTCATCAGCAGTCTCACAATCACACAGATCCTGGGAAACCCGTCTTCCCTCTCATTCTTCATGGAGTTTATGGAACAAAGGTCTCGTACCATCCTTCTCCAGTATTGGCTCACTGTTCAAGGGATCAAAGATCCCCTCGAAGATCCACATAACCCGGATTACGAGGAAGAACTCTCGTCGTCTACAGAACTTGGTGATGCAGACGACATCAAGTTGATCTTCTCCACATTCTTTGATAAAGACATTATGAAGATCAGCAAAAGGACATACCAGGAGGTTAAAGAATTCACTCAGGGCACAGAGAGAAGCATCGAAAAGTATCTGAGGGTGCGTAAGCTGATTCTCATGCTTCAGATTGAGGTTTTTAAGAGGATGGAAGACCGTGATTTACCAGATTTCAAAAGTTCTGATCTTTTCCTTAAATTGCTTGCCAGTGAAACATTTGAACAGTCGTTGATCAATGAGGTTGATGATTTGCACGAGCATGGTCTCGGTGGTGAAGATGATGATGGAGAATCTGATATGCCTGTAATTGGTGAAGCTGATGATAGCATGGATGGAAGCTTTTTTGACTTGGAAAATGCTTTGACTGATATTTTGAACAAAGACCACAGTGGTACTGTTTTACCATCTGAACCATCATCAGAGGCTTTGTCCAAAAAGTCCGCTGATGCGCTCAAGACAGATCTCTTTGGCTCCGAGGAGGATGGATTCCTGGATCAAAAGCCTTTGTTTGATGACCGTGACGATATTGACGATGAAGATGGCATTGATGACTTGGATGGTGGTGATATTGATGCTGACCCGAACTTCTTTCAAGTGTCCCATGATGTATTGAATAGCAAGGAAGGAATCGCTCAACTGAACCAAGATATTGAAAAATTGACAAAGCAGAGTGAGATGTTGGACCCCTTGATACTGAAAGCTGAGCTGACCAATAATAGTAACGAACTTCGTCTTTTAAAGAAGTCCAAGACGAGTTATCAGAGGGAGATAGAGTCGAAGGAGCTCCTAAGACAGCAATTGATTGTCCAGGAGAACGAGAACAGTTTATATGGGAAGACAAATGTCGCCATTGACTCATGGATCAAGGCTCGCTCGAGAGGAAGAGATTACATTGTGTACCTAATCGAGATTGAGAAAGCTCCTTCCCAGGATGATGGTGCCTCGACAACATGGATGGTTGGCAGACGATTCAACCAGTTTTATAAGCTTAATGAGATCCTCAGAGAACAGTGCCCAGAAGTTGACACCATCTCGTTCCCAAAGAAGAAGCTCGTCTTGAAATTCCAACAGAAATCTCTGATTGACGAGAGACGTGCGCAACTGCAGAGATACATTCAGCAACTCTTGGAGATGCCAACTGTTTGTCAGAACAAGGAATTCAGAAAATTCTTGACTGCTGAGGAGTACAAGGCCCCATCGTCAGGGCTTCTTTCACAATCTACAGAACTCAAGGGAGCAGCCAAGAACCTCTACAATGGTCTCTACTCGGGGATCGACATTTTGAGCTCCAAAACATCTAGTGTTAAGACTAATGATGAGATAGATGACACACTGAGTGAACAGGGCGGCCGAGCTGAGGATATGAGAAAGGAATTGGAGAACTATGAGAGTGAACGTGCAACTTCCAAATCCTTTGTCAAACCAATAACTGACTTGTTCATCGCCTTGTTTCCTTTAAACAGCACAAACAGCTGGCTACGTGGACGTGCTATCATTGTTGTTCTTCAGCAAGTTTTGGGAAGTACTATCGAGAAGTATATCAAGGGCCAAGTGTCCGGATTTGCGTCCGAGGCGAAGATGATTGAGGTAGTTAGCATGTTACAAGGCATTCTATGGCCTGATGGATATTTCATGAAGTCTGGAGTCCCACGGACGTCTCCAGAGAAGATGAAGTGCAAAAGAGAGGCAAGACTCTTGTTGGAGGCGTTGATGATGGACACGTTACCAAAGTTTGTTGGCCAGTCTGGTGCTAAGAATGCTAGTTCCAGACTCTATTGTATGCTGCAGAATGAAATCTTAAACACTAACTTGGTTTATGAGATCCTGGATATTGTGCTTGAAGCACTATTCCCTGGTTCAATTCAAGGGAACTAACGACTTTATGTATAATTAATGACGGATTTACTTGTGACATTTCATGCCCATGTCGCTGTATTGTAGATAAAATGCTACAGCTTCTAGATATTCCAAGCATCATGATCTCTTTGTTAAACAGGTACCAAACATCTAGTCGGACATGTTCTCATCCTCATCGCTATCCTCATCAAGCTTAGCCTGAGCGTACTCCTTTGCCTCCTTAAGCAAGTCTTCCGGCACAAACTGGTGCAAGCCCTTAGTCTCGGACGTAGAGACCCAACTGATTTCAATTTCAAAGTCCTTGTCCTTATTGTCCTCGTGAGCAACGTAAATGATTCTAGCAGCCTCTTTCACGGCCTCCTTGGCGGTGAGATTAGCCACGTCCAATTTTTCCAATTCGTTCTTTGCACTCTGTCTTCCCTTACCGGTGGCAGCACCGTTGTATCCCCAGTATGTTCCACTAGGCTCGATCATGTACAAGTGTGGACCATTGTCGTCAACACCACCGAGAATTGCAGTCACACCGAATGGTCTGACGGAGTTGTAACATGTATAGGCCTGGACGTAGTTACCCAAACGATCTATGAGGTATGGAACCTTGATGGCCTCCTTATACTGATTCTTATATGTGTCAAACTCGTCTCTTGCTCTTGAGACAAGCGCACGGCCATCTGGAAGAAGTCCAGAGTAGGCAACACCGACATGTCTTCCCACTGTTTGAATTCTGTTGTTTTTACCAGGCACGAGAAGCTTGGATGTGACAATCTTCTCGACGGCAAGCACGATACCATCCTTGAACTTGATACCAATCGAAGTTCCACCGTTCTCAACAGCCTTCGAGGCATACTCGACTTGGAAGTTTCTTCCATCTGGGGAGAACACTGAGTTTGAGAGATCGTAACCAGTACCGACAGAGGTCTGTAGAAAGTGTTAGTCGTTGTCCCTAGTGTGTGTGGGCTCGGGGGCGAATCAGTATAGAAGTTTCCAAGCGATTGTGGCGTTCAATTCACCTCCATCCACCGAATCTCTCCACAATCCAGATACTACCCCAATAATTGATGTACTCACCATCTTATTTCTTTTCTACTGGGCTTCTGGTGGTTCACTTTCGAATCAACAACAGCTCAAAAGATATGGAGATTCGCCTCCCATGTTTTGGCCACCGCGGTAATCCGATGGAGGTGTCCGGGTGTTTTTCGTATGTGATTTTCGCGAAAATAATCTGTTCTTAACGTCCAACGTTGATCATCATCACTTTGGTCTTGAGACCATTGTACTGTTTCCATACCCCAGAGACACTATAAATACAATGCCTAAACTCGAGGAGATCAGCGATGATGATATTGATAACATGGACATGGACCTTGCGGAGTTTGACCCGAGTCTAAGAACTCCACTTGCTCCAAAGCTCGAGAAGACCATCGTTCGTTCACAGGATCAGGAGGATGAACCACCACTTTTCCCTAAATCATCGCCGGCCGATGACTTGGATGACTTTGAAGGTGAATTTCCAAGGGGGAAGAGATTCACAGAAGCGGAAATGGAGGCACTAAAGTCATTACAGCTTCTATACCCATGTTACTTTGATAAGAACAGATCTCACAAGGAGGGAAGACGTGTTCCACTCTCTCTCGCTGTGGAAAACCCACTTGCCGTTGACATTGCTGAAGCGTGCTCTGCTCTTTTCCTTAAGGCAGTCTATGAGCCAGAAAAGTCTCATCCACAGGATTTCGGTAACCCGGGTCGTGTCAGAGTTGCCATCAAACATCAAGGTAAGCCAGAATCTATCATGGTGAATAACAAGAAGCATTTGCTCATCAAAATCGCAGAGAGAATGCAAAAGAACCCAACAACGCTAGAAACGGTAAAGAAGCTTCCTGTCCCTCAGGACTTCAAGGGTGTAGAGATCAAGGAGCTTCCAAAGGTGAAGGGTTTCAAAATGAACAGCATCGTTCCTGTATTCTCCAGATATACACTTGGCCATCCAATGGTCAAGTCAATTTACGAGGCTCGACCAGAGGAGCCGGAGACACCTGTTCAGAAGGCATTGCCAAAGCAGAAGAACAAGTATATGCATGTGAGAAGATGACCGCAGAATGCGGTAAGTACTGTGGTGGTGTTTAATAATGTTTGTTATAATCAAGTAACGCTTACGATCAACTTTTTTTCTTATATGATCCGAATGTGCCCATGGATCTTGGCTTTCTTCATTAGTTACATATCTATCGCGAAGCAGCATGACGTAGCCTCTCGAGCTCCTCTTTGAGCTCCCTGTTCTCTCTCTCCAACGATGAAACCACTTTTTGCGACTGGTCATATTCAACACGGCGTCTCTCTCTTTCAGCCTTGAACTTACGTTGTAAATCTTCGATTCTCAGTTTTGTACGAGGACTATCACCATCCTCATTATCGTGGCTGTTACCAACGTTCTCACGGTCCCGCTGTAGTTGATCCTCAAGTTCAGCCAAACGGGCCCTCATTTCCTCATAATCTTGCTGGCCAGCATTCTTCATGAGATCAGTGTGATCGTCAATCAGAGAACCAGTAGCGTTCTCAAAAAAGGCCAATAGTGAGCGAACAGTAGCATGTGTCTTTTCAATATCCAAAGAAGGCTCAGAAAGCTTATCAAGCTTATGCTGGGCCTGCTCATATGATGACTTCTCCAACAAGGGTTCGAAATCTTGTAACATGTTCTGGATGTGATGTACCTGAAGTTCAAAGAGGCTCTTGAACCCAACCTCGTAATTGGCCAAAGCAGACACTTCGTATGTTAAACGACTAATCTTTTCGTTTAGGGACATGTTACTCATCTTCAAATCATGCTTCTCACGCTTGGATTCTTCAAAGGCATACGTCAACTTGCTCTTCTCCGCACCAAGAGTTCTCTGTTTGGTCACAGCCAGATTCAATTCCTTTGCAGCATGTTCCAATTTACGTCTGTAATCTCTCTCCTTACCCGCTTTCTCTTGTTGCAACTCCTTAAGCTCCAGCTGGAGAGTATTGTACTCCCTGACTAAACCTTCAAAATCATCTCTTGAGTCTTGCAACAATGATTTCATCTTAACGAGTTCAGCCTCATGATCTCTGTTACTGCTCAGCAGTCTCGAGTTCAGCGCAGCGATCTCATCGTTGAGTTCATTGATGTATGTCTGTTTACGAGTGAGATCATCCATCAACTTCTTATCATCCTGACGACGTGACTTTTCCTCTAATTGGGTCTGCAAATTATCAATCTCAGCATGAAGCCTTTCGACATCTTTCGAATGGTTCACTTTCATTATGGACAACCTGCTCTTAAGTAACTTCGCTTCTTTCTCTTGATATTCTGAGCCTCTGGAATCCTCAAGTTCTTCGTGATGTGCTTCAAGTTCAAGTATCTTATCATTGAGATGAGAGATCTGAGCTCTTTTATCAGCAAGCATTTGCTTCAAGTTCTTAGTAACTTGAAAGTTATCTTGGAACTGCTTCTGAAACAACGTGTGTTCGGACCTCAGTGTCGAGACCAAATCTTCCTGCTGTCTCAACAAGCTTCGTAATTCCTGCTCTACCTGCTTCGACTGGTTCAGCTTTTCTTGGAACTGGCCCTTGAACTTAGCCAGCTCCCCTGGCATGACATTTTCATTGTTCCTATTCTCTTGTAACACTTTCTTTTGAGTCTTTTCAAAGGCATCCGAAACTTCACCGAGGGCCAGTTTGATAACATTGAGTTTCGTGTCAATGGATTTCGAAGAGTCACGGGCTTGTTGCACGGCACGAGCTGACTCACCTTTAACTAACCCCAGCAAGATTGACAATATGCTGTTTAGAAGCTCATCCCATCTTTGTGAATCTGCAACGTGGCCATCTGTAGTCTTCTCATGCGTAGAAAGCTGTGCTCGAAGCTCATCAACATAAGATGTCAATTCCGTGCACTGCGACTTTGCAGTAATGAGATCATTCTTCAGATCCAAGATTTCCTTAACCTTTCCATTGTATCTTTCTTCATCCTTCTCAGCTGCCTTTGAGTTTTTCTTAGTGTTTGAAAGCTCATCCTGTAATGTCTGCCTCTCGCTTATGAGAAACTCGTTCTCCTTTTCCAACTTATCCATGATGTTCCTCTTGATATCTTCGTTGTTCATACCAGATGTGGCAACGAGGTTCCTTATCAGCTCCATGAGGACTCTTTGATGAAGTTTGTAATTCGTGACTTGCTTTCTCAAGTTCTCGAGCTCATAGCTTGTGTTGGCAGTAGCACCTTCTGATCCACTTGAGCTGGGTTCAAATAGGGATCCGGATCTCATACGGGAGCTCTTTGTAGAGGAGATCGTGGATCCTGATTCAAAGTTTGCATCGAAAAGAGATTGAACGTAATGTATTGATGAAACATCTGGCTTGGGGAGAGTATTCGGCTCAGCGCTTTTGACGCGGATGGTACTTTGTGGGCGGAGACGTCTCCAAGGTGTAGAATCTGGATGCATCTTCGGTAGTTGTGGTGTAGCCTTTGGGTCATCTATGTCGATGAATTTAGTTGATTTGTGGTCATCTGAGTTTGTTGAATCTGGATCCAAGTCATCCCCTTCAAGCTCACCTTCATTGTCCTTATTCGGTGAGCCGTTAGAGGATCTTAGTTGTCTAGTGGACCTCTTAGTTTGAAGGAGCTTGAAATGTGGTTTCGTCTGTTGAGTGGATGATGATCTTTCCGAACTTGATTCTGGAGTAGCTTGTTCAAGTGGCCTACGAACCGGACTCGACATCAGGCTTGGTGATGAGGGCTTGAAACTGGCGACGTTGGTGGATCGAATGATCTGTGAGTTTGAGAGGAAAGAGCTTGAGTTGAGAAACTCATTGTGAAGCTCTGATGCATCCAACGATTGTTGTGCGGTGTCACCATCCAGATCTGGATCAGGCACTTCATCACTTATGTTTCCACTCTTTTCGGCAATGCTCAAGTCACTGAGCCGGTCGGTGGCCGACTCGATGATCGGATCTGTCATGTTCTGATGTGATTGATGGAGGAAGACGCGTAGGTGATGGGGAATGTCTTTGAAAGGCAGTTGATATTGCAGAAGAGAAACGGCGAAAAGAGATCTTTTCCAAAAGAGAGCAAGATATCCTAGGACACTAATAACCAGTAAACGGTCCTCAGCACTTCCCAATGCAAAGATACGCGTCAGATGTGGTGGTTTGTAGTTTCGTGGTTTATAGTGAGATCTCGATTTGTTTACATTTTGTTTCATCTGTCGCGAAGACTATTTGCCACGAGGTGACATTTTACCACTACAATATTGTTGAATAAACAGACAAGCACAAGGCCATGCATTAGATATTTTAGACCTATTCCTCAACGATCTCCTCCTTCTCATCAACAATCTCCTCCATGATCTCCTCGATGACCTCCTCGTCCTCCTCGTTGGAAGTCTGCTCAACGATACCATAGTCTTCCTTGTGGGACTCAATGGTAGATCTCCAAGAGGTCCACTCCTCGAGCAAACGACGTCTGGTGAGAATAAGTTCTCTGGCAGCAGTGGATTGCTCCATAGCATCAATCTCGTCGAACTGGGCAGAGTACTCTCTAAGGTTCTTTCTAACCTTCTTCTTGTCACCACCCTTAAGCAAAGACTCTGGTCTTGGTCTCCACATGAACACCTTGAAGTCATCAACGAGCTCATCTCTCAAGAGACGGCCACCAAAGTCAAAGATCTTGTAACCGTTCTCGATCTTGTGTCTCCAGACAGAAGACCAAGCAGCAAGGAATCTTCCAGATGGGTCCCATTCAACATCGGTGACACCACCGTAGGCTTCAGTAGCGAGCAATTTAACGTGGGCATCAACGTTGGTTGGCTCACCTTCCTTCTTCTCTCCAGTGTAGTCCAAGTCGAAGAACTCGATAGAACCCTTCGAAGCAGACTGACCAATAACGGAGATGGCAATAAATCTACCTCTTGGGGAGAAGTTCAAGGTGTTGTTGAACTTGTTCTCAAACTTCTTAAAGGCAATCCACTTCTTCAATGGAGCAACCTTAGCCTTAGAAAGCTCTGGAGCCCAGAACGAGATGACATTCTTTGGAATAGATGGGTTTGGATCAGCCTCTTCTGGTCTAGAAATGGTGACAAATCTGTCTCCATTTGGCTCCCATTGGAAGTTGACAACACGGTCCTTAAGCTCAACCTTCTCGACTGGAACATCCTTCTCATTGAGCTTAAAGATCTCCATGTTGGTGAAGATGGTCTTCTTAGACTTGGTATGACGGTCAACCTTGGCGAGGAGGTACTCACCTTGGTCTTGCCAGTGCAACTTGATGTCTGTAACCTGGACCAAGTTCGTAGTTCTAATAACCTTCTTGGAAGGAACCTCAAGGATAGACACCTTAGCGGTCTGGTTAGCAGTCTCTGGGGTCCAGTAAGCCAAGACATGGGCCAATGGGTCCTGTTGACGGTGGTTAGCGAACTTAACACCAGCTGGGGCGAATTCGAAGTCCTGAAGATCGTCAATCTTGATTGGCTTCTTGTCAACAAGGGCAAAGTTGTCAGTGGTGTCATAGATGGCAAGAGCACCTGGACCCATACGGGCAACGTACTTGTCGTCGTAAGACCACTTGACCAATGGCCAAATCATCTCTCTCTTCTGCTCCAAATGTGGTGGAAGTGGGAAAGTTCTCACTGGCAAACCAGAGACAATGTCCCAAATGACGAGCTTGTGACCATCGGACTCTGGACCGAATGGGTATGTAGCTCTTCTTGGGTGATCATCTGGTGGAGTCTGCAATGGCTCTGGGGAAAGAGTAACGAGGTATCTCTCAGATGGAGAGAAGTCGAGCAAACGAACACCTGGGTGAGAGAACTTCTTAAGGTTGGAGAAAGAAGCACCACCCCAAGCCTGAACACCTTGTGGGTGCATGGTGAACAAGTATTGACCCTGTGGAGAGAACTTGATTGGACCTTGAGTCCAGTGTTCTCTTGGCTCGATGGCTGGCTCAGCCTGATCCTTCTTAGACCAAAAGATACCAGTAACATCGCCCTTGTGCATGAGGAACTGATCACGACCGGCCTCATCTTGCAACCAAGATTTAAGGTAGTCAATTTCCTTAAACTCTGGGAATGGTGGTGGCACAAATTCGTCAGAAACAGCACCGTCAATAGCATACTTCTCAATGTCACTGAGTCTATTCAAAAAGAGACGGTGCTTAACATCCAACTTCTTACCGTTGAGCTGCTTGATGGCCTTCTCAACCTGCTGTGGGGTCTCAAACTCAACAAAGCAGAAACCTTTGGTCTTACCAGCCTCAATAGGCATGTGCAAGTTGGTAACTTTACCGGCACCGTTGAACAACTTTGTCAAAACTTTTGTCAAGACGGCAGCCTTAGCCTCAGGGGCCACTGGGGCACCGTCAACAACGACATAACGCTCGAAGGTAGTGTCTTCTGGAACAGCAAACTGCTCCTCCAAGTCGGTGAAATCGACGTCGTCGAGTCTGATGTCTTCAATCTTTGGTGGTTCCATCTTTAGGTACTGGAAAAAGGTCCCTGATCAGAGAGAAAGCACCATCGTGTAGCCCATTTTTCGTGTTTTCGTCGAAGATTTTTTTTTCAGTAGTGTGGCGCTTACCACGCTAGGTATTTGCAACGAGGCGACATTTGTTTCTTCAGCTCATTTCTGACGCGTCAATGAATGGTCCTTCATACCCTGATCTCTGACATTATGAGGCAGATGAGACTCCTGAAGCCAGGTTTGTGGTCAGTAAAAGGTAACGAGTGTACTAATCTTGGAAGTCCATTACAAGCAGGAGTCTTCAACTCAACTTCTTCACAGAATGATGGTAGTAATTAGGAGTTTGCCAGAGTATTTGAACAGTTTACGACTATCTATACACGTGTCACTTCTCTGTGTTATGATTGTTCCATGTGTTAGGGCATGATGAGAAACCATAAGCTCTGCTCAGGCTGTGTTCTCTTATAGTTCACCAATGTATCTGGAGACTAATATCTAGCTAGGTATACCGATCTTCTCAACGGCGCCTCAATTGGGTGGGTATGGGCTGTAAGCTGAGGACAACTTGCACTCATATGTTACTAGGTATTACTGTATCAATCAAACTGATTGCAGCTGTTGGACAAGATACATAAACTCCAGCTCATCGCCTCCCCACTTTCACCGGGTAACGAAATTGTTTCCATGATTGGTAAACTTCCTGATTTGGATGTTTCCCCCTTTTCTTTGTCATAGAAATCCGATCTTCTCCGAGAACCTTACAAATAGTAGTTCACTACTTCTCTCTTTCTGTCTCTATCACACCAAATAAGAGATAATCACAATTAAGCCAGCATCATGTTCAGAAGAGTATTTGCCCCACAAACACTTAGGCCACTTACATTTCGTCGTTTTCTATCGGATTACCCAATGAGCGACTATGAACGCAAGATCTATGGAATCCTCTCAAAACAACTCGAACCTTCAGAGTTGGAGGTTGCTGATATTTCTGGTGGTTGTGGATCGATGTTTGCGATCAATGTGACGAGTCCCAAGTTCAAAGGTCTCACCATGGTGAAGCAGCACAAGTTGGTCAACTCGATACTGGCGGATGAGATTGCCAAATGGCATGGATTGCAACTAAAGACAAAGGCTCAGAAGTAAACCTTGCTACTGCTACTGCTGTTGCTGCCGTGACGAATGAATTACTAATGTACATAAGAGAATGGATGAGGTTTGCATTATAGGACAGCGTAGTTATGGTTCTGGTGGTCGATGAAGATGTGTGGATGCTGATGCAGGGGGCTAATAAAGTCATAGGGGAAGGTCATATTTGCATATTCAGTTCTAATGAATCAATATAGCATGTGTGTTCATTACGTCATTATATAATTGAGTCTCACGAGGCCGCTGCCTTCCTTTGTAAGTACTGCTGCCTGTACTGTTCAATATCCTTTTCAGAAAGTTTTGGCAATAGTCTTGACTTCTTTGTAGCGAACCTCTTCTCATCTTGCTTCTTCTTCTTCTCCTTTTCTGATTCCTCGATCTGCTTCAAGACTTCTTGTGTTTCAGACTGTCTTGATGGTTTTTGCTTCTTGAAAGGCGGCGGTGAGGCTGGGGCTTGAGATGGTATCTTTGCCTTGGATGGAATGTTCAGTCCAGCTTGTAATGATATGTGTGTCTCCTCAACATTTTGAGTATCGTTCTCTTCTTTTTGTTCTTCTTGGTTAGTGGTATGCTCCATCTGGTCATGTGCATTTCGATCATGGCTATCCATCATGGCTCTATGGAAAGTCTTCATATCAACTTCACCAGCTTCTTTCTCCTCCTGCTTCACATTTTCTTCCACTTTCTTACGATGTTCTTTGTACGCATTGGTCACGAATACTTCTTTGTCCTTGAACTCGTCTCCTTCATTTGCTCGCTCTTTGGAAACTTTTAAATCTGACACACGGAGCTTGTCTTCCTGGCGTCTGTTCTTCGCCTCAAGTAGACCCTGAATGTACTGAGGACGCGTGGCTTTCGAAGCACGAAGCGTCTCAGTCTTCTTGGCATGAGATACTTCATCATATACCTCATCGTATGCGTATATCGACTCATCAATCTCATCAATATCCTTGTTCAAGAAAGATGGACCCAGTCTCTTGGAGGTAGTGCTCTTGTCGCTTGTGGCACGCCAACTTGGCGCGGCAGGGGCTTCTTCCTCTCCCGAGGATTCATCATCGAATCCCAATGCTTTTCTACTCATGCTGTCAGTCACTCAGTCTCCTAAGCTCTAGTAAGACAATACTACTGCCCAATATGGAGATGATGATCAAACAAAGGAGCAGAGGAAAAAAAACCCGAGCACCAACATGAATCCGCGAACAAAGAGCTAGCTGGCCCTTTCTCTCTCCAGACTTAAAACTCAACCAGAAAGGTCAATCAAAACACCTGAATTTCCGTTTTCAAACGTTTTGCTTTGCATTGTGCTGCCTCTCAGATCCGGAAACCCTCGAAAGGTTTGCATACTTCGAGGCTGATCAGGCACAGACACCCCGCAGACTCATCCTCTCCTCTACCTATCCCTCACCCCTTCTAGTCCCTCATACCTGGATCAGGACATCATTCGCATTGCACACACGCAAATACTCGTGGATCCACACATTCACTACCCTGCGATAAGCTCCTAGAAGGTGCTACTTTACTTTCGCACTTCAGCATTATACTATGGAGGGCTTTGACTGGCTCAACATTGCCGGCCTCAAGAGCGATAGCGACCTACCACCGCCACCTGTCTCCTTTGGAGTGACACCCACGTCCTCCACGTCTTCACTGAATATTAACACACAGGGAGAAGCTCCAGAACGTACTCCAACCCCACAAGAGACAGCTGAGGACCTGAATGTCCCACTTTCGCTACGGGCAGACCAACTCACGCGGGATGAGGCCAAGACTTATCTACGATGGTATAACGACATTGTTGTTCGTCGGGGTACCAACCTTATACGAATCGACGATGTGTTTCAATTCTTGAAAAACTTTAGTATATCTGAACACAGTCGTGAACTCCTGATAAGGATATTTCGTGAAGTTAATGCCCTTAACCTTGGTGAGTTCTTTGCCTTCCTTCGAGTCATTGCACACACCATCTTGGGCCAGACACCAATGAGAAGACTCATCAGTCAGCCAGCACCTATCCCAAAGCCAAAATCGATCTTGTCTGCGAAGAGGATGAAAGATGTTGAAGAAGATGATGATAATGATGAAGGCGAACTATCACACTCTTCGGCAACGGGTCAGGGACAATCCTTTGATCTCGACTCATTTACACAGATGCTGTTGACTGGCCAGAATCCAGACCAACAACATAAAAAGAAGAAGAAAGGACCGACTAAAAGAATCAAGTTCTCTGATCAGGTATCTGTGGAACCATCGGCTCCGAAGAATGTTGAGCCCGTTAAGATTGATATGTCGCTGCCAATGGACCAGCTTCTCAACAGAATGCCCAAGAAGGATACACAATCCACTACACCTGTCAATGAAGAAGAAGAGCTCAAGGAGATGGGTGATTCGTTTTCAAATTTCCAGCATGTCAAGAATGTTGACAGTGCCTTGATCCATGGTACCCCATCCAACATCCCATCAATCTTCTTTGACGAAGTCAACAATCCATCACCAAGGGTCCAGTCACCATCACCGGACCAGGCAGGATTGAGGCCATTGGCACCAAATCATACTGGTCCTGTGCTTCCAATGGCACCAAATCACACGGGTCCCGTGCGTTTGTTGTCTCCTAATCATACGGGCCCAGTTCCCTTTACCAATTCACTCTTACAACCAAACATGACAGGGACATCATCTCCTCAAAATGGTTACCTTTCACCAAACTATAATGGTACTGTTGAAGGAATACAACCGTCTATCACGGGCACTCTTAGCCCTCGTGTCCCTTCTCCAAGAAACCAAACACCGGTTCCACCTCAACGCCGCTCAAGATCTGCTTCATCTCCTGTGCCTGGAGAACACCACGTTTCTCTTGAACAATTAGAGCAGGCTGCGATGTCCAATACGCCCGTGACATCAAATCCATCTCCATCGTCTCAACAACAGAACCTTGCAGCTCCAACTCTTGCTGAACTACAAGCACAACAACAGACCCAGCGCATATCATCTCCAAACGCCCCAGCTCCTCCTCCACCTCGTCGCAGGGGAGCTTCACAACCACCACCTCCACCTCCACCACGTTCCTCTGGCCCCTCCCCAATACCACCACCACTGCCACCAAAGATTCAACTCACAGGTACTGAACCTCAAAGTGGATATAATCAGAACAACAATTATCTTCAGCCACAATCTACAGGATACATTCAGCCACAGTCCACAGGGTACCCACAGTATCAGCAGCAACAACAACAACAGCAGCAGCAGACGAATGGGTTTGCACATGATGGTCAGTATAATCACAATATAAGAAGTGCAACTGACATCTTGGGTGATTTGAAGGCATTGCAGACAGAGGTTGATAGATTACAGTATTACCAAAACTGAGAATATGAATCCGCATAGCGAACTAGAGTACATGATGTGAATGATATTATTGACTTCTTTGTAGTGTTGACATGGTGATATCGGACGAACAGTAGTGTGTTAGTCTCATTTTTCGTATCATGAGATATCATATATGAGTTTGATGCATTATAGACATATGGTGGCACAATTAGTAAACTGAACTCTGTAGTTGTATGCTCAATGATGTACATCAGCAGTGCAAGACCGAGATCTGAGGAGTGAACCAGGAAGTCTTGGCATACTTTATTGTTCGCTTACCTATACTAAGAGGATAAGAATGGGTTCTACAGCAGTGATATGACAAATATACAATTAACGCGGCCTAAGATAAAGCACAAACCAAGCCCAAAAACACCAAACAAATCCCCATCAAAACATCTTAAAAGTTAGCAGGGGCGTATTCCTTACGGTACTTCTCAATCTTTTCTCTCTCCTCCTCCGAGATTCTACCGGACAGATAGGTAATGATATCAGACAAGCCAACAACGGACAAGACTGGGATATCGTACTTCTTTGAGACAACCTGGGTAGCACTCTGTTGACTATCTGGAGTTCTCTCCTGTCTGTCGAGAGCAATAATGGTACCGACAACTTTACCCTTTTCAGCACCAATGATCTCAAAGGCTTCGTTGATGGCAGTACCAGCGGTCATAACATCATCAATGATGAGGATACGCTTTCCCTCAAGGGAGGATCCAACGATGGAACCACCTTCACCATGGTCTTTCTTCTCCTTTCTGTTGAAGGCATAGGCAACCTTCTCGTACTTGGAACCACCAATCTCAGCGAGCTTGGCTGCAGTGATGGCAGCGAGTGGGATACCTTTGTATGCTGGACCGAAGATGACATCGAACTCAATACCGGATGATATGATGGCAGTGGCATAGGAGGAGGCCAAGTTGGAGAGGAGCTTACCAGTGTTGAATTGGCCCAAGTTGAAGAAGTACGGAGAGGTTCTACCCGATTTGAGGGTGAATTGACCGAATCTCAAGGCCTGAGACTCGACAGCCAAGTCGAGAAAGTTCTTCTGGTAGTCCTGCATCACCTCTCACGAATTCCTCTGCTTTGTGACACTGTTAGAACCGAGTTTGTAGTTGGTGAAGTGTGCCTGTGTATCTCGAGAGAAATTTTCCGAATGCGCGAGCAGCCATTAACTACGCTGGGAATGAGCCACCAAAAACATCAGTTTCAAATGAGCTACAGTGTTTTGAACCGTTTGAAAAAGCCATCAGATGTCTGGGCAGTTAAGTCAAAGTCTAATTCCCGTCCTTTGCAGCCGAGTACAATTGCCCGATCCGCGTTAAACTTTAGGTCTTAATTATACAATGTGGCTTTATGGATAATGGGGAGCGAATTTCCGTCCGGATTTGGCAGGGGCCGTGGGGCAGAGGAAAACAAAGCGAGTACCCCAAAACGGTAATTTTCAGGGGGGACATCCGCATTATCAAACCTTCCGAATCAGGATACGTATCAACTCCTCATCATCTTCCTTATTTCTTTCTTCGTCTGTAACAGCTTGGCCCATTATTTCTTTTCCATCAGCGAACCAGTCATTATACAGATTCTCGTCTGTTTATGCTCCACCAAACTGACAATGACTTGGCTTGCTTGCTTACTACGACGGCTAATCCGGAGTCTTTTAGTAGCAGGGCATAATCACACAGCAAAATGACGACGACATGAATTTCAAAAGGGAGTCAATGACATACTGCTCTCCGTCAAGGGGAAGAGCGTCTTCGTAAATCCGTACATCCCAACAATCAGCAATGCGTAGTAGACATAGTTCCAATACTTGAACTTGGTTGTATCGACACTCATCGAAGGAACTCCCATAAAGTTGCAAAGCGAGTGTAGAACGAAGCAACTCCACAAGTTTGTCTGTCTCAGGAAAACAAAGTCAGTTAATATACCAAAGAGGAATGTGTACATCATTTGGAAAAGAGTGGAAAGGATGATGATCTTGAGTGGAATCGTTGATGTGCTGTACATCTCATAGGCATGGTGGAGATGTGCCACGGAGAAGAACAACGGTGGAATGAAGATTAACTGGTAAGTTGTGATATTTGGTACCTGGATCAGTATGAGAATCGTAAGAGATGTATACACAATCTCTTCTGTCAAGGGTCCGACAATGAGGTCTCTGAACCCATGAAGTGTTGAGATCTGAGAGACATAGTGCTGTATCATCATTAATGGTGATTCGGACTCGAAGAAGATATCATTAATCAATGGACCAATGTATAGTATCGATAGAAGCATAACATCTTGAAATATATCCCTGATGTACAAAACAAGGGTTTCCCGAGAGAACTTCAACCCCTCATCATATAGGAACCCAGGTAATATCCCCAATTGTGCAATCACTTTCCCCAATGGAACGGCACTGAGCTTGGATACCATTAATGGCGTGCCAATCAGTGAAAGCACAGTGAAAATCCCAATGATCTTGACTCTCCACTTGACAATAGCCGGGTCATTTCTGTCAATTGCTCCCGTCTTGGCTCGAGCAGCATTGGCTGGCTTATGGACGTAGATCGTGACGACGTAGAGCACCGAGAGAGCAAGTGAGAGGAGAACTCCCTGGGGGAAAGGGTATCCATATGATAATGTGAGGAGAGCCATTCTGTCGTTGCAGAGTGAGAGACAGCGGTGGGGCAGTGGGTGAGGGGGAAGAGAGAGAAAGTGTTAGGATATGTACTTTTGTCTGAGCGCGGCTTGTGTCAAACGCATTGTCTCTTCCCAATGTGGAAAGTGGACCCTACTGAGTTTGTCTCTAGTCGTAAGCATTCATTATTTACAAGTTTTCATTACAAACATTCAGCTTCTAGACATGGTAAGCTTCCATACTGCAAGGGAGAGGACACTAACAAACGCAACACCAGAAGCAGCGATGACCGCATTTGTCAAATGATCAGCCTTAACCTCAGGCTCGAGCCCCGGTGTCGCAGTTGAAGGGAAGTTTGATGCCTCGACAAGCTTGACAAATAGTTCAGATAGCGAGGAGGGCCATGTGGAGGAGACGTGCAACGGTGGTGGGAGATACACCGATGCTGTGTACTCATCTGGTTGAATGTCAAAGCGTTGTTGTTGACGATCAAGATCAGCCTTAAGTGCCACGAGAACAGTCGGAATCTTGTTCATGAGAGGATGCTTATCCACAAGCTCCACAATCTGTCTGAAACTATCTGGATCAGATGAGTCATATGCCATACAGAGCACATCACATTGCTGGAGACGCGTGTCATTGTCCAGGATGGCCGGTTCAAGTTCCCCCAGCTCTTCGAGAATGAGATAAACTTGCTTACCACCTTTAAGCTCAACACTGTTAACCACCATGCGTGGCTTAATAGTTGGATTGTAGATATCACTGTACTGTCTTCCCAAGAATGCCTCGAGCAAAGAAGATTTACCACTGCGTGGACCACCAAGGACATAACAATTGAAGACAGTACGATCTGTAACGTTGACCCTAACTGGTTTCCCCTGTCGACGACGTTCTTTTCTTGGTTTAGTAACTGTGAGTGCAACTGTCGTTGTACCATTTAGGGACTCAAACCCTAGGTAGGCGAGATATGCCAGTGTGACCTTGTAGTCCAAATAAGTCGTCATACTCCACTGGGCAAGCCATCCTTGCAAAGTGACATGTCCTTGTTCGTTTCTCACTGTCGTTTGTGGGAAGTTTGTCTCGAGCCAGTCATTGGGGATACCTGGTGTTGGCTTGAAGAGTGAATGGAGCTCAGTGTCATTCAGCCCACCATCGTTATCCTTATCAAACAGCAAGAAGAGATCGACAAAGAATCTATATCCGACGGGACTTAGCTCGACACTTGATCCCTTTGGTACGTCAAGTTGTGGTTGAAGGAACTTGTCATGCAATGACAGCGAGTCGGTATAGTGGAATGTTCTGAGGATACCCCAAGTTGTTTCGTGTCTACCCCTCTCGGCAAAGATCTTGTTCAACATGAGGAATCCATCACTTGTTAGCCCTTTCTCTGTGAAGGAGTCTGTCAATTGCTCATTAAGAGTGGATTTGATCTCACCAATATCGCTAATGTCCAGTCCCCTTCCAAAGCATTTCTTTTGTAATGCCATGAACTCCTCCTCGTTCAAGTAGCCATCTTGATCCTTGTCACAGAGGAAAAACACTCTCGATAAGGCATCCACGGCAGCTGGTTTCAAGTTGCCCTCCTTAGCATCAAACAGTGGTGAGATTGGGTGTGTCACTGCTCTTTGACACAGATAGAATGCCTGGTTGATGTTGTACTTATCCTTAGCACTGCATCTGATACATGACTCCACTTCTTTGAACTCCCTCAGAATGGGTATGAACTCATCGGATATCGCTCTTTCCGACTCAACACCAGCCTGGAGATCTGACTTGTTAGCACACAGCACCACAGGTAGATTTACACCGAAAGATCGGAATATGTTCATCCAGTACAGCGAGATTCGTTCGTATGTGTAGTGATCCGAGTACACTAGCCAGATAACATCAGCGTGACGGATCTCCTTCTGCAACGCAGTCATGTCCGAGGAGTTTGTGTCAATGATCACCGTAGCATTTGGTGAATACGACGATGAGCCAAAGTCTCGAGGAATGGTGATTGGGGGCAGGACCTCCTGGATATTTGGAACGTATGTGTCCTTCACCAGGGCAGTGATGAGACTACTCTTCCCCACGCCTGTTTCATTATTTTGTTAGTACTGCAATTGGACGTGTGTTTTTAATTGACATACCTTCATCACCGCATACAACAACTCTTATAACATCCTTAGACATTTTATACTTCTATTCATCAACAATTCAAAGTTAATTGGTGGTTACTCTCGTTATTGTCTCGAACCTAAATGAACAGGGAGGTCATTAGTGGTGTCTGGGTGTTCTTAACTCAGGTTTGAAGGTCATATAGTAGAAAAAATGGAACCATTTGAGGGGTCAACCTATTTTGACACACCTGGAGAGTAGGATAGGAATTGGAAATCTTGTGAGATGAGTCTTGATCTGCTCTCGCTGACAGATTGTCTCACGCAAGCCAACAGCTCTGAGCGGAACTCCCACCAGAAGCTCGCGGAGAATCAGCTCAAGGAATGGGAGAGACAGCCGGGGTTCCATCAACTACTTCAAACTGTCTACACTGATCTTTCACTGCCGCTTCAGACAAGATGGTTGGCCATTATCAGTTTCAAGAACGGTGTCGAGCGATACTGGCGTGCTTCTAAGGTGAATGCGATCTCCAAGGAGGAGAAGAGCGCCATCAGACAGCACCTCTTTGACCTCATCGATGAGCCCAACAAGCAGCTCGCAATTCAGAACGCACAAGCCATCTCACGAGTGTGCCGATTTGACTTCCCACAGGAGTGGCCAACTATGCTTGATGACATTGAGCGCATTCTTCAGCAATCCCTTGTGGAGAATAACAACGTCAAGATTCACAACATGCTCATCATCCTCAACCAGGTTATAAAGAACCTCGCAATGGCCAAGATTGGACGCACACGACCAGCACTCCAGAGCAAGGCACCAATAATCACGCCTCTTATCATTAAGATCTATACCAACTTCTTCAACGAATGGATTGAGAACTTGGACTTTGGAATTGTCGAGATCGGATACCTCTCGCTGAAGGTTATGAGACGTCTCATCACAGAAGTGTACGATAGTCCTCAACAATCTCCCGAGTTGACAGAGTTCCTCTCACTGTCAGTTCGCCATTTTGAGCTGTTGATAACTGGATATGAAAAGTACTCTCCGAACGATATCCTGGAGAAATACATCAAATGCTATGCAAAGATCTACAACCTAATCGTCAAGTCTAACCCAACAAGTCTTGTTCTTCTACCATGTTCGAAGGAGATCCTGTTCTTGTTACTCAAGATTATACAGGAGAAGGCTCAAACTGTCTACAACAATGATGGTGACAATGATGCAGATGGTGTTTGGGAGTTCCTTGCCATTAAGTCGCTTCTCATATTCAAAAACCTAATCAACTTCCTCTTTAAGAAAGGTGCCGTACTTACACTCAAGTCTAAGTCATCCAAGGCTGATGTTGAGAATGCTATCAACTTGCTCACAACACAATTCTTCTCGGAAGATCTCATCAAGTCACTAACCGATCTTCTCATCAACTATTACATCAAGCTTAAACCAAGCGATCTCGAATCATGGGCTAATGAACCAGAGGAGTGGGCCAATGATGAGGCTAACCAAAACTTCGAGTTCCAAATCAGACAATGTGCAGAGAACTTTTTCCAAGATCTTATGGTCAACTTCAAGGACCTTCTTGTCCCATATGTCTTGAACAAAGTGCAAAACGAGATGTCCAACTACAATGAAGTGTCCGTTCAAAACATCCTTGTCAAAGACTCAGTCTTTTCCATATTCCAACTTAGTGCTAACTCTATCCATGAAATCATTGACTTCAATGACTTGTGCACCCGCATCTTCTTCCCAGAAGCCCTCAAGAATGACATGTCTGAGCAACGAATCATCAAGAGAAGAGTTTGTCTTCTCATTAACGAATGGGTCGGACTCAGTGTAATCACACCAGCGACATATCAAAACATTTACAATCTGTTGCTTAACTTCTTGGATCCTTCGAATCCGATTAGTGATACCGTTGTCAAGTTGACAGCTATCCAGGCCTTGAAGACCATCATCACTGATTGGGACTTCAAGAAGGATGATTTTAAGCCTTTCATCAAGGACTTCACACATCATCTTCTCAGTCTCACCACTACAATGGAACTCACCGAGTCCAAACTCTTTCTACTTAACACCATCAGTGATCTCATTGCTCGTACAAACCCTCACATCTCCGTCAACGAGCTTGATCAACTTCTCAACATCGTTCCAAAGTTCTGGGATGACTCCAACAATTCCAACGAACTCATCCTCAAGAACAGTCTTCTCCGTATACTGAAGAACCTTGTCATCTCCCTCAATACCAACTCTCAAACGACATGGCCAATTGCACTCCCTCTCATTCGAGTCTGTTGCTCTCCAGAATCAGAATACCACTCCCTTCTTTCTGAAGATGGATATGAATTGTGGCTAGCCATTTTGCAATACTACCCAGCATCTCAACAGCTCGATATCTCCAACTCTTTGATTCAGGACTTGAACGACTTTTATTTACATGCCCTGATGAATCAAACCGAGGTTCTCCCGCTTATTATTGAGATCTGGAGAAGTTACAACATCTTGATACCTGGACTGTTTATCGAAGATGGTACTAAAGAGTTTGTGCTTGGTGTGTTTAGCACCTTTGCCAAGTACTTACCACAGATGAGAGATGATGCACTTGACATACTGATATCCTATCTTGAAATAGCACTGTTGGAGAACTACAACTCGGCAGAGAATTTCAAGAAGCTTTTGTCGTTGATGATGGAATCAAGACTCCTTCCAACCATTATCGAAATGATTATGGATGATGACCAAGCTCATTTGACAATTGCAAAGCTTCTCCTTGTCCTTGCTCGCATTGCGTACTTCATGCCTGGTGATCTCGTCGAGGTGTTCAGATACTTATTCCCAGGTGACTCCGAGACGAGTGCTGCTTTGAAGAAATGTATCACCGTGTGGTATGCCAGAATGGATGCTACGGTTGGTAATCCAAGAAACAGAAAGATTCACGTCTTGGGATTGACAGCACTGCTAAAGACTGGTAACCCAGTGTTCTTCGAAGATCTATCAGCTCTCGTTTCCCTATGGATCAGCTCCTTGGAAGAAGTTAACGAGTCTGCTAATAGTGGTGATTGTGAGACGTATCATTCCAACTACTTGTATGAGTTCCAGTTCAACGATGATCTAACTGTTAAGGAGAACGGTGAGTACGTTCGCTTCCAAGAACTGTTCAAGACTAGAGATCCAGTACATAATCTCCTCATCAAGCAGTTTATCAATTCGACATTAAACGAAGTTGAACAGAGCATCGGTCAACAGACCTGGGCACAGTTGGTTTCTCAACTTGATCATAATTTGGTTGAAAACTTTCAGTATTTCTTGAGACTTCCAACAAACTCTTGAAACAAATTAATGCATTTCAACCTAAGTTCTTGGTATTATATGATGCGATCGTAGTAACTACAGTATGTGCCCTCAACTCTAACATTAGGCATGCATATGGGGTATCCCCAGTCTTCGTTACTATACAAATTTGATCTTTTGTGATAATCATTATATCTTTTTGTTTTTTCGTCTCCCAACTCAATCAGAATCAGAATCAGACTCATCACTAGAGTCAGACTCGGCAATAACCTCTTCATCACTGTTAGCCTGATAAACTGGGATTACCTCATCCTTCTTCTCTTCATCCTCTTCAACGACAGCTGCACTCAAATCAGCATCATCAAATTTGATCTTTTTGTTTGGAACAACTGGTTTGGATTCCGATTCGGAACCAGGTTTCACAAGAGAACCTTCTACACTAACAACTCTTCCCGAGTTATGGATCGCCTTAACTGTGAACTTGAGTTTCCCATCAACGGCAATCTCAGACTCATCATACCACTGGCCCAGTGACTTAGACTTCTTTGTTTCGGTACCTTCCTCCTCATCTGCTTGCACCTCATCAGCTTGGTTAGGCACGAAAGACCATCCTTCTGGGATGTTGTTCTTCTTAATACTGGCGTTGAATGTGTCATTAACGAGCAGACCAATATGTGATGGTGACTGCATGTAGATGTGTCCTTCGAGAACGTCTCCAACCTGTGGCTTCCATAGGAGAAGATCCACAGAGACCCAAAGGAATGCAAATGGAGAGTGGGCGTTGACCTTAGCCACGACGGATCCGGCTTCTGTGATGTGTTCGCCTGAGAGTCTGAGGTTATGGTATCCAATCACGACACCTCCAGCTGGCTGGAAGTGCTTCATGAGCATTGGATCGAGATGCTGTGATTTGACACCTTCGAGAGGTTGTTTGAGGTATGATGGGGCGAGCGAGACATAGAGTGACGTTGTGAACTTATGGAAGCACTCGGAGATACCTTCGCTATTGACCGGGTTGGTGGACTTGTGCTGCACAAACTGCTGCTTTCTGCGCTTGAGATTCGGCTGTGAGTCCGAGTTGGATCTCTTTCTTGTCTCCTGCATCTCGTTTGTCCAAGCTGACAAAGGGTCTTGCTGAATTAAACGTTTTAAAGAGACATCTGCGGGATAAAGTCTGCTCGGATAAAAAATTTTGGCGATGCCGCGCCAGGGCAGCGTAACACTACCGCATTCGGAGACATGGACTAAGTGTTCCTACAGATCAATAGATATAAACCCAAATAAGGGTGATGAAAGATGTTATTTACACGTCATTAACTGGGTCATAAATATTACAGAGAGATGGTTCAGCATTTCAACAGTTCCTTGAACGTGTTTTCGAAGATATGTGGCTCAATACGTCCTTGGGTCTCCTTCATTGCCTGACCCACCAAGAAGTTAAGACCGTTGATTTTGCCCTTTTTGATACTCTTGACAGTCTTTGGTTGCTCATCCATAATGCTTTGGCACACAATGATGAGTTCTTCCTTAGAGATGTCCTCGGCTTTGAGTTTGGCCAAGCCGTACTCTTCGATCACCTCCTTCAGTGTGATCTGTGCCTCTTCCTTATTGTTGAAAAGATGCTGAAGCAGGAGTTTGGCGCTGTAGTTTGAGATGTAGTCACTTTGTACAAGAATCATAAGCTCAACAAGTCTTGGGAGTGGGATGTAGTCTGGGTCAAATGGCATATTGTTTCTAGAGAAAGTTCCCAAAAGTTCATGGATCAACCAATTTCCAGGGGTCTTTCTATCAACACCATGTTCATCAACGGCAGCATGGAAGAGTTTCCGATAGTACTTCAGCAACTCAAGGTCATATGTCAAAATCGTTGCGTCCTTAAGAGAAAGACTGTACGGCTCTGCCATTAGCGATGTGAGTACCTCATCTGGAGTTTCAGGCATAGTATCCCTGATGTCACTGACAACACTTACATCGAGTAACAAAGGTGGTAGTTCCGGATCTGGCATGTATCTGTAATCGAGTGCATCTTCTTTAGTTCTGAGTCTTACAGTTCTCTTACCATCCCAGCCTCGTGTCTCCTGAACGGCACTCTCACCCTTTTTGATCAGATCTACCTGTCTCTTGAATTCGTACTTTATAGCACTAATCACAGCACTGGTGGTTGATAAGTTCTTCAGCTCAACACGTTCACCGCCACTAACGGATATATTGACGTCAACTCTCATGGCACCAGTCTCAAGATCACCAGTACATATTTCCAAATGTCTCAGTAAATTTTGGAACTTCTTAATGAACACTTTCACTTCTTCTGGATCTGTAAAGTCTGGTTTTGTCACCATTTCAATCAGTGGGGTATTTGTTCTATTAAGGTCAATTTTAGAGAATTTTTCAGTCTCGGACTCAGTGTATACAGATTTACCCGTATCTTGTTCCAGTTGAATCTGCTCAATCCTAATTATCTTCTCATCTTCTTTAATACCATCTCTCTTGAATAGCTTAATCTCTCCTCCTGTGGCATATGGTTCATAATGCTGTGTTATTTGGTATCCTGTGGGCTGATCACCATAAAAGTAATGCTTTCTGTCAAATGTTGAGTTGAGATTGACTTCAGACCCAAGGGCCACCGCGGCACGAAGTGCCAATTTGAGCGCCTCTGGGTTGAGCTTCGGTTGTGTACCCGGTAGTGAGGCATCATAATAGGATATCTTGGAATTTGGCTCAGCGAGGAATGATGTAGATGAAAGAGAAAAGAGCTTATGTGGTGTTCGAAGCTGTGAATGGATCTCTAGACCACATTTGAGCTTGTATGGTGACTGTTCAGCAGAGTTCTTTGCCAGGGTTTTCACTGAAGACGAGAACAAACGTCTCTGGGTCAATGACCTGAGCATTTTCTCCTCGGATTCTGTAGTGATGAGCTCAAATTGAAACACAATTCGATGTAATGTGATGATCAAAAGCTGATGCCGGATTTGATTTCGGTCACAGGACGAGTTCGCGGATGGTGGTATGGGCACTCCGCATCTCTTCTATGCAAAAATTTCGGTTGATGGAAATACACTTTGTTTGGGTCTCAGATGGTGAGTTGGTTTCAGTTTCCAGCTGTTTATCATTTTGAAATGCTCACACGGTCATCAAGGACACTGAGGTCCTCTTCGCTTCTGTCAAGGTCAGTGAGGCTAGTTGTGAAAGGGAGTGGCGTGTCATCGAACCATCCACATACTCTTCGCTATTCAAGCTCATCGCATCAGCCACAGGAGAATGAGACTAGCCAAATCTTCAAACCGAAACTTGAAAGATCTGAGGCATCAAATAAAGCATTACTCAGCTGTACATCCTGTGGTATTCATCTTCAGAAAAGCAATCCAGATCAAGTTGGATATTACATCGAACCAAAGAAAGAGAAGACTGCACCTCTGTATCGAACCAAGAGCCTTCAATTCTTGTCTGCATTTTCCAAGCTTGACGAAGAAGGTCGTAAACTCTTGAACTCTCAATCATATGATGCCTTGAATCCATCAGATATCCAACAACAACGACAACAACAATCACCAATCGAGGAAGAATTGATCTGTCAACGATGTCACAATGCACTCCATCACAATATCTACATCCCCTCTGAACACCAACCATTAAACCTTCACGAAGTTCTCGATTCCGTACCACCACGCGATGGAATCTTACATGTGTTCTCTGCATACGATTTCCCACTCTCCCTCGTCTCTCTGCGTGGTAGACGAAACGTAACATATGCCATGAACAAGATCGACATGCTCTTTGGTCACGACACTGGTGTCAGGAAATACTCTGGATACTTTAACACGATGGTGAATCGTCTTGTTGGACAGAGATCCCAGTTGCATATCATCAGCGCTCATACGTCATGGTCTGTGGATCGATTGTATGATAGTCTTGGGAAGATGACACATCTGGTTGGGTTTGTCAATGCCGGTAAGACAAGACTTGCCAATCGTATTATGAATGTTGCTTCCAGTATGGTAAATCCTGGAAGAAGACTGAAAAAAGTTGTTGGATCATCACATTTACCTGCTCTTACTAGGGAGAACATTACGCATAATTGTTCAGGTAAAGTTGTTGTTGATACACCTGGATTCTTGGATTCTAACAACTTATTTGGATTGATCAAGGATGAGCATCTCAAGAGTGTTTTACAAGGACGGAAAGTGTTGATGCAGGATCTTAAGAGGGAAAGATATGAATCGTTGAAAGGAGGTCAGTGTCTTACTGTCGGTGGGTTATTCTTCCTCAAGGCACCAAAGGATACCATTGTTCAAGTGAAACCAGTATGTCGTGGGAAACCTTGGACGTTTAGTTCCATTGAGAAGGCAGTCGACACTGTTAAGAATCCACCAACGGCTATGAAGGATATGTTTTATGTTAAACCTGAGAAGCTTGATCAATTGGTGAGATTTGCCATTCCGCCATTCTATGGTTCTGTTGATTTGGTAATCAAAGATGTTGGATACGTTCAAATTACTCCAACGGGTAAGAAGAACACTGAGGAGTTGTTTGAAGTATATGCTCCACGTGGAGTTGTTCTTGGTGTCCGTGAAACCATTGAACACTTCATGACCAAGTACCTCAAACAACAAAGTATCAAGAAGACTAAAGTGAAAGGTCAACTTGTCGATAAGGATACATTGAAGATGAAGGCAATGAAAGTTCCAGATTACAAAGTGTTCAGTCGTTTGTATGAGATCCCAATGGATTGCACTGATCCTTTCGATGAGATGAAGTCGCAGTATGCTCGTCATGTCAGGGAGTTTGGTACTTCTTATCATCGCGTTGATCCAAAGGATACGAGAGATGAAACGAGAAACGAATATTGGATAGAGAAGGTTTAGAGTCAATGGACGATATGTATATAATGAATGAATTGTCTGTGTCGACTTGACCATATGATAAAGCTCATGGTAGCACCTCAGCGGCTAACGCTGTGATTAGCCGCTGTTAGACCTACAAACAAATGTTGATACTGTGGATATGACAAGCAGTGCTTGTCATGGAGAAAATGCATTAATAAAACATATGAGAACAAATTAAGACTAACGAATTACAACAAAAGTGAATATCTAACAAAAGACAACATAAGTGGGACAGAGGATGAGGATAGCAATAATCACTTTTTGAAGAGATTCTTAGCCTTTGTAAAGAATCCACCTTTAGACTCAGATTTACCTCTCTGTTCATTCTGATCTGCACTTGCACTATTCTTGGGTGAGATCATATTTCCAAATCCACCACGTCCAATTGACATTGAGTTTTGTTGACCATTCTGACCACTAATCACCGGTGTGATATAATCCTCAGGGTCTGCATCAACATCTTGTAACTTTCTAGCAATAGATGGATCCGTATTCTTATGCATATTCCCAGCACCTCCACGCCCCGTTGAGAACACTGGTGAAAGAAGGTTGGGCGTCTGTGATCCCTGATCAACAACGTGTGGTTGTGGGGGTTGGTCCGAGGTTCGGATGTTACCGGATCCTCCACGACCCGTCGAGACCTTGTACTGTTTAGACATGTCGTGATTATGATCTTGTTGGTGTTGTTCGTGTTGTTGATGTTGTGTGTGCATCTCTTTAAAGCTAAGGAGAAAATCTAAAGGGGGAAAATCGGTGGATTATATAACTCTTGGCTTAGTGCCCCCCTAAGAGATGCCGTTGATCACACTTTGGATGACTTATTCCACCGCGCTTTTTTGGGCTGGGCGGTCAGGGCTCGTGACCATGCCGCTTTCAGCCACAGTTATTCACATATACGGCACTAGTCAGTTTAACTTTGGCTCTGTTTACCTTGTGCCTTTGGCCTTTAGTGTTGAAATATATGTATATATGTATATGCATTACTACAGAGTTGTTTATGCAAGAAAGCATGGCCGTCTATTAGAACTAGAGAAGAATGAAGCCATACCATAGGTTATATATAGTATCAACTCACATAAAGTCATCATCACCAAAGTCAGCATCATCGTAGTTGTCTACAACAACATCGGTATCCTTCTTGAAAGCACCTCCAAGGTTGGCTCTACCAGCCTTGGCTTTCTTCTTACCAGCACCTCCCGTGGCTGTACCACCAGCCTTTGCCAATCTCGCTTGTCTCTCTTCTCTCTCTTTCTCCTTCAACACAACGTTCAACGTGGAGATGGTCTTTCTAATGTTCTCAGTCGTCAATTGCTTAGCCATGTCTCTGATCAAATCAACAGCCAATGAGGAGGAATAATACATGTTGTTGTTCTCAGCAAGGGTCTTCATCACAGGTGTCAATCCCTTTCTCAATTTTTCATAATCTTGTTTACTCTCTGGTCTGAAAATTGGATGTTCATCAATTGGAGTGTCCACTGTGAGTGCTGATGGAGCTGGAGTCTCGGCAGCGGCCTTGTTGGCTCTTTCTCTTGGGTGCTCATTCAAACCCATGTCACCAAAGAGATCAGATGCAGATTTGAGATCGGAATCAATCTCAGCCTTCTTTTGGAGAAGCTTACGTGTCTTCTCATCAACATTACGCAAATTGTTAGAAGCAGCTGGTTTAGCCTTAGTAGCAGTCTTCTTAGCAACTGGCTTGGCCTTTGGCTTCTCTTCTTCTTCAGCATCCCATGATTCAAGCACTGGCTCATCGTCATCAGCGAAATCGTCATCCCAGTTTCCAGAAACAGCAGCGGTGTTAGAGGTTGGGACCTCAAAATCATCGTCGTCTGTTCAAATAGGTGTTAGTTACCCCATCTTAGCAGTCTATTTGTCCATAATTTAAACATCGAATGTGTCAAGTCAGTAAACCTCGTGTGCCTCATCACCGATAAGCAACCACAACAGCACTTCCTTTCCAGACTAACAAATTCAAACTCCATATCCAGGACAAGACAATTAATAACACATACCCCAAGACATTGTGAAAATTTATTACAATTGTGTAACCAAAAGAGAAACCCTCTCTTAAAAAGGTGTCAAACAGGTGTCTTTCACCCGCCATTTCGCTGCGCTTTTTTTTCCAACTGCTTCAGAATAAAAATAAAAAAAAAAAAAAAAAGTGGTGTCTGGATGTTTTCTATGAGAGTCTCAACGTTAAATTATGTATACACACATTTCAGCTTTATATATAGAGAGAGAGAGAGAGGTCAATCACTAAAAAGATAGGCCTTACCGTTGGCACCACCACCAACTAGCCAGTTCTCAGTTGGATGGAAGTTACAAGTAGCTGGTACGTTAGTCATCCATGGATCTGATAAATGTGCCAACATATTACCATCCCTATCATAAACATCAATGAATTTTTTCATGTTTGCAATGGCGAATTTTTGTACTTGATCCTGTGGGAACTGTTGCCATCTTGCCTTGAGGATTGAGACCCATTTACCTGATTTGCAATTATGTGTTAAAGTGTGAGTTGGTTCAAGTTCTGCATCAGGTGTATTGTAATCATGTATCCATTTGCGTGGGTCTTTACCCAATTGAAAGATTCTTACCGTGTCATCATATCCATTGCAAACGATATCATTTGTAGCATTCCATGATGCAATTGACACAGATAGTCTTGAATTGTAAAGTGCAGGAGTCTCAAACGTTTCATATTCATCATCAAATTGGGTCCAATTACAACTCTGTGTCTTTCGAGTATCAAAGATCTTCATGGTTCTATCCAAAGATGCAGTACAAATCTGAGATCTGTTATTTGGATTAACACCAAATCCACCAATTTTCTTATCAGATAGTCTAAAATATGTTCTGGAACTATGATCATTAGCACGAAGATCAACTCTTCCAAAACGACCAGACATATCTGTAAAATAGATCTCTTGCCCCTCACCAAAGTTTATATCGGTGAGTCCAATATCATAATCATTGGTAAATACTTGTTGAGAGTCCATACTAGCCATATCGAGACGTCTAATGGAACCATCATAACTGCATGTATAAAGCTTTGATGCATCAGATGGATCAAATTCAATCTTGGGAATAGATCCACCATGTAGTTTAAAATTAGTTATATCGACATCATTAGTCTCACTAGCGTTCCAAACACCAAAATAACCTTCTTTATCAGCACCTAACACAAGTTTTTTGTCAACAGTTGGATGGAAACAAGTATAATAGGTTCTCTCTGGAGTTAAAGCGATATTCTTCGGTTCAAAATGTTCCCAAATGGTAAATTTATCAAATTGATCTCTTAATTGTTGAACATCCTTTGATGTATTCCCCTCTGATTTCTTAATCTGTTCATAGTAATCACCAGCGGAGAATGCCCTTGAACCATTACCAATCATACTCTTGAATTTTTCCAAGATTTTGGAATCATCACCATCTTCCTCGGTCTTAACATCTCCATTTTCTTCCTTAAGCAAATCAACAAGACTCAAATTACCATTAATCCTGATTCTTTTCAATTTTTCCATTTCTTCTTTCCTAAGCTTCTCCAAATCAACCTCATGCTTTATAACACTATCCGTATCCTCGATCTTAACACCAGCGAGTCTTGCAGATCTTCTCGTAGCCACAGGTGGAGTAGTCTCCTTCTTAACTCTTTTAACCTTGGGAACGGCTTTCTTGGACTCATCATCTTCTTGCTTGACGCGTTTAGCAATAGATGAGTTGATCTGATTGAGGTTAAGCGAGTTAAGTAACTTCTTATTACGCTCAATATTAGCCTGTCGTTGCTTCTCAAACTCACTGAGGGCCATGTCTGTGCTTTATGATGAAGATATACAAGATACCTATATATTATTGATATAAGAAACATTAGAGAAACCTTTCAACGCGGGACATTTGTCTATGTACGCGTGTTTAGTATCACGTGACTGATTATATAATCTTTTTTCCTTAAAATCACGTGATAGTCACGTGATAAATTTCATATTCTTTTTCATTCCCCCAAGTATATAAAGAGGTGACCAACCAACCAACCATAGCATCCAACCAACTCTCCCATACAATATCATATGGCATTAATCAAGCTGTTACATACCACATCTAAACAAACAGTTAATGTTTCTGCTATATGAGATATAAGATATAAGTAGTTATTAGTCCACCCCTTTAATGATCTGCAACACGCGTCCGCTGTGAAACGCGTTAATCTTTTTTTTTTTTTTTAATCTACATTTTATGGAAAAGATACACTTGTCCTTCGTCCACCACAACAACAGAGAGAGATCTTCTTTGAGCACACTTCTAAGTCTAATCAACACCAGCAATGTCGTCTCTCCCACAGGCCGGCCCTCAGTCGGGCTTGGCTGCTCTTGTTAACAACGGTCCAGTTTCGATCTTTGCCTACTGCGCTTCCTCTATTCTTATGACCGTTACAAACAAGTATGTTGTTAACGGTTTCCATTTCAACATGAACTTTGTCCTTTTGCTTGTTCAGTCGCTTGTGTGTGTCATGGCCATCGCCACTTTGAAGGCATTTGGTGTTATCACTTATAGACCTCTCAACAAGACAGATGCTAAGAACTGGGCTCCAATCTCTGTGCTTCTCGTTGTTATGATCTATACCGGTTCTAAGGCTCTTCAGTTCTTATCGATCCCAGTTTATACTGTGTTTAAGAACTTGACTATCATTCTTATCGCTTATGGTGAAGTTCTCTTCTTTGGTGGTGCTGTTACTACCATGACTCTTGGTTCTTTCATCTTGATGGTTTTGTCCTCCATTGTTGCTACTTACGGTGACCAGCAGGCTGCCGCCGTTGACTCTATTTTCAACGTTGGTTACTTCTGGATGTTTACAAACTGTTTCGCTTCTGCTGCTTTTGTTCTCTACATGAGAAAGAGAATCAAATTGACCAATTTTAAGGACTTTGACACTATGTATTATAACAATGTCTTGTCTATTCCAATTCTCTTTGTTTCCTCCCTTCTCTTGGAGGACTGGTCCCCGGAGAACTTGGCTTCAAACTTTACTCAATCTTCTACTATCGCCATGGTTGTTTCCGGTTTGGCTTCTGTTGGTATCTCTTACTGTTCCGGTTGGTGTGTTAGAGTTACATCTTCAACTACTTATTCCATGGTTGGTGCTTTAAACAAATTGCCAATTGCCCTTTCAGGTTTGGTATTCTTTGATGCTCCAAGAAACTTTTACTCCATCTCTTCAATCTTCTTGGGTTTCTTTGCTGGTCTCGTCTATGCAGTTGCTAAGCAGCAGCAGAAGAAGTAATCACCTTCTATATATAACTACTACTTGCTTCAGTTACCTTGATTGGTACCACTGATCCTGGTGTTTATGTGTTCTTATGGAATTTAGGAAAGATATAGAAGTCACATCTGAATACATAACGACGGTGGAAGCATTTCCTCGTGAATACAAAAGATATATTTGTAGTTTATAGTGTACTTCATAGTATATAGCTCTAGTTGTAGTGTAGTTCATAGTTATAGTATAGGCGCGCCTAACATCAACGCGACGAAAAAGGTCAATCACAGCCAACTACCCAACTAACACATCCATTCAATATCTACTGAATCAAACCGGACAAACCATGTCAATTGATATCAATACTGCTGTACAAAGCACATCAGATGATCTTTTCAAATCATACTCACTTAATGAACTAACCACCCTATCACAATCGTTAAGGTATGTTCACCCTTCTACAGTATCAACCATATAAACACTTACTAACCTACAACACAGCCAAGCAGCCACATCGAAACATGAAGAACTTCGTAATCTCGTTGCATCACAATATCGAGATCTACTTAAGACAGCAGATCAGATTGTCGAGATGGATACCATTGCTAAGCGTTCTGATCGAGCATTGTATGAGTTGTCATTTATGAATACACCAAGATTGGGTAAGAGTATTGGTATTGAGAAATGTGTTGAGAGATGGAGACCTGAGATTGTTGGAGAAGTTGAAGATAAGAGTTCTAGAGTAGAGAAGAAAGCTGATTTGTTTCTGGAGATGAGTAAGTTATTGAATCTTGGTATGGGGAACTCAATGAGTGAGATTATGGATGTGTTGAATGGATTGCCCATCAAGGAACCATGGTTTATTGACAAGTCTAAAGTTGTTGAAGAGAAACTACAAGAGTTAGAGATGGTTATTATTCATAAGATTAGTGGTATGTCATTAGATGAGATGGTCAAATGTGATAAATTTGTTGAAGAGACGAATTGGTTTGATCGTGCCAAAGTTGAAGAAGCTGAATATCAAGCTTTAAATGGTGTTGTTACATTAGAAAATCTTGATTCTGTGTTATTGAAGTTTGCTAAGTTCTCAGGGAGATTACAAGTCAAATATAAGATGCAAGTTGAGTCCATGTTGAAAACACTTGAAAAGTTGATGAATAGCATTGATGATAAAGGTGCTAAGTTGGACTTGTACACTTTGGATGTTGATGATACATATCTTGACAAGATCAGATACATTACGAATGGATTGGTATTTGAAAAATATCAAGAGATTTCCATTGGGATTGATAATGTTATCGAGACTCTAAGATTCTTAGAGACTATTGACAAAGAGCTTCATACAGAGTTACAATCTGAGATTAAGACTATCATAACACAGTTCAAACAACACGCTACACAACAGGATAACAAACCACTAATCAAATACCTCACATCACTACTAACCTAACTCATATAACATGATCATGATATTTGGCATTGCAAAACATAAAATGGCATAATAAATAAGGTACGGTCCGGCCGGATCCGAAAGTAGAAGGGCAGACGTATCAAGACACGTCATCCAACCAATAAATAGTGATTGCACCATTCTTCAACTTCATCAAGATATAGAGGAGAACGACGACTTATAAATAAGTTGTAACGGGGTAGGAAGTAAACGTATCACAATCAATCAACAGTAATAACTTTTGTCTTAACCTGTGTAAGCAGACACAGTATAACATGTTATCAAAGCCGCCAACCAGTGATGTTGATGACGTGTGAGTTCAAGTGTTCCATCCGTTAATAAATAGTTGTGTTGTATGGAATCCTGGCTGAGCCTCCGCCCTATAGGGTTCGGGGGTTGGCGTACAAATGTGTGGAGGACAGTCATGCAAGAAGTGAAGAGGACAAGACAAGACAAGACAAGACAAGAAGACATGGACATGGGGATCGTAACAGACATATGGATGAGATGAACTCAATCCTCACGTTTAACGAGAAGGTTATAAGTATCATCCATAATCACTAATTCACGAGACTTCTTATACTGAGCTTCAGCTTGATCTTTTAATCCCTCGTAGAGATAAAAGAATAAGAAAGATGTATCCTTATTCTCCTTATCCATTTGCTTAATAGCATTATGGAACGAGTTTGGATGACTCTTCGGTACAATCTTTGATTGGTGCAAGTTGGCATAATCAGACACAAAGTGTTCTTGTTCATCTGGATGAAGTTCAACCCATGACTTGTAACGTGATGAGAAATCGTGATATGAGTACTCTTTAAGGTAAAGGAACTGCTCTTTGAGACGTTCAAGGTCTGGTTTAGATTGTTGCTGGAAAAGGGAGAGAGTAGTGGAAGCAGGCCCACGCACAACGCGAAGTGTGTGAGGCTTAGTGAGATACTTTAAAGAAGATACGAGAGCTGACATGTTTGATAAATCTAATGAGATCTAATGAAATCTGTAGTCTAAGTAATATATATGTGGCAAACCCCTTTATATATCTATCCTCAGGTGGTGTTGGGTGGAGAAGAGAAACAGGTGGGGCGACTAGCATTTCCCGAAGTGGGGAGTGCGGGGAACGGCACATATGCCCTTTGTAGGTCAGGGGCAAGGACTCAAACTACAGGAAGATTTACGTAGTTAAATGAATGTATATTGATTGGTTCTTTACTTCTTTACTAGCAATGAAAAGAATTCCTCTGGGAATTCAGCAGAGGTTTCACCACGAGCTTGTTTTTCAATTAAGTCACCATAGAGTAAACCAAAAACTGCTGGGATATCATCATGTTCCTCCATTCCTGAAGCTAATTGTTGATAATAATTCTTAGTACGTCCATTCTTCTCCTTGTATAAATCAACAAAGTTATGAATAAATCCACGTTTTTGATCGTCACCAAGCGTCTTCCAGTCTTGGAATTGGTGCGCCTGCAGAATAGTTGCTGAAGAGTGGAACCATCTTTGACGTGGCGCCATCTTATAGCCGATCTGTGCACATCTCGCAATACGCACAAATGGTGTTATCTTGTTCATTTTTGTTTGTCTGTGTGTTTGTTTGTCTGTTTGTCTGTCTGACAGTTGCTTACACTGATTTTTATCTCAATGGGATCTTCTGTTTCGGATGATACGGTATACCAATTGAAGTGTACCTTAATGGTAGTATACTATGTGTGTAGTGGTGTGATGCGTAAGTGTGGACTCAATTGATAGAGATCTGTTCTTTAGAGATCTTTAACGTATCTGTGTGTGATATCAGTCAGCCGAATTCAATTGAGTAGTAAAGTAACAGTTATCAATGACCAAATTATCCCTTTATATAAATACTTTCTCTACGCCACCAAGCAAGCGCATATCTTTAAATTGCTGAAGATGCCACCCAACTGGGCAAGAAGAAAAAAAAAAAAACGTGGGGTACGGGTGTCCGATTCCCGTGAATCTTGCTTATGTCATTGCTTGGTAAGCATAAAAATGATATCAAATGAGTTCGCGCAATAAATTCGCGAAATGCTCAGGCGTCACCTCTATTTTTTCGTCCGGGGCAACAGCGGGCGGGACGACGAAACAACACATAGGAACTCCTCAGGTACTTTGCTGTCGTCACTCACTTAGATACACACACTGAGTGAAAAAACACATCCGCCCTGTCCCAACGCTTAAAGTTGATTTGAAGAGGTCATTGGACACCTTATATTTTACTTGGGTCCACATTTTAGCATCGGTTCTATACTGAATTATCTAGCCGCCGTGTCATTTTGTCCCTTTATTCGACTCATAGAGTTGTGGCTGCATCGCTAGGATCTATATCACATTATCATCAACAAAGGGTCCACTGGTCTTGTCTCTATACCATTTTGTCCATCTACTTCTCGTCCATTGACCTTTAAAAGGAGAATTGCTTTTGCTACCTGCCCATTGACCTATACCCAACTTGACAGGTACCCCTCTTATCGCCACACGTCTTGAACACAATGTCATACTATAGCCCACAACAACCATCTCTAGATGAAAGGCAACCGCCTCAACAACCTGCAAATATGCCTCCTCCACATATGCAACAACAAATTCCTACTTTAAACCAACAAAATGTGCAACAGTATGGACAAGCAACAACTGGGGTCATGCCGCCGCCGTTGAATCAACAACTAAACTCATCTCCACAAACTTATAATCAGGAAATTGCTTGGAATAACAACTACAGGCAACAATCTATCCCACAAGTGACACCACGTCTCAATGCAACCTCTGAATTTGCCCCATCACCTGCACAGCATCAAAAAGGGTCCCTTTCCCCCTATGGATCACCAACTTCACAATTCAAGAACCCTTGGTACAACCAAAAATCTCCAAACCTTAACAACTCACAATACAACTCTACAAACTCCATATCACAGGCTTCTCCACTTCTTCAACAAACACCTACACGTCAACCTTTTAACACACAATTACCTACAACATATGAGCATGAAAATATGAGTCCTGATGTATCTCGTAAAAATTCCATTGTACTACCTCCTCCATCTCGTGCACCTGCACCTCCACCAACATACTTTTCTGATCCAAATGTGCATCTTAATGAACCTCAAAGACGTCAATCTATCGCCACTGTCCAAATACACCAACAACAACCACAACAACAACATCAGCAACCAATCGCCTCAGGGTATCAATCACAATCACCATACTATAACATGGCTCGCAGACAATCAGCATTCCAATACACTCAACTTAAACAATTACCGGCTCCTCAAGCACGTCGTGTCTTTAACAAGTCCGATTTGAAACCAGTCATTAACCCTCATCCAAAGTATAGACGTGCCTCAATGGCTTCTCAATACATTTCCCCGCTACTTTCCCTCACGACTGATCTCTGCACAACATATTCTCTTTGCTCTCCGGATTTCCACTACGAAGTCTCAAAGAATCCAAAGAGAGTACTTACAAAGCCAAGTGAAGGTAAAAGTAATGATGGACTCGATAATGAAAATGACGATTACATTCTCTATGTCAATGATGTCCTTGGTGTTCAGGAGAATAGAAAATACCTGGTTCTTGATATCTTGGGTCATGGAACTTTTGCCCAAGTGGTTAAATGTCAAAATCTTATCACTAAGGAATTAGTTGCTGTTAAAGTTGTCAAATCTAAATCAACATTCATTAATCAAAGTTTGAGTGAGATTGCCCTATTGGAGTTAATCAATAGAAAGATTGATCCTCATGATCAACATCATTTCTTGCAATTGAAAGACAAATTCATGCATAAAAACCATTTATGTTTGGTATTTGAGTTGCTATCTTCAAACTTATTTGAACTTGTTAAGCAAAATCAGTATAAAGGACTCAGTACAAAACTTGTCAGGAACTTTACCAAACAACTTTTGGACTCGTTATGTGTCTTAAAAGATGCCAAGATCATACATTGTGATTTGAAACCTGAAAATATATTGCTGATCAGTTCTGATAAGCCAGATATCAAAGTTGTCGATTTTGGTTCTGCATGTCAAGAGTCTCAAACACTCTACACTTATATCCAATCAAGATTTTACAGATCTCCAGAAGTTATCCTGGGATTACCATATTCCACTTCGATAGATACTTGGTCCCTAGGTTGTATTATCGCTGAATTGTTCCTTGGACTGCCCATCTTCCCAGGTGTCTCAGAATATGATCAACTTGTTAAGATCATTGCCGTACTTGGTGTACCTCCATCATGGATGATTGATATGGGAAAGAACTCCAAGACGTTTTTTTACAAGGATAACGAAGGTCAGTATCAACTAAAACCATTGGATCGATACTGTAAAGATCAAGGAATTGAAGAGAATCCCGGAAAGAAATATATTCAAACAAATGACTTGGATGAATTGATTGTGAAATACACAATGAACAAGAAGAATATGACGACATCGATGATTGATAAGGAGAATAATGATCGTGCATCGCTGGTACATTTGCTTAGAGGATTGTTGAATTTGAGCCCATTGGAAAGATGGACACCACATCAAGCTATATTGCATCCATTCGTTACGGAACAACATTTCACGGGCGATTGGAACCCACCTGGTACTGGCATTCGTAAGGCTCATGGTGGTGGTGAATACCATGATTTGAAGAAGAGTGCCCAGGGGAATCAGTGGTTTAAGTGAACAACTATGTTTATGTCATATTGAATGAAGTCTGGATACGAACAGCTACATATTAAACAAATGTTGTAGTACACCTTTATACATACTGATTATCATTATTAAATTTCATGGCTCATTAACATATAACTCTTCAATTATTCAACTTTACCTTCACATCATCCTTCACGTCCTTGGACCATAACCAACCTTCGGTGCCTCTATACACACCAAAAGCTAAGAGTCCAACACCACCAGCACGCACAGTGTTTCTCCACCAAATTGGATTTCTCTTCAAATTCTCCTCAACTGTAAGCTTATCATCTTTGAAAACTTGTCCCGAGACAAACCAAGCACCAGCACCAAGCGCAGATATCGTTGCCATGATCTGACAGGGAAGACAGTCTTGATACTCTGCCGGCTCGAGATCCCTGCTCTCTGGAGGGTTGAATACTTTGACAATGTTTGACATCGTGTAGACGAAACTTTGTGGAGAATGTAGAATGACACAAATAAAGATAAATGATGATCAGTATATGTTTTTTCACATAGAGCTTCAAAGTGGCAAGGTTTATATGGCGACCATGTGATCGTTCACGTGACTCCCATGGCTCTCCCACTTCCAAAAAACCATCGCAAAGCACAAAAAGATCATGACTTGGGAAAGCAACCATTTTAGTCTAAAGACTCTACAATTTCCGTCCCTAGAATAAGAACAGAGATGAGTGACGAGTCTCCACCAACATACAAGCCACACAGGCGCTCTGGTCCTTCGAGACTATCGCGTGATTTGCAAGTTGAAGTAAGTCTCAACTGGAGAGAGTCCCATGACACTTGAGCAACCAAAGAGATATCATCACTAACGCATGTAATTTTTCTCAGCCAAATCTGCTAACTGCTATGCTTGCAGGAGTCTCTGCCTCAATTGTTCAAACCACGCTGACGTACCCATTTGAATTCGCCAAGACGGTATCTCAACTTAACAGACTCATCCCAAATGCAAAGGGTATCATTGCTTCTCCAGATTTACAACATCAATTCAAGCATTATTTCAGCGGTTGTGCTGCCTTAAACATCGGTAATGCCCTCAAATCTGGATCCAGATTCGTCGTGTTCAACTGGACTTCTAAGTTTATGGCTAATGATAATGGAAAGACTTCTGCTCCAAGATTAGTTGTTGCTGGTGCCATGACTGGATTCGTTGAATCCCTCTGGATCATCCCATTCGAAAACATCAAGACCACCATGATTGAAAGCACATTAATTAGAAGCAGGATGGCTAAGAGTATTGTATCTGATGCTGCTGTGTCCGCCGCTACCGCTACTGCATCTGAGTCCTCAACGAACAAACCATCTCCAAAGAAGAAGACTTTCCACAAACCAGTCGACTCACTGGCCAACCATCCAATGGTACTCGCTAAGAAGAAATGGGATGCTAACCCTTCAGACGGATTCACACAGGCTGTGAAGGAGATTTGGGAGACTAGAGGATACAGAGGTTTCCTTCAAGGTACAGCTCCAACACTGATCAGACAGTGTACAAACAGTGCTGTAAGATTCGGTACCTACACCTGGATGCGCTCGTTATTGGCTCCTCATGGTGGTGAGCTGAACACATACCTCAGTTTCGGTATAGGTGTCACATCGTCGGTATTGGTCGTGGCTGCTACACAACCGGTCGATGTGATAAAGACCAGAATGCAGAGCAGGGAGACACATTACCTCTACAGAAACTCTTTAGAATGTGCTTACAGAATCTTTGTTGAAGAGGGTGTCAGAGCCTTCTGGGCCGGTTGGTTCCCACGTTTGTTGAAGGTTGGTACCTCTGGTGGTATTGCCTTTACTGTGTATCAACACATGGAGAACCAAATCAACAGGGCCCTGAAGGAGAATCCTTTCAGTGCTGATTGATAAAGTAGAGGGTATACACAAGGGCTCTGACTGTATATATATAAATTTATGGATGATAACGTCGTAATTTAAGCGTTATGTATTAGTCTTAGTGTTTAGTGCACGTGACCTAAAAGAGTGCGCAGTCGAAATGTAAACAAAAGGAGATACAATAGAAACACACCCCACATCAGAAACCACGCTCCAGTTCCTTCGAGTAAACGCTTCCAGACAGATGATAGCTGTTGGTGACAGGGTCTCCTTCAAGTCCACACCAGGAACCGTCCGGTTTGTGGGCACTACGGACTTCTCCAGTGGCGTTTGGTGCGGTGTCGAGCTCGATGACGCGCATGGCAAGAACGATGGAAGCGTCCAGGGAGTCCGTTACTTCGAGTGTGAGGACCTCCATGGGATCTTTGTGCGTGAGCCGATGCTTGAGGCTTTAGATTCGAAGCCCATATCGGATCACAAGGTCAGAAGACAGAGCAATGCGGGTATGAATCGAAGTACATCGAGGCTGGGATCACGGAGCGTATCGAGGCAAAGCATGGGTGGTGGTGCAAATGGTGCTAGAAGTGTATCAAGACAGAGCATGAGTGGGGGGATAAGAAGCGTATCAAGGCAAAGTATGGGAGAAGGAGTCAGGCGAGTGTCTGGAGACACATTGGCACCAACACCATCAGAAACATCCATGGCTGAGACTGACGAAACTTCGGACACTATCAAGCTCAAAACCATTGTCACCAAGCTCCAGGATAAACTACAAATCATGCATGCCGAAATTGGGTCGCTCAAGAGTACAATAAAAGTGCTATCTGAAGAGAAGACTTCAACAGTTGCCAAAACTTCAAAGCTCGAAGAAGACCTCGAGGTGATCGCCATTGATAAGGAAACACTAGAGGAACATAACGAGATCCTCCGTCAAGAGATAGAAGTGTTGAAAAACAAAAACGAAGAGCTACAGCTCGAACTGGATACATTAAGAGAAGAGGTTCAACTCTCTGGGGAAGCTGGTACCTCTAGAGAGCTCGAGGAGAGAAATGAGATGCTTCAACAGGCGCTGCTGAAACTCAGGGATCATGCTGATGATTTACAAGAACAATTGGAGCGTGCCGTCATTGAGGCTAACGACAGAAAAACTGTTCCAAAAGAGGTCTTACAGGCGCAGAAAGATACAGAGAAGAAGCTGCTCGATGCTGAGAAGAAGGTCAAAGAGTTGGAGGAACTAAGAAGGGAAGAGGCCGATCTTGAGAAGCTACATCTTGACACTGAGCATGAACTTCAAGAGGAGATCAAGTCACTGGAGACGATCATCGGTGAAAAGCAAGAAGTCATTGTTTCACTTGAGCAAAAGAACCATGAGCTAGGTACTGTTCTAGACAAAATGAAAAGACAAAATGAAAGGGAGGTAACTTTTGACTTCAAGAAGTTCGAAGAGTATAGAATGACGTCCACGAGTTTGTTGAGGGAAAAGAGAGCATTGCAGCTGGAGTTCAAGCTCTTGAATCATGAGGTTGAAATGAGAGAGGGCATACTGAAGTATGCTCCTGACTTGAAAAGGCACAGACATACCGCTGAACTAAGAAAATATGCACATATCTTCAACACTTTGTCCGAATTTACTGAAACAACATCAGGTGATCTCTTCTTGGATATTTTGGCCATTAGTCTAAGGTTGAAGATGCTTACGATGGCTGTCTTCTTGGAGTACTGCGCCGATGTTCACGAACAGTGCGGTGTTTCAATCAACGTTCAGGACTTGTCAGTATGCGTCGAGGAGTATGTTCACCATATCGAGGAAGAAGAGTACAAGAACGTGCCAGATCTGAAACAGATCCAGGACGAGATAGCAAGTGTCGTTGAGAATGCTGTATGTGATTTCCACAACCGATCCAAACTTCAATTTCAATCCAAACAACAAAAGACATCTCTTCAAATCACACAGGAGGTCATCTCAAGGATTAACACGAGTAAGATCAAATCCAACTATGATCAGTTCCCAGATATAACTAAGCTATACCAGCTCACGCTCAGCCGGGCGGAGTTGGTTGATGATGTTCTCGTCAGAATTCAGAAGGAAGTTGACGGGTCAAACGATGTATCCTTGTCTGATATCACCCCACTTGTTGATGATGTTCAAAGATTCATTGATGAAATCCTTTCCAAACTCTCCAGTCTCGACTTTGATTCTGGAAGGGTTGATCTCTCGAAGGAATTCAACCAATTTTTGTCTGTCCTTGACTCACTTCCCTCAAACAAACCAGAGTGGGAAACCGTACATGTCACGCCAAGTAGCAATCCCACAGTGATTGAGGGCTCAAAAGAGCTTCAAACACATATTGCAACATTGAAATCAGACCTTGCAAAGAAGTCCACACTGCTTGATGAATCAACATCAAAGATCCAAATCCTTCAGTCCCGTCTGGAACACCTCCATCAAACAGAGGCAATGGTGAAGAAGTATCGCTCGGAGCTCGAGACTATCACATCAACGAACCTTGCTCTTGATAAACGTGTTGGTGAACTATCAGAGCAGAACGAGAAACTCAGTGCCGAATTACATCGTGCCAGAAACAACAATCTTATCCATAACTCCCAATTTGAAACATTGTTGGAACAAAAGCAGTATACAGAGAAGGCATCACTCATTTCAGAAATTGAAACTCTACAAAGAGCTGTGAGACACTTCTCTGCTAAGAATAAGAGATCATTGGACATGTCATGGCTCAGAAAGGAGATTCCGGTGTTCAAGCCGTACGCAAGAGAGGCTGGTCCTTCTGATGAATTGCGCAACATCTCTCGAGATCTGCAGAGGGCTGTTGAAAGAAGTAGTTCATATTTGATAAGATGAATACAAAGCTACTTGCATCTGCCGATCGATGATCTGATGTAGTAAAGATGGTCAGCATATCAACAAAGAACAGCGCCCATCTACATATAGGCACTATAATGATATTCTAAATCAACCTGATTCTATTATTGTTCGTAATATACATCGTAACAAAGTGTGTGACGCGTTCAAGCAGTCACGTGGCTCAATACAAACCCTCAGCATTCTCAATGATGGTACCAGCATCATCTCCTCTTTCAACCAACTCACCAATCTGGTAGACAGTCTCACCAGCCTCCTCAAGGAGCCTCTTAACCTCCGCCACGTTCTCCTTCTCAACAATGGCAATCATACCGACACCAACGTTGAAAGTCTTCAACCAGTCGTTGACTGGGACCTTGGCGGTGGAACCAAACCACTTGAAGATCTCTGGGACCTCAATGGTGCTCATATCAACACGAGCACTGAGGTGCTTTGGCAAGGCTCTTGGAATGTTCTCCAAAAGACCACCACCAGTGATGTGGGCCAGACCAAGGATCAAATCCTTCTGGATTGGCTTAAGAAGCTGTTTCACGTAGATTCTAGTTGGAACAAGCAACTCCTCACCAATTGTGGTCTCTGGCTTCCATGGAGCAGAGTCTGTGTAAGAGAAACCGTAAGTCTCAATGATCTTACGGACCAAGGAGAAACCGTTAGAGTGCACACCATCAGACTTCAAACCCAAGAGAACGTTACCCTTAGCCATGTTCTCAACCTTTGGGAGAACCTTGTTTCTGTTAACAGCACCTACAGCGGTACCATTGGTGTCGTAGTGACCTGGCTCGTACATACCAGGCATCTCAGATGTCTCACCACCAACAAGGGCACAACCAGCGAGCTTGCAACCATCAGCAACACCCTTAACAAAGTCAGCAGCGATGTTAATGTCCAACTTACCAGTGGCAAAGTAATCGAGGAAGAGCAATGGCTCAGCACCCTGGACAACCAAATCGTTGACGTTCATGGCAACGAGATCGATACCAACTGTGTCGTGAAGACCCATGATCTGTGCAATTCTGAGCTTTGTACCAACACCATCAGTGGCGGCAACGAGCAAAGTCTCATCTGTCTGGTAACCGGCAGCACTCAAGTCAAAGACACCACCGAATCCACCAATGTCAGAGTCAGCACCTGGTCTTCTAGTAGACTTGACCATAGCCTTAATGTTTTCAACAAGCAAGTTACCGTTATCAACGGAGACACCAGCAGTGGCATAAGTGAGACCTTCCTCAGCCTTGTTGGCATCTCTGAATGCTCTGTGAGCAATGTCTGTTCTGTTGTACTTGTTGTCAAAGTGAATCTTGTCAACACCTTCGTAAGCCTTCTTGACCGCATCTTGAAGGGTACTAGCAGTAGCAGTGGCAGCGATGACTCTACCACCATTTGTGTAGATAGCGCCATCCTCCTTCTTGGTAGTACCAGCGTGGAAGACAAGAGCCTCGATATCCTCATCAACGGTGATCTTATCACCCTTCTTGTAAGATTCTGGGTAACCACCAGCAGCGATGACAACTGTAGTAGCAAAAGTGTTTTGCTTCGTCTTGATCTCAACGGAGTCCAATCTTCCCTCAGCGGCAGCGAGGAAAACCTGAGCCAAGTCGGTATCCTCAGTCAAGAGTGGGAGGACAGACTGGGTCTCTGGGTCACCGAATCTAACGTTGTACTCGAGGATCTTTGGTCCAGTAGCGGTAACGATGATACCTGTGAACAAGACACCGACGAATGGGAAACCATCTTTTCTCATACCATCGATGGATGGCTTAATGATGGTGTCGTCAATCTCCTTGAGCAATGATGGAGTAGCAACTGGAGCTGGAGCGTATGTACCCATACCACCGGTGTTCAAACCAGTGTCACCGTTACCGATTCTCTTGTGATCCTGAGCTGGAGGCAAGTTGTAGTAAGAGTAACCATCCGAAAGTGTCAAGATAGAGATCTCATCACCTTCGAGGAACTCCTCAACAACAACCTCGTCACCAGCAGAACCAAATTCCTTGTCAACCATGACCTGTTTCAAGGCATCGATGGCCTCCTCCTTAGTGGTTGGGATCAAAACACCCTTACCGGCAGCGATACCAGATGCCTTGATGACAACGTTGTGGGAAACACTCTGAACGTAAGCCTTGGCAGCCTCGTAGTCGGTGAAGTTCTTGAAAGCGGCAGTTGGAAGGTTGTGCTTAGCCATGAAGTCCTTGGAGAAAGTCTTAGAACCTTCCATGTAGGCAGCCTTTGCCGAAGGACCAAAGACTGGGATACCAACCTTCTTAAAGTAAGAGGCAACGCCGTCAACCAATGGCTGCTCTGGACCAGGAATCACAAGGTCAATTTCCTTCTCCTGAGCAAAGGCAACAAGCTTCTCAAAGTCCTTCTTGTCAGATGAGATGGCCACGTTACTAACGTTTGGAAGAAGATCTGTACCACCATTACCTGGAGCGACATAGATGTGAGCCACGCTCTTGGACTGGGAGAGCTTCCAGACAATGGCGTGTTCACGACCACCGTTACCGAGAACGAGCAAGTTGAGAGACATAGTGTTAGCTTTTGAGGAGAGTGGTTCTCTGCAAAAACCAGAGAGGCATCTCACAGTAAAGAGACCTGCAAACAAGAGGGAGAACAAATTTGTATAATACGCGATGCCCAGACACTGCAGCACCAAAGGTGAATGATTAGCATGGTGTCCGGGTGTGATCAATTATTTGCAAAAAAAAAAAAATTAAAAAATGACTCGACCGAACTTTTCTTTTTTCTTGGGTCTGACTCTGAAATAGTGTGGGGGAGTGCTTTATGTACTACATCTTGAAGATTAACCGGGATCTGTAGCAGCGTGAACATTAAGAACACCATCCGGATTAAATACTTTCAACTGCTGGACGGTCATGAGGGGAAAAAAGCTGGTGGGAAAAAAAAATAACAACACCAAAAACAACCTACTCAATACACCGTCTCCATAGACTTAGATATAGAGTAATGTACTCAAGAGTCAGTCAGTGGACAAGGGGGAAAAACAAAACTGTGCAACAAGCGTAACATATCGTAATCAGTAATCAAACAACTCCCTCATTCAATCATTGTCAAGCCTCGAAACACTATACGTCTCTGGTAATCAGATGGTTTAGTCAGTGATTATCAGAGGCATTTCCACATCCCCAGATACATTGGCAATATGGATCAGGGATAGTACTCAACATCAGACAAGACAAAGACTCACATACAAATCACCAGACACGAAAAGTCCTAAACATAATCGAAATAGAGAAAAAAAGAAGGTGACAAAAGAAAGAGGAAGGAGTGAACAAAACATGAGTGTGAATGTGTGATTTTTTTTTGTGTTTTTTCTAAAGGTTTTCTGTAGGAAATCAAGCTGAACAAAAATGGGGGCATAAAACATGACATGGTAGACATCAGACTCATTACTGATGAGCCTGACCGTTAGCTCCGGCAACAGCGTACTGCTGGCCGTTGGCAAATTGTGGTGGATAACCCTGTGGTGGGAATCCTTGAGGTGGGAATCCCTGTGGTGGGAAGCCCTGTGGTGGGAATCCTTGTGGATAACCCTGTGGTTGATATCCCTGTGGGAAACCCTGAGGTGGGAATCCTTGTTGTGCTGGCTGTTGTTGTGGCTGCTGTGGAGCTGGACTTGGTTGTTGCAATGACTGTGGGAATCCCTGTGGTGGCAGAGGAGCCTGTGGCTGATGAGGAGCAGTGTTGTGAGTAGTAGCAGGGGACTGAGACTGTACAGGCTGCTTTTGTTGTTGATTCTGCTCATCTGGTTGACCTTTGTAACCAAAGCCACTAGAGTTACCCTTTGGCATAGCCTGAATTGGGAATGGTTTTGGAACAGAACTAGCATTTTGAGCAACATATAAAGACTCATCAATCTCATTTGGAATCTTTGGAATCTCAATACCGAGTTCTTTCTCAACTCTAAACATGTTCTGACGATCATTCCAAGTGATGAAATCAATAGCCAAACCCAAATGACCAAATCTACCTGATCTACCAATTCTGTGCAAATAGGTCTCGGCGGTCTTTGGGAAATCAAAGTTGATAACAACATTAACAGCTTGAATATCAATACCTCTTGTTAAAAGATCAGAACAAACCAAAGTTCTCACTTTACCTTGTCTAAAATCGTGGAAAACCTTGTTTCTAGCATCCTGTGGCATCTTGGCATGAGAGAAGTAACAAGAGAAGCCCAATTCGGTAATTTTCTTCGCAAGTAATTCAACTCTCTTTGCAGAATTGCAGAAAATGATACATTGGTTGATTTGCAATTTGGAGAACAATGTGTTTAAGCAGTGTAGCTTTTGACCTTCTTCCAAATAGGCGTAGAAATTAGTGATACCTCTCAATGTCAACTCATCCATCAAATTAATCTCATATGGGTTTTTCAAGTTATCAGCAATGAATTGCTGAATGGAGAGTGGGAAAGTTGCAGAGAACAAAAGAGACTGGTGCTTAGCTGGCAAAAAGTCCAAGATTTGGCCAATGACCAACTGGAATTCCGGTGAGAGCATCTTATCAGCTTCATCCATGATGAACATGGAACACTGTGACAAATCGGCAATGCCTCTGGCAGCCAAATCAAGAACACGACCTGGTGTACCAACAAGAATGTGAACGGTCTCATCCAATCTAACAATATCGTCTCTGAGGGATGTACCACCAGTGGTAACCATACATTGAAGATCCAAGTGTTTACCTAATGTTCTGACAACTTGTGATGTTTGCAAGGCAAGTTCTCTTGTAGGAAGGAGGATAAGTGCTTGGATCTTATCAACTTTGGCCTTAACTTTCTCTAAAGTTGGGATAATGAAAGATGCTGTCTTACCGGTACCGTTCTTGGCTCTTGCAAGGATATCACGACCGGCTAATGCAACAGGGATCGACTCTTCTTGAATAGGAGATGGTTTCTCAAAACCAGCTTCGAAGATACCCATCAACAACTTCCTACTAAGGTAAAAATCCTCAAAGTTATTTCCCTTAGTCTTGGTGACATCTTCCGTCTGGGGTCTTGTATCCTTCTCGGGAAGGTTCAAATTCTTTTTCCAATCTTCGGACATTGTACTTATATGTGTGTGAAAGTTTGTGTGTGTAAGTTATGTGGTGTGTATGATGTATGGAAAAGTCTCTATTCGTCAAAACAAGTGGATCGTGTAGTATTTGTATGAGCGGCTGCTAAGAAAGGGGTTGTTGGAGACGCTGTGAAGTGAAGTTCAAAGAGGCGAACAAAAGATATGGACAGCGAGCAGTAATCAGAGGGGCAGGCAGCTCAATGAAGAGAAATGGATACCACGGTGTTAAGACCGAAAGAGAAGGAGGGGGGAAACGTAAGTGAGTTAGCGAAGTGCTGTTGGGCTAGTTCCAGTGGTGACTAGTGAGCTCGTTTCCACGGCGTCTTTCTTTTCGTCGTCGGTTGGATGAGTCCTTTTATTGACTTCCTATCATGGAAATGTTGCTGATTGTGCAACATATAAGAAATGCATTACTGCCATATCGGGAAGTGCCGTGTCTAATTACCAAATATATATGTAAACTGGCAGCTTTTGGCGCGCGCTGGTCTCCTTCGGAATTTTAAGTATCAAACATAGCAGAGAAAGAAGGACAAAAAGTGGAGACGAGACCATAGCAGAAGGGTAACCTGAAGGCTGTCTATATCCAAGCGGCCATGTCATCATCATCGTCATCGTCTCACCGCAAGTCGTCTACGCTGAGTCTCAACGCCAACAGAAACAAACCTCTTCCCCCGATCCTGCTCGATACGCCCAGCTCCAATAACTTACCAAAGCCTCTGCAAACCCCACCTATATTAGGCAATGAGACGCCCATTCTCGGCACTGCAGATCCACAGGCCCCTTCTATATTCCAGCCAAAGACTTTGAAGAGAAGGAATCTCAAGAAACTAACGCTGACTGATGAACCGACCTCCGCTGGTGCATCCGCATCGAGCTCTCCAGTAACTGGCTTTAGCTTGCAGACGCCCTCGCAAACACCACGCTCCGCTGTATCCTCTAAGGAAGATCTAGAACTTCTTGAGAACTTTGAGAAGCTTACACTCTCCATCAACAAGACTTTTGAACTCAAGCAGCGGGATCTGCTAAATCTCAAAACACTTGGTGAAGGCCAGAGTGGTGTTGTTTCGCAAGTGCTTCATGTTCCTACAAATAAAATCATGGCTAAGAAGCAGATCATGTTTGAAAAGACTTTCAAAGTACAGAATCAAATCTTGAGAGAACTGAAGATTCTCAATGAAGTGAAAAGTCCGTATGTGATTGATTTCTACGGTGCCGTTTTCATCGATAACGGAAGTGCCTCGGCAGCCTCCACAGTGACGCCCGGAACGGAGCAAGGAGATAATGTTGCCAATGGTCAATCAGAGGGCAAACAGGCCATCATCGCAACATCTGAGGAAGTTGCTGGTATCTACTCCAATGGTGTCATAATGTGCATCGAGTATATGGATTGTGGTTCGCTTGACTACATTCTCGCCAAGTTGGGTTTCGTAAAGGAAGTGTATCTCAGTAAGATCACATACGCAGTTCTCCAAGGTTTGAATTATCTCTACACGGCACATAAGATCATTCACAGAGACATCAAGCCATCTAATGTATTACTTAACTCTAAAGGTGAGGTGAAGATTTGTGATTTTGGTGTCAGTCGTGAGCTGAACAATAACTCCATTGCAGATACATTCGTGGGTACCTCAACATACATGTCACCGGAAAGAATTCAAGGTGACGTCTACAGTATCAAAGGAGATGTCTGGTCTCTCGGTCTGATGCTCATTGAACTTGCCACTGGTGAGTTCCCATTCGGCAAAAAGGATACACCTAACGGTATTCTAGATCTTCTCCAGAGAATTGTGAACGAGGATCCACCTTCATTACCGAGACAAAAATACAGTAAAGAACTTTGTAACTTTGTTGATCTGTGCTTAAAGAAACAGCAGTCACGTCCTACTCCACAAGAGTTGCTCAACTTACCTTCTGGCTTGCTTCGGAAGTATGAGAAGGAGGAAAGTGGTCCACTGTTGAGACATCTCGCTAAGAAGCTCAAAAAGTGAGCTATCTTCTTTTTCCTCTTTTGCATCTCTTTGTCATTCATTGCATAATAAATTCACTTCTACCCTTTTATCAAGATCATACTGTTCTTGTGTTGTTACAAACACACTCCTTCTTTAGTCTGTGTTCTTCTTGGCTCTAGTCAAAAGATGAGTTCACCTCGTTCCATACACAGTATATGCATACACACATGATCGATATCAATCTGATTATTTGCTAGAGTGTAGTCAAAACAGGGGTATTGGTCGTTAATCTACAACAGGGACATAAAATCGTATCATGAAGGAGCCTTTGCGTATGTACAAGGGGAAGGGGTGCAGCCGACAAAAGTCATCATATCGGACACATCACAAAAATAACAAGAAATCATAACAAAACACGGATGTAACTTTTGACATCTGCGTATAGGAAAAGGAGAAGAAGAAAAAAAAGTCTTTCAAATCAAACCTCACCAGATTTGCCACATTTCTTCTATGCATGCAAAGTTTGTAGTATCGGATCTCGTGATCCAGAAAAGAAGAAGAACGGCAAGAAAACAAGTGGAAAGGACAATATGATTAGAAGCTTTTCAAGCAGCCAATGGGGCCTGTGTCTCTGGAAGAGGAGGAGCCATTGGCTTATTCTGCCATGCCATGTAACGTTGGAACATCATACCAACACCTTCAAAGACACCAAGCAAACAAGCACAAGTGATGGCGGAGTTTCTTGTGTGTCTCCAGCCACCTCTAATGGCAAGGGCACCACCAGTGAAGAAACCTGCAATGATAGCGTTGAGTGGGTCCTCTCTCTTTCTAACACCCTTCACGGCACAGTCAAAAGTGGAGAACAAACCACCCCAGACACCAAAGTTACCACCGACAACTGGAGCACGAGCCTTAATGGCCGAGAGGGCACCTGGGAAACGTTCACCGTATGGAGAGTTTCTGAAACCTTTGATACCGTGCCAGACACAACCACCAATGACCTGAAAAAGGGAGTGTTAGTATGTGAATAGTTGTGAATCATCCCGAGTGAGAATGGAGCCTAGAGGCAGAGTGATCAGGGAAGACGTACACCCATGGCGAAGGCACCACCGAAGTCGTTAAGGATAACGACGGGACAAGGATCTCTGGTGTGATCGTTAGACATTATAGCGAGTAGATGATTTCCAAAGAGAGAAAGCTGTAAGAGGTTGGGGAACGACGCCTTCGATTACTATGAACTTTTCACTGCGTCGAAGTGCGCGAATTTTTCTATGCCGGATTTCTATCACGTGATTGCTCACGTGTCTATGCACGTGATCTAAGTGCCCAGAGATTACATTAAATGGAAACTGTGCACAGCCATTTAAAAAGACAACACACTTCGTATCTCTCTCTATTTGGTTCCATACATCGCTATTCACTATCACAAATGAGGTATAACGAGTTACCAACTGAGCCACCGGCAGGTTCACGTGCAGATCCACCAGCAGAGCCGCCTGCGTACGATGGCGGCGACTCGTTTGACCTCGAGGACAATGCTCGTCTAGATCAACTTGAAGAAGAGATAGAAGCTATGGAGTTTGAAGACCCGCCACAAAGAAGTCTCCGGGAACGAGTATCACACTATCGAGAACAGTTGAGTCATAAGTGGGTGAGCCCCATGCGTCAAAACGTGCTAGATCCACTCGCTGAGGGATACGTATATCTCAACCGTAAGTGGGAGTCTGGTCTCGCACGACTGGGAAACCCACTCATTGTTAAGAGATTTGTCTATGTTATCGCAGTTGCTGCTGTGTTATGGGTTGTTATGGCTTCAGGATTCCTTCCAGATGACAGTTCTCGAACGTATGGTTCATTTAGTGACAGAGAGACGCTATTGGAGTTTGGATTACAAAGCATCGATATGAAGAACATAGAGGAGAACTTGGAATATCTGGGATCACTTGATCACATTGCCGGTACATCCGGTGATTTATCAACGGCAAGATACGTTGAGGCATTTTTCAAGGGTAAAGGTTTCTCCAACACACAATTTGAAGAGATTCCAGTGACTCTGAACTACCCAGGTAAGACAACACTGAAATATGACGATAAGGAGCTTGATCTAACAGAACAGTTCAATCCACTCTCTAAGGAAGGATCAGCAACAGGGAAGCTTTTATATGTTAACTATGGTCGTGTGAAAGACTTTGAATCACTGAAGGAGAAGAACATTGACGCCAAAGACTGCATTTGCCTCATCAAGTTCGGCTCGCTTCCATCAAGTCAAAAGATGATGATTGCTGATAACTATGGATGCAGTGGTGTTCTTTTCACCTCTGAGAATGATGATTTCCCCGATTCTTATGAGAGACGTGGTGTTGGTATGCCAGAGTTCTTCCCAGGTGATCCACGTACCCCAGGATGGTCATCACAAACTGCAAACTCTTTCATGGGTCGGGACGAAGTCTCCATGGCCCGTATCCCATCTGTCTCATTAACGTGGAACCAAGCATCAGAACTTTGGCAAAAGCTTGGTGATAAAGGTGTTGTTTTCGAAGACGGTTTCCATTCAGGTGAGAAGGAACTTGAAGTAACACTGAACAATTCTGTTGTCTACAAGGAAAAACATCCGATATGGAATGTTCTCGCTAAGATTGATGGTCGTGAACAGAGCGATCATGCCTTATTCATTGGTGCACAGCGTGATGCTCCATGTAAAGGTGCTATCATGCCAGACACAGGCACCGTTGTACTCTTGGAGCTTGCCCAGTTGTTCCAAAAGCTCATGAGTAAGTTCAACTGGACCCCATTAAGATCAATCTATTTCATTTCACTTGATGGAACCGAGTACAACCTTTCTGGTGCCACTGAGCTCATGGAGGTAAACGTCCATGGTGTTCGTAAGGAGACAATGATGTACTTGGACCTGAGTGATGCTGTTGCTGGCGACCACATTGAAGTACGTGGAAGCTCGCTACTGTCTCGCTTATTGGATAACTATCGTGATGAGTACAACTTAACAACTGGTCAACAGTTTGATGAGTATGGTAACTTTGTTCCATTCATGGGTCAAGGTATTCCAGTTGTTGATATTGGTTATAAGGGCGGTAAATATCCAAAGTACACTTGTGATGACACTTTTGAAAACTTCCAAAAATCCAATATGGATCCAGGTTATGATAAGCATCGTAAACTTGTTGAGTTTGTGTTGAAGTTTGCATTGAACTTGGTTGAAGACCCACTTATCCCATTCGATATCACAAGTTATGTCGAGCAGATGAATCAAGACTTCAAAGATTTGCAAAACTATGCTGAAGAGGTACAACCAAGTAAAAAATATGATTTTTCACCATTGACAGCATCACTCCTTGAGGTCAAACAACTCGGTAAGGATCTTGATATATGGCGTCGTGCATGGACAGAGATTGTTGAAGAGGACTCTGGACTTGAACCATCTCTCCTTGCAGTACATCGTTGGAGTTGGAACTCTCGTCTTGCGGCATTAGAGAAGCTTTTCCTCTCTGAGAATGGTCTCACTGGAAGACCATGGTACAAGAACCCTGTTGCTGGTCCACAGGTTTTCAAACCAGATAATGGATTGGGATCATGGTGGACATTCCCAGGTGTTAGGGATGCTATCTATATGGGATTGGATGTTCAAAAGGAGATCAACACTGCAGCTCAGTTGATCACGGATGGTTGTAAATACTTCGTCCAAGGTTGATTTTACTATTTATATATCATGGTGTTACGGACAACTACGGGATAATTTTGATGATACATATGTTATGCATGTTATAGTTTTAGTATTTGTAGATCACTTGACTTTTCTCATAAACACCTCACAAAAGTCATCGTAAACGGCGTGAACTCTGACTTCTGCACCATTGATTGGGTGACACTTGAACAACATACCACCCAAGTTAAACTTCTTCACCATTGGCAAAGTATCTAAGATTCTCTGAATATCAGGTCTCAATCCATGTGCAAACAATTTGGTAAATCTGGCAAAGTCTGTCTCTGGGATCACAGAACCTCCAGCACGAACATTTGGAACAAACTTGTCATAATCCAAGGATGATTGTACTTTGTTCAGTTGCTTCAGAGGGATACGACTCTTGAGCTCTCGAAGCATCGTGTTGTACAAGATACGATAAGCATCTGGGTCATCATTGAGCTTATTGTAACGATTGATTGAGTTTGCTGGATTACGTGGACCATACTTGAGATCTGTCTTGAAACGGCCCTTAAAGTCTTTGAACTGATGTTGTGAGGTGTACTGTTTGAAAATGGTACGTGTTTCACAGCATGTGATACAATGACAATTATCGAGGAAGTTTAAAAAGTTCAAGTGTTCATCATTGGAAAGGTCGTGAATGTTGTTGTATACGGCCCAATTGTAGAAGTAATCCGGTATAACGAACAATTCGAGTCTTTTAAAGGAATCGAGAATGTTGGTATACATCAACTTTCTCAACTTGAGGATATCAGAGTTCATCGGCAGTTTTTGATGATCATGAACTTCCAATGCTTGTGTTTTTTCAAAAATTGGTACAAATGGGAAGTCATTCAAGTTGATAAAGAAGAACTCAAGATTCTCACCAAACTTTTGAAGGAATTCACCGTTGGATAAGATATAGTCCCATTGGATGTTAACATTTTGATTAGCGTTTGGAGGTAGTGAGATTATGGATAACTTTTTCAAACGAGATTCACCATTTTGGATAAGTTCATTGTACCATTCAACTAAGAAACGCATCAAGCAAGAATTGCAATTGATGTGATCAAGACATTTTGTCTTAAGTTCCAATTCTTCAACTTGTGCAAGATCAATGATGGTGTTCAATTTCTCAAATGATAAAAGAGAATGTTGAGTCTGGTCTTCAGGTAGATGAATACTTGATATAGACAAAGTTCTGATGTTTTGCAACCTTGAAACTTTGAGACTGGATGTTGGATCTGTAAAGAGCTTGTACATACCCGAAATGAATAGTTCTGTAGCGACAACAGTATGAAGTTTTAGTGTATGCAAATTCTCGAGAACTTTGAGTCCTGCAAACTCTAGTCTTAAGGGGTCATGAGACAAGTATTCATGCTCCATGGCAACGGAGACAGAATTGACTGTGAGTGGTAGCATATTGATATCATTTAAGTCCAATAATTGGTAGTTTTTCAAATGCAACAGATCATTACGGATCAAATTTTCCATATTTTCACTTGAATGATAATAGTAAGTGTACTTGTTATAATTATGTTTGATCAAATGGTCTCTGTTGTAATGAATGAGTGAATTGAACTTCTTCAAGTTGTTAAAGTCCAAGTTCTCCAAGATCTTCAAGTTGTTATTAGTTGTAAGGAAGAGATCATATAAACCAGCATATATGTTCTCATGGATAGAGTCATAACTCGAGTTATTTGAAGATGTATCAATGATAATCTCCTTGATTATCTGTATGAGATCCTCGTTAGCATGGAGACAAGCAAGCAACTTTGGATAGTTCTTAGCATCAACAAGTGTATAGTCACCATCGTAATGCATACACTTATCACTGATGTTATCAACAAAGATGAGTTTGGAATAGAGACGTCTGTTTACCATCTTATTGAAGAAAGTACAAGTTTGACTAAGACTTATAAGATCATTCTGAGACTCGACGCAATCAGCAATGAAGTCAATGACAGGATATGGCAAGTTCTCAAAAGTGTTTTCAAACTCCTCATGCTTACGTTTAAGACGGGATTGTCTGCGACGCTGTTGAAGCTCATATTGCTTATTGAAGAGTTTCCAATCAATTGGAAGTGACTTAGGCAACGAAAGTGGATGTGAATGACGAGGTGTCGAAGTCAAGTTACGGAACACAGTTGTCTCTGTCGTTGCCGCTGTGTGTGGTGGGGCGGCTAACGATCCAACTGAACTACCGGGGATGAGACCAGCGGCAACGTCTTCATCAATGAAATCTGAGTTGATAAACGAATAGTTAAGGTCTATCGCCTTATGAACAGCAAATGGAGAGTTCAAAAGACATGAACCGCTGGTTGAAGCCGCTGGTGTGTTGGCTCTAGAGTTAGCAAGCGAGCCTGGAAGTGAAGGAACAAGTTCAGAAGAGATCGGAATAGCCCTAGAGCGTGTATAAGCAACGTTTGGTGAGGACATGGATATGATCAATAGAAGTATAATAGTTGAAAGAGAACTAGGGAAACCTCTTGTTTATATAAAGAAGAAGAGAAAAAGTGGAAAATTTGTCTTTTAAACGTGGCAAAATGTGTGGGGTCATGTGTATGTGTCCCCTACCGCTTGGCTCTTGTCTTTTACTCCACACTTTTTTTTTTCTTTTTTTAGGGGGGTATGCGTTGCTATGGCAATATATATATATAAGAGTCATAAGGTCATTACTATACTTAACTATACTTAACTATTAGTCATAGCGAAAAGAGAAATCAGTTCACTGATAAACTCTTCATGACGGTCCATGTAGCCAGGAAGGGCAAGCTAACACCTAGCACAGCATATTGAACAATATAGACAACAGCAAGATACTTCATCTGTGGACCATCTTGATCTGCACAAGCAGCTGTTAAATAGATTAAAGATGTAGCACTTGGTAACCCCCATGATATGGCACAGACAAAATGTAAGATTCGATCATTATCAAACCATCCAATTTGATGTAATCTATCTGTAAATAGTACACCAATGATCGGTAATACCACAACACGTCCGATGCAGATTAACACTGGTGTATACCAGAATCTTAGAGTAGTACCACTAAGTGACAATCTTGAGAGTGTAGACCCCAGAACTAGAATCCCTAATGGGACACATGCGTTAGCCATATAATCACAAAAATCCATGATAAATGATAATGGAGGTTCCGCGTCTGGTGCAGTTGGGTATGATACTTGTCTCACATTGACGAATAACCCTCGAAGCCAGGGGATTAATGAACATAGTAATGCCACTATGAGTGCAATTGACATTGGACGTTTGAGATTAAGTGCAAAGAATCGAATGAAAGTTAGTGGATTAAACCTAAGGAGTTGTCTCCATTGGGGGACTTCATCTTCAATAAGGTCATCTCTATGATATGTTGAGATCATATCACTAATATCTTCGGTATCAGCATTGCGTAGTTCAATGTTACTCATATGACTTCTGTTAGACTGAATAGATGTTGTTCTCGAGATTGATGTATTCATAACATCTGTATGTTTAGAAACACCTGTTGTCTTGGAGTTGGCTTTAGTGTTCTCTATAGTCATATCTTCCTCTTCCAAATGCCTTCTTTCCGTGTCAAAATCACGTTCAATCAATACAATACCACCGAGGTTAAACTGAATAATGCAATAAGTCGTCAAGAACATAACAACATAACTTAATCCTTTTTCAACTTCTTCATCACTAAATGAATTAAAAGTTGAGATGTATGCAATTGGTAACTCTGCCACATTGGGGAAAAGTCCCGCTGATAAACATCCACCAAACCAAACATCGGGGACATTTGTAATGAAATAGATGATCCAAGTGATAATACCACCCATAAGATATAATACAACACTGACTAATACAATTATTCCAACTTGTTTAATGTCCTCTATACCGATATTTGTCACAATCTTGGAAAAGATAAGAGTAGGTAAAAGCATTAGAACAACTAGTGTAGAGATATGTTTACATGTCTGTGTAGTGAGGATATTTGCCCTACCAAGGGCAAATCCACATGCTATAATGAAATAGATCTTTAATATCGGCTTGATTGCCGTATATATTGTAGTTTGAAGTTCTGTGAAAGCCATGGTACATAGGTAGTTGACTGGTTATGAGTAGTTATGATGAGTGTTTGGAAGAAAAGCTTGTATAGGTCTTAATGAACAACAAAGCCACTGGAGAATCCAGTGGATATGAATAGCAAAAGGATTACTACCACACAAAGCACAGCATATAGCCAAGGGTCCCGAGGTCTTTATCAAAAGCGGTAAGTAAAAAGAAAAAAGAAAAAAAAAAAAACCGGTCTTATAGTGTATTGTCCGACAACATAAACTCTTATAAACAGGTGTTATCCATATACCTAAGTTCTATAAACCTAGGTAATAGCCAATATCATATACCAACAAAAGACTTGTTAAACTAAAATTACCAAATAAGGAAAGCGATGAGTCTTAGGGTTGCTTACGTAAGTAATACTGTTTTTTTTTTTTTTTTTTTTTTTAATCATAAGAGATAAACCCAAAAACCTCTTTTCTAATAGTTAAAGACATTTCCACTGTTCTAGATCTATGATTGTTGAATGTTCAGTTCTATTTGGCTATTAATCACTTGTTTACACCATAGGTTCAACTTTGAACCAACAGAATCAGATATATATACACAGATATAGTCCCTCAGCTATCACCCCACGACACCCCACGTATATTACCATACCACACCAACAGAACACCAACAGAACACCAACAGAACACCAACAGCACACCACATATACCATATACATCACATACACAAACATGGAATCAGTTGCACTGGGACCAGTCATTTACACAGCAGTGAAGCCCATCTTTAAGATCTATTTCATTATCTCATGTGGATACTTTCTAGGTCGTCGTAATGTACTCACTGTGGAAACATCACGAAACATCTCAGATATCATTGTATCTTTGATATTACCCTGTTTGATCTTTACTAAGATTGTTACAAATCTTCAAAATAGTGATATCAAACAGATTGGTATCATATGTCTTGTTTATTTGTTACAGACTCTTATTGGTGGGTTAGGTGGAATGGTTGCCTACCTAATAGGCAAGCCAAAGTTCTGGCTTGGTGGATGTCTAAGTGTTTCACTATTACCTAACATCAGTGACTTACCCATTGCATATCTTCAGACTTTTGCACCAGGACTAGTGTTTACAGAGAAACAAGGTGAGAAAGGTGTTGCATACATATGTATCTTTACTGCTTTTCAAATCTTGATGCAATTCAACTGTGGTATGTTTAAGTTGATTGGATATGATATTAATCAACAGAAAAGGGCTCAAGAGTCTGTTAATGCTCTGGAGAAGAAGATTGAATCTGATGATCAAACGACAGATACACAAAGTGAGAGAATAGTTCCTGAGATTGTTGTTGATAATGCATCTGATGTTGGATCGTACAGTTCTAATGATGATGATGATGATGATGATGATGAAACGGAGGACCAAACACGGTATGAAGATCAGGTCATCCCACTGACAGAACCTAGTGGTGTACAGAGATCACAATCTCATGTATCTAACATCTCATTAAGAAGAAGCAGATCACAAACAATGAATGAACTTGTTCGTGAATACTCCCAAGCTGCTTCTCTTGCTGAAGGAATGCAAGCTGCTCCTGCTGCTTTAACAGATCTTCAACCTGTTCCATCTAACAAGACTTCTGGGAAGACGAGGACAATACTATCACAACTCAAGACTTTTGGACTGTTTGTACTCGATAATTGCAAACGTCCAATCTCTATTGCCCTTATACTTTCGATTACTGTGTCGATGATCCCATGGACCAAAGCTCTCTTCACCACTACGAATCAAGCGACACTACCTACTGCCCCAGATGAACAACCACCATTATCCTTTGTTATAGATTTCACTAACTATTTGGGTAACGCATGTGTTCCATTAGGTTTACTCATTCTTGGAGCAACTCTTTCCCGTTTAGAGATATCTGATGTTTCATTCCATACGTTATTAACACCATTACTACTTACACTTGTACGTCTCATCTTGCTACCGATAATCGGATGTGCCATTATCTCTGGATTCTCCAGATTAGGATGGTTTATCAATGATGATATCTTGAGATTTGTGTGTACCATTACGTGGGGGTTACCTAATGCAACTACACTAATTTATCTCACTGCATTTTATACTCCACTTGAGGGAACATGGAAACAAATGGACACATTAGCATTGACTTATATTGTTGAATACCCATTACTAAGTATCTCTTTACCATTCCTAACGACTTATTGCATCAAAGTTGGACTCAACTATTGATTATTCAACTATTAGATATATATATTTATACATTAATGACTAATCTGTGCCTTTGTATTGAGATATCCATATAATCATTAAACCGGGTTACTCTTAACTACTAGATATTGTAGTAGTCGGCATAACTTACCAAAGCTCCGCTCTCGGCCGAGAAGGAACGCAGCCTGTGGTTTTTTATCCGAGGAAAAAAGTTGAATAAAATATGGTCGAGTGACTGTTGAGGATCTTTGAGTCTTTGATTTGTCATATCTCAGTTTCTCTATTCATTTGTTTGATCTTATCATTTACTTACTCTTTAGTGAGATTAACTGTCTTATCTGTGTCTTGTCTTTTCCGTTCTCATTATCGACTTTATAACTCTAAGCTGACGACTCCCTCCCCCGCAGTTAACGGCTATAGCCCATATACTTGACAAATATAACCATGGTCCTCTGGTATTACTCCAAACACGATTACAAGTTCACATTTGAGACAGCTACATTGGCTTTCTTTAACAAATATCCAAATCCATATGCTTCACATGTCTTGTCGGTCGATGTTCTCGATAGACGTATCACTGATGGTAAGCTACATACAACAAGACTCATTAAGAAAGAGGGGAAACTACCTCGTTTTATGAAACCTTTCCTAGGAAAGATGTCTATGTCATCATGGATTGTTGAGAAGACAATAGTGGATCCACATACAAAGGAAATGGTGACATATCAGAGTAATCTAGATCATAAGAAGTTCATTAGAGTTGAAGAGTATACTACTTTCAAGTCTAACCCAGATAACTCTACAACAACAGTTGCCTTTAGTGTTAAATTCAGTTCTAATTTCGCAGGATTCGGTATTAAGAACAAAATTGAATCATGGTCTCATAACAAGTTTAAAGAAAACATTAAGAATACAAAACTTGGTATGGCTTATGTTATGGAAGAGTGTCAACGTCGGACTCATGAGCAACTAAAGTGTTGACTTATTCACTCATTCTCTCTTATTTATTATTATCAGTTCTTCTCGGGTATCCTTTTGCAGTTATATATATACACCTTCTACGATAATGTACATAACCTTGATGCATTAGTAATAACTACAACCACATTAGGCAAAACTGATATCCCAACCAAGCCTCTTAACAATCTCATACCAATCAACACATCTAGTTCCACTAGGATCAATCAACCAAACTTGTTCCATAATCGTCTTTGCCCTCTCCAAGTTTTTAAAACTATAACGTTCAATAATATCTTGGAATCTCTCAAGCATCATACGTCTATCCTTCTTAGTTGTACAATTCATACCAGCAATGAACAGAGGGAAACATAGTGAAGACTCAACTGTCGATTTGAGTACAATATCGAGACACTTAAGTAATTCACACAAGATGAATTGTGTCTCAAGTGATGATGGATTCAATCGAAGAACTGATTGACGTAAGTGTAGTTTAGCAGTCAATTGGAAAAGTTCAAATAGTGTCAATTGCAGTTCGAGTTCACTATCATTAAACTCCTCGAGATCTTGTGGACTCGGTTTAGCATTGTTGATCTTACTCTCAATCACCGATGCCTTTTGCATGATTTGAAGAAGTGATGAATAACGTGTATACTTCTTTCTTTGATCTGGGATGGAGTCGGGTGTATCATCAAGACCAGGAATATCTGTATCGTCTCCAGCATCATTCTTCAAATTTGGATCCTCTTCATCGTCATTCATGATACCATACCCTAGAGAATTAGATGATATCTTAAGTAATGTCTTAGTCTCAGTTGCTAATGTCGAAATCTCACCAATGATGTTAAACAACGGTTTCACTATACCTTGTAATGGATCAACACCAAACCCAAAATTAACGATAAAATTATCATAATCCTCCACAGAGAAATAAGTACCTCGCTCACTTGTAGAACTTGCCAAGATATCATGATATGCAAAACTTGATATTAACCAATGTTGCTCCTTATCTGCATTGAACTTGTATAACCCACCACGATCATTTATAATCTTTGCACCCCATTGTAAGAAAACAGGCCATTTCCTAACATCACCTTTACAAATCTCTGCTCCAATCATAATCAAAAGATTAGCCAATCGTTGTAATGCATCAGAATCAGATTTAACAGGTGTGGCATTGATATGATCAAGTGCCTTCTCCATATACTTCTCACCTTCTCTTAAGAACTCACCACCCATATGATACCCAGACCATGCCATGATGGAATATAGGATACCAGGGTTAACCATGGCCATTGGTAGAAACACCTTCGTGTAATAGTTCAATTCATCGGGTACAATTGAGATGATCCCTGCGAGTCGATTGCGATAGTAGTCGAACAACCTGACTCCCATAGGATCAAGGTCAAGTTCAGAGGGGATAAATATCTGTGGATTAGAAGTTGGGATGTCCATAAGATTAACAAAATCAAATACCGGAGAAGAACCTTGTGATAGGAATTCAAATGGGTTGGGTGATGCTTTGGTTTGGATCAGTTGTGTGTTGTTAGAATTGCGGTTCTGTTGTTGTTGTTGATTGGAGGTATCATTGATATCAAGGTTTGTAATCTTATCTGAGTATTTGGAGATGTTATGACGGATATTAGACTCAAATAATTGGTTGAACTCAGCAAATGCATCGTTCATCATATCCCATTTCGGTGAGAATGATGGAGGTTGTGATGATGATGATTGTTGTTGATCAGGTACTTGGACAACCATGGGAGATGTTGATTCCATTGCTGTGTGTGGTACATTGGCACCAAACTGTTGTGACCTGCGAGGGAAGTGAAGAAGATTTGCAGACACAGGTGTTTGTCCTGGGAACTGTGCCTCTGTATCTAATGGAGCTTCATCTTCATCCCCATTCTCTAATTGTACTGAACGAGCTCGACGTTGTGGCTCCTGTTTGTTAATGGATGATGATGGTTGACTTCTCGGGACACCACTCTTAAAAGTATTCTCAAGAATGATTTGGCCTGTTCTGTTCTTCTTATTGTCCAGTTTTTCAAATCTTCTCTTCTTTGCACTGTTCTCCTCTTCTTCAACTTTACGTTTCAACTCACGAACAGTCTCATTAGACATGTCCTCAGTGGCCCAAACACAGTTCTTCTCAAGCCTTTTACAATCAGAACAGATGGGTCTCTCCTCAGTGCATCTTTTCTTTCGGATCTTACATGTGATGCATCCTCCTCTTAGTTTCTTCTTAGTAAAGTGGAAAACCTTGTCATCTGGAGGGTTAGCCGAGTCGAGATTATGGATGATGGGGTCATCGTCTTGACCTTCATTATTAGATGTAGCTGATACAGTCTTCTTTGTGGAGATCAAAGAAGATGCTGTGGAGGATGAGGTTGAAGATGAGGGTACCGAATTGTTCTTGTTAGACTTCTTAGCTTCAAATGTGACAAGCATGGTGTGATAATGGTGGCAAGTACTAAAGGGCTAAAGAGAGAAACCCTGTGTGTTTAGCAAGAGACAAATGGGAGACCTTGAAACAGTACAACGGGAACGAGAGTGTATATGAAGGACCTGGAAGTTGCTGGTTGACGTGACTCGGTTATCAATGAATCCTTCGGTGATGAGACGGCTAGTTTCGATAGATAAGAGAGACCGTCGGGTAGATCGTAAAAGCCGGTGTCTGTTTGAAGTGGCAGATACTAAGCCAGATGAAAGTGCACTTATCCAACAAAAACTCCAACTATAATCTAGAGAACTCCCCAAACAGCTCACTTATAAAAATCGTATGGTGTTAAAGCACGTCCTTCTCCTCCCCAGTACACCTTTGCTGCCCGTACAACTTGTTAACGTCTGTGCGAGCTTTAGGATTCGCGGATTATGGGGATTATGTAAGCGGGGAGGGTTTGCCGGTGATTACAGGGGTCCCCGCGGGCTATCGGCCACCAAACTCAGATCTGTGTCACCTGCGCGCAGATTTTATACCGGAAAGCCGTGAAAAGCCGAGTGCGCCAGATATTGTGGTAGTTTGTATAAGGGCAGCGTGCTCTTCTCTATACTTAATTTGTACTGGTTACCAAGGAGCTTTGTCTTCTTTGCTAGATATCAGAGTAGCTCTATCAATCTTCAAGTTCTGGCATCTGATGTCTGTTTAAAGTATAATATTTGATCAAATGGCGGCGCATTCTGTATATAATGCTTAACAGCATTAACGCACTAATGAGACAAAGATATTAATGTTGCTTTCAAGGATGAGTTCTTTGAAGCATTTGAAGAGTAGTCTGTCTCTATGTATAGTAAAACCCTACAATTGTCTGTAATCCTTCCATCTTACCTATAAATTGACTTCGCACGCAGGGGCTCGCATCATCAAGACCTCTTTCTTGTTCATAACTGGTACATAATGATACTCTTTCAAATTTGCTGCATAGCTCTGAATCACTGCTATCTACTGTCCAAACTACTAAATTTGATATTTCACTATATAAAGTTGATATCTCATGATCTATTTATATCTTATTGCGGCAATTTTGGATTTAGTCTACGCGGCGCAGTTATGTAGGGGACCCCGAATCGGCAACTGCAATGCTGCAGTACTGTAGATTGAGATGGGCGCATCATGTTAGTTGTATCCCCCTTCGAAATGAATATACATTTACAAAGGTCTTTTTAAAATACTGTGTTCCGAATGTTGGTAATATATAGACGCTGTGATCCTTTACCCTTGATTTCAATACCTTCGCTTCTGCCTTTGAAGACACGAGCAGTACCTCGCCATCATCAACTTCTTCTTCTTCACAGAAGTAAAGGTAGCGCCAGCTATAGCTTTAATGCATAATAAAGGGGATCGTCCCTCTATACTCCTTAAGTACCTCAGATATTGGAGTTCACCAAGACTCAAACACACTCACATCGACATTCATTTCTTTACCATACCGGCGCACTACTCTTCACCAATGCTCAAAAGCATCTTCACCCGTCTCATGAGAATCTGCAGCTTGAAAAGGCGAAAATCTACAGCTGAGAACGAAGCAGCTGGTAGCAAATCCTTTGATCAGGGACGCCGTCGTTCACGCCAGAGGAAGAAAGAGCTACAGACTAAGCACATCAAAGTCATATCACGACAAGACATAATAAATAATACCTATAAGCTTGATCCACCCAGATGCAAGTCACTACACTAATCAAGGACTACCACGAAGACATCACAGCACAAGCACTCAAAGATCTCTGTACTCATTTCAAGCGACTCCAGCTACTGCGCCTCGTAACGGCATCCGTCAACATCATCACCGATGGCCCTATTGAGGGCCCCAAATGTTCTACCAGTCTTAGTTGACCGTGTATACCAGTACATAGGAGCAGTTTATACACCCATTGAAGCTGAAGACGTTGTCATATTTGATAGCTGAAGCAAGTTTTGATCTGATAAATGATCTTGGCCCTAGCTAGTTACACATAACAAGAACTAGTCACAGCACGGATTTTAAGGTTGGTTCCGGGGTTAGGCACTAGTCTGTCCTCACACAGCTACCACAGAGCAGCGGATATTTATAGCTTTAGTGTCCATTCTTGATACAATTACTAAAAGACTTAACGGACTGCGCCGAGCATATCTCCGTATATTGACGCGCACAAACTGACTATGCATATGCCTCTTTAGGCCAAAAAGCCAGTTCAACTACTAAATATGTCATAATCAGATGCTCATTGGTCGCATAGCCAAGATACAGCCAGACTCATGCTTAGATCAATTCGGTAATAGGGCCGCCATTTACATAAGATACAGGAAAAACCATGTAAGAGTGAAGTACAAGAGCATGGAGAGTAATCTATAATCAGTGAGGACAAGACCGTTGATTTACCAGGCCACAACATAGCAGAGCACGGACTAATTGGCACTGAGATATATTATCATTACTCTAATGACTTTATCTCCTCCACATTCTACAAACTCCAACAAATCTAGGAATAAGAGAAGGATAAAAAAGCACTATAGTTGAAGACTAGACCTCCTGGTGGTGTTCGGATGTTTAGTGGCCTAGAAAAAAAATTGATGGTGGGCAGAGCTCTTGTCTAATGGTACTTAAAATGTTCAGTTTTCATACATTACAGGGCCGATTCTTTCTATTTCATCATAGTTCAGGTATAAACTTCTCTACAATGAGTTTTCCATTTGGTAAAAAGGCCGAGTCCGATACCAAGAAGGCCTTGAAATCGCTCATCGCACATGAACTCAAGACAAATGGTCCATCTCACAAATACATCTATCTCGTCATCAACACGGATAAGCCACTCACAAGAGAACGTGACTATGTGCCCCGTATAATGTGAGTCCTTTTTCAAACTCTATTTTGCCCGAAACACCACTAACATATCGTTATAGACCCGTCCCTAACCGAATGGCCAAGGCCTCAGAATCATCCATCCTCCTCATCACTAAAGACCCATCCACGCCCTACCGTGAACCTATACTCAAGAAGGGCTCACCAACGGAAGACCTATTTAAGGATATTATGCCACTCAAGAAGCTACGTTCATTGAGCAAGACAACCAAATCACTTAAGAAGCTTTTCTCCGATTACGAAGTTGTTGTTGCAGACCATCGCGTACATCACCTACTCCCAGATATCCTCGGCGAAGTTTTCTACCGTGGTCACAAGCGTGTCCCATTCATGGTTCAACTCGCTAAGCCAGACGGTGTGCCCGTGAAGAAGCAGGACAAGGTGGAGAAGTGTGATCCAAAGTATGTGAGGGATCAAGTGCGTTCGATTTGCAAGAACACGTTTTACATTCCAGCCAGGGATGGCACCATCACTGTGAAAGTTGGATACGTGGACTCGACCGCAGATGAAGTGACACAGAATATTGCTAGTGTGGTAGAATTCCTGAAGAATCCAAAGTTTAAGCCAGCTGGAGGTGTCCTAAAGCACAATAACCAGATTAGAGGTTTGTTCGTGAAGACTAATGAAAGTGCCAGTTTACCGATTTACAAAAGAGTTGATGAGAAGAAGGAAGATTTGGATGATAGTGATGACGAGTAGTGGTCAAAAAATTAACGTTGCATGCATGATTGAACCCAAAGATGTAGATTTATATATATATATCTCATTAAGTCTTTAAAGGCAAGTCGTGGCCGCTACCAGATCGGACATATTACCTCGAGCTCATAGAAAAAAAAAATCATGATGGATCAGTATTCTCCAGTTATTTCCCCATAATGTTCATTATATGACGATCTAACTATGTCTTCTGCTCAAGAACAGGTCCAGGTTCTCAAAGAAGAGGGAAATACCCTCTTCAAAAACAAGCAGTTCGATCAGGCGATTGAGAAATACACCAAAGCCATCGATCTCCAGCCCGATGCCGTCTTCTACTCCAACAGATCTGCCTGCTATCAGCAGCTTAAGCAATGGGAGAAAGTCATTGAGGATTGTACAGCGGCTCTTAAACTCAGAAGAGACTATTTGAAAGTCTGGAGGCGACGTGCACTTGCACATAAGGAAATTGGAGACTATGAAGAGTGCTCATTTGACTGGCTCATTGTGTCCTATTATGAAACCGACTCAAAGGCAAAGAAGACGGCACAGAAGCAACATGCTATGGAGATGTCTCAAGCTACACAGATGATTTGTCAGAAAATGGAGAAGGAAAGACCAAAGCTGCTACAGGGTGTGGATCGTACCCTCGAATTGATCGCTGGTTTCCCCGAGGATGCTGAGGCTCTGGCTCTCTTGGATATGAACAACTTGGTTGATGGCACTGCTGACAACCTCCTCTTCCAAATGCTGAAGAAGCTAAATGAGAACAATATTGACAGATATCAAGAGGCCGAGGAACTCGTTGTAAGGGCCCTGAGTGAATACAAAAAGCATTTTGTGAAACATGGTAAGTCTCCAGAACTGACAAAGAAACTTGCTGTGGCTGCTGAATACAACGGTCTGTTTAAGTACTTGAGAGGTGACTCTGATGGTATCTCTGAAATCGAGACAGCAGCTAGCTGGGACCCAGCTAGGGCAAGAAACAAGGTTGTTCAGGCCCTTACATTGATTGGTAGTCAAAAGTTTGAAGAAGCCGAGAAGATGTTGTTGGCTGCTCAGACAATGCGTCCAAATGCGCCAGAAGTTCATTACTACAAGGCTAAACTCTATGACATGTTATGTAATGATCAAGTCGGGACACAGTATTTCAAGAAATCCAAGGAAAGCTACCAGAAGTTCATGGACGTGTGGCCAGAGAACTCATACCCATATAGCAGGATGATCTCATTCGCTGAAGCTGAGAATGATGAGCAGCTTATAAAGAAACTACTTGAAAGGGGTGAGAAGTACCTCTCCGAGGATCCAGGATTCTTAAACCTTCTAGCTGAGAGAGCTGCAGACGAAGGTAGATCAAAAGAGGCTGTCGCATACTCGGACAAGGCCATCATTAATGGTGAGAATTGGCCGACTGCTGTAATGAGAACCAAGCAACTTTGTAATAGAGCCGGTATGGTTATTGCTGCAGATCCAGAGAACCCAACAGAAGCTGAGTTTGCCGAGACTGAGAAGTACTTGCAGAAGGCTTATGAACTAGATCCAAGAGCCGAAGAGGTGATCGTCATGCTTGCGCAGGTGCGACTTGAGCAGGCGAAGTACGAAGAGGCGATCGAGTGGTACGGAAAGGCCATAGAGATTCCTATATTACAGGATGAGAGAACATATTTGGTGTCCATGGCCCTTGACCGTCGTGCTTATGCCAAGGTGATGATTTGGGCTCCGGAGTTTGGCGAGGAGTTCCTTAACAAGGACTTTGATGAGGACCTCATGTCTGGAGATAATGCTGTTGACATGATGAAAGAATTGATGAGTACAATAGGTCAGTGACCAAATATATAGGCCTATATCGCTACACATTCAAGACTAAAGAATAATCATTCAATTCATCATTCGTATTTCTCTTAAAATCATTCAATCATCTCTCAAAGCAAAGGGATCATCAGTAGTGGGAAGTAGTTGGCCAACCTTAAGTGAGAGACTCCCGGGAAGGGAGAAACCACCGACCAAATAAAGCAGCCCAATATAGTGTCATCAATCAAAGGTGAACTGCAACGTCCTCCATTGGGATAGCATCGTAGGAAACATCAATGGCAGCACCATCAGAGTTGCACTTGACAACAACCTGAACTTTGAACTTACCCTCGTCGGACTCAAGACACTGATCATCGGTGTACTTCCATGTGATGGTGTCAAAGTCCTCCAATGTCTCTGGCTTACCAAAGTGGAGGTCCAAACCGGAAGAAGCCTGGATCTCCTTAAGCAAATGCTTCTCAACATGCTGGTGCAAGTGTCTAACAAACTTTTTGTTCTTTCTATTCTGGGAGTCCTTAACTTTCTCTGGATCGTTATGAGAGGCAGCGAGTACAAATGGTGGGATGTACTGGATGCGAGCATGAGAATGGGTCAACTCGTTGTCCTCACGCTCATCCTTCAAGTACTGCTCAAACTCAGAGAGGTCCTCAAACTCAAGAATCTTACCGAGCTGTCTTACTCTCTTCTTCTGTTGCTTATCCTTCTTACCCATGGTGTTGTAGTGTAGTGTAGTGCAGTGCTGTAATCTTGTCTGTTTGTGTTCGTGGAGAGTAAAAGGACATTATGGGTGTACACACTAGAGGGTGTTATTGGTGGGTTTATATATGCCCCCAGGGTGGGCTGGCACTTGGCACTATACCTTGTGTTTCGGGTGTCTTAACCGGCTCTGCCAGGCCACAGATGGTCACTCCACACATCAAGCGTGGCCAGTGGGAAAGTGGGAAGTGGTGTGCATTGGGTGGGACAACTATAAGCTAGCCTATGGTGATCTTAGCAAAAGAAAGGCTTGGGTGGGGAGATTGTTGCGCGGAGAACGGGTTACGAGCTTGGGGGGAGAGAGACCGTTTGGGCACACGCCAGAACAACACCATTGAGTTTTCGAATGGGCTGTTTGTTGGAGAGAAATCTGCAACTGATGCAGCGTCGGTAGACACCAATACTATTGTAGTTAGACAGTTTCCATGGGGTCTGGGGGACCTCTTCAAAGTGTTTTGGCGAGGGGTTTAATCCCGCGAAGGTGGCATGGGTTATGTCACTCCACCTGGGGAGGTTGCTGAAAATGGCTCAGAGTTGTTGATATCCCTGGCTTTATGGGAGGGTCCGGAGTGGAGGGGTCGTCGTTTGTATCTCTGTTATTATCGTTATTCGTCATGTGCTGGAATCATGGGGCCGGTGAAGGTGGTGACGAAAGTCACCAGAGGGAGCCTCTCTGTCTGGGAGACCCCTGCCTGGCTCTGCCTAACTCTGCGCGCGCGCCCTGCCTAAATACTCTGCCTAGAGCCAAAAGTCCCTACCAACTGCCCAATGAAGGTCTCCTAGCGCCTTGACTTACCTGGATTTAAGCGGAATCAAAGCCGGAAACTCCTCGTGGACTGGTAAAAAGTCTTGAATTCACAAAAGTAAGATCTCTTAAGGGACATCTACAAATTTATTTACTATCAAACTAGACAAAGACTGGACTGGGCTCATCCCGCAGGTACTATCTTCCAGTCCATGGGAGGAAAGAAGACACCTGACTCCACCCACCTAGACAAAAAATGAGATCAATATATATCTCTCCTAGATCTCACAAACGTCTAACCTTTGATAAACTAAAAGAAACTAAGTAAATCACTAAATAAAATCAAATTAGGAAAGTAGCAAGCAGGTGCACCTGCGTCATAAAAACAGTAACACCTGGACATCCCCCTAACGCATAAACCCACACACCAGATTTATACACATGTTCAACTAAAGAAACGATAACTGGATCTTTTAAGGGTTTACATTATTCTTAGGGATCAGGCATATAGTGATGGAGTTTTTTAGTCTACTTTAATGCTATTAAATCAGATCTTAATTTCAAAAAAGTTTAAATTTTGGAAGAACTTTTGAGGTTATCTTATGCACGGCACCCCAGCGCTCATTACTAATGGCCCGCACGTATAAGTACCTGCGCAATGCCGGCTCATCTCACACCCCATTCCATAGGTGGTCCATAAGTCATCCATAACATATCTGAGTGAATCAACGCCATAATGACCAAGAACAACGTTGACTTTTGGGCTGTTAAGCCATCAGAGCACACTGATTTCTTCATCCCTGAACCAAGAGACTTCCCAGCTGGAAAGCTTCACGATTCTGAAGATGCTACTAAAGCTCCAAAGCTTTTCACTCCTCTCAAGATCAAAAACATGACAGTGACCAACCGTGTTGGTGTCTCTCCAATGTGTACATACTCCGCTCCAAACTCTGGTGAACTCACAGGCCATGCTACGCAATTCCATCAGACACACTATGGAGCCATGGCATTGAGAGCACCAGGTTTAATCATCATCGAAGCCGCTGCAGTTAACCCACAGGGTCGTCTTTCCCCAGAGGACCTTGGAATTTGGACCGATGCACAGGCAAGAGATCTGAAGAAGATTGTCGATTTTGCTCATTCTCAAGGTGTTAAGATTGGATGTCAATTAGGTCATGGTGGTAGAAAAGCGTCTGGATTTGCTATGCCTATTCATTTGGGTAAGGCTGTTGGTAAGGAATACCAAGGTTGGGCTGATACCACAGGTACAGTGGGTCCATCTGCCATTGCATGGGAAGAGGGAAGATACGTTACCCCAAAGGAATTGACAAAGGAGGAAATTAAGGGAATTGTTGAAGATTTCAGAAAGGCAGCAAAGAGATGCTATGAGATTGCTGGTTTCGATTTCGTTGAGATCCATGGTGCTCATGGATACTTAATCACTGAGTTCTACAGTGGTATTTCCAACAAGAGAACAGATGAATACGGTGGATCATTTGAGAACCGTATCAGATTCCTTACTGAAATCGTCGATGCCACTGTCTCCCCAGATCATCCATTGTTCGTTCGTATCTCTGCCACAGACAAGGCCGACGATGTCGAAGGTGCCTGGACCATTGAACAGTCAAAGAAGCTTGCCGATGTTCTCGCTGAACATGGTGTTGATTTCCTTGATGTATCCGATGGTGGTAACTATCACAGTCCACAGAGAGGTCCTAAGGGTCCAGCGTTCCAAAGAGAATTGGCCAAGGCCATTAAAGATCACGTTGGTGACAAATTGATAGTTTCCACCGTGGGTCGTATCACTAGTGGAACCCTTGCCGAAGAAATCTTGCAAAGTGGTGATGCCGATTTTACACTTGTTGGATCTGGATTTTTGAAGAACCCTGGTCTCGTTTGGGCTTGGGCTGATGAACTTGGTGTTAGAGTAAACACTTCTTGGTCATACACTTGGCCATTCCACCCATCTCCATATGCCTTATGATTATTTGGCATGGTTATAAGGGGGAAAGACCCTAACCAAGAATTATAGAAACTTTACATTGTAACATTTGCATTTATCTTTTAGTGCCTATAAATTTACAGTCTATTAGAACTTGAGTGAATCAATAAATTAGTGTAGCAAAGTAACAAACTGGTTAACGTCTCATCACTATACTATAACACCCGGACATCCCATAACACATAAACCCAAACACCAGATTAATACATTCGTTAACTTGGAGTCTATATAATTCAACAATAACTAGGGATTTCAAGGTTCATAGATTTCTCAAAAATCAGTAATATATTGATTGAACTTTTGTGATACTTGAAAGCTTTAAATTCGAGGTTTCATGTTAAAAAAAATTTTAAATTTAGAAGAAGTCTAGAAAACGGGGTAGTGATAATCATTTCTTTTACTAAGTTGATCTTAACAGGATAAAAGGAGTGCTAAGTAATCATTAAAGTTAATATCATTCATCTCAATCTATGTGCATAATTCAGCTCATATGGTTCAGATTATATGGTTCAGTTTCATATGGCAATGTGTTGAGTCAAAGGCACAATCAACACTAATAGACTAGGTGATACCATTAACAATACCATCTGAGGATATTCTGTGACATTATCCAGCGTCATAAACACCATAGGACTGGCCTAAGCCGGTCATTTCATCTACATTAGCTACTCAAGATTCATCTATTCAATTACGAAACCACCTCATCAACAAAACCCATACGCCATAATATGCAAATCATGATTGGAGAAACCACAAATATCTGCCTTAAAGAAGAGGATGACAAACAAATTTTTCAATTCCAGACATTCTTAAACAAATCATCATCGAGACCATTACTCTTTTGCTGTTGTGGGGTTGAAGAAGATGCCCAAACATTAGATGAATTGAAAGCTGTATTGTTTGATGATAGATCAGCCCATTGGTTAGCAGAAGGGGTACTAGATGTAGAATTAGCATAAATGTTATTGGAGGAACCAAAGTTGAGACCGGCCAGCGTAGAGTTATTGGATGTGTTGAAAGATTGGGTAGATGCTGGTGTTGTATTGTTAGATCTCATTGGGAAGTTAGGGGTGGATGAAGATGCCATTGGTGTAGAGTATAGGGACAGAATAGATTTCTTAAGACCATCACGCTGTGGTTGTTGTGGAAGAGATTGAGTTGAGTTACCAGTGTTATTGTTATGGGTGTGGGTTGTAGCTGTTGCGGTGATGTTACTGTTGGATGGGTAATTGGAGGTTGAAGTGGATCCAGAAGTGAGTTGTGGTGAAAGGTTTCTGGATTGTGGGAGTGACTGTGTAGAGTTACTATAGTTAGGAGCTGCAATTGGAGAGCCAAACTCAAGATCCAAAAGATTTGCATTAAGTGATCTTCTGTTATCCTGTTGTGGGGTGGACTTGGTAGGAGGGGCAGGGAACCCAGTGGAACCCGTGGTGGAGGTCTGAGAAGATGTACCATTAACTTGAATAGAGGAAGGATCTGGCACTGTAGTAGAAGCAGCCCATTTTTTCATATCATACTTTGTTCTAATGAAATTTTCAATCTTGGATCCATCTGGTGTATGACTTCCACCTGGTAGTTTAGCCTCCCAAAACACATTAGCCTTATTGTTACCCCATTTCACCATCGAAGCAACTTGTTCATCGGTCCACGTATCAAGATCAACAGACTTAACACGAGAGATGTGTGTCCCCATTGAACGATGAATACCTGAACAACGAATGCAGATGAATATACCCAAGTTCCATGAAGCCCAACGAGGATGAGTGGCTGTCTTACAATCAGCACAGGTGCCATTTCCTTGCTCCTTAAGCAAAGCCTTAAGGATCTGTTGGTTCTTATCGTTGGAACGTCTGCTCATGATCAGCTAAGGACTAGTTATCTGCAACTCCGACCAGTTGATCCACACTCCAAGAGTGACAAAACTATGTTGATGTTGAATATGTGGCCGATAAATTCAGTTGAAAGTTCGCGTTTTGGATTTCGCGGGGTCGCGACGCTGTCAACTTTTTCGAGCCTCTGTATAGTTGGACTTACTTACTTCATTACTTAACAGTATCTGATTGTTTGATATAGTCATCAGGCTGTTATTGATTCTTCTCTTTTGTTCCTTTTATCTGCATTTGTTTTGTTTGTGGGTGTTTTGATTGCTTTTATCCACAGATCTTTCAAAGACCTTTCACAGAGTACTCCCCCTCATAATCACAACTATCATCTATACATCTTGGTTTGCCTTGCCACAGATCACATTGTCGACTTTGATATATCTTTGATACCCTCATACTATCACTTACCACCTGATCCTATCCCAGACTTCTGTGATTCACAATAATCCATCAAGCTTCAGTACACCATCTACCACTCAGCTTAGCATAAAGCTTTGCACCATGTTCTCTAAAACGCCCAGTATAGAACAAGTACATGAGACACCTGTACATAAGACTACGACGAATACGAAGAAGAAAAGACGGGAGTATCAAGAACATATCCTTAACAACACAACACGAACATCAGGAACGGTACGAACATATTCATATGATCAAATTTCTAAACATAATACTCCAACTGATCTTTGGATGGTACTTCATGGTAATGTTTATGATGCTACTTCAGTTATAGATTCACATCCTGGTGGTGCAGAAGTCTTATTAGATTGTGGTGGTATGGATGCCACTATTGCATTTGATGAAGTTGGTCATTCAAGAGATTCGGTCTTAATGCTTGATCCATTATTTGTTGGTATAGTTGATGAAGATGGTGCATTAGATTCATCTGTTATGGGTGGAGTTATAACAGATTCAGGGCAACTTGGTAGAAGATCTTCATTATCACCAACATGGGAATATACTAGTGGTCCAATTAATGGTGATGGAGCTATAAAGAATTCAATTACTGGACAAGTTGAGAATGTAAGTCTTGGTGAGAGTGAATATTTCAAAAAGATACGATTAAGGAAACAAAAGAAGAAGAAACAAACGATAAAAGATGAACATTTGATTATAATTCTTGCATTAGGTGCATTACTTGCAGCTCTGGCCTATTATAAACTTGAGAAACGTAAATGGGATGATTATTGAGACATGGATGTCTTGCTGGTTTACAACTATTGCATATACATAGTTTCCTTTGGTTTAGGTTCACTTAATCTGTTTACTGTACATCTATATCCGTAATGAAGAAGCGTAGGTAAAGCTTACATAGAACACAACCAACTACCAAGTCTCCAAACCAGCACATAAACAGAAACCCAATACTTGCCTTATCGGTCTACAGCTCTACAACTCTACAACTCTACAACTCTACAGCTCTACGCTCTAACACCTCTACAGCTCTACTCTCTAAGTGGGGAGAATGCTCCTGCAACGGCGCGTTCTTTGGTACAGAACATCACAGGACACATCTCCGGCACCGGCGGTGGACTATGGCCGCCTCAGATTACGTCTGATGATACAACGGGGAGTAATCCTAAGTTGTTATATTCATATAAACACTAAGACAGTACAAACCTAAGATTCTAAGAATCTACTCATGTAAACCATCAAACATGACAATACACAATACATAAATAACCAAAATCTAAGCCTATCTTAAATGAGTCACTCGTGACGGTTTTATTTTGGTGTTTAGGTGTTTAGGTGTAGTGGCCCTTACCATGTGTGATCCCCGCCCAGTTGTCGCATCTGATTGGCCCGCGCATATTATTTAAGTTTTTTTTTTTTTTTTTTATTTAATTATTAATTTACCAGCGGCGGCTGTCGCGAAAAGTATATAATCAAGAGAATCCGCCCTTTTATTAGCCGCGCGGCTATTCACCTTTTCCTCTCTTCTTCTTTCTCTTCAAGTTTCATTCCTAATTACTGCCGATACACTACCCGTTTACAAATTCACATCTCGTTCAAATTATACCGCTACGTCAAGATGTGCTTCTAAACGATTCCCCCCTGTGTGTCCACCCAGTAATAACAAAACAAACGATTAATCATGAGCCCGTGAAAGAAAAGTTTGTCTAAAGTCTCTTTAAGAGTCCCCTACCCCCATCTCTCCCCCAAGAATGAAAGAATGAAATAAATTAGATCCCCACCAGATCTCTATCTACCCGTTTTTTAAAACGACTTCCCTTCCAAGATGTCCCCGTGAAATAATATACTACTACCGTCCATCATGACGCGCTAATCGCCCCCTTCTTTTGAGAAAACAATATTACAATATCTATCCCAGATTTTATTAAGAAAATGTCTACTGCTACTACTGCTACTACTGCTATGAAAAACTACACTGATTCTACTTCTACTACTGCAACTTTGTTTGAAATGTTTGATACCGCTGCTGAGTCCCAAAATATGTTTACCGCTTCCTCCACTATGGAGATGAACTCCAAACCAAGACAGGTTCTTGGTGAATCTGTCTTTTCTCGCTTTGTTAAGACTGAGGAGATTGATTTCCCAGCTCTTGGTCTTGATAAGCTTGAAGTTCCAGAGTTGAGTCCTTCCGTTGGTACTGTTACTCCACTTCAGTTGCACTCTTCTATTGTTGAGTCCATCTTTAGTCCATCTTTAGTTGAATCAACTCCAATGTTTGACGATGTCGAAATTGACTCTTCAAACTGGACTTCTCTATTTGAACCAAGCGAGATGGAAATCCCTGTTAAGGAGGAAAAGCCAGCTCCAATTCCAACTCCAGTTGCTACAGCTACAGCTACTGCTTCCGCTTCTGCTTCTGCTCCAACTCCAGAGTCTATTGTCTCTTCACCATTGTTTGAGACAGCTTCTTGTGGCACCAAACGTTCTTCCTCAGAGGCTGACTTGTCTCAACCATCTGGTAAACGTTTGTCTTCTTCTACCCATGAAGTTGATGAATTTGGTGTTACTGCTTATAACAGAAAGCAAAGAACTGCTCCTTTGACTCCAATTGTTGTTGATAACTCTGATCCTGTTGCTGCTAAACGTGCTAGAAACACTGAAGCTGCTAGACGTTCTAGAGCTAGAAAGATGGAACGTATGTACCAACTCGAGGAGAAAGTTGATGATCTTGTTTCTAGAAACAAGGAGTTGGAAGCTGAAGTTTTAAGATTGAGAGCTTTACTTGGTCAGCATTAATTTGTCTGGCTTCTTTGGCTTAAACAAAACACTTTTATGGATATATGCTTTGATTGATACATTTTTAAACAGAAAAACAAAAAAAAAAGAAGAGTTTGATATAGTTTGGAAAATAAAATTCAGTTCTTAACAGTTTGTAGTTGTTTGATTGAGTTATACTATTCTATATAGAAGAGCTGTTTGATCTTAGAGGGTCTATACACTATTGTGAATAAGGCATACACAATATCCTTCCAAGCTATTGACTGACTTCTCATGGTGTTTGATATCAAGAGTGGTAATTGTTATCATGGACGTTGGACTGTATTATGACCGTATGCATAAGAAACGTTAGCGTATTATGACGCAGGTATTGTGCATATCTTATCCAAACATGATACTAAATCATCATCTACAACATAATACAAAGAGATGTCTACAACACATATTCAAAGAGATGTATCATTAAATCTAAAGAGATTATAAAAAAAGATAAAACGAGCCACGAATCAGTATCTTAATAACACTGAAACGATCACGTAATGGCTCAGCTTATAGTTAAAGAGAGAATGGACAAGAGAATGGACAAGAGAATAGACAAAGTAAAACCAACGAACAAATTAATCATGGATTCAAAGAGAAAAGATTAACGACCAAAGTACTTAAGTTCAAGTGGACGAGCAATGTTAAAAGTGACAAAGGCAAATGAAAAAGATAATTCAAATCCAATATCAGCACCAGAGATTCTCTTTGAGATTTCACCCATATACCAAACTTGATCCATACCCATCACTGCACCAAAGACACCAAAGCAAAAGGCAATAGTACCAGCGATACCAATTGGTAATTTGGATTTATCATCCCAAATTGAGATATCATAACCTTTGAAACCTCTTCTATAGATAAAGTGTTCAGAGAGTGAGATAGCTTCGTAAATGGCCAAATAGTAACCAATCAAGTTCATAAAGTTATCCATAACTTCTTCAAAATGGTAATAAGCTGGGATACAAATGGCCAATGTTAAAAAGTTACCAACAAGAGTCCAAACAATTCTTGGAACTTTGGATAATGGAGACCAGAATGATTGAAGACAGAAAGAGATGGTATACATGTTTGGAATGTTGTTTGCCACAGTAGACATAGCAAGTAAGACAGAACAGAATTGACCAAATCCACCAAGAGCATTAACAGAAAGCATAGCATACATCAACCCACCAGCAGAATGTTCAGTGTAATACTCCATCCAAGTTTCATTTTGGTAAACACCAGAGTAACAAGCAGCACCTAAAACCTGGGTGAACACCAATGGGGTAAAGAGACCAAGTGACAAGCCAACAAAGATTTTCCATTTTGGATAATCATGTCTCACGTAAACTGTGTAATCAGCAGCATAAGTTGTCCAACCTGTAGCGAAACCATAGATAGTACCACCAAAGGATAAGACACCAGCGATTGTAGCTTGACCATTATTTGGGAAACCACCACCAGTGAAATCACCAGATTTGGCAATTTGAGCAATGAACACGAGGAACACAAACAAATTTGGTAACCAAGCCCATTTTTCATAAAGATGAACAACTTTATAACCAAACAAAGAGACAACGATAGTAGAGATGACAAGGATAAGACAACCAGCCCAAGGTGGTAAGTTATGTGGTCTATTAACCATGTTAAGCAATTGAGCAGAAACCATAATGTTAACAGCACCCCAACCAACACAAGCAACTGCAGTGATGAAGGCAAAGATTCTCATAGCAAGGACACCAGTCAAGTAACGAGACAAGATCATTTGTCTAAGACCAAATTCTGGACCAAACATGGAGAAGAAGGCCACAGGGATCAAACCGATAATGTTAAAGAAGATAATAACAAAGAAAGATTGCCAAAAGGAGATACCAAAGATGGATTGACCAAGCATACCAAGGGACATTGATGCGATAACCATGTTTGCAGAGAACCACATAGAAGCTGAAGAGAAGACAGTTTCATTTGGATCTCTTTCTTCTTCTGTAACTCTCTCGATACCTTTCTTCTCAGCATGAAGAACAGAAGCAAGACTATCAAAGAATGATAACTTAGTTTCAGTTTGGGAACCTTCAGATGATTCACCCATATAAAGGTCCTGACCGTCAACTGACGAGGCCTTTTCAATATCAACCATCTTTTGGTCGGTAGACATAATGGTGGTGTTTTGGGGAATAGAGCTTAAGAGCTTAAGAGCTGAGGGTTAGAGCTTGAGCTGAAGAGAAAGTTTCCTTCTATATGAGTTGAAGGAACGATGAGTGGCAGACGGCGCGCTTAAGTATGTTGTCGTGCGGCACCACGGGACGTTTGTTCTTACTGTTGAGAGATGCGTCTGCAGAAGATTAGCTTATAGTGACAATCACAGAGATAATCAACGAACAGGACACAGAAGTAATGTAGATCAATAGAGAGCTAGTAGAATAGAACAGAGGGTTACTTTATATATACATCTATCCCACCAACTCTCCTCTTATAAAGGTCCACTGGCTCCTTTATCCTTATCATAAAGCTCATCGCCAACGGAGGCAAAGACAAAAAAAAAAAAAAAAGAAACGCGGGCGGCGTTTGATTGGCGCTCCGCTCGTTTCTATTACTCTGTTATCTTTAACTAAATCATTATGTCTTGTGTTGTATTGAGAGGGGAATGAAGATATACGTGATACCGGCTGTATCCGGTCTATGTTCCCCTTACTAGTTTATCCTTACCCTGACTAGTTTACTCTTAGAGTACTAACATACGAGGTTTAATCCTTGGCTTATTAACAGCCACGCCGGAGTTCACCAACGGCTTCTGATTGTTCGGAGTAGATCCCCCGTTAAACGTCTCTTTAGTGTGCGTAAGTAGGTGCAACCTGTCTAATTCCCATCTGCAAAGAATCAATTTCCTGTCCAGGGACCAAGGGGCCCATCTGTTGACTCGCGGTGGCAGGTTTACCTCGGATCTCCTGATGTAATCACATACTCTAGTCTATGCCCTATGTTTATGTCTCTGTCTCTGTATACGCTCTACGTCTATGTACAATCTACTAACTCTTACCCATCTATCCAATCATATTTCTACAAATAACGCAAGATAAAGCGAATGCTGGTTGTTAAGTGCTGCCTTTTTAATCGTTATACTACGCCCGACGGTCCTTTGGACCGTCGGAGAAGCCAACGGCATGGTGGCGGGCTAATGCATGTTTATGTAAGGTAGTTCGCGAATCAAACAGGTTCGCGTATTTCAATTTTTATTTATTTTATTTATTTTTATTTAATTAAATAAAATAAAAGAGGTTAACCCGGACACCAAGGTACGATCACAATTAACAACAGATTCGGATCCACAGGTTAACCGTCGGCTTACCCATCAGTCTACAAACTAAGTGTGACTGATTGCTTCATCTTGGCATTATCAGATTCTAGACTATCTCTTGACTCGGCTTTATCCGTCTACCATGCTCTTACCAATGATTAGAAGGTCACTCCATACGGGACACCGTACATTATCACGAGCTACAAAGTTACATCATCATATCTCTCCTCCAAATTTATCATTTGAACAAGAATATTCAATCAGATCTTCTTTAGAAAGACTCATTACAGATTATTCTCAAAAGGATATCCCCCAGATATCTCTTAATTCACTTATATCATTATCAAGGGAACCTCCAATAACAAATGGTTTAGCATCAGTGAACTACTTAACAACTTTTAACGCAAAGAGACTCCAGGCTTTCCGTCAATTACCATACATTGTTGTTCTTAATCCACACATTGCAGAGACTTATAACTTATATCTTAAATCTCTTGAATTACTTCTTAACTTACACAGAGTTGAAGATACAGATAAGATTTATCAAACACTTACCAAATTCTCAGAGATTCATAGTGATGCTATACCATCTTTATCCAAAGGGTTCCAAGAAGTTTCCACTTTCTTCCCAAAGGAAGAGATTGTTAAGTTCTTAAATGCTCACTTCCGTGATAAGATCAATATGGAAACAATGACAAATAACTTCATCCAAAGTATCAACGCACCAGAAAACCATATGGGGATCGTTAACACCAAGTTGAAAATCTCAGATCTTGTTCATATCTTTGCAGGATTCGTTAACGATATGACTTTTATCAAATATTATAAACAAGTGCCTGTTAAAATTGATTTTGGTGAAGATATCGAATTCCCATATATCGCACCACATCTTGAATATGTCTTTACCGAGATATTAAAGAATTCAATCCGTGCCCATATTGAAAATGATAGGGCAGATTCACCTGTATTGGTCACCATCGTGGAAAACTCCACTATACAAGGTAAGAGAACTCTTGGTATAAGATTTAGAGATGAAGGTGGTGGTATCCCACCAGAGATTGAACAACATATATTTGATTACTCTTTCACCTCGGTTGAAAAACAAGAAAAGCAAAGTGGTATGGGTGATAACGTTATGCCAGGTGAAGATGTTGATAATGTTGCTGGGATGGGGTATGGATTACCTTTAACAAAAGCTTATGTTGAACAATTTGGTGGTAGATTGGAATTACAAAGTTGTTATGGTTTAGGTACTGACGTTTATGTTGAATTGATTGGCCCTGATAACTCGTTGTTATAATGTCTACTTATATACATTAAGTCAACTTCATTGAAGATTATATACATGAATTCATAATGCGTAGTATCAACCTCTCATACTAAAATCATTGGTAAATTGTAAAAGATCAGCATCCTTATGAACACTACTAAGCAATCCAGCAGCTCTAGCTCTCTTAATAGCCTTTGCTAATCTCTTTTGGTTCTTCAAACTAAGTTTTGTAACTTCCCTTGGATGAATTCTTCCAGTACTTGTAAGGTATGAACTTAGATATTTGGTATTGGTATAACAATCAAGTGGATTAACTCTCTTCTCATCAAAGAATTTTCTTCCAGCATTGTTCTCAGCATATGCCCTTCTCTCAAGTCTAAGCTTAGCAAGAGAGAAATCAAATGGATCATATAATTCATCAGAGGCAAAATATCTAACAACGTTAGATTCAAGCTTTACTGGTGCTTCACTCTGATTAGAATCTCTCGCCTGTGGAACAAAATCAAATCTTGATAATGTTGAACCAGGAGCACTAACAAATCTGCCTGTAGAAAAAGCTCTTGTAGCTATAAGACTTGTAGATCTGAACATTTTGGGTCTGTTTATCTTAAATATAAACTAAGAAGTCAAGTTCATTAAGTTCCTCAACCTTTTCATTTTTTATCATAGCGTCGAGATCCGACAAAAACATCCAAACACCAAGAAGACATCCAAACACCACATAAATTTAAACAATAAAGTCGATTATGACACCATTTACCCTACTTTATGATATAAACTGATCCCTTTCTCCTCATTATTGATACAAAAATGTCTGAGGAGACATGCCCTCTGTGTGACACATACACGGAAACACCACCTTTCCAACAACATTGGATCTGTTGTGAATCGTGTACAACATGGTTCCATAACCATTGTCTCCATCTATCACTCTCTGAAACTTCAAAGATCTTAAGATTCCATTGTGCTAAGTGTACTATAGTGCATGGACCCACTGAATATAAGCGTACTAGTGGTAGAAAAAGGACAAAGATAGACTATGTGGCATTGGATGCAGGTGAAGTTGAAACCTCGATGATTGAACAACATCCACATATAAAGAGATTTGTGGAGTGGAGTGGTGAGAGTAAAGGTCAAGTTCAGGAGTTGGATGGGAAGCAATTGACAAAAGCATATGCTTTAAGCACTAGACTACCTGCTCCTGTAAAGATTCCATGTGCTAAGAAGCAAGGTCTTGGGCTTGTTATCCCAAAGGAGTATGATGTTGATACATTAGTGGAGAGTATGGGTGAAGATGCTCATATTGAAGTGATGGATGTATTGACTCAAAATGGTACAAAGCATTCATGGAAATTATCTGAATGGAGAGACTATTTCAAGAATAAGCAAGATAGGGAAAGAATCTATAATGTGCTTAGTCTCGAAATAAGTAATTGTGAATTAGGTGAAAAGATTAAGAGACCAACATATGTTGAAGATGTTGATTTAGTTGATCGTGTTTGGCCCCAGGATCTTGAAGGTAGACCAATTGTGCAAAAATATTGTCTTATGGGTGTTCAAGATTCTTATACTGATTTCCATCTTGATTTTGCAGGTACTTCAGTGTATTATACTGTTATTTATGGATCAAAGCAGTTTATGTTCTTCCCACCAACAGATCACAATTTGAAGAAATATGTTAATTGGATCACTGATACTTCATTATCAATGCAATTTTTAGGTGATTTGGGTTTGGAAAATGGTCTTAAAGTTGAGTTAATGCCCGGAGACGTTATGATTATCCCAAGTGGATGGATCCATGCAGTATACACACCTGTTGATACATTAGTCATTGGTGGTAACTTCTTGACTAGTTTCAACATCCCAGAACAATTGAAGATTATCGATATTGAGATTAAGACTAAAGTGGGGAAGAAATTTAAATTCCCTAATTTTAGTAAATTGATGTGGTTGACAGCTTGGAGAATACTTGAAGGAGACATTGAAGTTGGTGAGACTATTGATGCTAAAGGGTGTGTTGAGTTACTAGAATATTTGAAAGCACAAGTGGATCGTAAAGAACGTGGGGTAAGAGAAAGTGTTCCTACGAAATACATTGGTAATGCTAAGAGTTTCTTGAAAAGATTTGAAGATTTCGTCAAGAAGAATGTCACTGTGGCTGAAGTCAAGTCTGAAGAGCTGAAAGAGATACCAACCAAACGCAGAAGGTTGAATGATAAGACTAACACCCTGGGAAGTGATATTAAGACAGATACGACTACAAAATAATGAAACAAGAGATTATGAATATATGAGTTGAATGACAATAATGAATCTTTCATATATCTTGACTATTGTTAGATCTGCAACCAGTACGTTGTACTCTGCAGCCTACAGATCTCATGAGCTTTTGGCTCTTGTTATCATGTCCTCAACTGGACCCTGTCTAGGTCTCCGCTCTTACTGATACAATCTACTGTAATTACCACCTTCAAACTCCAAGCTACAACTGTCTAACTCTTAATTAGTAGTTATATTGACTGGTTTTACACCCCAACACCAGCATCCCCCTGTTGCCCCAGTTACCCCTAAAATTTTAACTAAAGAAAAACACCCGGACACCATTGCATTATCGCGATAAGAAGTGCGTAGTTGTGGAGGTGCAGTTTGCCTTTGTCGCCACTTAAGAACACTTGGTCAAACACCCTTGAAACCTACAAAAGCAGCCATTTATTCCTTTACAGAGACTCGTTAAGAAAGAATCACATACTTTATATCTGAACGTTGATAGCGTATCTCAAAGATCCAAACACGCATCACAAAGCAATGCCTACAGGCCACGACCCGACGCGTCTTTTCCGCTCGTGAGTGCCTTTTCTCCACAAATTCTCTCTCTTTCTAGGATACAGTTACTAACCTTCATTAGGCCGGTATCTCCTCGTTGCTCGTGTAAACTCGGTGCACATGCTGCGTGGTCCAAAGTTAAGTACACGGCACAGAGCTCCCGTTCGGGTTCCCGTCCGGGGTCTGCGCGTACCTCCCACGTTGTCAAGTTTGGATGTCACGGTGAAGTGGTGATTGCCTATGGTCACACAGTCGAGGTTTGGGATTGGATGCCCTCAAGTCTTCAGATGATGAAAATGCAATCATCACAGTTATCATCGTCGGCAGATGCTCAACAACAACGTCCGATGTATCTAGTGGCATCACTCACTGTGGCTGGAGCAATCGAAGATATGCAACCATTGGAAATGCAACAGGATTCAAATACTTATAGGGTACTATTAGCTGTTAAGTTCAAAGGTGAAGTGGTATTCTCCGTGTATAAGTTTGGTCAAGTATTCTCCGATGAGGCACATGATGCTTTGAGACCGTTAATCTTACCCCCCTCCGTACACGGAGCTAACCCTTATACTATCAAAGGATCAGATAAGTTTGTTGGTATCGCTACAAATGAAGGTTCATTAACCGTCTTTGATGAGGTAAAGGGCCATCCTTTACCTATAACTTTCGAAGCCAGTGTCATTAATGGTCAGGTTCTGTTTGACATTGTTGGAAGATACTTGACGTATGTCTCAGATGAGCTAGTATCAGATTCAGCATTGACAAAGATGGATGTACCTTCACATAACCATTCGATATATTCAAAGATCTTGCAGAATCTTTCATCAACTGCAATTGATGGAATCAGCAAACTTTCAGATATCAACACGTTGAAATACATCCTAAATGACAATTCTCTAAAGTCAAACTTGAAGACTTACATCTCTAATCTGATCAATGGAATGAAACAAACACATCGTGTTGTGATAATGGATTTGGTAACACAACGAATCATTGCATCTTTCCAACCACCAAATGGAGTATCAAACCTTTCACTATCACCCTTTAACACACACATGTGTACCATAACTCAACGAGGTGATCAAATCTATAAATGGGATATCACTCGTGTACCACTCGAAGTTTCCCTCTTGGATATTCAAATCCGTGGGAAGACCGGATCTGTTGTTGATGAGATCCACTGGTCCTCTAATGATTCATTCCAGATTGTAACAAGGTCAAGTGGTTCAATACACTGTTTCCAATCGGATGTATCTCAAAATTGGGTCTTACCAAACATGCAAGCTTCAAGACTTTGCTCTATTAAGGGGGAACTCTTAGCACTTGTCGGTGATGACTTATTTGTCATTGACGAGAAGGGTAACACTAATACCAAATACACTTTACCATCACATGCTATACCCGAGAGTCTTTTACCTGATTATATCCCTATTGAACCAGTTGATGAGATTGTTGATCGTCAGGCAACTGTGGTTTCTAGAACTCCATTAGCAGAAGTTGAGATTGAGACTTGCTTTATGGGACAACCGATATATGCCACTCAAAGGATGGAATTAGCTACTTATAAGAGTTCAGATGCATATTGGGATAGTACTAAGGTGTTTGGTAATGAGATTGAAGTTAACAGAATCGAATTTGGTAAGGGTAATGGTGAGCCTGTGTTTTGTGGTGAAAAATCAGATCTGGAGAGTGCTATGACAAGTGTCTTAGTGTTGGATGAAGGTTTATGATATATTTGCTTTCTGATGCTACAACGGGCTATATTATGGCTATATTTATTAACTAAAGACTTTATGAATGTTGCTACGATATGATGTGTTATGTAGCTGTATCATATCTCAACTACAAAGTCCAGGTCTAAGTAGGGAATATGGATATAACAAGCGTAAGTCATACAAGAGTATAGACAGTGTACGTCATACAAGTATACCAAGTGTAAGTGATACAACAGTATAGACAGTGTAAGTCATACAAAGGTAGTTTAGTGACCACCAGTTGTTGGTAAACCGATATAGGCTTTGAAACTGTCATAGATGAGCCATTGACAACCAGTCAAAGTACCAATCATCAAGATTCTAACAGGTAAACCATTCCACAATCCAGCAAATCCAATTCTCTTATAAATTCTAGCAGATGCCTGTGCAGTTGATTCAGTAGCGGTTTTTTCATTGTTAATCTTGGAAACCATGACATCAGCAGGATGAGAAACAACAGCACAAAAGATACCAGCAATGTAACCACCAACGAATGAAACACCAGTTTGTTGCAATTTAGAGTATTCATTCTTTGGCTTTGCCATTTGCTTATAGATCCATTCAACAACAGTTTCAAATGTGGCAAATTTACACATAGTATATGGGATTTGACGTAACCATAATGGAGTCAAACCCTTGTACAAACCAGCGATACCTTCTTTAGCAGTGATCTTGGACCAGCCATCGAAAACGTTTGTAGCATATGGAGGAATAGTAGTTTGAGTCTTAACCTTGATGGCTTCAAATGGACACAAGGCGATATCAGCAAGGAACTCTGCAGATGCAGATGCAGCCAAGTAAAGAGTAGTCTTGTACTTAGTAGCAGTCTTTTCACCAACAAGTTCAGTATACTTCTCTTTGAAGAACTCATAGAACCCATATTTACCAGCACCTTGGAACGAATAACCGATAAAAGTAGCACCAAAACCTGTCCAAATACCACCAAATCCTTCAGTCTTAAGAATTGTACGCCAACCTTCAATGTTTGACTTGTAAAGGGAAGAATCAACTTGTCTACGACATTTGACGAGATCTAATGGTGTCACAGCAGAATGAGTTGGTCCACAGGCAAGAATACCTCCAAGGGTACAAGTCCAATAATACTCTTTGGAGAAGAGTTTGATTCCCTTGAATTCATCCTTGATTTCCTGATCAATCTTGTGTAAACCATTGGAGACAGGTGAATGGATGAAGTATTGTGCGGTACCTGGGAGGCCCGGAATCGAGGTGGAGCCCCTGTTGTTTGACATTACAGTGTTATAGAAGGGATTGAAGACTTGAAACGAGTTAAGATTAAGAAATTAAGGTCAATTACAGGGAAGATTGCTCTATTTATGTGCGGTAGGAGCGGGTATTGTTGCGGCCACAGACGGATGATACGGATCGGGTACTGAAGACTATAAGAGATATCTTTCAACTAGTTAGATCAATCTTTGGAGACAAATAAATAAGTCAATGCTTCATCAATTGAGTCTGTTAGATATTCTGTAAAAGAACCTGTAACAGTTCTTGTCACTGTCCTGTCATCGCAATCGATATGTTTAGTTGTATAGTGTCGGCCTGACTCTATCGAGTTACCGATAAGGACATTAACCCCCACTCCTTCACCACCCACGCATTCTCTTACTTTACACTAAAATAACACTAAAACCAACAATAACAACCTCGGATGAGTATAATTAACACCTACAGACGTCTCAATTACCCTCCATCAACACTTAACAATCTCTCTTTTATATTAGTCCTCTCGGATCTCCTTCGGAGCTTTCGGTGTCCGAGCCGAGTTTAGTTTCGCGAAAAGAAGTTTGATTACATAAGCAACAAAATAGTTGTACGAATTTATCTCAGTTGGACGATGTTTTATCAGTTACTTAGTTTGTTTATTTTAAGGTGGTTTTAAGTAGGTTTACAGTTACAGTTGATCTAAAAGTGCTTATGCAAACATTGTTCTCTTCTTTGAAAGCTACGTCTCAGAATGTGTCGAAACAATCTATTCAAAGACTGTTAACAGCAGCTGATATAAAGCAATCTATTGTGTCACCTGCTTCCACTATCTATGATATCAATAAGGCATCACAGACAGTGGCAAGAGCTTTTAATGATCTCCCCGTTTCACTCTATCTCAAGACTTCGACGCATAAGGGACTTCCACAACATGAGGTTGAAGCACACTTCTTTAAGACTTTAACCAAATACGTTTCTAAGGGGGGAATAATCATTCAATCACATGATCATGCTGCAGTGGCATTATGGTTACCTCCAAATTTTGCTAAAGCTCAACCTTCACCTGACCAAGAGGAAGAGTTAGAGGAGATTCCACCTCAATTTCAAGAATTAGGTGCATGTTTTGCATCAGCTTCAAAGAGGAATGGGTTTGATGAGAGACCACATTGGCATTTACAATTCCTTGCTAAAGATCCACTTAAAGCAAATGATTCAACAACTAAAGGTGCTATCAGTTCAATCGTTAAACCAATCTTGCAAAGAGCAGTTGAAGTTGATAAAGTCCCTGTTGTTTTAGAAAGTGCTGGTGAGAAAGCTACATTGGTTTATGAACATTGGGGTTTCAAGACTTTGGAAAAATTGAGTATTGATGAAGGAAGAGTCACTTTCGATTACATGGTTTATAATGATTGATAAGCACCTTTATTCCATTGAAGCATTGTGTTATTCAAGATATGTTCCCATGGGAATGATCTTCACCTAAGAGAACAGTTATCCATTCGCACAGGCGAATAAAAGATATCATGGCATTCAAAGCATAACTGATATGATTTTCTCTCTCATATGAACCAAAGTCATATAAAATAGATAAGACATTTAAGACAATTAAAGTGTTAAAGTGATAAGGACATTAGTTAATAGAGCAAATGTGTACCACAATTTACCCCGCACACGCGTAATTATCAGCACAGTGAAAAACATGAGCTTTTGACCTTTTGGTGGAGAAGTCTTCATCATGTGTTATATTCCTTCATATTTAAAAGATTATAAGGGATTTAGGACCAGTAAGTTATCCAAAGGTCTAATCAATGGAATACTTACTAACCCAACTTTCACAGTGAGCACAGATCTTTATGAGATCTTAGGCGTGGAGAAAACAGCCACCGCCACTGAGATCAAGAAGGCATATCGTAAGCTCGCTCTAAGTCATCATCCAGATAAAGTATCCGAAGAACATAGAGAAGCATCAGAGATTAAGTTTAAAGAGATATCTGCTGCATATGAAGTATTAAGTGACGAAACTAAACGTTCAAATTATGATACATATGGAGATGCATCTGGACCTGGTGCCGGTATGGGCAATGGTGGTGGTGGATATGGAGGATATGGTGATATGCCCGACTTTGGTCCAGATGATTTCTTCAACTTCTTTGGTGGTGGAGCTGGTGGATTCGGTGGACACAGTAATGGTGGTCAAAGGCATCGTCCCAAGCCAAGAACCGAAGATGCTCATCTTGATGTTAACGTCTCATTAGCGGATCTTTACAATGGGAAAACTGTTAAGATCACATCAACGAGAAATGTTTTATGTAAAAAATGTGAAGGACGTGGTGTTAAAGAAGGTGCTAAGAAGAAAGAATGTGGTATTTGTCATGGAACTGGTACCGTGAGACAGATTAGAAGAGTTGGTCCCGGTATGGTCACTCAGGATTACATTGATTGTACAACGTGTAAGGGTAAAGGTCATACTTACAAGACTAAAGACAGTTGTAAGAAATGCAAAGGCTCAACAACAGAAGAAGAAACTAAGATCTTGGAGTTTGTTATTGAAAAGGGTTCTCGTTTCGGTGATAAAGTTGTACTGAAGGGTGAAAGTGATGAAGAATACGGTAAGGAAACTGGTGATGTTATATTAGAAGTTCATGAAAAATCAGAGACGAGTCCCTTTGAAAGAATTGAAAATGATCTATACACTGATCTTAACATTTCACTTGCTGAAGCTCTTTGTGGGTTTAAGAATAAAGTTGTTCTCGAGCATCTTGATGGTCGCCTCTTGAAGATCTCAACACCAACGGGTAAAGTGCTTAGACCAAATCAATACCTCAAGATAAAGAATGAAGGTTTCCCAATCAAGGGATCATCTAAGAAAGGTGATCTTTACCTTAAATTAAACGTTGAATTCCCACCAGATTTTTGGTTCAGTGAAAAATCTGAACTTCAAAACGTGTTGAACATCCTTCCAACTTCTAATTCTGCAAAGAAGAATAAGACACTTGATGATGTTGATATTGAAGATGAAGAAAAGATTGGATCTAATGTTGACTCTGTGGATTTCAACATTGTTGAAGTTCATGAATTACCAGAATATGTTCTTGAAGGTGAAGATCATGAAGATGGCTACGATGATGATTTCACTCCAGGATGTCCACAACAGTGATGAGATTAGTTGCTGTACTAGTTTGATAAACTCTTGTAAATACATCCCACTTATGTTTATTGAAATGGTACTCAATTAATGTTATGAAACTGATGTAGTCTCACTGATATAGAACTGTCATGCTGTGTACAACTTATGTAGTCTTTCAATGATATATTGTCATGCTGTGTATTATGCCTTTGATATCGTCTTACTAAGGGTTGAAGGGCATAATGGTATAAGGGTATAATCACTCTTCATCAATCAACTTCTGTAATTCAGCTGATGTCAAACCATCTTGGAAGACATCAACTTTAGAGACTCTCTTAGCATTGGATACAAAAGTTGGTTCCATGAAATGTGGTAAACCTGTGTTTGGTTTCTTCTTATCAAAGTCAAATTCATCATCATCATAGTCATCAAAATCAAAGTTAACAGACAATTCAGCATCGGAACTGCCCACATCACTTAACAAGTCTCGCTTATCCTCCAATCTTGCACTCGGTGACCGTTTCAAAACTTCCAAATCCTCATCGGTGAAAGGTGTATAATTCAGTGGGATATATGGTAACTCTGGCTGCTTAGCAGGGACATGTTCGATCTCATCATAGTCATCAATTGAAACAGACGACTGGGGCCTTGAGAATGGGTTAACATCATTCGTAGTAGCAGTAGCCTTCTTCACCACAACATCATTATCAACTTCAGGATCACGTAAGATATCCAGTTTTCTGTTCACACTTTTACCCAAGGGAGTCCGAAGTCTTCTTGCTCTTTTCTTTGCACTAGCAGATAAGTGAAGCCCCCTATCATGAAGCGTACCAGCGCTCTTCTGTGGGAGACCCAAACGTGTCGAATTCTTGTCCTTACCACCAAGAGGCACTCTCTTCACGTTGTTGTTCGTAGACTTCTTGTTTGGGGTACTGATCGAGTCATCAAACACTGGGATCTTATGGTTCTTATGGTTCTTGTTGTCATTGTCATTGCCATTGTTGTTATTCTTAAAGATGTTGTTGTGGGACTGACGCGGTGTCTTTGGCACAGCCTTATGCGGTAGAAGCGAGTTCTCCTTGTTTGTAAAAGTGAATTGCGAGTTTTGAAGCCGTTCCATTATCCTAATCTGTCAATTATAACACCAATCTCAGTCTCTTTATCGCTGTTATTGTTGGTATATAAAGGTCAATGAGTGGTATAAGGTGGTATAAGTGGTGCCTTTTTGTTTTGTGGCTGACAGAGGAAATATTCGCGAACACCGGTAGGGGCACTACATCTTTAGTTTAAACCGAAGTCTTTATATATATAACAGTTGGAAGATCCAATGTTACTCTGTCTATGAGGAGAGGTGTATGGTTTAATGAGTCAAGAGAATGAAGGCCAATGCAGTTAAACAGCTTATGGAGAAAGTGAGGAGCTGTTTTTTGGACAAGCATACACAGGGTCTTTTGCTAAGGGAGATCAACAAACGTACACGAAGAAGTCAACCGAAGCTTCTTCAAGAGGTTAAAGGTTTAGTTGACAGAATCCATGATAATGATACACATGCAATACAACCTGTGCTGGAGAGATGTTATCTTCAAGGGCTCTACAGAGATCACAAACTAATACGTTACTTCCTTAAGGCAAAGATCGATTCATGGCCAAGTGAGAGTATTCGAGTGATTCTTGAACAACAGAATAACACTCTTGATTATATGTCTAATAACTCAAAGATGATTCCATCCATTACATTCCCATCACCCGCAGAGCGTGAGATCCCTTCTATAACGTCGATACTTGCTTCAGATCTTGATTCTTCTTCAGCCAAAGAACTTGATCCCTTGCCTATCAATGGGGCCCTCTACACAGATCTTGACCAAGAACACAACACTATGCTTACGCAAGTGCTCACTCTTTATAAATTTTTGAGGTCTAACAGCTTCCTACACTCCAGAAACCTCGGTTCACCCATTGCACAGATCCCTTTGACAGCACTCGGTGATGATGTTTCAGAAGCACGCAAGAAGAATGTTGTAAAGAAGAAAATTGCACATATCCGCTCGGCTTTCACTACACTACCACCTCTTGAAGTTGCTGATTTCGAGATTCTTACTAAAGTCGTTGATGAATGGTATGAGAAGCCACCAGTTGCTGGTTCATTGGGTGTTGAGGTGCGCAGAGAGTATAAAAAGTTCTTGAGAAAGACATACACTATCGATAAAGACTTCAACATCTCACTGAACAAGTATGCATATGCAAGACCTAATGTTGCTACAAAGGATACATATTTTGAAAGTCTTGAATGAACTTGGTATGCAATTTTGTATTTTGATTAGTCCTCTTCGTGTAGGAAGAAGATGGTGTATCGAAGCAAGTCCTCCGAAATGGCACATCCGATGTTTCTGGCACCATTTATAGTGATATGCTTCACATCGAGACCAGAAACTTCGTCATGAGATATTGTAGCGATATCAGTATGTTGAAGCTTCTGTGATATGAGATCTGAGTTTATGAATAGTGGTGGTGTATCAATGCGAAGAAGTGAACTCTCTATAGTGATGAAGACTTGCGCATCTTCTGTCAATTGGACATCTTTGATTTCATTGGGGAAAACGACTGAAAGGGAACGTGTGCTTTGGCTCGTGACATCAACTTTGTAGATATCGAGAGTGGTTTCATAGTAGGAAACGACATATAACTCACCATCGATGAATTTCATGGCCTGTTTTTCAGTACATCTACCCAATGGGATAGCAAATGAGTTATCTGGGGTAATACTAGATCTTATGTGTGATTTGATGGATTCAAACATGTCATAGGTATGAATCTTGACTTCGTTAAAGTTTCTTCTTAGGTATGGAACGAGCATCATGAGTACCGATTTTTCAAGATGATCATTTATAAATGTTGAAACCTCAGATGTTACATATTTCTCCTTTGGTATCTCATCTTGAAGCTCGGAGAGTGTACTGTGGATCCATATGATAAAGGAATTGAAGAGCTCTTGCTCTCTGTTAATCTTGAAGACAAAGTCAAATAGTAACTTTAACAACTTCTTGACAGCTTGACTTGAATTATTGAGATGTTCCAGTTCGAACTTCTCACTCAACGTGACCGAACTTTTGGACATAGAGTTCAGCTTACTCAGAAGCAAGATCAATCTTTCACAAGCTGGTACCAAATGATATAAGATTGTACGACGAGTACTCTCAAATGCTGTTTCTCCAATCTTACTCCATCTCTTGACACCACGATCACCAACTGTGTTTTGGATCCAATCCTTAACCTCATCATTCATCATTCCAGTTAAAAGAAGGTTGTATAACTCATCAACAACAACCTCATTCTTGTTTGTGAGCTCTTCTTTTAAGATCCCTACAAATTTGGTGTTGAACTCGGTGTATGCCTTGATAGCCTGTGTAGAGAAGATTAAGATCTCTTCAATGTAGCCAAGTAACGCGATAATCTTAGAACTGGAGAGCGTAATGTCCTGTAGAAAGTCATAGCTTTGGACGAATTGAGTTGAGAAGCGTCGTAGTGTATGTTGCATGGTTGTGAATGAGGAGGTGAGAACGTAGTGGTCTTCCACTGTGCGGGTCGCAGCATTCACGATATCATCGTCACTATCTTGTGGGATAATGTTGACAGATCCGAGGAGAAAAAGACCATGAAGGGTGATTGTAACGTCTTTGTCGCCAAAGAGGAAAAGAAGGTCCATTATATTGTTCTTTTCGTGTTGGATCACATCGATGGCTTCACGCGTAGCGAACGTGTGAGCAGTCTTAGAAGAGGATGGGAGAGGTGGAAGTCTCGGAAGACTCTTCATAACATCACTATCAATGATTCCAGCAAACTTATTATTCGTAGGAGGCGCATCACTGACGATCCAATGGCCAAAGTTAGCATCCTGCGTCGTGGAGAGAGTTGAAAGGAGACGTGCCGTGTTCGTGTCATAGACAAGAGTCTGTGACTTAGTCAAGGTGATAGCAAGCTGTTTCCCATCTGGACGCCATACAAGATCTTTCACAATACCTTGGTCTATCGGAATATCCCATACTTTGGTACCATTCATTCGGAAGATGAGTACTCGCTTCCCATTCCCCACAGTGATGGCGACGAGGTCCATTGTCGGACACCATGAGTAACACAATGCATCAACAGCTTCAGGGAAAACCTTCGGCACCAGAGAAGTCATTTCTAATCGGACGTACGTCTTATGTGTCTTGACTGAGATGAGACAAGAATAACGTAGAGAATAGGAGAGAGATGGTAAAGAGAAGGTTGACCTCTTCGTTTGTTTACATTTCGTAGGTTCCCGCGAACCATCTTCTCTCTCATATAAAACGTTGGACTAAAGGATCTCTGAGCTCGACTTCTTTTTTGCTCTGGCAAGCAGACGGTTGATTCAACGATGTTTCGAAAAGATCCACAGGTGAGTTGTAACCTATGTGATTGTGATAGCATATACTAACCATAGTAATCAGATCAAAGCTCTCTCTAATCTCAAGTCTTCGGAGCGCAGACGTATGCTCAGTACCATCACTGAGCTCTATGCGTTGCCCACTGGACTCACAAAGGAGTGCGAGGAACGCATTGTACCGTCTATAGTGAAGCAGACCACTTTCAAAAGCATTAAGGGATATACGGGAACCATTTACACCGATGAGGCACAAACACCCATCTGGTTTAAGACTAAAGACAGTGAGCTCATCCCAACTGTCTATACCTTGTGGAAGGCACCATTCATCTTACCCATTGTAAAGACCCATCCACATGTAATTGAAGTCCTTGAAGGAGGAGCAGATCTCATGCTTCCAGGATCTGTACCACCTTTCCCTGAAAGGTGCTTAAAGGGTCGTATCGTTGCAGTGGCGAGTACACATAAGCCAGATGTCGTTATGGCTGTCGGAAGAGCATGTCTTGATTTAGCACCATTAGAGCGTACAATTGGTACTAAAGGTGTTGCAGTCGAGGTTTATCATACTAATGGTGATATGTTGTATCAATTGGCAAAGCAAAAGATTAGAGTGCCCGAGGAAGTGGATACTGAGATCCAGTTCAAGCCAGATGAGCCTGAAGTGGAGACGACAGAGATCGTCCAAGAGGAGGCAGAAGTCCATACTACACAAGAAGAAGTGAGAGAAGTGAGAGAAGTGAGAGAAGTGAGAGAAGAAGAGCCATCAGAGCCAGTGGTTGAGAAACTCGCAGAAGAAGTGGCTACACTTACCACTGAGGACGTTGATCATTTCTTTAAACGTTCCTTAATGCAAACCTTGACCCAACCACCTGAGTTAGTTCTCCCACTTCAAGCTTCAACTTTCATGAACCACATTGTGAACAACTTGTCATCTGATGACAACTCAATTCAGATGAAGAAGACCTCATGGAAGAAAAGTGCCAAGTTCCTCAAGGCGATGGAGAAAGATGGGTTCCTCAAACTCAAGGGGAAAGGTGATGATATCACAGTTGTCTCTGCTGCCACTAAGGATAATAACGAAGACCTTAAGAACTTTGTTCCACACAAGGTAAAGAAGTCTAAACCCTCTGGTGCCAAACCTTCATCCAAGACAAATTCATCTCAATTGATCTTGACAAAGTATTACAAACCAACTTCTCCAGTTCGTCCAATCTTAAACGACTTGGATATGAACTATACAGCATTCTATACAAGTAATGAGGTTAAGGATCTAATCAACAAATACATTGCCAAGCATGAACTCGTGAACCCAAAGAACAAAAAAATGATCCTATGTGATGATCTCCTCAAGAGTTTCATGCCAGGGAAAGAAGCATCTCAGGGCCGTGATAAGATCATGGACCCAATTCTTAAGAAATTTAGTGAACATTACAAGATCACAAACCCAGATGATCCAGATTCCCCCGAGAATTCTGAACCACCAAGAAAGGGTGCAGTACCACAAGTTAAGATCATCACTGAGACCAAGATTGGTCGTAAGTTAATCACTAGAGTATCTAATTTTGAAGCATTTGGTATTGATCCAGAACAACTCTCTTCGGAACTGAAAGTGAGATGTTCTGGATCTAGTACAATTGGTCAAAATGTACAGAATCCAAAACTTGTTGAAGTCACAGTTCAAGGTCCACATTCAAAGATTGTTATTGATCTGTTGACTAAGAAGTATGGTTTGCATACCACCTGGATCTCCTTTGAAGATAAGTCTAAGGGTAAGAAGAAGAAGTGATTGGGGAATCATAGAGTCTATGTATTGGTCATAATATCATGTCGAGTTCATTCATTACTGTGATGGCTAGTTCGATCGTGAAGTGTAATGTTGGCAGTGTTTGTAATCTTAAGCAAGTCCCATGAAAGTTGCAATGCCGAGTCAAAGTCGTAATCATCGATAAGTTCAAGAACGGGAGCCTTATACTCTTGTTGTAAAGATATGAAATTCTTATAGAGTTGTCTTCGTACCATGAAGTCAAGACGAATGAATGGAGATTTAGGTTCACATTGTGGCAAACCTAGAACTTTCAAGATTTGACCAGCAAGAGTTTCAATGACTTCAATTTGATCCATTTGTGTGAGTGGATGAAGAATTCTCCTGCTGAGAACAGCACCTTTTTGAGGAACCACTATTGATGGTATCTCGTCATCGTCCTGAGTTAAGACAACGTAAAACATTAACCTTTCATGATCCCATTTCAACTTGTCAATATTAAATTCAATGAAATCATCCACTTTCTCCATCTCAAAATCAACTTTTAAACTAGTTAATCTTTCAACCTCATACAGTAGTGGATCGAAAACGTCTTCAAACAACGATTGTTCCCAATTCAAGAACTTCACATCACTCATCACTTTAATCATGACATTCATATTACGGTCCAACACAGCACCCACACCATCATTAACAAAGTTTTGAGACCACATGTTCAATTCACAATCTAGGATATGTCTCACAACGACATCTTTGATGAATACAGTCATTTCACCATGAATAATTAAAGCATCTGTCTGGAACACTAATGCTGACCGTCCCTGAGGGTCGATGAAGAAGGACTCGTGATCGGAGAAACCCAATCGTATGACATAGCTTGATGGAGTTGGTGTCTCTTGGAAAGTAACTGTGTATGGAATTGACAGATTAAGCTCAGAGATGTATTCGTTGATCAAAAGTTGTGCCTTTGTTGTGAGGAATGAAAGTGAAGGTGGGACATCAAGGAAGAGTGGGATATCGAGATGGAATGTGGTATGGGCAAGAATTGTTATGGGAAGAAGGGAAAAAGTGAAAAGAAGAGAATTGAATATCAAATGCATAACATATTGTCTCCGAAGAGTTGACTTGGCACACTAGAAACAGTGAATAGGGTTGTATGGTTAAGAGACAAGAGACTCATAATGAGCTTTAATTGCGCGCCCGAGCGTTTTAACAAGAGAACGATTACATGAGGGTAGTAAGTTGATATATCTTCTTTAACATTGTGTTTTACAGAGTTGTGATCTACACCAGAGTTGCACAGAGTGTAGGAGTGAACTACAGTGAGTAATAATTTAGTACATCTCTCTAGCTTTAAATGACCCAGTCGACAAAGCTATTATTGAGGGTTTTAATTAAACTCATTCCATCGCCTCACGACTAAGTCAAACGCGAAAGCACCTCTTACAACAAATGGGCGGTTAGTTCAGTGGTAGAATAAGTGCCTTCCAAGCACTAGGCGTGGGTTCGATTCCCGCACCGCTCAAATTTTCTTTTTTTTGTTGACTTTGATTTTTTTATTATTTTTTTTTTGCGAGGAAATCTGAAGCCATCCCGTATCTTCCCCAACAAGGCAATAACCGGTCTCTCAAGGGATATCCCGGATCGTAATAATCCCGGGGGCTTCCTTAGCTCCGGATAAGGAGACGCAGAAGTTGTAACTTAGGTGAATCTTGTAACCACCTGAAATCGGAGTCTGAAGTTTATAGTCTCAAGTATAATATCCTATCTGTTATGGGTCTATACATGAGATAAGAAGCACTAAAAGCGAGGGTTGAGAGAGGTCCTCTAGGCCTCATGGTATCGAGTTGCGCGTTAGGCTAAACTCCGTCGTAGACCCTTTGATTAAGAAATCACGCGCTCCGTATATATATTTTTCACATTGGTGCAATTTCTTGTTCTCTACTTGAGGTGGTAACATAATGGAGTAAAGATGCATATGACGTGATCTACTACACCGTCAGTTGATATGCTACACGGTTTAAAACATCATCTGATCATCTAACGAAAAAGTTGTATTGCTAACCAAGTATACAGAGCCTTCGTAATAGCCAATCCAGGGAAGGCAAAGCAGAGTGATACCCAAAAAATAGAGTCAGTGGTTGTATAACTGCATACTCCTGGATAGCTTGCTTCATTCGAGAAAGCAACCATAGAGTTGTAGATACAAACACACCAACTAGTCATGGAAAAAGTACATGCAAGAAGTGAATAAGCCAGGAGCAACTGATACTCAAAGTGTGTGTGTACGGCAAAGCCTCATCAAGAGGTGCCACTGCAGTTAGCATCATGAGAGAATCAGATGCAGGTATGCAAAAAGAGTGCGTGTCATAAGATAAAAAGAGTAATGAAGAAAACAGTCAAGCGCATAGGTCATTGCTCACTTATGAAGAACTTCAGCCTGGTTCAGAGAGTATGTGTTTGTGGATAAGGCACCATAGTTCTCCTTAGCCTTGGATCTCAACTGCAAGATTGAATAAGCAGAGAGGGCGGCAGTAGCGGCACCGGTGATCATCAACCAGTTAGAAGCTCTAATGGAAGCCATTATGTTGTAGAGTTGTAGAGTTGTAGAGTTAAAAGATGTAAAGTAGTGTAGTGTTATAAAGTCTCCAGTGTATTAGCAATGGAGTCTGAGTGTATGTAGTGTGATTGTTGTGTGAGGTGTAGTTAGCTTAAGATAAGAAAGAAGATGAAAAAACAATAGCAAGAGAAAAGGGCGGGAGTAGCAGTATTTATATGCATTGCCAGGATGCGCAGCTTCCCCAGTCTCTTGCCACATCTCGCAGGACCGGAGACACAGGTCCCAAAGAACGGGGCCGAGGAAGACGGATTACCCCGGGATTATGCAGCAGCGAGTTTCCCGGAGACTTACGATTCGGCCCAGAGGACAGAGAGATAAGGTAAGACACGAGTGAGAGTAACAGAGCTTCCAAGTTGTTAAGATGTTTCAATAACACTCAAAGATCTTTACCTAACGGACAACTAGTCTTCATAGACAAATGATTTGACGTGACGTCTTATCTCCCCTCCTTTAGCTGCGACTAAATTGTGGTTTGACGTCATTTGCTCTTGTGGCCCCGGGGGGCGGGATCAAAAATTGTCAGTGCGGGGAAAATCACATAAAACGAGTTCGCGTAAAAGTATTATTCTCCCTCCGGGATATCACGTGATTACGCACGTGAATGTTTCGTTTTTTACAAGCACGTGACTAAGATGTATTTTTTTATACGTCTTTTTGTATAGCGATGAGATGAACATACTTCCTTGTGTCTATTATCTCTTTGAAACGCTCGTTCAACGGACACACAGAGAATGTTTGCAACAAGATTTGATCCATTTGCACTTGTGCAGAATACGACACCGACAAAGAGAACGCTAAGTGATGCTGAGCTCGAGTCAGATGAAGAGGATCACAATGAGAGTGTGAAGGACTCAAGTGAAGACGAGACATCAAGCAGTGAAGATGAAAGTGAAAGTGATGACAGTGAAGAAGAAGATGTTACCTCTGAGAGTGAAACAGAAGAGGCTGGTGCTGGCATAGAGGAAGAAGAAGAAGAAGAAGATGTATCGATGAAAGACCAAGATGATGATGAAGATGAAGATATCACTCAGGAACACGATTCCAAATTCTCATCTATCATCTCAAGATTCACCAAGTCAATACAAAAATCTAAAAATATCCCGGAGAAGTCAGATTCAGAGGAACAAGAAGAACAAGTTGAGCAACATGACGTTGCACCTCTTCCACAACCTGCTCTACCAAGAGATCAACGACTTACTCGTGATATGACAACTCATAACCTTAACTGGCTCGCTGAACCACTGTATATCAAGACAGAGACCACAATACCATTCACAAACTTCCCGCTCTCTACCAAGATTTTGAAAAATCTTAATACAATGGGACTCGAAAGTGCCTTTGCCTGTCAAGTAAAGACCCTCGAAGTGTTACTTCCAGAGATCAACAATAAGCTTAATCCAAATGCTATCAAGGGTGACATTCTAGTGAATGCATCCACAGGTTCTGGTAAGACATTAGCATACTGCATTCCAATCATTCAAGCTTTGGAAAATCGTGTTGTTCCACAACTAAGAGCTATAATACTTGTTCCTACAAAGCCATTGATCAACCAGGTTTATAAGACCCTTGTCTCTTTATCTAAGGGAATTGATCTCAATATTGTCACTTTGGGTAAGAGTGATATGTCTATGCATGATGAACATTTGAAGTTGATCAATAACGTTCCAGATATTGTGATCTCTACACCAGGTAGACTCGTTGATCATCTCAATTTGAACAGTTTGACATTAAAGAATTTGACTTGGTGTGTCATTGATGAAGCTGATAGATTGTTGAATCAAAGTTTCCAAGATTGGTCAAATGTTCTTATCTCTAAATTGAACGAAGTCGATGACGGTAATAACATTTCCAAAATCTTCAAACCAAATCTGACAAAGATGATCTTCTCCGCTACACTAACAACAGATTCTGGTAAATTGTCAAATTTGCAATTCCATACACCAAGACTCATCATTGTAAACAATGAGGAGGCCATCTTGAAAAAGGATAAGATCTTTACTTTACCATCGACATTAAGAGAACACACCATCAAGTTCCCTTCATCTGCATCTAGTCTCAAACCATTGTATTTGCTCAAACTTCTTCAACATCTTGACCTTCCAAAGGATACACTCATTTTCACAAAATCTAATGAGTCTACTCTCAGGTTATCCAAGCTTTTATCCATACTTGCAGCTAAGCTTGGTCTCAACCTCGTGATATCGAATATCAACTCTCAACTTTCAAGATCTGCCAAGTCGAAACTCTTAGATCAATTTTGCAAAGGTGAAGTGCACATTCTTATCTCTACTGACCTGATTGCTCGTGGTATTGATATAAGCACCATTAAGCATGTGATCAACTATGACTTGCCAAATTCTGGAAGGGAATACGTTCATAGAGTTGGTAGAACAGCTAGAGCTAATCAAGATGGTGATGCTTACAATTTCATCGTTGGAAGAGGTGAAGGTAACTTCTTTAACAAGTTCAGTTTGTCGATTAATAGATCTCATGAAGTTGATAACATTGAGCTTGAGAATGTCACAGAAGAGCAACAAGATCTTTATAGTGCTGCTCTGAAAGAGTTGGAGAATCAGGTGTTCCACAAGTCGTCATAGGGCTTACAAAATGCTTTAACAAGTGAATGTATGGAAGGTGTTTATAATAAATAAGTAGAGAATAAATAATTCGGGTCATGGATTGGAAAGAACAGACATCACCCCGAATCATTTGAATCAGATCAGGATCATGAGGGATAGTTTCACCATGACAATCCAATTTCCCGCCCGCCTGGAATCAATGAATCCAATCAATGGATCACACAGCATGTGGATGGGTCTCAATCAATCTTTGGGCATCACCAAACGTTCTGATCTTATCAGCTTGTTCATCAGGTATACCAATGGAGAACTCCTCTTCGATAGCCATCACAACCTCAACGATATCAAGCGAATCCAAACCCAAATCTCTAGAGAAATCGGTAGAAGAAGTGATCTCAACATCTTTGTTAACCTTGTCATAACCTTCAAGCACTTCAAGAAGACGCTCCTTAACGAGTTCTGGTGTCAATTCTGGGGCATGAGAGTAGAATCTAAGCATAGTTGGTGCTTTGACCTGCATCATTGAAGACACGGCGAATGAAGGCTGACGCACAGACATGGAGGCCAAGGCCCTCAATGGGGCCTTGGATGCAAATAGAGCAGTTCTGAACATAGTGATAACGAGTGTCAACGTTGTTTTGATGGTTAGTGGGGGATCACAGGAGAAAGTGCGGAGTTTCTCCATTTTCAATTTTTTTGAGGGAACTCGTGTGGTGTTCGGGTTTTTTCCATCAGCGGTTTTTGAACGTTGAAACTTTTTAAACCGACGACTTCATCAGAGACTTGATGGGAAGTCTTTGAAAGGAGGGTTACCAGCAATATGCTCAAGTTCATGTTCAAGTCCCTTACAGGGGCCACCACAACGTCTGTGCTGCGTCAGAGCATACCGCAGAGACCAACGCAATACTCCCAGTTCCAGTCACTCTTTGCCCAAGCATCACCAATTAAGATCAATTCAAGACTCGCCACTATCAACCAAATTAAGAGAGGAATGACTAAGCCTCTTAATAAGCGTCCTACAAAGTCACCAGATTTGGAGAACTGTCCCGTGAGAAAAGGTGTTGTGTTGAGAGTTATGGTTCTTAAGCCAAAGAAGCCAAACTCAGCTTTGAGAAAAGCATGTAGAGTTAGACTCACAAATGGAAATATTGTGTCGGCATACATTCCAGGTGAAGGACATAATGCTCAGGAGCATTCTGTTGTGCTTGTAAGAGGTGGAAGATGTCAAGATTTGCCAGGTGTTAAGTATCATTGTGTTCGTGGTTCTCAAGATTTGAGTGGTGTTGCAAACAGAATGACATCGAGATCAAAATACGGTGCAAAGAAGCCACAGAAGGATTGATATTGTCGATTCATAAACTTTTTAATGACCCTCCATATACATGTACATATTAAGCGTAATCATTTATTGCTAGTTTTTGAATAAAAATCGTGATAGTCGTAGTTATGATACATAGAAATTTGCGAGTGAGGGAGATGACAAGACGATCAGTGACTGGTTTGGAAACGTCTACCAGTAGCTGTCTTTCTCTCTGCAGCCTCTTCATTCTCTGGCTTGGCTCTGTTGAGCACTTTCAAGTATTGATTGACTCTTGATCTCATTCTCGAGTGCATATAAGCCTTGGAACACTTGATATGGTAATGGAAATAGTTTCTAAACAATTGGATGTGTGAGATTGTGTTATCTTTCTTCTGTGGAACCAAATGTCTTGGGAAGAGAACGAAAGTGATATAACCCTTTTTCTCGTTTGGACTATATTTGATAAGGTCTCTAATCTCAAGAGGTGGTTCCTTGTGTGAGTACAACACTTGTGGTGCGTTTTGAACAGCTCTTCTTCTAGCATCAACAAATTCTTGTAAGAAGACTCTACCAAAGATGGTATCCGTTTCATCTTTGAAGATAGTGGAGAAGATGACAGTGACTCTATCGAAAGATGGAGTTATGTAAATGGATTCCTCGTCTCTATAGTTGATCTCGTAGACGGCAGATCTTGTGTCTGGCTCGACACCTGATTGTTGATACTGAGCATTCAACTTCTCGTATTCGGCAAACGCAGCTTCAAATGGAGCAGCAAGCATGTTTCTCTTCAACAAAGCCATCTTTTCGATGAAGTCTTGTTGTTGTTCGGTATCAAGTTTGGCAATCTCCTCGAGATCGATGTAGATTGAGTAGTCGTAACCTGGCTCAGTGGTACCGGTCTCGAATTCACCATACACAGAGTGTAGCTTCTCAATGGCACCATACTTTTGCAAATCCTTAAATGCCTTAGACTGGATAGAGAAGAGAAGCTTTGTCTTGGATTCTGGAGTTGAGAGGTGGTATGTAGTGTAATCAAAGTCGGAGACGATACGGTCCACGAGGACCGGTGAAGCAATGAGCTCCTCGAAGGACTTCTTTATGAGCAAATTATCAACGGATAGCTGAAGCATAATGACGTTACAAGCAGTCAATGGATATATAAAGGGAAAGCACTAATCAAGTGGTAGATTACAACTGCCACAACGGCTCCTCCTTTAATTTGGAAACTGCCGAAATTCGCGAACGACGTGTTAATAAATGAACAATTTTTATGCCCGAGTTCGAATCTCTTTAAAGTATATTTAATTCAAATAATTTTTCTTCTCCGCTCGGAGTTGAATAAACAGCGCGGAAACTAAACGTGACTCCACTTTTGATCTTCTCTCTTCTCTCTTCATCTTCTTCATCTTCTTCTTTCTGTCTTTCTTAGCTTCCAATTGAACATACGAGAAACTCATGAACAGAATGTCTGCCAACTGTATCTTTTGCAAGATCATTAAAGGTATGTTTCTCTTTCCATATGATTCTGGCATTTTGTCAAACTCCGATCCCCCTTACTTGTTGAACATGTACTAAATCAGATTCATTACAGGTGATATCCCATCTTTTAAGCTCTTCGAAACCGAGAAGACATACTCTTTCCTCGATATCCAACCAACTGCCCGTGGTCATGCGCTCGTGATCCCAAAGGAGCATGGTGAGAAATTGCACAATCTCTCTGATGAATCCCTTGCTGATCTTCTTCCAGTTGCCAAAAAAGTTGCAAAGCTTCTCGATGTCGCCGTTGATGGTGCTGAAAAGACTCCAGGTTACAATATCCTTCAGAACAATGGTCGTATCGCTCATCAGGAGGTTGATCATGTTCATTTCCACGTCATCCCAAAGAATGATGATAAGACCGGTTTGGGCGTGGGATGGCCAGCTCAGGAAACTGATTTTGAGGCATTAGGTAAGTTGCATGAGGAATTGAAGGAGAAGATTGAAAAGGGAAACTACTAGGATAATGCTTCGAAGTTGTGATAATGCTGATTATGCTGATGCTTTATATGCAAACCCTATGAACATATGTGAATGACTTTTTATCATCTTGTAATGTAGTATATGGCATACCCAGAACTCAATTCATCTGTTAACACTTCAGGAGTGTGTAAGAATACCTTGAAATTGTGTTGCAACAGAGTTTCAACGAACAACTCCATGTTTTCTGGAAGTCTCACTTGAAGCCCTATCAACACAATGGTGCTCTCACCAACTACTCTTTCCAAGCTCTCCACTAGATGCTCCACAAGGTAATCGTTGTAAACGATATCACATCCAATGACGAAATCGGGCTTCTCATCACCACAGACTTCTTTCAAGTTATACCAACCTTGATCAGGTTCCTCCCAATCAAACTCAACTACATCGATCTTCCCCTTTATCACTTTCCTCTGTTTAACAATCCCATCAATCGTACTACTCTCAACATCCCTAACATTATCAACGATGTTAGACTTTAACAACTTTAACAAATGTGATTGATCAGTAGCCACATATCTATCACACACTTTCCCTAATATACATGAGAAGAGACCAGTGACACCAGCACCTAACTCCATGATATATTTCCCGTGCAGGTCGTATAGGGGAGACGTAATTAGCCATTTGACAAATGGGATACTGATTTTCCACATGGCAAACCCAGTGGTGGAACCATCTTTATTAAGGGATGAGATCGATTGTGTGAATTTGTAATCTGTATCGTTTATCGTTAGGGAAAGTGTTGGTGTTCGTTGTAGGATTCCAAGATCTGAAGATGGAGCCGTTGAATGAAGCTCATAAATGTGAGATGAGGGATCATCAAGTGTGATTTGTTCGAGGTCAGGGTGAGGTTGGGGTATCATTAGTGGATGTAGAAGCAACTAGCTAGCAGTTAGTCAGGTAGTTAGATTGGATTGTCCAGTCATAAAGAGATGAGATGAGTATGTTACCCGGGGCGCGTGGTGGTTTTTTCTTTTCTTCCCTATGATTAAACATACAGAGACAATGGCGTATACTTCTACATATATATCTTCTACATAACACTTTTCAACTCTCAAAACACTTTACCTGATTAAATTATATGCACAGTTTAGATCAAACCCTTTTTCAACAAGATCTCAGCGATCAAGACACCAGCACCAGCGGCACCAATGACGGTGTTATGAGAAAGCACAACCATCTTAAAGTCCAACACTGGATCTTCTCTAATTCTACCAACGGAAACACCAAATCCGGCATCTCTGTCACGATCTAATCTTGGTTGAGGACGGTCTGGTTGCTCCAACACGTGAATGGTCTGCTTTGGAGCAGAGTGACAGCCAAGCTTGTAAGCATCACAGACATATTCTCTAAGACATTGCTTCACTTGATCGACAGATGGGGCAGGTCTGTTCTTAAACTTGAGAGAGATACATTCGGTGTGACCATCAGACACAGCGATTCTGTTACACTGAGCAGAGACCTTGATCTCATCATCACCAAGGATGTTAAACCCGTCTCTAGCATCGTTAAGACCACCAAGGATCTTCTTAGTCTCCCACTCAATTTTTTCCTCTTCACCAGAGATGTATGGAACAATGTTATCCAAAACGTCAATACCAGAAACACCTGGAGAGAAACCGGCACCGGAGATCGCTTGTAAAGTAGTAGCTGTCAAGAGTTCGATTGGACCAAACTTCTCCACTAAAGGTTTAAGTGGAGCAACGAGACCAGCGGTAGAACAGTTAGAGATACAGATAACGAAACCTGGTTTCTTCTCACCATTAGCCTTGGCGGACTTAAGCTTATTCTCAACTACTTCCAAATGCTCTGGGTTAACGATTGGAACGAGAAGTGGAACATCGGCCTCTCTTCTATAGTTCTTAGCGTTAGAGACAACAGCAAGACCACCTTCCTTAAATTCCTTCTCGATTGGACCAGCATATTCGGCATCGAGACCGGAGAAGACAATGTCACAGTCCTTGAATGCTTCAAATGTACACTCGGAGACAGGAATGTCCTTAGCGGATTCTGGTAGGAGATGGGTCTGTTTCCAAGTGACAGCGTCTTCGTAACGTTTACCAGCGGATCTGGCAGATGCACCGAGAACGGAGAGCTCAAAGTCTGGGTGCTCAGAGAGAAGAAGGATGAAACGCTGACCGACAGATCCGGTAGCACCGAGAACACCAGCCTTCTTAACCATTTTTTTTTTATATGTTGTCTTTAGGGAGATGAGTTAAAGAGTTGTTCTATGGTCTTTTGAGATGACTCAAATCGATATAAAAGTCGATCGGGGGGTTTCGCGAATTTTTGTCCAGCAGTTGATGACGTAAGTTATTATGCAGTGGAGAGTCACGTGATTCGTTTTCTTTTTCATATCACGTGATATGAAGAGAATAATCACGTGACCATCATCTCTTCGAAAACAAAATACACGACGCGACTTAAACAATAACAACAACAGAGCAGGGCGCTTAGCTTTTACAAAGAGTTATATATACATATGCTCTCAGGTTTAGTCAAGAGTTTGTTTGTGTGTGGCTAGATGAAGCGGTCGGGTAGAACCACCACGGCGGCTGGAGTTTCAGGTATTACATCATCAACGGAAGGTCCACTTTTAAAGAAGAAGAAGGGTAAGACGACTACCATTGTCAAGTCAGAGCCACGAGAGGATACGATCCCACCACACGACCATTGGATCCCCGGTGATAAGTTTGAGCCATTCGGTCCAGATTTCATGATTCACAGGGATGTTGGACTAGTAGTGAATCAAATGACAGGAATTGCAATTAACCCATTGGATAAAAAGTTCTTGAATGCCGATGAGGGGAACCAGTCATTGGTTGATCATTACAAGTCAGCATTGGAGACATACGAGAGGTTATATCTTCTTCGAGATGCAAATCATAACTGGAGTGTAATCAAGTTGACCAAAAACGATAACGTTCCTCTCAAGAAGGGATGGTTATGTGGTGGTTGTTGGAAATATGCTACACTTGTCGGGAAAAGGCCAACTCGAGCAGACCATCTCAAGACATGCCCAAAGACACATAAACACACGTGGTTCCCTATAATGGGAATTGATGTTGTTGTTGACGGGAAATTGTGGTGTTTGATCTCCTCAATTGTGGGGTCTTCCGTATCTGAGCCACCTTCACAGCTTGGTGTCACTGTTAAAGATGACCTCAAAAAAGTCAATGATAATGCTGTCACTCATCAACAATCATCATTGATAACACCTGATCCTAGTACACTATCTCCGAGTAATGAAACAGCGGTTTCTCTTGTCTCGCAAATATCGTCACCAGAATACAAGTATGCTAATGTTGTCACCGTGGTTGATGAATTCTTCCACAGTCTGACAACGAAGATCGGCAAGAATGTCGACATCCACACAACAGAATTTGTTGCCACGTCACTTGTTATCCAACAGAAACATACAACTACAATCCTCCAATGTATTGCTCTTGATGATTGGTGTCCCAATGAGTCTCTCATTTCTGAGATCAAGTCATTTATACTTATGAAAGATTCAGACATTGTCATGTCCGATACACGGGGCCACTTTGATCTAAAACTCTCCTTAAGGCAACACAATGTTTCCAGAGAAAAATGGATGGTTTCCATATCAGGAACATCAAAGAGAGAAAGTGCATTAGGAGAACTATTCATACGAAGTGATAAGATCGAGGCTGAGAGTTTACAATATCTTGAGATGTGTCATTTAGTGGTGTTATATCGATGCATTATCAATGCAGTAATCAGTTGTGGGCTGAAAGGGGAAGATATACCCGGTGAGAATGAAATGGCTACGTTTGTTGAGTTGTGTATGGGGATCGGTGATCCGGAGAAGGCATGTGCTGCTATCTCGGGACAACTGTACACAATGGTGTTCCCTAATGAGGCTAATATATAATGACAACATGATGAAAATTAATGAACGAGTTATGATTATAAAGTACTTTGTCAAAGTTTTCAAAGTCACTGCTTGAACGCATTAGATTGTTGAAGCGAACTGAGGTCCAAGTTCTTGAATTTGTTTCCCATGACTCTGGCAACACCTTTACCATTTGCCCTCTTGATTGATTCATTCCATTGTTCATCTGTTGCGGTCTTTGCATATGTCTTTATGATTTGATGAACAAGACCGATATGATCTTTCCTTCTCATTTCATTCTCAGATTTCCATTGATCTCTCTTATGTTGTTCCATGGCAGCACTATTCTCATCACCAATCTCTTGGTATACTTCTCTTCTATCCTTGACCATGGCAAGCACCGAGAATCTGAGTTCTCCACCTGATCTGGCAATACGTTGTGTTAGAATCTCAGGGATCTTCTCCATGAACTCATCATCATCTTCACAAACATCATGAACAATTGGGTAAGGTCTAAGACCGTCAAGTTCATATAATAGTCCTTGAGAGCGGACATAACCAACAAAATGATAGACATCGTCATCATCAGTGGCCTTACGTGGTGGTTTGGTATCATCAATGAACATGTTTGGTGATGAGAACGAGTTGTGAACTAGTCGGATCTCATCAGAGTTGGAGATCGTTTCACCTTTTAACTCAGCGTCAAATGACGATACAAATTCTTTAAATCCACTTAATACGGGTCCCAATTCCACGTCATCACGGTTCATTAACACATTGAGAACTGCTTGAGTGGCACACGCGTTTTGAATACGTTGATGAGCAAAGAAGATATTCTGTGCGTCTTCGTCGTACTCACCAGCCTGAAGCTCCACTGTAGAATCGAGCTTACCGTATTTGAAAAGAAAGATGATACCATATACTGGAGCAAGGGGAGCAAGACAACCTGGTTCAAGGGAGTACAGTTCTTCGAATTGAACGCCCTTAATCTGAAGACGTTCAACAAGCTCGGTGAAGACACCCTATTTTCCAAACCATGTTAGTAATGCGTTCTTCGACGCCGATATACAAGAATTAACGAACCGGATCAGAGTCAATTGTGTTCCAGCCACCTGCAGACATCGTTGCTGTCGATAAATAGACACTTAAACAAATACAATCTCGCCACTGAGAGGTCAAGTTGAAGTTATGTGGAGAACATTTTGCCCGATACAAAATGGCAGATCATTGATGAGTTCAAAAGACGCGTTATTGTCTCTTCTCTTAAGACACGTTTTCCTTAGTAAACCAAGGAGTCATGAGCTCAGAGAAGTCCATCGATATTGGACATGGGTTCCTGCTGCATGAGAGTGGGTTGTTGATTGACACAAGGACACGACGATTGACTGACCCGCATGGGACAAAGGCATCCAAGCTATTTCCTCATCTCGAAGAACAGTATGGTCACATGCTACGTCCACCTTTGAAGTACCATAAAGTTTTCCCAGATTGTCGAAACAACTACCTCGATGCGACGAAGTGGCCAGAGTTGGAAAATCTCCTTGTACTATCAGACATTGTCATCTGTGGAGGTTGCAAGTCGTACGGCTCGACAATGACAGCATCAAGTCATTTTGAACAACATTTAGGCACGTCTAAGAAATGCAAGCGTACAAATAAGGCAAATATCAGATCAAAGGGGTGCTTTTACCTATCACAGAATCAATGGTTTGTGTTCGTGGTGGTGAAACATTATAATGAAGAGGATCAGGATCTTGCAACCACCATCACTACAGAGGCGAGATTAAAGTCAGAAGTGCAAGATCTGTTGAACTTGATTTGTCTTGACCTTCAAGGTGATATCTTACCAGATAGAGACTCAGCAGCAGCTGAGACACTACGAGAATTCACACAAGTTCGTTCTGTATATCAAACAACGTTCTCTTATGTGCTTCTTGATTGTATCATTGATGCTTTGAAGAGAGAGAATCATGCAATGGTTGATACTCTCCAGTTCCTCCTACGTCCTGTTGGTCCTCGACTTGTATTATTCGATAGAGATCAAACGTTTGATATCCATTTGACATTGCAAAACGATTCGAAATATTGGACTGTCACAATTGAGGTAATCACACCAAAGGAAGGTGATGGATACATACCCAAGTTCAAACGTACAGATAGCATGGTGTTCAAACTGATCACTTTCGAATCATTATGCGACATTCTTGTTGTTTTTAGAGCAATTATGGTGATATTACTAAGGAATGTTGTTAATCAGAAGGATACACCAACAGGGTCAGCTCTGGTTGACTTTATTGCAATGTGTTATAAACAAGTTTCTGCAGGTCCAGAAGTGGCACTCGCCGTGATGAAGAAGCAATTGTTTTCCCACATTTCCAAGATTTATGAATATGAGAATGAATGAATGAATGAATGATTAGAATGAGTATGAATACTCTAATTAGTTTTGATGATATGAAGGTTCTTTGACACCAAGGGCCCCGTTGATGTCTACTTCGCGAACCTATTCGATACTCGGCCCCCAGACTCTCTTAAGAACTCATAATCTCCATTGTCCTCCTTAAACCAAACAGGATCGTTGTAGAACTACACCAAATGTCAACACCAACGAAATCGGGTCACCAACGTGTGTTATCAGCGGAGTCGTTGCCTTCAATTGCGGCTTCGGGGCTCTCGATACAGTCATCTCATGATACTGGCCATAGCCGGCTCGGAAGTGAATCTATTGAAGAGTATCATCGATATAACAACAACAATGACAACGACAACGAGGCTTATGAAAGCGAAGATGACGAGGAAGATGATGACATTTACGAACCGGAGGCTCCTTCAACATACGATGAGGAGGAAGACGACCCACTCGGTGTCAAGAAACTAGCGTTGAGCTTTGACTATCTAATGTACCGCATAGGCACCAAGATGGAGGCCATCGCTGAAAAGACAGAGCTTGCCGTTTGTGAAAAGGAAGCAGAGGTGAACCAACAACTAGTTGATGCTGAAAACTCTATGGAAAGACTACGAGAACTAATGAAAGCGTGTGACGACATTGAGATGGAGTTTGCAAAGCTTGAACAGATTGGTATGTTCGTACAAGAGTTTAAAGACCGCATTGACTCACTGGAGAAATACTATAAGGCTTGAAATCACTCCATATACAACCCACTAATGATAAATGACCTCATGACACCATTATCTCATTGCGTAGTACTTTATTGATTATATAGTCAAATCCCCCGCTTACATAAACATGTCATGTGACTATGCACGTGATAAGAATAAACGGGTTAAACACCCGGACACCAAACGCGTCAAGTTTGTTTTGGAATTTCGCGTCGTCGATCCGCTGCTTCAGAAAATTCAGAGCTGCGACACGTACTAAACAAATCACGTCCTTCTCAACATCTATACAGAGTCTTGTATACACCTGGTAGCTCGTCTCTGTGATCCCATATCAAAAGAAGCATATAAAATGGTCGAGCCAATTGGTATTTCCTCCCTGCCAAATCAGAGGTACGTGTCTCCCTTGGGCCCACTCCTTCATTCCCACCAGATCAAAAGGCCAGATCTAATCGCCAGATTGGAATCATATACACCCCGACCCCATAAGACAACAATTTACTAACATGACATCAACAGATACAAACTTGTCTCTAAACAGGGTGCTCATTTCACCATGATGGTTGCCGGTGAGTCCGGTCTCGGTAAGTCCACCTTCGTGAACACTTTGTACCAGACCCTTCTGAAACAACCAGTTGATAACCGTACGCGTCATAAGCGTGGAATCCGTTCCACCACCGAGATCGAGATCATCCGTGCTGAGCTTGATGAGAAGAACTTCAAGATGCGTCTCAATATTATCGATACACCAGGTTTTGGTGATAACATTGATAACAAGAACTCATGGCAGCCAATCATTGACTTCATTGACGACCAGCACGACTCCTACATGCGTCAGGAACAACAACCACAACGTCATCAGAAGCATGATTTGAGAGTTCACGCATGTCTCTATTTCATCAGACCTACGGGTCATTCACTTAAGCCATTGGACATTGAGACTATGAAGAAACTCTCCACAAGAGTCAATTTGATCCCAGTTATCGCTAAGAGTGATACATTGTCTCCAACTGAGATCTCCGAGTTTAAGAATAGAATCAGAGCCGTGATTGAGGCACAAGAGATCAGAATTTATACACCCCCAATCGAACTCGATGACCAGGCAGCTGCTGATCACGCTAAGCAATTGATTGAAAGCATGCCATTCGCAATCATTGGCTCTGAGTACGAGTATGATAACGGATCTGGTCAACTCGTTAGAGGAAGAAAATATCCATGGGGTATCGCTGAGGTTGAGAATGAGACACACTCTGATTTCAGAAAACTTAGATCACTTCTCCTTAGAACAAACTTGCTTGATCTAGTGTTGAGTACAGAAGAGTTACATTATGAAACTTACAGAACACTCAGAATGGAAAATGGTGAAAACAATGAAACACAAGGTGGTATCACCACAACGAGAAAGCTACACAATCCAAAATTCAAAGAAGAAGAGAATGCTCTGAAGAAGTTCTTCACTGATCAAGTGAAGGCTGAAGAGCAAAGATTTAGACAATGGGAACAAAACATTGTCAATGAGAGAAACAGACTCAATGCTGATTTGGATGAGATTCAGCAAAAAGTTAAGGCTCTTGATGATCAGGTTAGAGCTTTACAATTGAAGAACAAGCGTTGATTCGGGTGTTCAATATCGGTTTAGTGTTTTATGTGTGTTTTCCCTCTCCGTTTATAACGGCCCTATTGAATCTAGGACGATTGAAAGAACAAGTTTTGTAGATGTATATATTCTTAAATTCGATTAGACTACTGAATGACCCTCTCTATGATGTAACCTATATTGGGTGTCGTAAACTATACATTACATGAACACATCGCTGTCTGGACCATATTGAGGCTGCTGTTGCGGCTGTTGTGGCTGTTTTGGATGTTGTGGCATTGATTGAGACTGATTATGCTGCTGAGCTAAATGTGTTGAACCATAGAAGTTCTGATAATGTTGTTGCATCTGAAGAATGTGCTGCTGCTGTTGCTGCTGGTGATATGCCTGCTGAGACGGTTGTGGTGGAAATGCAATCGATGGTGAAGCCACAGATGGTGCCTGTTCATTAATATTCTGAGGAACTTGTGACACTGGTGTCTGTGACTGTGGTTCAACAGCAACGACATCTGTACCTGTCATGTCGAAATCATCCAACAAGTTTTTAAAGAAATCATCGTCTGTCATGTTTTGTTCAAAGAAGTCGAATTCACTAAACGATTTTAGGGCACCATTAACATTCAAGTTTTGAAGTTGCTCTTGCTTTGGGTAGTCTAATACAATACCGTTACTTGTATCAGGCACATGTATCTCACCACACATGTCGAAATTTGGAAGACCTTTACTCCATTTAAACTTGATATGATTATGCAAATGAGCAGCCAATTCCTCCTCGGTAAATTCCAAAAACATATTACTGTTGTTGATGTTAACAATCTGACTAGTCTCTTGATCACCATTGGCTCCACTCGTGAAACTTGACACTTGCATCCACTCAGCATGAATGTTTATCAGACTCTTATCCATCTGAAGACGTTTCTTGATATCATCTCTCTTTGCCGATGAAAAAGTCATTCTCTCTTCTTCATCAATGTCATACTTGTCATTAGACTCAAGGAATTTGATGATTGTGTTCATTGGTTTAAATTTGTGAGCTGTGAGACAAGTAATGGCATATTGGAGATATGCAGTGGCCTTCATGGATTGGTAATATCTCATAGCGAGTTTACTCTTGAACAGACCAATCATATACTTGCACTTCGCAGTCATCACTTTGACAAACTGATCAAATGCACTTGGACTTGATGCTTGTTTGTTTTTATGCATTGGTGTAAGAATGAGTTCCTGAGCATGATAAGCTCTTAAGATCCCACTTAGTGAGACAGAGAGACATCTGTAAAGAGCACTGTTTAAGATAGGCAAGATCTCAAAATTGAAAGCTTGTGTAACATAATCTTTAAAATCACCTTGGAGATAAGCAGCCGATAGGTCATAGATGGTGGCTCCCTTTTTAACAACTTCTTCAAAGAATTTCTTGTAAAAGACAACGTTTAGGTTGGAATTAGACTCATAGTGAATACAAAGTGAGAAATAAATTTGGAGTTCCATACAAGCCTGTACCAAATTATGAGCTATAGCACCACCATTTAAAGCTAATGATGCATAATAAGCCTTTGAGTCTTTTGGATAATTCTCAAGTTTTGTCATTTTGTCCAGTGAGAAATGAGTTTCAACGTAGGTACCACTTTGATGAATCAATTTTAACAATTCATGTAAGTTACATTTTTCTTTTGCCGAGTTTACCATTTTGGATATCTTGAAATACATCTCATTGAGTGCAGAAGCCCTTATCAAGATATCACGTTCCGTGTGTTCCATTGGATCAACAGATACAATCATTGGGAAATGAACATCAACAACAGATGGATCAGGTAAAGTCGATATCGTACCGGCAAGGATTGATTGATAAGCATCTATCGTAACTATTGAATGCCATAGACGTCTTCTCAAATTTGCTTCTTGGATGTTATTTGCCGTTTGTGAATAGTTATTTGGATCTCTGTTTAGACCCATTTGTAAAGCGGATTGTAAGATGAATCCAAAAAGATTTTGAGATTGGAATAGGGCAATACCATCACCATCTTCTGGGGCGTCTCTATGATATGCTCGTAAGAACAGGAAAGCCTGGATTATGGGGAGTGTAGTTTTCCTTGAGATTCTGTAAAAGCAAAGACACGTTTCAGCTGCGGTGATGAGATCAACAGAGATTGGACTTTTTTGAATGCTTTTGTACTTTTCGTCGAGTTCTTCTAAAGATATGAGTGACATAGAGGTGTGTGAGTATCTCATGATGATAAGTAAAGAAGCCATAACTGCGAAATCTGATCTTTGAGAAAGGTTTAAACTGACTTTACCAGTTTGGTTATCTCTGACGATGATTCTATTGATATCACTTTCAAACATCTCACGATCAATGTAAGGTCTTATACTCCACATATGATTCCAATAGAAATTGAGATAAACTTCGATTGTTTCCTTTGATGGGAGATGCTTTAGAACTAACTCGACTGTTTTGTTGACATTATCTTCGTATGAATCATTAATGGACATGAATGGGAATGCAGCCATTCTGAAAAGACTTGCTCTATCTGATATGATCCTTTGGATGGTGTCTTTCAAGGAAGTAGTTTCATCTTTGGTATCTAATAGCAATAACCATTTACTTCCACCATCTGTATGTTTAGATCGATAATCGTCTCTAAACAGATCATGGATGAAGAGACTGTTTAGTTTGAGTGTTAGGAAGAGGTAACATGTAAAGAAAGCCTGGTAATGATCTTTCTTATGGATAGCGAGAGAACAAAGCGGTTTATGATCTTCATGACTTGATCCTTTTAATGATAAAGAGTTGTATGGTTGAAAGAAGTCAATAGCATGGGAATCAAGAACATTATCATATGAAGAAGTTTGGTTAAGATGAGTTGATGATGATGAGTCTCCCATAGATGCAGCGGATGATGGCATAGATACCGACATGTTTGTATTCAATGTTCTCTCCAATTGAGTTTTATTTCTTGCAGCTTCCAAAGAATCTTTAAGTTCATAAATCATTTTGCAAAGTTCTTCTCTAGTCTTATCATTGAACTCAGATCCACGAGTAACTTTCATCTCTAATGTACTGTTGTTTTGAAGCGAAGCATTAACCCAATGTGGCGCTTCATATTGACACTCAATACCCAATCTGATACAACTACTGCAATGAGGACGAGCTCTATCACATTTGATCTTGCGTCGTTTACAATAGGAACAAACTAATGATAATCTTTGTCTCTTCCGCCGTGTTGTTTGATCATTAGTGTCATCCGCCGTTGGTGTAGGTAGCGCTGGCTCACCAAATGATAGGATACTCTCCATTGAATGATTCATATTCATTAGCGAGATATGATGGAAGACTGATAGATGGATTGATGGACTGATTGAATGAGATTAGCCAGGGCGGTAAGCTAACCGCCTCAATATAAGTGTATAAGATGGTGGCAAATGGTATAGATGAAAGATGTAAACAAAAACAAAACAAAATAAATAAACAATTAAATAAACTACAAGTTACCGCTCATCCTTTCTCACCCAAATGGTTATTTTACAGCTATTAATATTTATAAAACTCCGCTAACTGTAAACAATTAACTTCTGTCTTTAAAACCCGGGTAACTATTTGATACACCCAGACATCTCACTTCCCCCACAGCCACCAGGTGTCACTGTGGCAGGTGCACACTCATTGCTGTTTGCTTTATTGCTCTCGGCTGTGCAGGATGTATTTAAGGGTGAATTGATCTACTGATTGATCTGTACACCCAGTTAAACTACAAACTATAAGCAGACTACACAATGCTACTTGAAAAGCTTAAAAACTTGGGATCAGATTCCCTTACCGCATCATCACCAGCTGCTCCACCTGGTAAACCACCAACTATCAAGTCAATCTACCAATCTCGTCATAACTTTGGTGTTAATTTTGGATCTTTATTTGTTCAAGAATCATTTATATTTGGTAAATTCTTTCCAGATGGTTCAAACACTGAATTCAGTGGTGTCTCTTCATATATCAAAGAACATGGTTTAGACCAGACTCGTAAAGATCTTGAAGATCATTGGAATGGATTTGTCACTGATGATGATTGGAAATGGTTAGCTTCTGTTGGTGTTACCTCCGTAAGAATTCCAATTGGTTATTGGCATGTTAATGGTGGATTATACACTAAGGGAACTCCATTTGAAAAGATCTCTGCTGTTTATAAGAATGCCTGGCCAATCTTGAAGAATATCATTAAGAAAGCTTCAGAGTACCAAATTGGTGTCTTGATTGATTTACATGCTTTACCAGGTGGTGCTAATTGTTCAGAACATAGTGGTATTGAGAATAAGAGTGCACAATTCTGGGATAACTCCAAATATCAAAAGGCTACATTTACATTACTTGAATTCATCACTGATGATGTTAAATCATTTGACAACATTGTTGGATTACAAATTGTTAATGAATCAGAGTTTAGTAATGATGCTAAAGCACAACAACGTTATTATGCCCATGCTCTAAAGAAGATTAGAGGTGTTGATCCCGGTATACCAGTTATTATATCTGATGGTTGGTGGCCAGATCAATGGGTTAAATGGCTTCAAAAGGAGGAGAAGAGTGGTGTTGGTTCATCAGGGATTGTTATTGATACTCATGTTTATCGTTGTTTCTCCGAAGATGATAAGAAGAAGAGTCCAGAACAGATCATTCAAGATTTAGATAAGGATGTCTTGACGAATTTAAGTGGATCAGCAGATTTTATCGTTGGTGAATACTCATGTGTCCTTGATGGTGCATCTTATCAATCTGCTCAACATGATCGTAATGAACTTGTTAAGCAATATGGTCAAAAGCAAAGTGAAATCTTTTCTAACCGTGCCAATGCCGGTAGTTACTTTTGGACACTAAAATTTGAACATGGTGATGGTGGAGAATGGGGGTTTATTCCACAAGTTAACAATGGAGCTATCCCAAAGCATCCAACTAGTGCTAATATACCAGCTGATGATAAATTTAATGAGATTGTTGAACAGGAGTATAAGGCTCATTCACAATATTGGGATCAAGAGAATCCAAAGGAAAAATGGGAACATTGGAGATATCGTGAAGGGTTCACCACTGCTTGGGCTGATAGTATTGAGTTTGCAAAGTTTAATGGATCTGTTATTGGTCGTACAACCGCATGGAGAAATGCTCGTCTTCAAGAACATGTTTCTGCCCGTGGTGATAGTGGATTTGTATGGGAATGGGAACAAGGATTTGATAAGGCGTTAGCTATATTCAAGCAGGTTGCCTTTTGATCATAAAATCATATAATCATTATATCAATATATCATATCATAATATCATATCAATCTTTCAATATATCAATGTATCAATATATCAATATATCATATCATAATATCATATCAATCTTTCAATATATCAATGTATCAATATATCAATATATCATATCATAATATCATATCATAATGTCATATCAATATATCATATCAATATATCTCATCAATATATCATATCAATATCATATAGTCATATGGTCATTATATCATTATATCATATCGTTATATCCAGACCATTCTATGAAGACATATATGACATATAACTATAACATATGACATATAAGTATATCTAATAGTAATCTAGAACACCCGGTCATTGGCCTCGACCACTCCGATTACAAAAGACGCGCCTAAAAAAATTCCAAGGGCGCGCGAAGCGCGCGAATATAAAAAGTCGGGTGAGACGCCACTTTTATCTTAGTAGTAATTCTTCATTTAAAGGTGTTTTCATATGCTAAGGAGTTCTTTATCAAGGATTAGAACATCAAATAAACTAATAAGAAGAATAGAAAGTACAAGAATGGTTCATCAAAACGTTACTATCATTGGAGGTGGTCCAGCTGCCCTTACAGCTGCTTTATACCTTGCCAGAGCTGAGATCAAGCCAACAGTTTATGAAGGTATGCTCGCTAATGGTATTGCAGCTGGTGGTCAACTTACTACTACTACAGAGATTGAGAACTTCCCAGGTTTCCCAGATGGTCTTACAGGTACAGAACTCGTTGAAAAGATGAGAGCTCAAGCTGTTAAGTTTGGTTCCGAAGTTATCACTGAGACTATCTCTAAGGTTGATCTTTCTTCTAAACCATTCAAGTTCTGGACCGAGTGGAACGAGGATGCTGAACCAATCACTACAGATTCCATTATCCTTGCTACTGGTGCATCTGCTAAACGTCTTAACCTTCCAGGTGAAGAGACTTATTGGCAACAGGGTATCTCTGCATGTGCCGTTTGTGATGGTGCTGTTCCAATCTTTAGAAACAAACCATTAGCTGTTGTTGGAGGTGGTGATTCTGCTTGTGAAGAAGCTCTCTTCTTGACAAAATACGGTTCCAAGGTGTACCTTATCGTGAGAAAAGATCACCTTAGAGCTTCCACTATCATGCAAAAGCGTGTTCAAAACAATGATAAGCTTGAGATCCTTTATAACACTGTTTCACTTGAAGCCAAGGGTGATGGTAAATTGCTTAATGCTCTTGCTATTAAGAACGTTAACACAGGTGAAGAGAAGGACCTTCCAGTTAATGGTCTCTTCTATGCTATTGGTCATACACCAGCTACAGAGATTGTTCGTGGTCAAGTTGATACTGATGAAAATGGATACATTAAGACCGTTCCAGGTTCTACTTTCACATCTGTCGAAGGTTTCTTTGCAGCTGGTGATGTCCAGGATCACAGATATAGACAAGCCATCACCTCTGCCGGTACAGGTTGTATGGCTGCCTTGGACGCTGAGAAATATCTCGCTGAGAGGGAGTAAATTGACTTTGTAACCTTTGTAACCTTTTGATATACTTAAAGAGATGATAAATGTTAGATTAGTGCTTTGATTGATTGTAGTTTATATAGTAGTTATATATTGTAGTTATATATTGTAGTTATATATTGTATCTATATATTGTATCTATATATTTGTATGGTTGTAGTTCGAGCTGAGTCCGCGCTCCCATAACGGTTATACATAATTACATCAACATATAAACGCGTATACACACAACACAGTACAACACACCACAGCCCAACAGCATAGCCAACAGATAGAATGGCCCTAGGCAGTATGTCATTACTGATCTATTAACAGTTAACATATACTAACAACCACAGCACACACCGACATAGACGAGTGCATTGCTAGGCTCTATCAACGCCAACTACTACCAGAGATCACCATCAAGGCACTATGTTTCAAAGCAAGAGAGATCTTGATGCAAGAGAGTAACGTTGTTTATCTTCAATCACCCATTACTGTCGTTGGAGACATCCATGGACAGTTTTATGATCTTATTGAGATCTTCAAGATTGGTGGGTTTTGTCCAGATACAAATTATCTCTTCTTGGGAGATTACGTTGATAGAGGTATGTTTAGCGTTGAGACTATAACTTTACTACTCTGTCTTAAGATCAGATACCCTACACGTGTCTTTCTCATTAGAGGAAACCATGAATCAAGACAAATCACACAAAATTATGGGTTTTATTCAGAATGTATGCGCAAATATGGAAGTGCATCAACATGGCATTACTTCACAGAGATGTTTGATTACTTAACCCTAAGTGCCGTCATTGATGATTCAATCTTTTGTGTACATGGTGGACTCTCACCTAATGTCCATACATTGGATCAATTAAGATTAGTGGATCGATACAGAGAGATACCACATGAAGGTGCAATGGCAGACCTAGTTTGGTCAGATCCTGATGAAGATAATTCAGGTTTTGCCCTATCACCTCGTGGTGCAGGATACACTTTTGGTATTGATGTTGTTAAGAAGTTTCTTGGTATAAATGGTATGGATAAGATGCTTAGAGCTCATCAGTTGTGTAATGAAGGATACCAAGAATATTTTGGAGGTTTAGTCACTACGGTATGGTCTGCACCTAATTATTGTTATCGATGTGGTAATAAAGCTTCTGTAATGGAGATTTGGAGTAAAGATGAACATTATTTTAATGTCTTTGAAGAAGCACCAGAGAATAGTGAACAATGGCCCAAGGAAGATTTGTTTGGTGAATTGCAAACAAGTTCAGCAACTAATGGAAAGGGTCAGCATGTTGAATACTTCCTATAATCATAATCTCTTCACTAATGCTAATGACTTGCAATTAATGACTCTTCTTTCATATAGCACTCTTATGAATAGTATAACTCCAAGTTTGTACCATTATGAACCTCATAATCACCAAGTGAAATGTGATCCTTTAACGTTGTATTACCTTTCTTTAATACAATCTTTTCATATGAAGTACCGATCTGTACGGCAAGAAGTTTCTTAAAATCACCAACAAGATCATCTTCTAGAGCTTTGACTCGAACTTTCTTACCAACCCTAGGAGACATGTTAGTCTGTGTGGGGGTGGAATGGGTGGAATGATCACCAGGGAAGCAAGACATACCTATCATTCACTAGTACTTCGATCATTATGTGAAGAAGTTGATATTCAATCGTTTAGACCAGATAACGACAATATATGGTGTACTGGTGTACTGGTGGACTACCAGTATCTAAGACTAATGTCTGTGTATTGCTGAGTATGTGGCTCTTTTTTTTTTTTTTTTTTTTTTTTTAAATCCGCATCGGATATTTGTATGGGCAGCTCATCTCTCCACACGTTCTCTCTCTAACTCTCTATTAGTTCACTCTAACTTACCATCTACTAGAAGAGCTAAGAGCTATGACCATCCTTCTCTTAGACTCTTATGATTCGTTCACGTTTAATCTCCGATCTCTCATTGAAGAAGCAACAGGTCAACATGTGATTACTATCCATAACGATTCACTCAATCAAGAGTCCCTATCACGTTACATCCCACTCTTTGATGCTGTTGTAATTGGTCCAGGACCGGGTCATCCATCAAATCCATTAGATGTTGGTGTTATTCCATCATTATTCAAAGAATCTATCCCTATCTTGGGAATCTGTCTCGGATTCCAATCTCTTTGTCTTGCTGAAGGGTGTGATGTTATGAGAAGTAGTGAGATTAAACATGGTCAGGTGTATAAGATAACACATACTTCATCTTCGATATTCAAGAATATCGATCAACAATTCGATGCTGTCAGATATCACTCGCTATGTGTTCCAAGACTCTCAAAGTCTCTTGAGAAACTGGCATACACTACAGAAGCAGATGGAGCTGAAGTCATCATGGCAACAAGACACTTGGAAAAGCCATGGGTTGGTGTTCAGTTTCATCCAGAGTCTATTTGTTCAAAGAATGGTGCTACCTTGGTGAAGCAATTCATAGAAATTGCTCAGGAGTTCAACAAGACTAGAAAACTTGTTAAAGATGATCAATTACTTGGTGAACTAGTATCCTCCGTTAAGATCTCACCACTGATAACCTCTTCTTCTTCTCCTTCCAAGATATATGAGTTAAGAAAGAAACAAATAACAAATAGTCGAACATCTATTGAGATTTGTGACATTTTGCATCAACAAAATAAAGAATTTGTACTTCTTAACTCTGCTGCTTCACCAGGTCAATGGTCCATCATTGGTATCATATCTGATTCAACCCTCAAAATCACACATTCTACAGAGGATCCACATCAAATATCTCTTATTCAAAACGGTATCACCGAATCCAAACCCATCACTAACATTTGGACCTTCATCTCAGATTACATGAGTCAATATCTTGTTCAAAACGAATCTGGTCTACCATTCATAGGTGGCTTCATGGGTATCTTCTCTTATGAAGAAGGTCAACATATCCATATTGACAAGCTTCCAAGACTCACTAATACTAATATCCCTGATACAAAACTTGTCTTTATCGAAAACTGTATCTTGGTGAACAATAAGGACCATACATCATTCATCACATCACTCAATGATGATACCTTCATCTCCGATATGGAACCATTGGTCAATGCTACATCAACACATACTGTTCACTCCGAACCAATCATCCCAACTACATACATCTCCAAGCCATGTGAATCAAACTACACCACCCTTTTCAACAAGTGTCAAGAATATCTCCGGTCTGGAGACTCTTATGAACTTTGTCTCACTGTCCCAACAAAGATTGGAATCCCATCAACAACAGATCCATGGACAATGTATAAGACACTCACTTCTCAAAACCCATCACCATACTCTGCTTATTTCAACTTTGATGATTGTGTCCTTCTCAGTTCCTCACCTGAGAGATTCATCTCTTGGGACGAATCATTTTGTCAACTACGTCCAATCAAGGGAACTGTTAAGAAGACACATGATATGACTAGAGCAAAAGCTACAGAGATCTTGAACACACCAAAGGAACTTGGTGAGAATCTAATGATTGTTGACCTTATACGTCATGATCTCTATGAACTACTCAATAAGGTCGAAGTGACAAAACTTATGTCTGTTGAAGAATACAAGACAGTATATCAGCTTGTGTCTGTCATTGAAGGATACTTTGAAGGTACACCATATCGTGGTATTGATATTCTCTCGAGAGCTCTTCCCCCAGGTTCAATGACTGGTGCTCCAAAGAAGAGATCTGTTGAAATATTGCAAATGCTTGAAGGAACAAGAAGAGGATTATACAGTGGTATATGTGGATATTGGTCTATTGAGGACAATGCTGATTGGAGTGTTATCATTCGTTCTCTGTTCCATTATAAAGATGATGTTGAAAACGATAAGGATACAAACTTGTGGAGAATTGGTGCTGGTGGTGCTATTACCGTATTGAGTGATGTTCAAGGTGAATGGCAAGAGATGTTGACAAAGCTCGATAGTGCTTTGAGGATCTTTGAGTCCTCGTCTTGATATCATACCTCGCATCAGACCATCTGAACATGTATATAAACTGGTAATCATACATTAGATCTGTTGAAAAACATTCATTTTGTAAATTACAGGAAGGGTGAACCTTAGTCACTCTTCAAAAAACAACACCGATTAGAGAATCACTTCAACTCCACAATCTCTTCACCATTAGCATGCAAACCAATAACATTTAAGAAGAAGTTCAAGTTTGTAATGATTTGAATCTTCTTAGCAGGATCTTGAATCTCCTTAGCCCTAGCCACTGAACCAAAGATCTCATCTCTAATTTCATCAACAATAATTCTCTGATGATTAATCTTTCCACTAAGAGCCAACGTGGCAAAGAATTGCCAAATGTATGAATCATCATAACTGCTCTTTGTAGATGGGAACACAAGTGGCAACTTTGTCTCGAGAGAGGAGAAGAGCTTATCATAGGCAGCAGCCCAATGTTGAGAGTCTTCACTAGACACCTTATCTTCCTGCTTCATAATCTCAGCACGAGTCAAGAGAATTGTGATTAAAGAGGTACCAAGCTTAGATGTGGTCAAGAAGGAAACGTTGTTGTGTTCGATAAGAATGGTGAGAAGACCAATGATCTCGGTAATGACAGCCTCATGGGTCAAGAAGGAGACAATTGGTTTCATAACCACCATTTGGAAGAGTTCAATAGTCTTTTGGATCTCAGTTGGGATCTCATCATTCTTGTGCAATTTGAAAGATGACTTAGAGATGATCTTAATGAGCGAAAGATTAGCAAACATTAATGTGATTATAGTGAGTTTCTGTTGTCTGTCAAGCAAGTTAAAGATTCTTGGGAAGATCTTCAAACCTTTCTCATAAGAGAGTACTTGAATGAATGGGTTTTGACCATCTCTTTCATCAAACAATTTCAAAGAATCCCAAAGTTCTTCACTGTTAACCTCTTTTCTCTCTCTAGCGGCACTCTCCAAGTTCAAAACATGTTGATAAATGTCCTCAATTTGCAAAAGGATAGATTTTCTACCACCTTTAGTGATCTCTGGCAATTTTGGCTTAATGATCTCCAATGCCTTTCTTGGCATCTTACCATTAGAGAAACTAATCTTACCCAATGCACCTTCTTTAGCCATCTGACCAGTTCTTGGACGTTCCTTAGCAACAGTGACAGCCTTTTGGACCTGTTGCTGCATTCTTTGAAGGGCAACCTCTGCTTTTTGATAACGACCACCAAGTCTATGACCGGAGAAATCAAGATATGCCTGAGCGATACTGTTATTGTTAACTTCAGAGTTACCAGTTTTCAAGAGTCTGTAAACTTGGAAGTAGAAATCCTCATTATATGGATCATCGGTAACGATATGGGACAATTGGATTCTAGTGACGAAATCCTTATCACGAGGGTTCATAACACCACAGAATTGCATAATACGCTGAACTTTTTGTTGACGTCTCATCAAACGTTGCTTCTCCTCTTCTGGCAACTCATTGAAATTATCATGATGAGTGTTTCCATAGTGGCGATGACGCTGCTGTTGTTGGTTTTGGAAGTGTTGTTGCTGTTGTCTCTGTTGTTGTTGCTGTTGCTGTTGCAAATGTTGAGATTGGAACTGCTGAGTCTGAGAGGACTTTTGAGCAACATCACTAGAGCCAAGGATTGGGAAATCAGACAGATCCTGCTGCTGTTGTGGCTGGGATGGCTGAGATGGTTGGGTCTGAGGCTGGGTCTGAGACTGTTGAGACTGAACTGGTGCTTGGGATGGAAGTTGTTCCTGCTGCTGCTGCTGTGGTGGTGGAGGACCAGGTGGAACACCTGGTGCCTGTTGTGGCAAGAATTGACCTGGTGGTGGGAACTGACCTTGTTGAATCATTCTTGGGTCAATTGGGAAACCTGGGAATTGTCCTGGAGGCACCTGGCCCATATTGAACTGTGATGGGTATGCACCCGGTGGTGGCATGAATCCTGGTGGGTAAAAGAATTGTGGTTGACCAAATGGCATTTGACCAGGAATCTGACCAGGAATCTGCTGTTGCTGTTGCTGTTGCTCCTGTGGAGCAGATTGTGGGATTTGAGATTCAATCTGGTCCAAAGAGACAGGTGCAGACGATTGTAATGATTCATCAGGAGTACCCTGTTCACCCCATAAAGCTGCCATTGGCTTCAATTCATCACCACCTTGTGGAATAGCCACTGGCTGTGGCTTTGTTCTTGCAGCATCTGCATAATTGATAGTTGGTTGTTGAGTTGGAGTTGAAGAACTCTTAGTCCCAAAGACAAAGTCCTGGTCTAGCGGCACAGAAGACCCAAAAGTCTCATCGTTAAGAGCATCTTCCTCTTCATCACTAAGACCAGCATAAGTGTCTTCAAAATTGTGCACGTTCTTCTTAAAACGTGACATATTGTGTGCTGTTTGACTGTTAACTAACTACGAGTAGCCGCCGTGGTCGTCGTTTGTTTTGGCCAACTTTTTAAATCGACGACGATTGAGAGTCGGCTGGTGTTCGGGTGTTAAATATTGGACTCCCCATAATTGGTAGGGGCACTCACAGAGACACCCATATATATATATATAAATATATAACCACATGTAACTACATATTGTCTACTGATTCATTCGTAACATTTTATGTACAGATACTCATCCTAACCTCTAATATATGATATCATTCTTCATGTCTTAAGTTACTCCGACTAGATTACTTCAAGTTAATGACTAGACCAGGTCCATGAGTTGATTGGAGAACAGTTTGACCAAGGATCGATGGTCTTTTTGATTTCTGCTGAGAGATTGCTTGTTCAAGGGCACCATGAGCAGCAATGATGTTCTGCACAATTTCAGAATCTGTGAAATTAACACGACCAACAGCAATAGAGATTTGTTCAGTCTTTTGTCTGAATGGGATAGATCCAGAGACTTGTTTAATCAATGATTGAACATCTTCAGAGACGGTGCCCTTCTTAGCAGTTGGCATGAGTCCACGAGGACCAAGAGTACGAGCAATTGAATTGAGTTGTGATGTAATCTCAGGAGTTGCAAATGCTCTATCAAAATCAAGTTGAAGTTCACCATTCTTAATCTGTTCAATGAGTTCAACACCACCAACAAGTTTAGCACCCGAGGCTTTAGCAGCATCAGCTTGTTCTGGATTAGAAGTGAATACCAAGATCTTTGTTTCCTTAAGTGGTTTTGGGAACATAACAGAACCTGCTAATTTAGCAGTTCCCTTTGTTGAAACAACACCTGTTGTAATGGAAATGACAGCATCTTCTGGTGATCTACCAACTTCAGCAGCTCGAAGATATCTTAGTGCAGTTGGAATATCTTGAAAGAAAGGTGATTTCTCTGGATTAGAACGTGCCTCTGCTCTCTTACGAGCCATTTTTCTTAATTCATTCTTACGAGCAGCTTCTTTAGTTAATGCTCTTTCTCTCTGTTCAGCTTGACGTGCTAAATCATCACCAGGGGCGCGCAGACCAGCCGACACCGAGAAGGCTCTAGCCACTGAGATCTGTGGGACTCGAAGTCTGAGATGTGAAAGCATCAGATAGTCTATAGCTAGTGATAATAGAGTATAACTAAAACAAGTTCATTTGGGTCCTCGAGAATCTCAATTTTTTCAATATAACGAAATTTATGGTAGGGCCACGTCCCCCGCGAGACCGAACCATATTATATTAGATTTAATTAATATATTGATTCATATGATATAATCTTCTATATATAGTCTACAGGAACATACCAATATGTACAAAGTTATCATTATATACATCTCAAAGGACTCACTGGGGACTACATATTGATCTCATACTAATCAATATTGATGAATAGCAGATCAATACATGAATAGCAGAATACATGAATCAATAACTGAGATACCATCTACCTTTAGCTCTTCTTCTAGCGATAATCTTTCTTCCAGATTTAGATCTCATTCTACTCATAAACCCTGCAACACGCTTTCTCTTATAAGTGTTCGGTTGGAAGTTATTACCTCTAGATTTCCAACGACGTTGACCACCAATAGACTGAGTATTGTTGAAAACAGATGCAATGGAGATCTGTGAAAGAATCGATGAGTTATTGGTACTAGTTGTCAGTGTTGGAGACACAAGAGATTGCATCTTTTGTGTCTGTCTAAGAGCTGTCATTGGTGATAGTGGTCTCAATGTCGAGAATGAACTAGTCTGATGTTAGTATCTTTTAGAAGGGGCCAACGAAGGGCCCAACGAACGGATCAAAGTGTAGTAAACTCACGCTGTGGCTGATCTGAGAGGTTGTCTCAATGATGTGAGTATCCTTGAAGTAAACATATTTGTAATCATAAGTTAATCTTTACTCATTAACTGAAAGAATCTGTTGATGTTGAAGAAATTAATGCCTGGGGATTTTTCATCTTGTTCATTTTCGCGAAACAAAAATTTTGGACTCATACTCATCTCATATACTACTCTTATACTACTCTTATATCTCTCTTATACTCTTATATCTTATATCTCATCTGTTATCTCTAAGGTATACTACAACATGTCCCAGGTTAAGACAAAGAGAGTGGCTCCTTCCACAGTTAACACCCCTGTCACCGTTGAGCTCGTTAGCTCATCTGTGTTAAACAACGAAGCTGCAGAGAGATTCTTAACAACTTTTGTTAATCAAGAAGAAGATCGTGCTACAAAGAACCTTTTAAATGCTGCTAATGTTGGTAATTCTACAAACACAACTTCCATCTCACAGTTAAAGCGTATACAAAGAGCCCTGAGAGGTTTGCCTCCAATGGAACAATCGGTTGCAAGTAGTGCATCACCAGTCACAATCACTACAGACAATTCTAAGAAGCATAAGAGATTTGATGATAACGATGTCGAAGAGCTGATTGAAGACAATGAAGATGTTCAAGAGGATAAGATGGATGTTGATGAGGTAGTTACACCGAAGAAAGAGAAGAAGAGTAAAAAGGAAAAGAAGGAAAAGAAAGAGAAGAAGGACAAGAAGGACAAAAAGCATAAGAAGCAAAAATCTGATGAATAAAGTGTATATAAACTCTGTTTCTATTAATAATATACTTGTAGATTACTCTTTAGTCTATAAACAACATCTATAAATATATGCAATTAGTGTGTCACTTAAGTGACTAGTATACAACAGTATACAACAGTATCACTTACCAAAGATCCTGTTAATCTGAATAATGAGTCTCCCACTAGCAAACCCAACAGTAATTAACACCATAACAACATCCATAACAATCTGAACCAATGCTGCAAACATAAATCTTGGTGCAAAGATCTTCCAAACCATCAAATGTCTTCTAAATACCATAGCAAACACTAAACTACTCAACGTTACAACAGATTGATAAGCCAATAATGCACCACAATTCTCAATCACCTTGGAGTAAAGAGCAATAGGTTTAGTACTTGGTGCAATCTTCCAGAATGTAGTTAGTGCCACAGAGACACTAATGATAATAAATGAACCAAATGTATTAAGGACAATAGGAACATGTGTGAATGGGAAGATGATTCTCTCTGTAAGAACAAACCCAATATCCCAACTAATAGATGGAATTGTAGCTTGATGACCAGTAGTGAAGAAATGGAAGGCACCAAGAAGTCCAAACATCACTGGAGATATCAAATTAGAACGGATATTGAGTAGTGAACTGAGTTCAGCAAGTGAAAGCACTTGATATATCAAGATCCCAATTGACAATTGACCCATTGGCTTTGTGAATAGTAAGACGGCACCCGTCAAGTTCATTATCAAAAGGAAGTATTGAGATCCATAAACGTTTTGATACCCCAATATGGCAGATTCTCTAGAGTTATTGGTATCATTAGAGCCACCACGATTGACATCAAGAGTCACACATAGTGGACCTCTAGACCAACCGAAGTTAGCTGCAATTATAGTAACACCTGCAATGATTCTAGCAACGGTATACTTAACAAAATGTAGAGAACTGAGATTAACACTCTTAAGCCATGTCCAAGTAAACTCTGATTGATTGCGTTCATAGTATTCCAACCCCCAATAGAAAGCAATCATTGATAGTACAACTTTAAACATCAAGTTCCACAAGGGAGCACTGCTATAATAAGATCCAGAAATCTTATAAAACCCTTTAATGAATGATGGGAAGAGCTGTACTTGAACAAAAAGTAACATGATGACCCACCATGGCATACCAAAAGTTGGAGTACACATATCTCCCTGTTCTTCACGACACACTGTAATCAATGATGCCAAACGTGTAAGGATCATGAAACTTATACTATGATAAACACCCATGATACGATCAAATTTATCACTAATGTTCAAACACTTAACAGTAGCAATCAATCCAAAAGTGGTCAAGAGATAACCTAAGATACGATCTTCCCAAATAGTGAATGAGTTAGAGGCAAAGATGATAGCATGGATGAATGCAAATGTCAAGGCAATTAAAGTCCAGAACCCACCAAATACATCAGCAAATGAACGAGAAAGCCACAGAGGAGAGTATCGATCCAAGATTGGTACGGCAAATCCCATGATTATACCAACGGCAACACCAAGTAAGATAAACCAACCAAGATTAAGGAATGTTGGTTTGAGAATTAAAGATGTGGCAAGGAATATCACTGTGAATAATGCAACCATAGCGATAACAGATGGTGCAATCTCTTCAGAGAGTTGACTAATGACGACTGATGGGATCAATTTGGAATAAATGATAAGAATGAGAACAGATGCAAACATTAAAGAAATGCCAATGATGATGGATGTCATGTCAAATCTAGCCCAAAGATCTTTACATCTCTCGAGAGATAAAAGTTGATATTCAGAGTATGCCTTGGAGAAAGCAGATACATCACCAGAGTCCCAAAGCTTCTTAACATCTTGATATTTTTCATTGACTGTAGCGTCATTTGAAAGAGATTTAGACTGTTGTCTATACCTTTGAATCTGTTCCATAGTGTAATGGTTTGCCTGTTGGAACTTGGCATCAGTGTGGAATGCCTCTTGCATAGGAGTACCCAAGTTGTTATAAGGGATAGGAAGACCCATAAGAAGGGAAAAAGTTGGTACCAAGTCGATCTGATTAACACTTTTATAATGGTCACCATTATCAGAGATGTCATAAACCGTACGATCAGAATTCTGCTTGAATGCCTTCTTCTTGGAGTATAACCACAATGCAGCTTCAAGTTCATCCTTAGAATCACCACCATGGTTCCCAGTTCTATCCATACCATGATCACCCATCACAATCAAGAGTGTATTATCATCAATCTTGTTCATGACAGAGGTCAAGAATTCATCCATTTGCTCTTGCTTCTCAACCATGGCATAATGATCTGGTCCATATCTATGACCACAATGATCCACACCGAGAAGATGACCAATGAGCACATCCCATTGTGTTTGATTTTGCTTATCAAGTGCTGGAATCAGATGCTCAATGACACCATTGTCAACAGTGTGCAAATCCCACACATTAAGCGAATCATATGGAATCGATTGGTTTAAGAAAGGTCCAAATACAGCTTGCCATGTATCATCACCGATGAATGAGATGGATCTGTTATTTTGGTATAGCTGTTTGATAAAATTGTCCTCATCAATGACATCACCATCAAAATTTGATCCAGCATCGACAAAAGTTGGTAATGAACCAGTTGTGAGACCCTTAAGTCTTTGTAACGTTGTTGTTGGTGGGTCAGCAAGGAACTTGAGCAAGATTGAGTTCTCTGGGTAAAGTTGTGTGGTTTTATATGGAAGTTGAAGATGATTATGGTATGGTTTATCCGAAGATGGGTCTGGAATGACAAAGTCGAATCTTAGGGCATCAATGATTATAACAACGGCCTTATCGAAATTCTGTAAACTCTCTGCACCTTGGAATATATCATCTTGTAATGTGGAATAGTTGTCGAGCACTTGTCTAGATAAAAGGAATCCACGACTAAAGAATGCAATGGAGATGATCTGAAGCACAGCGATGGCAAGAAAGATCGAGGTATAGAGGATCGACATTACACGAAGTTGACTGTTTCGTATGCTAACACGAGCATTTACCTGTTGCACAAGACGCTTGCGTACCTCTTCTGCATTGATGTCGTCTGTCGATGACATTATGGGCGCACAGAGTGTGTGACACGAGATGTGTGTGGTGGTCGGTCGGTTAGTGGTGGGGTTGATGAAAGCCAGTGATCAATGTGCTAAAGGGAAAAAGAGGGGACCGATTACAATGACGATTCGAGAAAGAAAAGGGTCTTCGCAGGCAGTGAGTTCACAATCTCTGTGTCCAATAGATCGCCTGAAAAGGTAAAAAGCTTATACGATTAGACCTCAATAGCCTTAATTACCGTGCCTCCGAGAACCTGCCGAGGATCAAAATAACAGTTTCTTTTTCGCGTATGAAAGTCACGTGAGTGGTCATGTGATTATCTTAGACATGTGACTTAGCACGTGATCTGTAATGTATCACGTGAAATATGACTCTTTTACACGTGACTCTCAACTTAGCCGTTTAAAGAAACACTTCCGGTCATCAAGGACACATATCATGTATATCTTTAATCTATCTCCACCACAGTTCTCTCTACATTGCCCATATGAATACTGAAGAGTTGTTGATCCAACGACATAAGAAATATTTCAATTTAACGCTAGGTCTTCTTCCAGCTCATATCCAAAAGGAGGACTCAAACAAGCTTCTTCTCGTGTACTGTTCCCTTGGTGGACTATCTCTCCTTGGTTATGAATTCAGAGACACCGAGCGTACCGATTATATCGATTTCATTTATAGCCATTTGGTATCGACGGGTGAAGGCTTTAGAGGGAGTTCTACACATGAATTACCCGAGAAGTCTGTTGGTTATCGATATGATCCACCCACAATTGCCAATACATACTCAGCATTGTGTTGTCTAGCGATGCTTAGTGATAAATTTTGGCTGAGATTAAATAAACAGAAGATCATGAACTGGGTGGTACGATGTCAGAGACCAGATGGATCATTTGCTTCACTATTAGATCTCGATGGTAAGCCATATGGTGATGGAGATTTAAGACAGTGTTACATGGCCCTAGCCATAAGAAGAATGCTAAGGTATCAAGATGATGCAAATGACATTGATCTTGATAATTGTGAGTCCTATATCCGTGCATCAGCTGTTTATGATGGTGGGCTAGGATCATCTGAAAGTCATGCTGGGTATACATTCTGTGGTCTCGCAGCCTTGAATCTAATTGGAAGAATTGTACCAGATGAATGGGAACAGACTATTGATTGGTTAGCTCATCGACAAATTGGATACTCAGAGTACAACAGGGAACTCCTAGAATATGAATTCTGTGATGCAAATGATCAAGGTGGTCATAATGGAAGAGATAATAAGTTTGGTGATACTTGTTACTCCTTCTGGGTCACTGGATCACTTTCATTACTCGGAAGGGAATCCATAGTTGATGCCCCACAGTTGACAAATTACCTTCTTGGTATGACACAGAATACCATTGTTGGAGGATTTGCAAAGACAGAAGAGGATAATCCAGATCCATACCATAGTTTCCTTGCCCTCTGTGCTTTAAGTCTTATTGGTCATCCGAATCTTAAGCAACTTGATCCAACGCTTGTAATCACAAAATCCGCTACAAATTTCATTGACTCATAAACTAGTGGGTATCTATATGAACAAGGAACTATATATACAGTGTGATCCTTCATCTGGCCCTAGTATTGTATCGTTATGTGTTAGTTCTCCTCTTATGAACCATAAATCATAGCTTCGTAACAAACTTTATAATCTCCTCATAGATTCCCCATGCAATTCCTGCACTGAAAGCCTTTCTAGTCAATCTTAATGACAACCCATCAAACAGCCTTAAAGTACCCTCCTTAGAGACAATTTGACCAAATGCACCAACAAAACTCTTAAACACTTTTGGTTGAAGTTGCATTCTCGTCTTTACAGTATCAAAAGGTGCAGTTATCGTAGTGGCAATCGATGCAGCTGCAAATGCACTTGTTGTATTGATTAATGCAGCTTTAGTAATACTGATCTCTTGTGGGATTATTGGAGTCTTACCATCACTAAGGATATGTTGAACAGGAGCTAGGGCATCTGTAGGGAGTAAATTGGGAAGCATCACTTTACATTGTTCATAGAACAATACATAGAGTCCAGCATATGGTGCATCACGGATACATGTAGCTGTGAAACCTCTAAAGAATCCATTCAATCCCTCTGTTTGCCATATCGACTTGATTCCACCAGAGAGGGAAGTGTAATGATACATTGTTGATTCAAAGCGGACTTTTAGCACAGTGATTGGCATAGTTAAGAACCCAACAGTTCCTCTTGTAACAGCTCCCGTAACAAGATTCTCAACCATACTTAACTTCGGTAGCAATGACGATGTTCCCTTTGTAGATTGCTGTGATGCATGTGTGTTTGCCAGGAGAGATCTAAACACATGAAGCGATGAGAGATACATCGCTGATCCAACAGATGTTCTCAATGCACTGGGTAGTGTACCTCTCCATAACTCTTTATAACTCTTTAATGATCTTATAGTACCGAGAACAGTTCCTGAGTGTTGCTGCTGTACTCGAGTCTTTAAGAGGTCAAACGGTTGTAACGTCACTGAAGACGCAAGACCCCCGAAGAAACCTCCAATAACATGTGATAGAGGCTTCGAATCGCTCATCTATTAGTTCAGTTGAATGGTTTAAGATGGATTAGTAAACAGAATGGTCCTGTTAATTGTTCGAGGGGCATTTGTCCACCTTATAGTGTGCGCGATGAGCCTCGAAGACCCGTACGGTAATGGCAGTGGAGTTTTAATACCTATTATACATTATATATACCATAATGAGTCTATTATCTGTTAAGATTATTGCTGGAAGAAGTCCATTATAGTCTTTAGAGGAACTTCTATCAATAACGGAGATGTATCATGTGTTGGTGCATCTTGACATATAGACACAACGACTTGGTTATCAATCATTGTAGAGAATATTGAAGTCTTTTCGAGGTTATCGAAGACTCTTAGTGATATTTGATTATCCCATTTGATTCTTGAGTGGATAATTAGTCCTTCAGAGTTCTCATCAGCTTGTTCAGTATAGTATAACGGCTCAACATTAGAGAACCAGTAAGACGTCAGATCCCCATTCAATCCCACACCTAATAACTTGGTATAACTCTCTTTCAAAGCCCAAAAATGTGTAAACACATCTCTTCTAGTTCTTTCATCCTTTATAGATTCCAAATATTCGAACTCTTTTGGGTGAAATATACCCTGAAAGTGTTTTATGTAATCATCATCTCCAAATTGATTGACATCATCAGTACTAGCAAGATCAACTCCAACTTCGATGCCAATCAAGGAAACAACCATCGATGTGTATCCTCTCTGATTACTCATACTAAATGCGACATCTGACTCAACAAGTCGTGGTTTACCATACTCATTTGTTGTGAATTGTAGATCCCTTATGGTCTTCCCTGTTAAGCAGCAACAGATGTATCGTTGTAGCAGTTGATTAGCCAATGCAGTTTGTGCATCTTTCGAGAACTTTTTAGAGATTATTCGAGTCTGAGATTCAAAGGGAAGAAGTCGTAGTGCAGTTTCGAACTGTCCTCTGTGATTAGTATCACATATGTGGAAAAGTAATGGAGGTATATCATACCTTATAGTCATCATCCCATAGATCACCGATTTTAACATAGAATACAACCAATCTTTCCGGTTCTTTTTGCACAATTGCCTTCACTGTATCATTATTCATAGTTAGATCGATAATACTAAAGCATAGAAGTGACAGATTAAAAGAAATAACAATATAACTACCGGAGACTCATTACCCCAGAGATATAAAATAAAATATAAAAATATAAAATAAAACACCCGGACATCTCACTTATTAAAAAAGTCAAAATTAAATTAAATAAACTTAGACAATAAACAGTGAACAGTGAACTAATCAGTTAATCAAAGACAACTAAGAGACAGTAAGAGACAGAGTCTGGGACATTATTCTATTATACAAGATCTAGTCCACAATGGTCAAACCACAAACAGCGAGACGTCGTCAACGTGTCCAACAACAAGCACAGCAACAACACCATACACAACAGACACAAGATGAGATTGGAAACATGCACGATGAAGCTGATATCATGTCATTCCGTTCTGCAGCTACACATAGATTTGTTTTAAACCAAGAGCTCATTGAGAATTTGACTGAGAAATGGATTCCATTGGATAATCTTGTTAAGCCTGTGCCCTTCTCCACTGTGCAAACGACCAAGACAGATGTTAGTGAAATCCATGATGAATTATATTTTGGTAACATTAGCTTGATGAAACAAAAGGTGGAGATGTTAAAGAAGGACATTGAAGAGTTGACTAAGGATAAAGATTCTGTGTTGGACAAATTTGGTGATTCGAAGTTCTTGCTAGAACATGTCGAATCCATGTCTGATGCCTATGTTGACAAGACACCATTAAACACGGATGAAATATCTACCAAGTTCACAGAGAGGTTCAAAACTAGGATTATCACAGAACCATATGAAACAAAGTCAATCCCATCACTACGAACGGATAATTCCGAAGCACCAGCCAACTACTGGGAAGATCTTAAGAAGAAAAGAGAAGAAGTTGATAATGCCAATTCATTAGCACTAAACAAGGCATCAGATGAAGACATTGTTATGAATGGAGATTATCAATTAGGTGATGATGGTACCCAGGGACAAGACCAGCTGGCTGGATTTGACCAAGGATTCGCTACGGGGGAATTAGACAGTATGATTGATGATGTTAACTTTGGATTACAACCAACGTTAGATGATCAGGACTTTTTAAGTCAAATAGATCAAAACATTGGTTGAGAGTTGTCTGTCTATATATATGTCTTGGGTATATTACGCGTCTGTAGTTAACTCCACACAACCATACCAAGAAGATAAACAGACCACCGAGAACAAGCAAAGAACTATGACCTAACACAAAGAGAAAAGTGAAGAACTCTTACCTTCGACAATCCAAGAAGATAAGAAGGAGAACCCTCAAAGACATAAAGATCAGCGGAGAAAGTGTATATGTGGAGTGGCCCTACCGTGTTTCTTACCGGCTCACGCGCAGTAAAACCGTTTTAATGTGGAGTTTCTCGAGTTTCTGGGGCCAAGTGACGCGTTTAACTTCTTAGACTGTTTTTGGTTCTATCTATTGTTGTCTATCTTCCAAGAGACTTGGGTCTGATTACAAGTCTACACACAGGCCATCTGAATATCTATCATCTACGCACAGCCACATATTACTCCCCGTCCTTTCCTCACCTCTTCAATAGGAATGATGAACTCACAAAACAACAAGAATACACCGTATCCAATCATGGAACGTCCGTCTCAGTACGTTAGTGCTCCTCCTACTGGTCATCCTCTTTCCTCTACAAACACCAACACCCAGAGTCAAGCACTATCATCTACAGATAGCAATCGTCCATATCCTATGGCTCCATACCCAGTGTATCAGACCCCTCATACCAATACTTCAACTGATAGTATCACTACTCGTCTTCAAAACACTCATATTCAAACACCCACCAACTCTATTAATACCATCGCTCAGAACTCACATGCCATGGGGAGCTCATTGTCTTTCCAAAGTTCACTTGATGAAACCCATCCAAGAAATGGTTCCATAACAAGCACAAACCAAAAGATACCATCCACACAACAAGTACTCAGTCCCCTTGAACAAGTACATAACAGTTTCATTTCCACCCGTGAGCGTGCCCTGAGAGACCAGACTTTCACCCCATCTCTTCAACTTGCCTTTGTCAAGTCGCTGCTTGAAGTGTGTTCTCAAGATGCTTACCTCCTCCGATACGACCTCGCTGGTACTGAATGGGATCATATGCTCACATCATCTGAAGTCAAGAAGAACCAACACACTTTTGTAAAGCAAGCCATTAAACTTCTCAAGAAGATCGTCACCGATACAAAAGATCCAGAGGCACAGTTCACATTAGCAAGTCTCTATTCACATGCCCCAATGATTACAGTCCCGAAGAAAGACCTCTTAGAGAAAAACTATGACAAGGCTCGTGATCTATACGCCAAAGCAGGGTCTCAGGGACACTCGATGGCCCTATACAGACTTGGTGTATCATATGAACTTGGTGTCGGAACCTCAGTTGATGATGCAAAGTCTCTCGATTGCTTTGAAAGAGCTGCAAGAGCAGGTTGTGTTCCTGCAATGTTCCGTCTTGGTATGATTCATTCAAGAGGAACACCTATTGCCCCAAGATCAGCACAGAGAATGATGTATTGGTTAATGGAAGCATCCAAACATGCCTCAAGGGAGAATCCTCATGCCTTGTTCGAACTAGCAAAAGTGTTTGAAAGGGACTTGGCATTAGGTAATAACTCTTCAGATAATGCATTCTTGAGAGAACTAGATACATTAGGTTATCATCAAGATGAGATTAAGGCATTACATTATTACAAAGAAGCATCAAGAAACTTGTTCCCAGCTTCACAATTCAAACTTGGTTGGTGTTATGAGTATGGTAAACTTGGGTGTCCAATAGATGCTAAGAAATCTATTGGTTGGTATTCTCGTGCTGCTAGACAAGGTCATGCTGCTGCTGAAATGGCATTAAGTGGTTGGTATCTCACTGGTGCCAAGGGGATATTGGCCCCAAATGACCGTGAGGCTTTTCTATGGGCTACAAAATCTGCTCAAACTGGATTCGTCAAGGCTGAATATGCCTTAGGATACTATTATGAAGTTGGTCTTGGTTGTGATAAGGATTTGGCAATGGCTAAGAAGTACTATCTAAGAGCTGCTACACAAGGTCATGATAAGAGTATCCAAAGACTCAAACAGATGAGGGAGCAAAGATGAGGGATTACGATGTTTTGCAGGGATGGAGTCCATGAATGGTTTGTTTTCAATGTCGAATTTATTCGTATTAATGTTTATTACTATTTTTTTCTGTTTCTGCTCTTAATGTTTGTATACGACAACTACTTACCTATAATATTCATTGACAACTAGCTGTAGTTACGTTGTCATAATATATGAGTCTGACTACGGCAACATAATATATTACAATTCATCAATTCATTATTTCTTCAAGATGTATCAGTGACTTGTGCAATCACTCAAGGATTCACACACCTCAATGTTACATTTTGGTTCAGCTCAAACGCTGTTCAACCATTCATCTTGTACAATCTCCCTCATCGTTGGTCTCTTCTTAATGTCTCTCTGTAAGATCTTTTGAATCAAGTCAATACAACCTTGACTCGTCACAAATGGAATCCTCAACTCACCCTCCATGATCTCATCAACATTATAGAAGGGATTCTCTTTATAAACCAAAGTGTAAAGCAGAATACCCAAGGACCATACATCCTGTGGCATACCTTCATAGGATTGACCATTTAACACCTCTGGAGCAGCATAATCTAACGTTCCAACAAAGACATCAAATGGACCCTGTTTAGTATATGCGGCAGATCCAAAGTCAATAAGCTTGATGACACCTTTAGAATCAATAATAAGATTCTCATCCTTGATGTCCCTGTGAACAACACCATTGTTGTGAAGATGGTTAATGGCACTAATACTTTGCTTGATGATGGATTTGCACTCAAACTCAGACATGTCCTTCTTCAATTCAATCAAATCAAAGAGATCAATAGCTGGAGACGGGAATCCATGTGGTGGTGTCTCGATGTAGTAATAATCTTCATCCTCAAAAAAGTCAATAAGTCTCATGATGTTTGGATGCGGGTTCTTGTTCAACGTAGCCATGATCTGAATCTCAGATGGGATAGTGCCTAGTTTACGATCCCTAACCCACGTGTCAACGAGAATACGCTCCTTGATGATGAGCTTGATGACAACTTTGTAAAGTGGATCTTCCTTGTTCTCAGCAAGCACAACACGACCATAAGCACCCTGACCCATCTTCTTCAGCACATTAAATTCTCTGATGCTCTTTTCACGTCTTTTGAGACCAATAGTTTTTGGGTAACGAGAGGATATACTCTTGGTTCTTTCAATGGCTGCATTTTCTTGCTGAAGTAGTTGATCCTCGTCAACATCCTTGTCCAATGGCTTGTACTCATTGACAACGTCGGTAGACGGGGTTTCTGAATCTGGTAGTGATGCCAACGCTTGAATATCAACGTCACTTGGTTTTGCTGAAGACACATTTGAAGAAGAGGTCACTGTGGTGGAAGAACGAGCCGTTGATCTCATACTTGATGATCTAGAGACAGACTGGATCTCATTCTCATTCAGAATCGACAGCTGAGATGGAACACTATCACCAGCCTCCTCCTCCGCCTCATCATCAGTTTGGAAATGGTCATCAACAGCGGACTTCTTACCATCTTCAGCCTTAGTATCCTCTTTAAAACCAACCCTTGGGTTCAACTTGGAGCCATAGACAGTTCTGGAATGTGTAATCCACAACACCAACGTGTCAACATTTGAACATCTCAATTGAACATCAATTTTTATGGTAGAGCCATCAGCATGACGACCATTAATACCAATCGATTTTAAGAATCCTTGTTCTCCCTTGCCTTCAACAGCAGCATCCATCTGTCTGAAGAAGTGTTCTGGAAGGACTAAACCTGGAATCACTTTCAAGTTCTGAACATGCGCCAATACAAACTTCATAATTCTGGTGAAGTTTGGAACGATGGTATCGATGGACTTGTTCAAAAGTTGCTTCTCACCGAGACCAAATAAGTTTTTGGAAATGGACTGATTAAAAGATAGTAGCTTATAATCTGAAGAGGAGATGATGAAGACACCGGCAATGTATGGTAGTGTATGAATTTTCATTTTCACCTTAGCCTGATCCTCATCAATGACCTTGGAAGTGATAGCACAAGGAATCTTGTAGCCACTCTTCTTTAATGTGAAGTATCGTTGATCGTTGATTGTTTGTGAATCCAAGATGGTACGTGGGATCATGGAGGAATTTTCCTCTCTCTTCATGTTTAAAGTACCACTAATATTGGTGACGAGACCATCAAGCTCCTTTATAGTCGCCAATTGACCAAAGAAGTTGTTACCAGAGATAGTCTTGTAAGACTCAATCGTCAATGAGTCGTCCATCTTCACAATGAGGTCAACTGAGTCACATGGAATCTGGTCAAACATACAGATAATCAAGCTACCTTTCTTCTTAGCCCACAAACTTGCCCATGTCAACTTATTGCCACTCTTAGCAATGGCAATAATCTCACCGGAGAAGATTATATCTGATTTGGAGATGGAGTTAGAGATTAATCTGTTGAGGACAAAATCTCTCGAGTCTGGGGAGATTAAATCCAAAAGAGTCAGACGGCGCAACGATTTTCTTGAAACACCAAAGATCAAACAAGCCAAATCGTTAGCAGCCTTCAAGTTCCAAGGGTCATTCAACTCACAAGTAAAGACCGCTTGTGGCGATATGTTCTTTTGTGATATGTTATGGAAGATTCTGTTCCCGTTGTTACCGGTTGAGGCGGTGGATATACCGCTTGTTGATGCCATAGCGGCTTGCTCATTAAGAGAGGAGAGTGCCAATGTGGAGGCACCTTTGTTTAAAGATATGATAGGAGTCTGAACAATAGGTTCATAAAATGGAGTGGCAAGCGCATAGAGTAATCTTGTCTTTAGTTGAGATTCTGGGTCAACTTCCTTGACAGCCGTTGAGAGCGACAAATCGTGCAAGTTTCTCGCTAATGTTTGTCTGGATGTCTTGTCGTCAGAGAGTTTGTCATCCTGGAGAAGATCAATCAATGACTGGAGACTCATGCCTGCACTATGATCTGTGCCTGTGTTGAATGATGTGGATACAGGTGAGCCTATTGGAGAAGCTTGATGGGATGGTGCAGGTGACTGAGGCATACCGTTGTTGAACAAGGCAGCAAGAGCAGCAGAGGATGCATTGGAACGAATGTTGATTTTGGAAATTGAAGGTGATGAAGGAGTAGCCTCTTGTGTCTTCTCAGTTTGCATTTGTGTGATGAAGCTCTCAATGTCAAGGTTAAGTGGAGTGGACTCTTGGAGCCCTTTACCAGAGCCATTAATCAAGTCTGGACGATCAACTAGAATTTCCAATGATCTCTTTAAGATAGAGAGTCTAACCGCCAGCGAATTAGGAGAGAGATGGGCATAGGAGTATGCATGTGTGGACTCCTTTGGGAATTTAAGAATCTCATCCAAGTTGAGTGAAAGCTTAGAGATGCCGCCGCCAATGGCAGCCTTTTTTCTAGAGTTAGAACGTCGTAGTGGCGATGTTGATGGTTGTGATTGAGGTCTCCTCGATGGAGATACTGATGCCGCCCGTGGAGGAACTGACGGTGACTCGTCCTCGTCGTTATACATGTCAAACATCTTAGCGCCTCCTTTGAAAGGGTTTGGCGCTAACACAGTTGGGCCAGTGGCTGATGATAGCTGATTGGCTGCCTTTGTTTCATTATTGGATTTTGCAGGGCGGTTTATCGTGAGACTCGGCACGGGATTGCTCTTCGAAGTAATGCAATGGCCATTGACGCCACCCAGTGATGAAGTTTGTTCTGGCAATTCGGTGTTGGTGGGCTGTGGCGAGATGCTCCCTGCCCTTGACGGCGAATTAGAGATATTCAGGGCGGCACCCTTTCCGTTGATTGGACAAGCGTACGGCATGCTGGAATCTTTAATAGATTAAGATTGCCCCTTCTAATGAAGTGTTGTTGTAATTAATTGTGGGGAAAAAGCTGCTTGTTGTGGCGGTCCGCTGGTCGTGGGGATATGACACTGGGGTAGTAGGAGTCAACAGAACAACGGGCGCAAGCGGGGGGCGATTGTCAGCGCCGAAACACTGAAATGAGGAGCGTAAAAAATGTGGTAAGCTTGTGAGTGTGAGCGTGTCGTACCTCGCTGAAGGTAAATAGAGTGTGCAAGGGATAATCAGATAGTTCAGTAAAGTGTCAGGCTGGGCCCTTAGTGTGTGTGTCTGTCTGTTTTTTTTTTGAGAAAAACCTGTGCCCTTATGATGTCAGTGATGACCGGTCGGAGTATCAGGGCTCAGGGTTTTTGTAATGATTAAAATTGTACAATAGACGTTGATAACTCTGTAGTTAGTCTAGCGTGTGTATAGAAACAAGTATTGTGATCAGATGGTGGTGGCTGCTTTATCCATGGCCTCCCCCAAAAGGCTGCCCAACCCCAGGGCGAGACGCCAGCCCGCCCTGTGTTGATTACCGTTGTGGTGTCCGGATGTGTATAATAAATAACCGCTCGCGGTGTGTTTTGTAGTGCTAATCAATACGTACATGAGGTTTTACCGTGGGATTTCTTAATCGGGCAGTCTAGCGGTTTTAGCTCCCCGCAGCTCGCAGCAGGCTACTTCCCGAGGTTATTACAACGCCATTGGACGGTAAAGCATGGCTCTTGTTTATGATAGATTCGAAGTTTATAGCACTACTACTAGCGTCAGTTTATCTCAGTGGTTAAGGCGCTTCTCGAGCACCTCCCGCGGCGCTTTCCTTGTTCCCTGTTATGGGTTGTGGCAAGTCCGCGCGCTCTTGGAACCCTATGCGTCCGCAGCGGGTGGAAAGATTGTTACTCAACAAACCACCTCTTTCACTCTATACGCGCTTACAGCAAGCTTCCTAGGCACCACTTATCCTTATATTCCGTCTCACCCACCGGCCATCTTCTCCAGACTCTTAGGGTCATCCGCTGTCACAACCTCTCGAGCAGATCACCCCGTAGCGGCACTTTCAAGCGCTACTCGACCCCGACAGAAATCTGCGAAGCTGCGCTTCTTTCACCATCTCGCCCCCCTTCCCCTTCCACCCTCCACAAGAAGGCTCATACCACAGACTCACATCAGTCAAGCACGCATAGTCTGCCCCACTTGAACCTCTAATCATACCTCACTCGCGCGATGGACTGGCACAGCAGTTTCCCGGCGACGGAGCGGATGAAGTTCATCGGCATTATCATGTCAACGCTAAAAGAGATGGCCGCCGCTGCCAACCCGGGTAATGTTGATATTCAGAAGCTTAAGAACAGCGCTGAGGAGATTGAAAGACAATGCTTCGAGTCATCTCCAGCCAGAGATAACTATCTTGGACAGCTGAAACAGAAGATTGTCTCAATGAAGGCCCAAACACAGCAGTTTAGAACCATTCAATCACAGCGTGCCGCCGGTCAGCCACAACAACAACAGCAACAACAACAACAGCAAGGGATACTTAACATGTCTGGGATGTCCCAGGGCTCCAATATGCCACAACAGACTCAACCTTCTCAACAGCCTATGGGCCAGCGCTCCGTTAACCAAAGCCAGGCTTTCCTAGCACAGCAAGCACAAGCTCGTCACCAGGCGGCTCAGCAGCTAAGGTCGAGTCAACAGTCACAAGTCCCCAACAACAGTTCTGCTGCAAACTTCAATCAGTTGAACCGTGGCCAGCCTCAAAACCCCAACATTCAGCTCTCTAACGCCAACGCTGGTAATAAAACCAATGCTTCCTCTCAGGGAACTAATATGGGTGGCCAAGCACAACCGATGCCTACCTCTCAAAGCGAATTGAACAACCTCATGAGAACTGTCCGGATCCCACCTGCTATCCTTAACAAGATTCCAGGTCTGCCACCGAATACAAATACATGGCAACAGGTGTTTGAGCTTGCAAGTAACCGTCAGTTAAGTCAAGAGGCCTTGCCAATCATCAGACAGGCTTATGGTGTCCATCTTCAACTACTGCAGAAGCACCAAGCTCAGCAAAAGCAGTACAGGCAACAGCAGATGCAACAGCAGCAAGGAAATCAACAGACTGGTCAACAATCTAACCAATCTGCTCCTTCCATGCAGAACAATGCTGGGATCTCTAAGGATCTTAACGCCCAGTTGAACAGGCATCAACAGGACTTGAATGCAAGACAGATGCAACAACAACAGCATCATCAACAGGGTCAACAACAGGGTCAACAACAAGGTCAACAACAACCGCAAGGTCAGCTGTTGCCTCAGGGTCTTTCTCAGAAGATGAATACCAACAACCAGTTCCAGCAAAGGGCACAGATGAATCAGACTCAACAGCAAGCCCATCAGGCCCAAATGAGAGCCCAACTTGCCCAATCTCAGCAGAGTCCAATCTCTTCAAATCTTACACAAGATGATATCAGCCGTCTGACCAAGAATGCACTTCAATTACTTGTCAAACTACAGCAACAAGGATCTATTCCACTACAGCTTTCAGCTGAGCAGAGAAACACTTTCATCAAGAGATATATTGGTCGTCAGCAGCAGATAATGAGCCAGCCAATGAGCTCTGACAATTCGTTGAACCCTCAGGGATCTTCGCAAGTGATGAACAACCAGATCAAGCCGTCGCAGCAGCAACAACAACAACAACAACAGCAGATTCCTCAGCAGCAGCAGCCACAGCAGCAGAATTGGAACTCTGGTAATGCTTCTAATAACGTTAATCTCACCGCTGATCAACTGGATCCTACTCAAACTGCTCAAAGTGCACAGGCTAGAAGACAGGCATATTTGCAACAACAGCAGCGTGTTCAACAACAGCAGCAGGCACAACAAGCTCAGCAACAAACACAGCAACGTCTTCAGAATCAGCTTCCTCAGCAACCCCAACCACGTCAGTTGCATCAACAACAACAGCAGCAGCAGCAGCAAATGGGTGGTGCTGGTGATAACAACAGAAGCATTGTGGCTTTGAGTGAACAGGATCGTATCGACATGAGAGTTATCCTTAATGATGTCTCCAAGGTGCCGATCAAGTTGCAGAATGTGACCAACCAGTTGAGTGAGAGTCAAAAGGCTATTGTTCGAGAAAAGGCGAATGAGCTTTTGAATCCACTGTTTAGCATGATTGATCATCTGGTTCCAACTTTTTACACTTTGTCTAAGAGCGTTGAAGGTACTAAGAAACTGTTACATATGAGATTCATGATCAAGGAGGTTATTGATGGTTTGAAGAAGAATGAGTACTTTGCTGGTCCGGACATGCTCGAGAAATTGAAAATCCAATCTCAGAGATATGTTGAGTACGTTAAGACTGAGCTCAAGAAGAGAGGCCAGCAAGGCCAGCAACAGAATGTTCAAGGTGGCAATGCTCCTCAGATGAACCAGATGAACATGTCCGGTCAGCAGTGGAGCAACAATGCCGGTAATGCTGGTACCAACCAATTGAATGGCATCAACCCTCAGATCACCCCACAACAGCTTTTACAAAGAAAACAGGCTCAGATCAACCCCCAGCTGACTCCACAACAGCTCCTTCAGCAGCAACAACAGCAACAACAGCAGCAACAACAGCAGTTGAACTACCAGCCAACTTCTACCCATCGTACTGGCTTATCTGGTGATTTGGGTATTCCAGAATCTTACAACAATGTTGACCTGAATTTGTTGAACTCCAGAATTGCAACTCCAGAGCTGAACAATGTAACCAGATTCAATTCGTCCCCTGCGATGGGTAATGCATCCTTTGTTCCAAACAACTTCAACAACTCTCCTCAGATGGGTAACCTAAATATTTACCCACAAGGTCAAGGTGTTAATGCTGTTCCTTCTTCTCAGCAGAACACTGGTAGACCTTACAACAATGCCATGCCTCAAACTCACAACATCCCTCATGCCATTGCTCCTCAGCAGAAGGTGCAACCGGCTCCAACTCCATCTTCGATAGCTTCAGCTCCAACACCAGGTTCTGCTGCAGCCACGGCCAATCAGAAGAAGCCACCTGCCAAAAGAAAATCCAAGGCTGCTGCTGCTGCTCCAAAGAAGACATCTGCTGCCTCCACACCTGCCATCCCATCCAAGTCTATTGCTACACCAGATGTTTCCGGCTCAGACTCCAACAGCAATGCTAGTCAGTCTCATCTCGTGAAGAGAGAACAGGATATTGTTAATAAGGAAGCACTCTCCGCTAAGCAATTTGAAGAGGCTCGTAACAAGAGACTTGAACTGTTCTTTGTCAATCCAGTCGATTTATTCGCTGCTTCATTGGCCAATCTTCTTGAGTTGAATGATGAGGAGGCCAAGATTATCAACTCGAAGCCAAAATTCACTGTTGACTCCAAGAATTCACCATTCCCAAAGACAATGCTCACACCGTCTGCCATCCTTCAGACTCCTTTAACATTCTCCAATGCCAAGACACCGGGATCAACTTCTAAGGCTGCTAATGGTACCATGCCAGCAAGCGCCATGCACTTGTCTTCTCCAAAGTTGTCACCAAACCTCAAAATTGAAACTATGAAGTGGGCGCCTAAGGTCACAAGAGAGGCCATTGTGGCGACCTTCAAGAGTGTTTCTGAGATTCAAAAGGTAACTTTGGACAGTGGCTCTGATGCTGATGCTTTGATTCCTACTCCTCCACCGGATGATGCTACAGTGAAGAAGAGAGGCTCTGAGGGGGACCTTTCAAAAGATGTTGCTACGTTCAAGAGTATCAAGCTGTCCGATGATAATAAGTTTTTCAATGAAAGAGATGAGGAGCTGCCAACTGACTCGATGTGGGATTATGATTTCGTTTCCACTCATTTAACGTATGATGATCAAGAGGTTGGTTTTTGAGAAGTTTTGAGATTTATTGGTTTGATGTTATTCCCTTTTTCCGTTTTGTTGTGGTATTCTCTTCGTTGTTAATATTTGAAGCCATATCTGAAGCCCCAAGCTACCTTCATATCATAACTTTGTCGTCCTCGTGCACTCATACGGAAATGTAGAGTTCTATATCATGCCAAATCGTTATATGTATTATTTATAATCGCCATACCAGTAGTAGTAGTCTGTACATCACAGCTTGAACAACCAATCCGTATTACCAGCGGAATCCTTCATAAAGTCTGTATAGTCCATGTTCAACCCTTGACCATCCAAGTTTAGCGCTTCGTCGAGGTTCATCATGCCAATGGAACTTACATCGGTGCTCATAATGTCAGAGCTCATACCGGGAGTGAAGGGCATATCCATACCATGAACCATGTTGATACCAGGTGTGGTGGAAGTCACGTCTGTTCCTCTCAGGTCATACATTGGTAGCGTCTTGAAACTTGGCTCCCAAATAATTTGCTCAGAGGACAATACTTGATCATTCAAGATGGCTGATTCCTGAATGATGCTCATCCAATGGTGAATCTCAGTAGGAGAACAGTTCACAAAGCAGTTCATTGTATCCAGCTCCTGCAACACTGTCTGTGGACGCATCTTGAGATCCAAACGTTGCAAGAGAGAAAGCCTCGACATTGGATCATCTGGGAACTTTTGATTCAGGAACTGCATTGTATCACGGATGCACTTGTATCCATCTTTCCGAAGCGAACGGAGGTAAAATTTGTACTTTAATGATGTCTTGAATGCCTGATAATACTTCGTCCCCAGTGTGTTCTGCATCAGCACATTCATTCCTGAAGCAGCACGGAAGGTAACGTTAATGGTATCATGGATTGGTCTAACGAGTTCATCAGAACCAATCCCACGAGAAATGAGGTCAACTGTGTGGTAACAACGTGTCAGAATACCGATGAATGAGTTAATGACACGTTGGAGCATGTTCTCGCTGTACCGAAGGAGGAAGTACTTGTGGTTCTCATCAATGTAACCCCGGAATCCATTGGAGAGGAATTTGTATAAAATGTTTGAAAGACTAACAGTGGTTCGAAGCAGATGTGTGGTATACTCTTTCAACTTGGGGATGTTTTGATTTTGCGTTGACTCGTAATGGACAGATAACGCATGGTATACAGCCAGAGACAGACCCATCGATTGGAGTGTATGTTGGAGGCGCTTGTTGTTGTTGAAATTAACCGCATCATATTCATCTTCTGGGACAGAGGCAAGAGGTACCATTCCGTTGCAAGAGTAATTGATGTTGACGTAGACATTCATCTGTCTAAGCAAGTCAATGAGATCAGAGACTCTTGGAGCGGAAGTAAGGTTATTAACCATGTTTGCAAGATCGTAATAGAGCTTCAATATTCTTTGGGAACGCTTCAAGTCGTCAGTCATAGCAGCATCGAGCTTGGTATCTGTTGGTAACGGATCTGGGAATCTAATTTCATATGAATTCAAGTTCTGTATGAGAGGAAGGTGGCCGGCAATCGTAGAGAAGAATCTATCAGTTTCCAAGATTCCAAGCCATAGACGTCTCCATAGATTAGCATACTCTTTATCAAAATTCATCTGCGAATGTCTTGAAGCATCTCTATTGAGTCCAATGGTGTAAGCTGACTGGACAATACTTCCGAAAAGAATCTGAGACTGTGTTAATTCTCCACCATCACCATCTTCGGGAGCAAAATTGCAATACATGCGGAAATACATCAGAGCCTGTACAATTGTGAGCTTAGTCTTTCTCATAATCTTAAATATGGAAAGAGCACTCAGTGCCGTGGCGATACATTCTGTACTGATTGGGTAGGACATCAGGATCTTCTCCTTGTCAGACAATGCAGATACCGGTGGTAGTCCAATGTATGTCATTCTCAAAATTATAAGGAAGTTTGCCAGTAGAACAAAATCAAACTTTTCCTCAATAATGACAGTGATTGGAGAATCTAAGTCATTACTCACCAAGATGCTGTTGAAGAGTCTGTCGTCGAAGAAAGTCTTGTCGATGAAGGGGAAGTATGGGTAGACATACTTGTAAAATCTATCTAGCAAGAGTCTAATGATTCTCTTGGGCGGAAGCAACCTTTCAGCCATCCTTTTGACGTTATCCTGTATATCAGGATCCTTCTCTTCTCCAACGTTAGGGAAATGATTGTTCTTGGTATGATTCTTTGGTACTCTCTCCTTGATAAACTTCGACACAACTTCCACAACCTCTGGTGATTCCCTTTCTCCAAGGAGATATAGAAACTCAGTCAGTGATGCATCGAGTCTTGTCTTTTTATTTCCTGTTTTCCTCTTGTGATCTCCGTGTTTGGCCTTGTACAGCGTGGCGCAGAGATTGAAGTATCCCACCATGATCATAACATATTGGTCCTTCTTATAGTGTGCTAGAGATGAAAGTGGTTTGTGCTCTTCCATACCAGATCTCTTGATAATGAGGGAGTTGTATAGCTCATAGAAATCAACTTTATCGTTATTCTCTTCATCTTGAGCATGATGCGTTGATTGTGGGGAAGGACGTTCGGTTGGTGGTGAGATACCAACCGATTGTTCAAGAACGTGCAAACGTGCTCTAAGTCTCTTGATCTCGTCAGGTGCAGAGTTGATACCATCGACACCAACAGTATCCATTACTGCCCCTGGGGTGGCAAGTGGTGGTTGAGGCTGTGCTGAATTCTGTTTGGCCCTTGCCACTTGGGCCTCTTTGAGGGCGACAATAGGAAGACCAGTAGAAGTGGTGACTCTATTCACCCAGTGAGGGGGTTCATACTCGCACAGATGTCCCACATTGCATTTGACACAGTTTGTACAGCTTGGTCTCTTCTTGTCACATTTGATCTTTCGAGCCTTGCAGTTAAGACACACAACTGACATGCGCTGTCTCTTCTTGGGCTTTGAGCTTTCGTTCTCAGGTGAAACCATCTGCGTTACGGTCTCCTCGGCAATACTTGCCGGTGTCCCATGAATCATCTCCATCGATTTCCCTCAAGTTGCTTTATCTGCTCAGAGTAGGTTAAACAGTGATGGGGTGTATGTGCCTCCTAAGCGGTTTATTCAGACTTGGCCCGAACCAGAGATGAGGCACGGGTTAATCGGCGTTACCGGCTTCTCCTCAACTCGGCAACCCATAAATAGCGAGTTTCATATACACCCGTCGATCTTCCACTCCAATTTGTGTCCACATCGCTGGAGTATATATTACTAATGTGTTAACTGGGTTTGTTTCTGTTTTCTCCAAAAGTTTTCTGTTCAGGATTCAATAGTTAAGGAGAGCCAGTTATGAGCTCCCCTCCGCGTCCTGTCATGTCCTCTCGTCATGGCCCACCAATGCATCAATAATGTTCATTGAAACGGTGAAAAACACCCCTATTTGAAGACTCAGTTATCCAATGGAGTAATTCCCCAAAAGGCTCGTTCTAGTGGACAGCGAGAGATAAAGTTGACGTTGGCTATTGTTAAAGTGTCGGGTGATAGCACAAACAATCTTGACCTCACATATCATCCACTGAAGGGAGGGGGGTACCCTAGATGGCGGAGAGAAAGAAGTTAGTAGCAAATATTATATTCTGTAGAGAATACTGATCCCTTAGCCAGCCGCATCTCATAAACAACAGACTCACAAGGAGAGCTCACGTGCTTATCGTGTGGCCTTATCAATGGGGCTCTTGACACATGTGGCAAGCGCGGGGAACTGAGATACTCCCCCGAGGTCGAGAGCAATAATCCAGCCAACTCTCTTATTCTACACACTCACCAAACTCTCCTAGTGACATCAGAGCCACAGCAGAGCCACACATATATACAATCGCTTGCAAAAATGTGTCTGCACGGACTCGCAGGACACGTTGATGGGGCGAGGGTCGCAGAAGCTGCTGGTTATGCCCCCTTGAACAACGACCCTATTCCAAAGCAGATTGACAGCATTTATGAAAACAGACTACGCCAATTCCTCGATGAAGGTCAATACAGAGATTTGAACTTGCCCAAATTCTATGATGTTGACCGCATTGACTTCCAGAAGGACGATGAAGACTTGGGAAGGGGATACATCCAACTTCAAGTGCATGAAGTTGATGGGCCACAGAACAGACCACTCTTCCCAGACGTTATCAACAAGGATACAGAGTACAGACCCGCTAAGAAGGGTGATGTGTTTGGACCATCTTGGAAGACCTTCTGGTTTAAAGTCCGCATCCGTGTCCCAAAGAAGTGGGTCGGTGCCGACCAGATTATCTTCCAATGGGATGGAGGTAACGAGGGTCTTCTTTACACCACTAAAGGTGAGCCATTGCAAGCATTCACCGGTGGTGAACGTGAAGAGTTTATCTTGCCAGAGGCTTGGTCAGATGGTGAAGAGCATACTTTTTACATTGAGATGGCTTGTAACGGTATGTTTGGTAACGGTAATGGCTCTGCCAATGCCCCACCAGATGAAAACAGATACTTTAGACTCAACAAGGCTGACTTGGTGTTGCCTAATTTGGAGGCTAGAGCATTGAGATATGACTTTTGGATCATTGGTGATGCTGCTCGTGAACTCAGTGGTGAGTCATGGCAGAAGTACAAGGCTCGTGAAGTTTGTAACCGAATCATGAACACTTTTGATGCTAATGATGTCAAGACCATCTCCAAGTGCAGAGAGATTGCACAAGAGTACATTGGTAAGCACGTTGATTCTGATAAAGTTTACCATGACAAGACTGCTCCTGCCAATGGCAAAATTGATGTCTTTGGTATTGGTCATTGTCACATTGACACCGCCTGGCTATGGCCATTTGGTGAAACAAGACGTAAAGTTGTTCGTTCTTGGACCACTCAGATGGACTTGATGGACCGTTATCCAGAGTATCAGTTTGTTGCCTCTCAGGCACAGCAATACAAATGGTTGCTCCAAGATCATCCAGATGTGTTCAAGAGACTTCAGGAGAAAGTTTCTCAGAACCAATTCATCCCAATTGGTGGATCCTGGGTTGAACACGACACCAATATACCTAACGGTGAATCTCTGGTTCGTCAATTTGTCTTTGGACAACGCTTCTTTAAGTCCCAATTTGGTCAGAGATGTAAGACTTTTTGGTTACCAGACACTTTCGGTTACTCTTCCCAGATCCCACAGTTGTGTCGTCTTGCCGGTCTTGACAGATTTTTAACTCAAAAACTCTCTTGGAACAATATCAACAACTTCCCAAACACCACGTTCAACTGGGTTGCCCTCGATGGCTCACAAGTTGTTACACACATGCCACCAGCCAATACTTATACAGCTGATGCAAACTTTGGTGACGTTAAGAGATCGCTTGTCCAACACAAGAACTTGACATATGAGCAGACAGGTTTACTCGTGTTTGGTAAAGGTGACGGTGGTGGTGGTCCAAACCCAGAGATGCTTGAGAAATTGCGCCGTTGTCGTGGATTGGCCAACACTGTCGGTCAATTGCCAACTGTTCACTTGGGTACTTCTGTCGATGAATACTTTGATCAATTACTCGAGAGAACAGAGGATGGTAAGTCGTTAGTCTCTTGGGTTGGTGAGTTATACTTTGAGTTCCATAGAGGTACATACACCTCTCAGGCATTGGTTAAGAAGCTGATGAGAAAGTCTGAAATCCACTTGCATGATTTGGAGTACTTTGGTACACTTGCCTCTATTTTGAAGCCGGATAAGTACAAGTATCCTACCAAGAAGATCCATGACTTGTGGGAGAACGTATTGCTATGCCAGTTCCACGATGTCTTGCCAGGTTCCTGTATTGAGATGGTGTACAAGATGGATGTTCACCCAATGCTTAAAAAAGTTATCGCTGATGCTGAAAAGTTGACATTTGAAGTGCTTCAGGTTTTGCAAGGTAAGGGTAAAAAGGGTGGTGACTCGTCCAAATTTGAGTTGATCTCCACTATGCAATGGGATAGAAAGGGTGTTTTCAAAGTTCCAAAGACTCTTACCCAGGCCAATGAAGACGTTTTCCACCAGGAGAGCGCTAAACATGACTACGTTTATGCTAAAGCCAATGATGGTGGTGCTATTGTTCCATCTAGGAAGAGTGTCAAGTATGCTGCAAGCGTCAAGAAGAATGATGATTCCACTTTCACTCTTGAGAATGGTAAATTGAGAGCCATCATAGATGGTGGTGTCATCAAGAGTCTTTATGATGTTGTGAATGATCGTGAAGTGTTGGACTTGAAGACTGGTCGTAACACTATCGGTGCCAATCAGCTCGTGTTATTCGAAGACACGCCATTGTCCTGGCAGGCCTGGGATACCGAGGTGTTCTCGTTGGATAAATACAAGTACCTCAGTAGTGGTGAGGTGTCTATTAACGAGTCTGGACCATTGAGATCGTCTCTGTTTGTTGTTCACAAGATTAGTGAAGAATCATCTATCCAGACCATCATCTCGTTAGACGGATTGGAATCTCTTGATGACCCTTCGATGATTGAGTTTGATTGTAAAGTTGACTGGAACGAGTCTCGCAAGTTTTTGAAAGTTGAGTTTCCAGTTGATGTGCACTCTGACTACGCAAGCTACGAGACCCAGTTTGGTATCACTCGCAGACCTACGCATTACAACACTACATGGGACGTTGCCAAGTTTGAAGTATGCCACCACAAGTTTGCGGACTATTCGGATCACTCTTATGGTGTCAGTATCATCAACGACAGCAAGTATGGATTCTCTACTCATGGAAACTTGATGAGATTGTCGTTGTTGAGATCTCCAAAGGAGCCAGATGCACATGCTGACATGGGCAAGCACCACTTCAAGTATGCCATTTATCCACATACCGGTGCCCTGAATGCCAAGACGGTGGAGCTAGCATACAACTTCAACTTTGACCTTATCTCTCCATACTTTGTCAACTCGGGCTCCTTGGACTCGTCGCTGGACTTGATCCGCATCAAGGGAGATGACAGCCTGGTGTTGTCGCATGTCAAGAGAGCCGAGGACGATGTGGATGTTTCTCTAGGTGATCTTCCAATTAAGGTGAATCGTAAGAATGGCACCGCCATTGTTGTCAGAGTGTATGAGTCGCTCGGTGGCAGGGCCAGGGGAAAGCTTGTATCCAAGGGCAAGAAGGTTCTGGAGGTGTACAAGGTGAACCTGCTTGAAGATGAGCTTGAGCGCGTGAAGACCGTAGAGAGTTCTTCCGGGGAGACGGAGATTCCACTCGATCTGAGAGCCTTCGAAGTTGTTTCCTACAAGATTGTCTTTGGATAAGTCCAACTGTTTTTATACTGTTATGACATGTTTTAGTTCGTTTTGAACTCATTTGTAGAGCCGAGTATCGGCGAAGAAGCGGGTGTGGGGGTGCTTGCCGTCGCGACGGGTATAAAGTCTAAAGCGGAGAAGTTTACTCGGCACTTTGTCTTCCTTAACCCCAAAGGAAACGACTGTCTTCGATTGACTCAGATCAATAGAGAGCATTTGACCACCGAAAAGACTAAAGAGACAATGGCGACGCCGACTGTCACGTTACTACCACCGGAGACTTGCACGAACTATGCCCTTCTACCCAACGAGAAGCTCCTAAGCGTTTCCATCCCAACCTCGGCAAACCCACAAGGAAGAGGTCTCGTGGGCATCCTCACAGTGCCACCAGCTGCCCTGCTAGACGAGACGACGATGCTCTCCGCTACAGCTTCTGCTGATCATCCACATCCACCGACCCACCGACTCGCCATTGTGCTCCACGGTAAAGGGGGACATAAGAACTACTGTTATCAAGCGCTCGTGGCGGAAGCCCTCGCCACCAAGTTGGGAATGTACTCCTTCCGGTTCGATTTCCGTGGATGTGGTGACTCTCAGGAGAATGAGCAACCCGAGAAGGGCCGTAAAGTGCTAGAGGATATCGAGGACATTGAGCTCGTGTACGACGTGTTCAAGCGAGGAGGAGACTATGCCGAGATCGGAACAAATCTAGTGCCAAACAGCATCATTGGTCACTCTAGAGGCTCCGTCTCGATGTTCCAGTGGGCCCTGAAGCAGCAAACGAGACTCGAGATGGGACAGAGTTTCCAATTCGTGCCAAATCTTATCAACTGCTCTGCTAGATACATGGCCAAGCGACTACTGAGGGACCTTGAGGGCAAAGGTGCCTTTGCAAGTGTGCTCAACCAGTACAGACTGGGTGAATACCGGGACATCAAGATCCCTGCTGAAGAAGTTATTGATCTCGCAAGCCAGGACCTCAGCAAAGTGAAGCTTCTCGACGATGAGATCCAAGTGTTAAGCATTTACGGCATGGACGACCATATAGTCCCGCTCTCTGATTCGACATACTTTGCCAACCTGCTCGGCTCAAGACACCAACTCACTTTCATCCCACACGCAGATCACAACTTTTATGGTATCCAAACAATTGACGATGATAATGCAGACGAGTTTAACCCACAAGGCTATCCCTTGAACAAGAAGAGGAAGGTTAATTGGAACTACAAGGTGACCGAGACCATTGTCGATTGGCTCCACACATCCAACGATGTGCAGAGGTACAAGCGTGCCACGCAGGAAGTGTACTATTATCCGAGATGGAGGGACATTGAAGGTATCTCCAACTTCAGAGACATTGGTGGCTGGAGAACAGAGGACAACAAACATTATGTCAAGGCGGGCATTATATTCAGATGCGCCAACCCTTCAAACGTTACCGAGTTCGGAAAGACCCAGCTCAAGACCCTTGGCGTGACACAGTTCTTTGACTTTAGATCTCTTCCTGAGTTCACCAAGGCCGGTGGCCTGTCTATCACCGGTATCGATGTGAATAACGTGCCCGTGTTCAGTGATGTCGATGTGTCGCCTCAAGCCATTGCGCAACGTTACAAGAATCTACTGGCATCGTGGTACACCTACAAGTACGTCTACGAGGACATGTTGAACCACGGTGTCAATGCGTACAAAAGTGTTCTTCTGTTCGTTAGGGACAACCCATCCACTGGTGTCGTATACAACTGCACTGCTGGTAAGGACAGAACCGGTGTCATGACGATGCTAATCCTCCTATTGCTGGGTGTTGATCACCACACAATTGCCAAGGAATATGAACTTACCACTATTGGGCTCGTTCCTGACCATGCTAGGATCAAGGAGGACTTTTATATCCAAATGACAAAGTTGCAAAAGAGGCTGGAGTATGATCCAGATGTCGCTGCAGCACATAAGCAGCTCAATGCCAATGCTTCTATGGAGGAAATGTTTGAAAACTTGATCAGCTCGAGATACGAGAGTATGATTAGCACAATTGAGCTATTCAACCATAAATTTGGTGGTATTGAACAGTATTGCAAGTCGAAACTTGGGCTTACACAGGAGGATATAGACACCATCAGACGCAATTTGCTAACAAAATCGAGTCCGTACCCGGACCAAAATTCGACATGGAAACACCGTCAATCGATGGGTAGCCTTCTTTAGAGTATCTAGTAAATGAATAGAGTAATTTACCGCAAATTTATACCCAACAATAGTGCATTATGGGTTATTACTTGTATCTCGCTCGGCAAATCCCGCTCGTTGGGAGGTGGGTGACTTTCCCCACACATAATGCATGTTGGAATTGCCGAGGCGCAAAAGACCGGGGTAGACTTCCTAGAGCTTTAAATTGTTCAGGTATAAACAGCACAGCTCAGGGCCTCTTTAGGAAGTTTGTCCTCCACAAGACACCATTTAGAGGTCATCAAAATGACCAAAGACACCATCGTTACTCGTCTACGAGACGATCTCGTTCCAGGGTATCAACTCCCATCAAACGAACGTCTTCTCTCATTGCGTCGCCCAAACTCAACCACCCACAACAAGGAGGGAATAGTGGGCATCTTCACCGTGCCTCCGACATCTTTGCTCTCTGAACGTGAGATCATTACCACGCCCACATCGTATAATAGGCACTACCCTCCGACACACCGGCTCGCCATTATCCTCCACGGCACAGGCGGCCATAAGAACTACTGCTATCATACCCTCCTGGCCACTGAGCTCGCTTCCAAGCTCGGTTATCACGTCTTCCGTTTCGATTTTAGGGGTAACGGCGATTCACAAGAGGTACCCGATGTAACTCAAGGTCGGAGTGTCAAGTCAGAGGTTGATGATGTCGAGTGGATCTACGACGTGTTCAAAAATGGCGGTCACTTTACTGAGATTGGGATCAATCTGATCCCAAATGTCATTGTGGGACACTCGAGGGGATCTACTGTGATGTTCCAATGGGCTATTAGACAACAAGTGAAGTGTGAGAGTGGTGAACCGTTCCAGTTTGTCCCCAGCTTAGTTAATTGCTCGGGGAGATACAGATCGAAACTGGTCATTGATGAATACCACTTGGAAGATGGTGGTGGCCAATCAGATGATGATGAGGATGAAGATGATACAAGTTTCTCCATGTCACAGTACAGATTCGGTAAGTTTACTGAAGTTCCCCTCGTGAAGAATGAGCTTCTTGATCTTGCAAAGCAGGACTTCAGTGGTGTCAAGGGATTAGACCCTGAGATTCAAGTTTTTAGTATCTATGGTCTCCATGATACCATAGTCCCCGTTGATGATTCGTCCTTCTATGCTAATGCACTGGGAGGAAGACATGAACTTGTGTTCATCCATACTGCTGACCATAACTTCTACGGCACAGAAACGATTGATGAAGAAAACTCTTCAGAACTCAATCCTGATCATCTCCCACTCACAAAAAGACGTAAGGTAAACTTCAACTATCAAGTCAAAGACCTCATCACCGACTGGCTTCACACCAGAAGCGATGTTCAAAGATACAAAAGTGCTACTCACGAGGTGTATTACTATCCAAGATGGAGAGATATTGAAGGGATATCCAATTTTAGAGACATTGGAGGTTGGAGAACAGCGGACAATAAGCATTATGTCAAGGCTGCTGTGATATTCCGTTGCGCTAATCCATCCAATGTGACTCCACGGGGCATCAGGCAGCTTAAGACTCTGGGAATTAGGGCCTTCTTTGATCTCAGATCTAATGAGGAACTTGAGAATGCCGGTTCACTACATGTTGATGGTATCGAGGTGTTCAATACACCGGTGTACAAGAACACGGACATGTCACCACAGGGGATTGCTCGTCGTTACAAGCACCTATTGGGGTCATGGTACACTTTCAAATATGTCTATGAGGAGATGTTGAAGCAAGGTGGTGATGCTTTCAGGGCTGTGCTAATGTATCTTAGAGATCATCCAGGTGATGCAATCGCTTATAACTGTACTGCCGGTAAAGATCGTACGGGACTCATGACGATGTTAATCTTGTTACTTCTTGGTGTTGATGATCATACTATTGCTAAGGAGTATGAGTTGACCACTGTGGGTCTCCTACCGGACCATCCGGGTCTTAAGAAGGGATTTATGACTATGATTGCCAAATTGAAGAAAGATCTTGAGACTGAGGGCCACGATGATGATAATCTAAAGCATGCCATGTGGGAGTTATCACCTGATCAGATGTTTGAAAATATGATCAGCTCGAAATATGAGACTATGATTAGTACCATTCAGATGTTCAACCTAAAGTTTGGTGGTATTGAACAGTATTGTAAGGAGAAACTACGGTTGACTCAACAAGACCTTGACACTATCAGGAAAAACCTATGGGCTAAGAGTACACCTTACCCTGATCAGAACGCAAAGTGGCACCATCGCTCTAGTATGGGGAGTCTTTTATAGACTCACTTTAAGTAGCATTACCATTAATTAGAAGTTATAAGTTCTCAATACAAAGACAGGTGGTAGGGGCACACTGGAGATAAGCGTCTCGTTTGACACCTTCGAAGGTAGATGATTGATATGTACTACAAGAACTACAAGCCATTGACGCATACTAAACAAAGATTTAGTATAAAAATATGTGTAATGTTGATACAATCCACGTCAGGATCAGAAAGAGAATGAAAAAAACAATAATAATAAACAATCAATATTAGCTTGATCTAAGATCTCACCAGACGTCCACGCAACCGGTGCGGGGGGAAAAGGAAGGGGAACGAGACAGATAAGACAGACTCTTCACTTCTGGATGTGAACCTCCTTATCCTCCTCGACTGTAGCAACATCGTCTTGCTTTTGCAAAGTCTCAGCGTGCAAACCTGGGAGCTTGACACTGTCACGCTTTTTGTTAGTATCTCAACTGATAAGGACCCCACATCAACTAGTGCGTTAAGATAACAATGATACGTACGCGAAGCCCTTGATAAGGTTGTACTCGTGCGTGATTTCACCTCCAACCTTGCTGAGGGAATCTTTGAACCTGTTTATTGTGTTAGTTAGTCAATGATCTGAAAAGGGGTCGGTCATATATGATCGGGAACATACTTTGCTGGATCTGCTGACTCCTTGAGGGTGACCTGTGGTGTTGTCTGTTAGCATTGGATCTTGAGATTTCTTACAATTGAATCTTCCGTGATTATATCAAACACCATCTGGGTCCCTGCCTCTTCGGGGAGCCAAGACGGGTGGCGTTAACGTGGGGAAGTTTAACAAGTTGAGACGGGGGGAAGAAAGCAACCCCCCGAACCAGATCAACACAAGACACGTACGATAAAGCTCTTCTTTTCTTCAGACATTGTTATTTTTCAGTGTTACTTTAGTGATAGACAACTGTATCTATGTTTGCTCCTTGTAGTGTAACAAGATCAGGAGAGGTTTACTTTTAAAGAAGGTGAAAGCAAGTGGAATTGCTTGCCCCTCGAAACCTGCGCGGCTCCAAATTTAAAGTGTGGCGCGAAAAAGATGTTTTTGAAGGGATTCGAACATGGGACAAGTTCGGCACTAATCGGCTTTAATTTATCCCTTCTCTATTACTCTTTATCCTCTTCAAAACTCTTTATAGCTTTTCTATCTTGTGGTCCATGATTCATTAGATCACAGAGCCAGAACTATACTACATAGTAAAGCAACATTACAACATTATAAACTCCAAACAAATACACAGAATCACTGATCAACAGGACCCGCTTTATCGCTCTCATCCTCTTTGATCTCCTCACTGGTCTCATTATCAATCAAGTCATTGTCAGTTACTTCCTGCTCAGGCCACACTTCCTGCTTACTGACACTGTTTGTCTCCTCTGCACTGGTGTTGTTAGCACTCAACTGACCAGCTTGTTGCCACGATGGGATAGATTGAGACGAGGAAGCCATGTTCTGTTGCCAAGTTGGGATAGAGTTGGATGATGAGCCAGCACTCGATAACTCTCTTTGCCAAGATGGGATGCTTGAAGAAGCGATGCCAGACTGTGTGGAGTTTGGTGATCCTGGATTAGACTTAAGGGTGGACTCAGATGGAGCAGTGGCTGGAGCAGTGGCTGGACCCTTTTGGAAATTGTTCTTCTTCAAGATCTCAGATGCAGATGGAATGGAAGACACAGCTGGCACTGGTGACTTCTTTGTACCATTGCCATTGATCTCTGTTGTAAGAGAGTTCTTACTCTTAATCAATGCCTGCAAAGACTGTAGCTCATGTTGAATACTAACAACTTCACCAGCAATAGATGCCTGTTGTTTCTCAATCGCTCTCTCAAAGCTTCCCTTCAAGTTGTCAATTTCGAGCTTCAACACTTTAAGATCATCTTCAACCTTAGTGTTCTTCTCCTTCGTCGCATTGACCATCTCCTCAACAGATGTGATGGTCTTGGAAATCTCTTCAGCTTTTTGAAGCTCATTCTCTTTTAATTCCTTCTGCACTTCGCCCATCTCTTTCAAAACGGCCTCAATGCGAACAAATTCTTCATCAATTGACTCCTTATCAGCCTCGAGTTGTGACTTACTCTGTGGAATAATATTTGGCAAAACATATCTCTTAGTGATCTCGTATAGAGCATAACCAACACCAACAGTGGCGGTAGCCATGATGAAGTAATCCTTCCAATCACGTTCAGGAACCGGTGGTGGCGCAGGGGCATAATACTGCTGATGGTATGGCTGCTGTTGCTGCTGTTGCTGCTGCTGTCCATCGTTTGTCGACACAGATGATGATTCTGGAAACGAGGACGACTTAGACGAAGTGTATGACGAATCCTGAGATCTCTTAATGGCCTCTTCAATTTCCGCCTTGGTGAGAGACTTGCTTTCCAAGAACTCAACCTTCTTCTCAAGCGGAGCAGATGCCGTCTGTGGATCCCGCAGGAACTCAACAGCCTTCCCAATAACGTCTTCACGCAAAGACATAACTCGTTATTTGGCTTCGGCTAATAATGGTGGCGTCCGTATTAGTGCTTGGGAAAAAAAGCTTATCGATGAGTTGAGCTCTTTTTGGAGTCATTCGAAAAAGTGGAGAAAACCCGAACATCTCAGGTTCCTATAAGAACTAACCGAGGCACCTTTTTATTGTTTGTAAATACTAGACATTTTGAGTTACCCCACTGGTGTTAGAGTAATGATATAAACAACATAGAGTAATAGAAGAATTTCCTATAGCTTTGAGGTCTCAACGATATAAAATTTGAATTCTATTACCATCGAAGGTATATACTTCACCTACAAAAGATTATATTGTTTTCTTCTGAGGGAATGTTGGATAATAAACACATATTTTCTATCATTCATTTATTCTAATTCTCTATCATAAAAATTTGAGATTTCATTCTTGCAACAGCTATCAAAAAATAAGAATTATAATGAATTCTGTACCCCTTTGAACCCCTACTTTTACCTTAGTATCATCATTTTGCGCTCATAAGGAACACATTTGGTGTTCGGGTTAATTGTGTATGAGATGTCCGGGTGGGTTTTCATTATCTATGGGCATATTCTTGAGAGAATGATCACCTATAGCTATTCTCTAAGAGTAAGTGTACAATGTAGAGTTGAAAATAGCATCATAATATCAATCAAAACTGAAAATAACTTACTTTATTGATTGCGGATACTAATGAGCTATGATGCTCTCCAAGTCCGACGGATTAGACTTGCAGGTAAATAACTTTTCTAGCGGAGGAATTGACCTAGAGTTGATTGAATGCTCCTGATATAGGCACTATATACAAGCATATGTTTCAATCTTCAACTTCAAATGATAGAGCCTCAAAGGGAGACGAATGCGTCAAGCCGTTGACATCGAAAGGACCGGCAGAACCGAAACAGAGACGATCCTCAAAGATGGTATCCTCTGCAATATCAGATGCCAATTCCTGACTATCCAATGGAACATTCTCAAAACTGAGTCCTTCAACTTTGAATGGATGCGTTGTGTCTATGTCAACCACCAAGAACTCAATAGTTGTGTCTTCATCAGCGGAAAACTCCATATTTTCAAGAACAAGGATATCAGCACCAGCACCCCATTGACCGCCACCAGCAATGACCTTATGGATCTTTGAGCCTCTACCAGTGCTAACTTTGGCAAATACATCAACGGTCTTTTTGATACCTGCCTCATCCAACAGTTGCATCAAAACTTGAGCAGCGCTTCCACCTTCGAGGCTCTTCAAGACATTACCATTTGTTTCGGAGACAGACCAAGTGGATTCACCAAGCTTCTTCAAGTGAGACAAACGTTGGGTCCTTCTGATATTCAATGGAATCCCAATGTCCAATTCCTTGAGGTTTGCCCAACTTGAGCCGTTCTCTTCATCAACGATGAACATCGTCGATAGAACACCATCTCCTAGCAACTGAGTGCCATTGGCAACTTCAACACTTGTATTTACTCCACCTTGCCAGTTTAAGTTTAATTGACTCCTCACGAAATGCCACTGTTTCCGCTTTGGCTCTCCAAACGAATGAGGCGTAATCTTCTTAATATCCATCCTCGTATCCATCCACAATTCCGAAATATTGTTAGGATGGGACGATGAGAGTGACCCAGCCATGACAATCTGTAAATCTGGGTTGGTAGATGTGAGTGATTGGATCTCAGTGATGGCGAATTCTATACATGATGGTGTGGAGAGTAGCAGAAGAGATCTGGGCTGGAATGGGGTAGTGACAAGAGATGATGCAAGTGTATAGTTTTTCGGGTTTGCTACTGTTCGAATCCGATGGAGGGAATAAAGAAGCGGAGAAGATCTCATTGCTCAAAACTTGCGGTTAAACTATGGGCGTTTCAAGATGTATGCTCGTAAAGGGAGAGTAATCATTGGCTCGAGTGGACCATATTTATTTCTTCCATAGATCAGAAATTATCGCGGGGTAAAAATGGGCCATATATTTCTACACATTTGTCTCTCGTTAAACATCTACAACACGTTAATAACACAAATAAATATTGGAATTACGATTTAGTTATGGTGTATGCACCTTATTGAGATCCCTGAGCGTAGTAGTGCAAGTATGCGGACTGAGTCTTGACACCTTCGATATAGTTGGAGACATCCAACTTTTCGTTTGTAGAGTGGGCACCGTCATCACCTCTACCGATTGGCAAGAGAAGAACAGAGGTCTTGAGTTCCTTTTCGAAAGTAAGAGTGATTGGGATAGAACCACCTTCTCTAGTGAGGTCTGGGTCGATGTTCCAGACGGCCTTAGTGGCTTTTCTGGCAGCGGTGAAGTTGTCGTTGAATGGATCACTGAGCCAGTAGTCACCGTCGTGGATGAGCTCGGCTTCGCATGTGTTTGGAGAGTTCAAGAGCTTGAACTGTTCGTTGACGTGGTCGACAATCAATTGGGTCAATTTCTCAGAGGAAATGTCCGGAACGGTTCTGATAGAAAACTTACCCTTGACCTTGGCTGGGATGACAGTCTTAGCACCAGCCTCGGAGAAGGCACCTTCGATACCGTGAATGGAAAGGGATGGATATCTCCATCTGTGCTGAAGAATGTCCTTCTTAGTCTTGTAGAGAGCGGTGTCGGAACCGGTGGCTTGGTTCAAGACCTCAACATCAAATTCGATATCATCGTACAACTTGTCCTCCTCTTCAGTAAGCTTCTTAACTTGCTCATCGATACCCTTGATCAAGATCTTACCGTCTGTGTCAACGAGTGTAGCAAGGATCTTAACGAGGTCGGTCATTGGTTCAGCAACGATACCACCAAACAAACCAGAGTGAAGGTCTGCAGCAGGACCCTTAACAGTGATCTGGTAGTAGTTGACTCCTCTGAGACCGTATGTCAAGACTGGCTTTGTAGTACCCAACCAGTAGTTGTCAGAGATGGTGACGGCATCAACGCCCTTGAAGTAGCCAGTGGCCTCCTTAGCGATAAGAGCGTCCAAACCGAGAGAGCCGGACTCCTCCATACCTTCAAAACAGGTGATCAAGTTAACTGGAAGTTCGAGGCCGAGCTCCCTGTGGGCCTGAATACAGTTCAACCAACCCATAACTGGACCCTTGTCATCAGAAGAGCCTCTACCGTAAAGAACATCGTTCTTTTCAACGAGTTTGAATGGATCAGTGTTCCAACCGTCCTCAAGGGCAGCTGGCTGGACATCGTAGTGACCGTACACGAGCACAGTCTTCTTTGATGGGTCCTTTCCGAAACGGGAGAGCACAATTGGTGGCAATTGCAAATTAGCATCAGCGACTGGTGGTGGCTGGGTACCGAGTTCTCTCAATTCGATGTCTTCAGCACCGAGAGCCTCGAGCTCGGCTTTCAAGAACTCAGCAGTCTTGACAACTTGTGGTCTGAGGGACTCATCACCGGAGACGGATGGGATCTCGACGGCCTTGCGGAGTCTGTCGATGAATTGAGGCTTGAGTTCATCAATCTTTTTGAAGAGAGCGGAGAAATCTGGCTCTGACATGGTACTGTAGTCTCTCTTTTCTGACATGAATTGCGTTGTTGAGAATGCTGTGCGGTGGATGCGATTGGCCAATGGTCTGGTGAAGGAAGCTCTGAAGAATGCTGTGGTGGGCAGGAGTCTCATTCGCCTTTGTGCGTCCAGTGTGGCAACGGGGGGGCAAATTGTTCACGCAGTTCTGGTGCTTTATCTTTGCCGAACAAACTCGACGAGTGTTCGGATCGAGTACCGCATTCGGTATCGTGGTGCCGTACATCTTACGAATGGAGAGGGCACGCGTTGCCTTGAATAACCGAGAACATTTGTCAAATATCCAGGGTGTTGAGCAGTGCCTACAAGTAATATGTATCTCATCATTGTGAGATAGACTGATATATTGCAAATATGATGGAGCTTTCTAAGAGTAATAACAGAAGTATCAGGTTACCCGATCTGCTTAACTAGCCCGAACATTGAACATGCTCTACTAAACAGCACAAATATTAACTCCAACAAAATCCGGCATGGTGTAGTGGCTAGCACAGTTCGCTCTCACCGAGCAGACCGGGGTTCGATTCCCCGTACCGGAACTTTTATTTTTTATTCTTTACTGATCTCTATGGTAGGGGCAACACTTATTGTTATATGATGTCTTATAGATCATCTATTTTAGACAGTTTCACAGATTATGAGGGTCATATTTAGCTCAAGAGTAGTCCTCTGAGAGATGAAGATTTGAAGTTTCAGTTATGCTGTTAAGGAAAGAAACCCCAGAAACATGCAAATCAGGGAAAAGCGCCTCCGGTTCCTTAACACAAAGTCATCATCGACGAATGTTTTAGAAGGACGGGCACAAGTGCCATCATTTCGACTTGATCCAAAAGCAATTAGTTATAGTAAAGACAAAGATCAAAAGAAGATCTATCGCTATTCCAATAGGTGTCCCACTGTCGGACACTTTGCTATTTTGAACTAATCCGCTACTAATATCGCACGCAAACCCTACACACTCGAACTCATATTATTCGTTGATCAAATCATCAACATGAAAGTTTCCACATTTATCCAGCTGTTTATATATTCCCAAATTGTGTATGCCAACTTCTTTGTCCAATTGAAGAATCCGGCAACACTCGAGCAACTTTTAGCCAATGATGATAAAGTGACTGCTTCAAACCATCACATTAGAGGTTTGGTTGAAAATGTTATATCTTTCGGAAACTTTACCGGTTTCTCAGGTCATTTCCATAGAGATGTCATTAAGCGTTTGTTGAAAAGTCCTATGGTCTTGAATATTGTTCGTGATGTCCCCATCAAAGTCTTTGATCATGAGAACCCCGATGATACAACACATTACAACTATAGTGATGAGGCCATGAAAACTGAGCCCCATGACAACTCTGGCTATCAAAGCACCGAATTCGAGACACAGTTCATGGCACCTAGACATTTGGCAAGATTGTCAAGACGTAGTACTTTACCATATAATGAAAGTGTCAACTACTACTATGATCCACGATTCCTGGGACAGGATGTTAATGCATACATCATTGACACAGGAATCCATTCTGAGCATCCAGATTTTGAAGGACGTGTTATTCTCAGCAAGGATTTTACCATGTTCCGCAATCGTGGAGATCAGAGTGGGCATGGGACCCACGTTGCTGGTCTTGTTGGTTCAAAGACATTTGGCGTTGCTAAGAAAGTCAATTTGATTGACCTTAAGGCATTGGGGAGCCACGGAGAAGGGACCCTCAGTACCGTTCTCTCAGCTCTTCAATTTGCAGTAACCCACAGACAAGAGTCAGGTGCCAAGGGTGTTGTTAATCTCTCTTTAGGATCATTCAAGAATGATGTTTTAAACTCTGCTATTGACAATGCTGTTGAATCAGGACTTGTTGTTGTTGTTGCAGCTGGTAATTTCGGTTCAGATTCTTGTCTGTCAAGTCCAGCAAGTGCTTCTCGTGCAATCTCTGTTGGTGCCATTGATGATAGAAATGACAAGATTGCCAAGTTCAGTAACTGGGGGCAATGTGTTCACGTTTTTGGTAGTGGTATTGGTGTTCACAGCGTTTCACATGTCTCAGAGACACAGTCGATGGAATTGAGTGGTACCTCTATGAGTAGTCCTGTAATTGCTGGCCTCGCTGCTGTCTTGTTATCAAAAGGTATTGAACCAAACGATATAAAGTCTCTAATTATTGAGATGAGTACGCATGGATCCATCATTGGCTCTATCAATGGTTCTCCCAACCACATTGCCTATAACGGTGTTTACAAGAGTGATGATACTTTCCCAGAAGATGCCTTTTGGAGTGAGGATACACATGGTCCTGTTTTCCAGCCACTTTACAAAAATGCTATGGTTCCATCGCTCAATTCACAGGAGTATGCACAGAAGGACATTGATGGATGGGCCAGGTATCTCTCGAAGATCAATCCATCAGCCATGAGCGTGTTGTTTCGTGCTGAGGACGACGAGGACGACGAAGGCAATGAGACTAAGTTCTATGATGAAGATGTTCACACTGACTTCAATCTCCAGGTGGAAAGTTTGGTGAATGAAGATGGTGATCTAGCTCTTCTCTATGATGATGAATATGTCTCCAAAGAGTAAGCTACAGTTGATATGATTTATCTATGCTGGGAGACATTATCCCTGAGTTACCAAAGTTTCAGTAGTACTGTATGATAAAATAACTGTACAATGCTTAAGCAATAGACTTGTAGGAACTATCTCTAACCTCAACAAGGACTTTTACTTAAAAAAAGATGCCGAGGTCCAAGTAGTAGTTTGAGGTCTCAGCGCGAAACCCGCTTTCCGGTTACCCCGCGTTTTATCAACAGCATTGGGGAATATATAAAGAGGTAAGAATAGCCCTTGGGTGTTACTGTATTTTTCGATATTAGATAATAAGCAGCCGATATAGTTCAAACATGTCGCTTCAAGAGATGCGTGAAGAGCGCGAGAAGTGCTCTTTCAACACACGTGAACTTACGTACTTCCTCGATGGTGGAAAGGACAAGACACTAGAGCTCGAGGAGATGATGACTTCCTTTGAGCGTGATCCTATCTTCAAAGTTCCAACTTATGATCTAAGTTGGAAAGAGCAGCGTGAGATGTCTTTTAAGAGAATCACCCGCATGGTTCCCTTCTTGAGCTTGGACGGTGAGGAGAAGTTCAACAAGAGAATGGGACTGCTCGCCATCATTGATGGTGCCACTTACACTAGACTCGGTGTCCATTTCGGACTCTTTACACAAACTGTGAGGGCATTAGGAACACCAGAACAGTTCACACACTGGTGTGTTGATAAAGGTGGTCTCAAATGTTCCAAGTTCTTTGGATGCTTTGGTATGACTGAGCTAACTCATGGGTCTAATGTTGCTGGATTACAGACTCTTGCTACCTATGATGAGGATGATGGCTGTTTCGTGATCCATACTCCACATCTCGGTGCTACAAAGTGGTGGATTGGAGGTGCTGCTCATTCTGCTACTCATTGTGTTGTCTATGCTAGGCTGATTGTAAAGGGTAAGGACTATGGTACAAAGAACTTTGTTGTTCAGCTTAGAGATGTTAACACTCATGAGCTTCTCCCTGGTATCGCTATTGGAGACATTGGTAAAAAGATGGGAAGAGATGGTATAGACAATGGTTGGATCCAGTTTACTCACGTTAGAATCCCAAGATTCAACATGCTAAGCAAGTACACAAGTGTTGATGATGAAGGTAACGTCTCCAAACCAAAGTTTGCCGAACAACTCGGATACACAGCTCTTGTGATGGGTAGAGTGACCATGGTTTACGACTCATACACTACTGGAAAGAGATTTATTACTATTGCCCTGAGATATGCTGCCATGAGAAGACAGTTTGGAAATGATGGTACAGGAAAGGAGAAGAAGATCATTGACTACACTCATCACAGAAGAAGACTATTCCCACTTCTGGCTTCGGTATTTGCCCTTAATGCCTCCAGTGCTGAGGTTGAAGCATTCCAGAAAAAGGCTCAGGAATCTGTGCTCTCCGGAGACATGGACAAGGCTCTACCAAATTTGAAAGATCTGTTTGCCCTATCTGCTGGTATGAAGGCCTTTGGTACCTGGGAGACATGTAAGATCATCGATGAGGGAAGACAAAGTTGTGGAGGTCATGGGTACTCTGGATACAATGGTTTCGGTCAAGGCTACAATGATTGGGTCGTCCAGTGCACTTGGGAGGGAGACAACAATGTCTTGAGTTTGAGTTGTGGTCGTGCTTTGATTCAGAATTATTTGGCATTGGAGAAGGGAGAGAAGCTAGGTGACTACTCCAAATACTTGGCCAATGACGTCTCGACTTTCGAGTTGAAGACTTCCCAGCTCGAAGACATTGAACAGATCATCAGTGCATGGGAATTCATCTCTCAGAATCTGGTTAAGAAGGCTACTGCTAGCTACAAGAATTTCCTCAAGGCTTCTGGGAATCAGGAAGATGCATTCGAAAAGGTTTCATCCAACAGATTTGAAATTGCCAAGATCCACACTAAGCTCATCACTTTGAAGACTTTTTACTCGAGGGTCCAGAAAGCAAAGGCCGAGATCAAGCCAGTTCTGACTCTTCTTTGTCAGTTATATGCCCTTTCCATCACCGTTGAGAACATTGGTCAGCTCTACTCCTTTGGAGTGATAACCGGCTCCGATTTCACACAGCAGGTGAACTTCAAGATTGATGAGATTAATGAGAAATTAAGACCAGATATTGTGGGTATCACAGACTCTTTCAACCTAAGTGACTTCTTCATTGCCTCACAGATTGGTAAGAAGCAGGGTGGCATTTATGAGGAATACTTCTCCTTTGTAAACAGTCAGACTGGGAAAGAGCAAATTCCATACTACTACGAGACTGTCTTTAAACCGTATCTTCACAGAAGTTTGGAACAGAACGATAATGAAGATTGAGCAAGACGCTCAGTCCCTCTCGACTATGAGTTATGTTAGTGATACATTTAAGTTATTTGTGTAAGTGTATATGAAATGATCAAAGAAAAGACAAAACTGAGATTCTAGTAGACGAATCTGAAGTCGAGACGCTTGTTACCCTTATCTGTAGTGTTTTCGATATAGTCATCCTGTTCGTCTTTGGACAGCTTGTTCCACACCTTATCTCTCTGTGTGTTTCTCCACTTGTAGTAAAAAATGGCCAAGATACAGGCAACAAAAGAGGCAATGGTGATGATGATCAACTGAAGGTTACCTCTATGATACAATGGCTTGTCATCATCACGATAAATGTTGGAAGCAACGATAAAGGCAGCCTGAGCGAACATATTCACCAGAGCCGCACTGACGGCTCTAGATCTGACAGAGTTGGAGTTCCAAGAGCACCAACTGATAGTGATGACGGCTGGACAGTTTCCGAGAAGTAATGTGAGGATAGCGTATGTCGGCCAGACTTGAACCTGTGATCCTGGCCAGAAACGAAGTGGTACTAGGAGGGAAAAGATGTATGCTGATGTGAAGGCAAGTGTCAAAGCTCTGATCTTGAATCTCTCAGAGGCCCATCCACAAACAATTGTCTGGATCACCGTGAGGAAATTATATGGAATGGCCAAGAGATTGGTGTCAAATGTGTTGAAACCAAGTTGACGAAGCGTGAGTGTCAAATAATTGCTGACAGGAGTTGCTCTGATATCCATCAAAAAACGTATGATGTAGATTGGAAGCAAATCATAGTCAAGAACCGAACTGAATAGTTCTTTCAAACCGACTGGTTGTCTGTTGTTCATGTCTCCCTTTGATGGGTCATCTCTCAGAACACGGTTGACAACAATCTTCTCCTCTCTATCAGTAAACCAACCATTCGGTCTGAACCATGCCTTTGTATCAACAGCAGAGGCTGGCATCAAGAAGAAACTGGCAATACCGACAATAAGGGTCATGACAGCTTCAATCAAGAAGACCCATTGCCAACCATGAGGAAGAGGGCCACTCTTGATCTGAAGTAGACCAGCACCGAGCAAGGAACTAAAAATGTTGGTCAGAGGGTTGGCAAGATAGAAGAGGGAAAGTCTTAGTGGAAGTTCAGAACCTTTGTAAAAGTATGACATCCACAAACAAGTGTCACAGATGAAACCACCTTGGAACAAACCGAGCAAAGCTCTGGTGGCTAAGAAGCCAGATCTGTTAGTAATGAAAGTCTGACTCAAGGCAACAATACTCCATATAGAAACCTGCATTGGAATCCATCTGTCTGCACCGACCTTCTTGGAAATCAACTGGGAAGGCAACTCGGCTACAAGGAAGCAGATTTTGTTGATTGTTTGACCAAGATTGTAGTCATTGGTTGTGAGCCCTAAATCATCGAGCATGTTGTCTGACAAGGCCTGGGCGATGTTAGAGCGATCAAAGTCAAGGGCAGTGAACATGATGTATGCCCAGAAGGTGACTCTCCAATCACACTTCCAGATAACTTTACGCTCCTCCTCTCGTGTCCATGTGAAATCTGGATCAAACTTCTCACGACACTCGTACTCAGTGGACTCATAAAGACGTCTATAGTAGTCAGCAATCTTTGGGTCTTTGAAGATGTGCTCGTCAGAGATGTCTGAACTGACAGACTCAACATCTTTAGTTTGGGTAAAAGTTGGGTCCTTGAGTGTGGACTCTGTGGTATACAACGGGTCTGAAGATCCTGAAGAGCGACGTTTTGAGACCAGGCTGGTCAAGAAGCTGGACATCTTATCGGTGAACGTGCAGATGTAGGAAAGACGTTACCATGGGTGCGATCTACATTCAACAGAGAAGAAAACAATGGCTCTTTATAATCCACTCGCCATCGGGGAAAGAGGATGACAATTGATGTGAGAGTATTGAAAGGCACCCATTAAATCTGATAACGCATAAGCCAAATGGGGCAGAGATGTCGCAACTGGTTGTGTCCATTGTGAACTGCGCCACATGCAAGAGCCACTGTCTAACGTCGGCATGTGCTCTTAAATGGCTTTAGGTGGCTTTCGTAATGACCCCTTTGTGGCGTATGTGTGGCTTCATTGCCTCTTTAACCTTGTACCTTGTACCTTGGGGCTTGTAGATTGTGGCTTGGTATACTGCACTATTTTATCTCGGCTTTCCCCGCATATATGTTTTAGGAAAAGAAGCCGCTTTGGTCCTGCATAATCGCTGCTTTATAGATCCAAGATCTGCATAACCCTTCGAACAAGTACTCCAAAAGTCAGAATACTGGCCTCGCCGGTGTCGAAGAAGCAAGTAGTGTGGCTTTCAACGTGTCAAACGGTCAAATGTCCAAATGCGGGTCGACAAGAAGCTCTCTCTGCGGTATCAGTGGGGATTAACTAGATAATCCGGCACAGTCTAAAACCCAAGACACTTTTAGCTGCATGTAGCTACCTGTTCAAGCCTGGTGACTAGAAAAATGCAACTTCCTGGGCACATTTGTGCCCATTTGTTGTTGACTTCCGATGATAGCTTGGCTGTCTCATTGAGAAACACATGACTGATGAGAGACTTACAACGTGCTAATTCTTATATGACTCAATTCACTTGTTGGATGACCCCTAGTACTTTGAAACGATCATTGACAATTTAGTCATAATCTAGACTTTAGTACCATTATAAAAAGGTACCTAAATGATAACTCTTAGGGTAGTGTAATACAATCCGACAAACGCTCTATTTGAAAACAACAAGAAACGCGCTGGTGGTTTAGCGGTAAAATTCAAAGTTGCCATCTTTGAGCCCCCGGTTCGACTCCGGGCCAGCGCATTGTTCTTTATTTTTTTTGCATTTTCTAGACCCTAAAAAGAACTATCTTTGAGATTCAATAGGCTTAAACTGGCTTATTGACCATGGTCTTACCCCAATTTATTGTTGTTCGAATCCTCCCTTCCGAATTCGCTTTTAGCGTCGTGTCTCGGCTCAGCTTCCGCATTGAGTCATAAGACCGAACACACACCCTCCTTGATAAGGGTACCACCGCGTACTTATAAAAAAGCCATTTGTGATTCTTGGATACCTTATCAGAAGCTCATCCCAACAATCTCCAGATGCCACAACAGTCACAGGAACCTTCAACAATGACCAAGCTCAAAGTCTTCCTCCCTATCAATCCACAGCGTGGCGATATCCCAGATCACTTCGAGGCATTCCAAAAGTTCCAGAAGGAGTTTGATGTGATCATTAGGCCAATGTCCTCCGACCTCGAGGAATGGAAGACTGCCCTTGCCGGTGAGCTCTCTGACATCTCAGCAATCTGGATCACTAACGTTGTCTTCACTTTGGCTGGTGAGTTCAACTCGTTGATCGATTTTTTCCCACCTTCGTTGCGTGTAATTGCTGTCCCATGGGTTGGCCATGACAGATTCGACGGTGTCAGATTAAGAGAGAAGGGTATCGTATTGTGTAATGTCGGTGACTCATCAGCTAAGGACGTTGCTGACATCGCTCTCTACCTTGCTCTCGGCACTTTCAGATACACTTCATACTTTGACAAGGCATTCAGAGAGAATAAATGTGATATCACCGCCACGAGAAGAGTTATTGGTGGTACTGATTACGATTCAGAAACAAAACAGCCATTGGTATCCAATGACCCAGCGAGACTGAACTGGGCTAAATACATGACGGTCGGTGGTAAGTCTATGGACTCCCCTTCAGGTAAGATTGCTGGTATTGTTGGACTTGGTGCCATTGGTAAGGAAATAGCTCTAAGACTCTGGGCACTTGGGATGAAGATCGTGTACACCAAGCGTACACCACTATCTGAGGAAGAGGTCAAGGCACTGCCATACGAGCCAGTGTACTACTCTAGTTTCGAGGAGATGGTACCGCATGTTGATCTTCTTGCGCTAGCTGTGCCAAACACCCCACAAACTGAGAATCTCATCAACGAGAATACTATCAAGCTGTTCAAGAAGGGAAGCAGAATCGTCAACATTGGCCGTGGTAATGCCATCGACGAGGAAGTACTGCTCAAGGCCCTGGATGATGGTACTCTAAACTCTGTTGGTCTTGACGTCTTTAGAAACGAACCAAAGGTTGACAAGAGGTTTGCCGACAGATTTGATGTTGTGCTGGCACCACATCTGGGATCTTTCACCATGGACAACTTCAGAGGTGCAGCTGAGAGAACCATTGAAAACATCAGAAACGTGATCGTTGATGATGGTCCAGGTATCTGTCCTGTCAACTAATCTTTGCAGGATCCCTACGACGTCAATTACGCATCTGTCCAGCAAGTCTGGACCTAAATGTGCGCGTTAGACACTTCAATTTTTGAGCCAAGGTTCTTAATAGAACCATTATACTGGGGCATTTAATTAAATATTCAAGCTCTTATGAGTATCATAAATTTTCCAAAATTAGTCTGTGTTGTATACCCCCCTTTATGGCCGTCTTTCAAGGCCCTCATATATGATGCCATTTCAGTTTCTTCTGTTTCCCCTGCCTCCTCTCGGTTTACCACCGTATGGTCTTCTAGTTCCATTATTCTTTCTTTCTCGCAAACCAGTACCTTGCTTCTTGTAAGTGAAGTCAAAACCCATTGCATTGGTTTCCATTTTCATTCGACCATCATCAAAGTTCAAAACCATCGAGCCGACAGATACATCACACAAATTGAAATGCCACTGATTCTGGAAACTAAGATAATACTGATCAGTCTGAAGCCTGATTGTGTTCGAATTGACATCTCGTTTGTTGAAGGATAGTGCCAATGGAATTATGTCATTTTCCTTGGTAGTGTTGATGACTGGAATTCTGTCAAAGCAGTTAAGTGCAATGGACAAGAGGTCTTGTAGTTTTGGTTCATTCATCACAATGTTTTCAATAGTGGATTGTACGTTAACCCATATAGAACTGAGTTGATTGCGGGCTTCGCTGAACTTGAGTTTGTAAAATTCAAAGTTTGGACAGATGCTCAGTTCGTTGAAACTGGATGGGTAGAGGAAATGGAGACCATTCGATACCGTATAATCCATCTTTAAGAAGACACTGAGATGGGAAAGGAGTCCCTCTCTGCTTGGAGCAGGATGAGAAAGCATGATCTTGATGTTGTTGCCCTTGGCATTTTGTTCAACGGTCTTTATGAATTGTCCTATCTGAAGCATCGTCATCCAGACGTTTCCCGGATCACCGGCGACAGGTGAGAATGTAGCCATCTGATCAGGCGAAATGTATGAGTTGAGCTCGTTATCGAATGTTCCATGGTGGAAAAGCTTCTGGTAGGATAAAGAGCCTCCAATACCACATAGAAATAGGTCCATGTCGTCATCAAGTTTGACTGTATGCGTTGTGTTCTCATCCAAGATGAACAGGTTGGGTATCGAGTAAAGACCGAGTCTGAATTTGTTTAACACTGTTGAATCTTCTACCATTCCATAGATGGTGTAAACTGGAACATCGAGTCTCTTTTCACCATTAACAAATTCCATGAGCTCACTGATCTGACACCCATGAAGTATCTTCCTTAAAGCATCAACATCATGATCAACAAACTCTCCATTTGCTCTCGAGAGACCACTAGTCTTGTCAATAAGATTATCTGCCAATAATGGAGAAAAAGCCACGATGTGTCTTAAATATGACTCATGAATCTTTCCAATGGATCCATCATCGAAGAATCCAAAGCTTCCCGTGTGAACCACAATATCGGCACTATACTCCCTCGCGAGCTCGTTCAAAAGACTGAGATGTCCTCGCACTTCTGCCACACAGAGGATCCGTACTCCATTCTTCTGTATTATGCGAGCATCCATGCTGTACTTAGTGTCTTTTTGTATGTCTCAGTCGTTGTTATCTGTGATGTGGGGACCTCTCTTGAGATCGAGTGAGGACGATTCTGGTCACAGAGAGAAAAAGTTGTTTGCGTAGTACACAAAAGGGTGATATGAACAAGTCGATGAGTGTATAAAGATGGTCTCAAATGGGAGAATGGCGTAGAAAATTAGCGTTTGTCAGTGTCGAGATTGACCATTGTGGCGGCGTAGTTGTGTTGGTCTCGAAGCTTGAATTTTTCAAGATCAAAATGGGGGTTACCCTATCGAACAGTAGTGGGGTGGTTCTCTTTTGGGGAGTTTATTAATCTAGTTCATTCGTTAAAGGAAGTGTTTCAATTCTTGATAAATAAATATCTTGAAGGACTTTAGATGATATAGCTTCTTCCACATTTTGACTGGGTCATGGCATTGTGTCTTCAAGCTGAGGAAAGATAATATTCAATAGTACTGACCCCAAAATCTTAACTAGCACCGTAAATCAGGCCCATTCGGGCCGACACAGGACGAACCTCAAGTTCAAAGAAGCAAGCTACTAGCATGTTGTACTCTACTTAGTGATTGTTGTAACACATTAGATTCCCTAACATCTGTGCGTTGGGGACAATTTTGTTCTCGAGGTCAAATCCGTGTACCTTAGTCATGAAACCCAGATTTGACTAATGTTGAACTTTTAATAAACATCCCATTAGCTATTGAATACTTCTACAAGGTACGCATAGCGATAAGAAAACGACTAGAATGGCTCAACCACCGCTAATGACTTTTAACAGGTAAAACTGTACGATTTTGCATAAAGTTGACCTTTTGAGGCCCATTTGAGGCCCATTTGAGGCTCACTTTTTTGCTTTTTGAAGGCTCTAAAACTTATACAACATCTGCAATACTCCCAAAACCACTGTAATATATCAAAACAACCACAATACCACCAAAACAAGCACTATGATCCTTTCATCACTAAGAGAATAGTCGCATTTAAAGACCTCTCTTCTGCATATACTGGTTAGGGCAGCACAAAACGTTAGGGGCAGCATAATGAGTTTTTAGTCTCTTCTCATTTTGGTGAATGATTTGATTTTAAGAGAGTAATATGAGCCTAATATCTCTTATGAGCATTATAGTATGTTGATGTAAGGACTTCTTATCCATATATCGGAAAGAACGCATCTTGAGGAGTTTGGGGGAGAAGATTTGGTGTATACGGGCTACCAATGATAGATTGTCTTAGGAGCTATAGCCGAGACTGTGGTGTTTCTGGTACACAGTCACAATCACGACTTATCAGGAAGACTCCGAAAGCAGATAGAAAACTGCAGTGTCTGGTGTAACTATTGGTTAAGTATTAATATCGAAAGTTTCTAGAATAAGCATAGTATGAAAAGAAATGAAGTGAGGTATTATAGTGTACTCGGGAGGCTATGGAGAAGGGGTGATGACTCAAAAGGTTAGGGTTGGGAGATGTAGAAGGTGATATATGCTACTTAATCGTACAATTGGGATTACAACGGAATATCGAGGTTATAGTTAGATGCTCATTTATTGATCTATGGCGACACGTGGATGCGTAAACAGAATACCCGACCCACTGCAATCTTTCACTTTTTTGCTCATCTTTCAAGAACAGCGGAGGAACACAACCCTTTAAGCACAGTCATGATCTGTGTCCTTAAGGATGACCTTCTGCTGCTTTAGCGCACCAGCCTCGCTGTAGGTGCATGTAGCCCTTCATTATACTCCCGCTGAAACGATCTCCTGATATAAGATCAACAAAGGTGATGATACGGTACAAGAGTAATAGGGATAATGAACCATCCCAAGTCCTTACGACAGATAAACTATGGAACCCTACATCTTTTCAAAAGCTTTACAAGTTAAAGTGACCAAGAGACCACTGTATCAGTGTTTCAATTATATGGGAGCACACTTGTAAGATGTACCCTGTAGGCCCTGGTAGAAATGATAAACTGAGCTGTGAATGACAAAACAAAACGATTATAACAAGCAGCTGGAAATGAATTGCAAACAAACAGAAACAAGATCAAGACCACAATAAAGCAGCCAAAAAACAATAGATTGGTTCAGTATCATCATATCAGATAATGGAAACACTAAGCGGACCAGCCGCTAGTAGTCAACTGAAACCCTTCTCCAGAATGACCTAGTGATTGCAATCCTGGCAAGGAAGCAGCCGGAGCAGAAGCCTGAACGGACCCTGTTGAAGCGTGAGCACCGAGAATACCATTGGTGACATCCTCTCTATGAAGGGTATTAGCCATTTTCAACTCCTGAGTCTGTGTATCATCATCATTTTTGATTGATGAGGCATCACGATCGTGCAACTTGCGATGTCTGATCATGTTTGAGCGGACTGAGAAGAGACGACCACAGTTGTTCCAAGTACATTTGAATGGTTTTTCACCAGTGTGTGAATAAATGTGGGTTTGGAGTGATGATGGTCTCTTGAATTGCTTTTCACACAATGTGCAACGGTTTCTGCGAGCTGTTTCTTCAGTCATACCCAATGTCCCCGTGGAGGAAGCAGATGAGGAGCGCTTGGTTAGTCTGGATGAGTTATCGGTTGGATAAGTTTGAGAACGAGCATGGAATCCATTCTGGATACCGTGAAGAGTTGTATCGAGAACACCTGGGAATGGTCTCTCTTCCATAGGCGGTGGTGGGTTGTTTATCGTTGGTGGTGCTGTGGTTGTGGTGAGGGACGGGAGAGAGTTGGTAGAACCATTGTGATCAATCTGGGGAACCATCTGGGTCATAAAGTCAGACTGTTGTTGTTGAGGTGGTATCGGTGGATAATGCTGTGGATAAAACATCTGCTTACCCTGCGGAGCACTCAACTGTGATTGTTGGAATTGCATGTGTGGTGGAATTGAGTCGTACATTGTTGGCTGAATGACGTGTGAACCATTGACAGATGGTAACGAGAAGGACCCAAGGTTACTGTATTGCATCTGTGTGCCCGGAGCAGTGGTATAGTTGTTATTGTAATTGTTATTGTTGTTGTTGTTGCCATTAGCGTTAACATTATTATTCATGTTGTTACCCATGTTGTTGTGGTTAACGATGCCATTGTTGTTAGCATTGAGGTTCTGTTGGAGACCAACGTGTGATGATGGGGGAACCTGGGAGAAAGGCGATGATACTGAAGAGCCTGCCGAAGGTGTTTGGACCTGGTGCACGTTTCCCTGAGGCATAAACTGGTAGTGGACGTTTGTGGCACTCATATGTGGAACTTCACTCGACGAGCTGGATTGCGGTGTATTAGCAGAGTATTGTATAGCCGGATGTTGCTGCTGCTGTTGTTGCTGGTGTTGGTGTTGGTGTTGTGGTTGTTGTGGCTGTTGTTGCGGTACACCCATCACCGGGACATACTGGCTTTCACTTTGTGCCCGTGGAGAGATCATGTTATGTGAATGAATATTAAAGTAAGTGGGAGCTCAATGACTTTTAGACACAAGCGGAAGAAAGCGAGGAAGAACGGAGGGTCCCAACGGAGCAGAACAGGAGATGTGCAGGTTGTTTGGTACTTAAACGTTGGGCTCGGGGAATGAGCGCCGATCAACAAGGATGACTCGAGAACCTAGAGAGGCAAAATTTACTCAGGTTGGAAGACTGCTTGGTAGTCTGTACTGGAAAATGGCTCAGTGACAAGTGTCAGCGCCCGGGTCCGCAGGAGGGAGAAGCCGTGAGGAGGATGTGAAGGTGGAGGTGGGGCAGCGGACGAGTATATGAGACGGTGCCGTAAAGTTTGAGGGTCACAAAGAGCGACTTATAAAGTTGAACCACTCTCTTTTTTCGTTCCTGAGCCAGGGCAAAGGATGAGAAGATGTGAGAAGAAGTGAGAAGAGTTGGGTGCAGCGATGGCGTTGATCAACTCGCGCGTGGTAACAACGGTCAAACGTTTACGTGTGTGAGAGAGTTGTTGGGCAGGGGAGTCAAGACTGACAAATCTTGTGTGGTTGAGGATAAAGTAGAGGGTGTTTGTGTGTCGTGTGCAACGTGGAGAGGTGGGCGAGAGATTGTGGACGTGCGCATGCGAGCGATTGTTGTGTTGTTGTGGGCGTCGGTTCTGAATATATACAGGCTGTGATGGAGGAAAGCTGGGGGCCTCTTCAGGCTTCGTCTGAGAGTGGCCACATCTGCAGGTCAGCGGGCATGCAAGTAGACGCAGCTTAACCTCGCGCGACGCGGAGACCGCAGCAAGTAACATGATATCACAGTGGGATACAGACAAAAGCAGAGAAACACAGGACGCCTGACTTAGGGGCACCTGTGAGCGACTGAGATGTCGTCGTACAGATGTTGTGGTGAAGGGGGAGGGGGACGAGACTAGTGATGATGAGAGGAGACACAATTATTATGCTAACATATAAGAACTAGGTACATTAGGACACAGCATCTACTCAAGCAAGCCGCTCCACAACTAGCCTGTCAACCTAGAGCAATAGCCTTGAGTGCGCCACCAAGCCGGCGGCGGCCTGTCGCCGTGAGGTACCGTCTGCACAAAGCTGCGGGCTGGCCAGGACCGCAGGCGCCAGCGCACACTGCTGCTGGTGCCTCGCGCTTTCGCGCCCAGGGGGCACTATTCAAGCGCCCCATTTTGGGTAATTCCACCGCAGTTTGTTCCTATTCAGGAGTTAGTGGTTGGCGTGCTGGTTGGTGGGTTGCCAGTCGACCGGTTGCAGGTCTAGATTTGAGCAGCCGTTGGCAGATGGTGTTCCCCTGAGCAGTGAAGAGCTCACTCCTCCAGGGGACCCATTGGGGAGGAGGATGTCGACATCCCACCAGCCAATGCCTACAAGAGCCTTATAAGAGCCTTGCAAGGGCCCGTAATGCCCACAGAGCCGACAGACCTCATCCCAGTCAAGATATTGTTCTCTCTGCCGCTCGCCTATCGTCACTGCCAATCCTCTCGGCCTTCCCCACAGGCCTTGTGCCTTTGCTCATCGAGACCTCTTAATGCAATTTCATAAGCACAAGCAGCAGCAGCAGCAGCAATAGCAGAATCAGCATTAGCAGCAGTAACTACGGCGGTTCATCCGCGACGTCACCTGTCGCCGTCAAGTTGTTGCGGTGTTTCTCCGAGGCGCACGCATGGGCAACTGGGCTGTGTCGACGAGGATTCTGTGAGGGTTATAGTCCCCCGTTGAAAGGGTGTCACGAACACGAGAAGAGCAAGCCGCATGTGCTCCGTTGGAGCCGCATTTTCCAACAGACAAAAAAACTTGAATCTTCTGGGATGGCCGTTGTGGGCATTTCAATGTGGAATAGGCGCACGCACATTCCGAGGGACCTCATCAGCTGAGCTGAAGACTCTACACACACAAAAACACCGCTGTATTGGTGGTTGATGAGGTGCACAGTGCACACGTGCATATTCTTGAAGTCTTGGATGTGACCTATGCTGTCAAATGAGGCTTGAGTTCCCGCGGGAAAAGATGGGCCGTCTAGATTGTAGCTTTTATAAATCATATACATCTCACAGTATATACATGCGAATGATGTTTTGATGTGATGCCCAAAGTCATTATTTAACGCAACAACTACACTAAACAACAACACTAACCGACTGACATTACAACAATTTCGTGATGCTTTGTGCTTTTGCCAAGCTGCCAGCTCGGAACAATAAGGGATGTCCGGTTATGAGATAAGCAATTGTGAGGATCAAAGACTGGCTTCTTATTTGCCAAACAGAACAAGCATTTCAGAAGCGGTGTTTGATGACATCAATAAGCTGATGCCTTAGGAAGCACATAAGACAGTATAACAAAGTTTTACAGAGCCTCATCTCTCCACGTGAAGAGAGCCACAGTTGTTTACATTCTATCTCGAGTTCCAATAACTTCTGTACGTCCAAGCTCATCGTGGTTGGACATGGCTTGCAACAAGCAACTCATCTGGTAGAATCACGTCAAAGATGAGCCGCTTGGTCACATGGCATGACTTGAGAGGTCTTCATGCTTTCAACCCCTGCCAACCTTTCTGATTACGTGTACGTTACACGGGGGGAAAATACATACGTACTTGCATACTTATATACATACTTACAGTTTAACATACATACATTTATACAGTCATAGAGACATACATACATGACTCTCCTGTTCTTGTTGTTGTCCTGACAACATCAGGCACATATACATGATGTATGGACTTGACAGTGCTGAGGCAAGCAGCATTGGCATCAAATAAGCATAAAAAAAGACACACACACATATACTTACTGAGTAGAAATGATATGGTTATGAAATCTGATGCATGATGCGGAGATGGCCAGATGACAGAGAGGCGTAAACAGGGGTGTATGTGAGAGAGGTTATGGTATGGGTTATGAGTCAGGGGTTATTCTCCGCCCACTATATACGTCACAGTGCGAATCCAATGACTATCAGCAGTACGCTGCGTTCCCCAAACCCCAGAGAAGAATACACTAGTTCTTATGACCTAGAGTTGAACAAGAAGATGAGCGGTCGGTGTTTTCCTAATTTTTCGTGTTCCTGACAGATTGCACCTGTCTATTACAAACCAAGGAACTTTAGATTTCGACCCCCTCGTCGATCATCGGCAGCGGAACAGTTATGCCCGATCAACAACACGCAGTGGGAAGCATAGAGAGACAAGGGCTTCAAAGGGGGCTAAGCGAGATACGATGGAAATTAATAAACGGCTATTCAGCAAGGGGCGGCAAAGACAAAACACATCTCTTTTAACAATTGTGTACTTCCCTCACTGGTCTCTACCAGATCACATGTGACTCCAGGAGTTCAAGTGCCAAGGTGGACACTTTATGCAGAGAGCAGGACTCGGCAGTTAGCCAGAATCAGCAAACCCCAACCTCAAACCCCGAGTACCCAGCACGAGGCACGCGGTCACTACATAGTCCGAGACAAGTGCGTATTCCAGCAGTACAGATCGCAACAACAAGCACGATCCCTCCCACCTATGTCGTCTTTGAAGAGGGAATCAGACTCTATACCAGGATTCCCTTTCTTATCTAAAACCCCCGTATAAATATAGATATACAGCAAACAAGATAAGATAAAAAGAAATACAATATCACCTCGTGACTTCCAAGGTTCCAATCTCCATAGCTGAAGAATGGAAAAACAGTCTTGTCATCAATCAAGGCCCAAAGGACGAGCTTTGATGCTGGCTCACGCGTATTTCGGCACTTACATGTTGGAATCGGTAATATCATGCAAGGAGAAATGCATGCTGCACCGGTGAGAAGCCCCCAGGTATTTATTTGAATAAGTTCAAGGCGTGTTTCTAAAAGATGGAGGAGATCGAGATGAAGAGTGTCTTTGGCTCAGTTGAAGGGTGTTGATTTAGGAGGCATTCTTCTTCTCTCTGCTCCTCATGACATTTGAATAACCTCCTCTCTGCTTCCCCCGCCTCATCTTCGAAAGGAAACGTTATCGTGCGGTTTGGGCCACATAGAAACGACAGAATTCCAAGTACGGGGCTTCCCTGGTGCCCTTCTGCCCGTCTCAGGTGTAAAAACGACACCCGCACAGAGATAGGCACCATCTGCATCCGTCGGTGCTTCTTTTTGCTCAGGAACCGAGTTGATTTAGCCAATAGAGAAGAGGAAAGAAAAGAAAAGAAAAAACAGAATTAAACAATCTTACAGGTGTCATCAGCCGTACTATTGATAGCGATCTCATCCTTCAACTTCGGGCCGATCGTAGCGTCGGCCGATCCTTCTATTGATTTATCGACATCGATGGGTCAAAGGAAGAACTTGGTGATTGAGTTGATTGTCTATATCTTACCCCTTTTTTCTTTTTTTTTTTTGTTCAACTCTTTGCCCTTAACCCTTGTCCCTAGGAATTAGCACTGCCCCCCTTACTGGCCCGAGTATCCAGCAGGGATCGTGTTTCCTCCAACTTCGCTTAGAACTCTAAAACTCGATTGATGGCTCAAGATCTCACATAATTGCACTTGCCAGCTCTTGCATTGCAAGAATTTGGCGCATGCCGAGGCAAAAGAACGTGCTCATTTGAACCTTGTTGACCTGGATCTTGAGATCCAAGAAGCCTTGAGAGACTCGTTAGACTTGGGACTCAGTTATCCCCATACAACTCGCCGATCTAACAGCTTTTAATTGATACCACTTCAGTAATACAATGGAGGGATATAATAATGAATGAGTGTACTACTCATACAACAGACGAGCCGATTCGACTGTTAGTGATCTCACAATGATGCCGTATTAAACGCCATCGTTGAAACGTGTTGTGAAGGCTATCTCGAGCATTGAGTTGCGTTGTTCCCATCATTCAAGAGATTGTTACTTCGATAATTTGAAGTAAGTGAGATTGTCAGTCAGATACTTTCTTGAAAAGACTCCAAATGTGTATCGAACAAGGATTTTCGACATCATGGAGAAACTTAACACTCTGAAGCTGACGTCGCATATCCTACATTCAAACCATCAGGAATTGACAATATTACAGATAGACATATTTATCAGAGCACCTGGATCACTGGTGCCATCAGGACGAGCCTGATACAAATGCATTTCATGACACAAATCTCTTAAACTTGTCTTACTTTTCAATATCTCGCAATCATCCCACTGGTCTTTACGCATATTAGTCTCCACACACTCGTATGGTCACGACATCGAAAATAGCCGTATAGGCTCGTGCTGTAATCAATGAGTGATCACTTTGGAGCGATTGATACTATATATACCTTTTGCGACAAAAGCAACTCATAAACCTCAATTAACGAAGCTGTCGACTTTCTCCCGCACACCAACCACCGCGACATTAAAAGCCAAGGTTCAAAAGACTAACTTCATGACGCGTTGGAGAAGTCGAAATTGCAGCCTCAATCTCTCATAACGATCTCCACATTGACTATTTCAAATAATAGATCCATGAGCTACCAGAACTTTGCCTTCAACTCACACGAGGGGCTCATCAAGCAGCATTTCCCCAAAACTATCGCTCTTTCCAAGACAGATTCCTCGCTCATCGCTTCGAGGACGATCATCACGCAAGCTACACCGGAATCCATCATTCCAAGTCTTCATCTTCTCAAGAAGACCATTGGTGCACTGTACACGAAACACAAGGGCCAAAATTGGCTCTCGGAAAAGATTGAGGAGATGCTTGAAGAAGGACTCACGTACGTCACGTACACTACCACGGATAACAGACTCGTTGCATTTGAATCGTTCGTGTTGACAGAAGACGAAGGTGTTATCTTACTCTACTTGTACGAGGTTCATGTTGACCCGGAATTCCATGGATTGAGTATTGGAACAACGCTGATTGAAAGCTTACACGGGCTAGCTGAGACCATAAGGAAGGGTGAACAGACATTCGATGGTGTTGATGTATCCGGGATCATGGGGACAAAGCTGACCGTCTTCTCTGATAATACGAGAGCACTAAATTGGTACAAAAAACTTGGGTATGTGTTGAGTGATGACAGCCCGAGAGACCGCCAATTGAGAGGTAAAAAGTTGGTGAAACCATCGTACTACTTAATGGAGCGTCCGGTGTGATTTAATGCCATATAGTATTGAATTAGAGGTTTCACAGTATATATAACCACTATACTGATTCTCAAGAAACCACAAGGAGCTTGTAGACATTAACATGACAATATCATTCTATGTAACCCAGTTTGTGTCCCAAAGAGGTACCTTCCCGAAATGGGAATAAAATCGATTTTTTCTCTGTCCAGTTTCCCCGCGCGCGCGCGCTGCCAAAGCCAAATCGAACGAGTACCTTCTCTCTCCACTCTCCTTCTTCACCATAATAACAACGAGTTATCGACCCAATCACCCGGCTCAAACTTGATAATGCATCCTACAATCACAAGACTGGCCCATCATGGTCCTCGCTATATCCGTCACGCCCCTCCACTGCCTCCGAACGTTGGGCTCGCCTCGAAGATTATCTCTAAGGGTGTGGGAGCAGTCGCCATCTTCTGGATTCTCTATCGTTGTAAGAACGATGGAATGGTGATGCTTGTAAGTTTTTTAAGAAAAGGTTTTGCAATAGGTATATACTAACATCTGTGATAGGGACTGAAACATCCATGGGACCACTGAGTCGTGTTGTTATTTATCTGGGGTGGGGTCATCTTGAATCAAACTATGAGTTAGAGACTCCCACTCTCATCTTCTTATTTATTGGATAGCTTTTGCGCCTCCGCTTCACTATTTATTGATACAGATGGCTCTTTGCTGATGTCATCATGTAATGCACAGTATTGATGACATGATATATACCGTTGTATGTATTGGTAGCGACCAAAGTTGAGCCTGGCCCTTTTCAGTAGCGGTTCCAGCACTTTAAAATGACTCAAATAGGAGTGGTTTGAAGCCTTAAATCTCTATAGGAGGTATTTATGTCTCTTAAAACGTCATTCTAGGGACCAATGCCCTATCTGGTGCACTTAAGACCTGATACCTTATCTCTCACACACGTGCTAACAAAACAACAGCACATCCAACGCATATTAGTGGAAAAGTCAACACCGGAACGTATCCTTGAACAACCTGTAGTTCACCTGACACGTAAAATCATATCAAACAGATCTTTTTCAAACTATATCGTGTGTACCGGACTAACTTCGCTTGTCTCGGATTTGTTCTCGGAGTCACGTCCAAATTGGGAGGGGCGCATAAACGCATCCAAAAATTTGACATCTATCACAGATCGTCAGACTATTGCTATACTTAACTAACCTGTTCCAACTGTGATACCCATACCTCTCTCGAGCAACTGTGTTACACATCCACTCAAGTCACAAAACCGCACAATGAGCAGAAGGCCCATGTCCTTGCGCGAGCAGATGGCCGGGTTCCCCTGGGCACAAGTCATCGTTATAGCCTTTGTACGATTTGCTGAGCCGATTGCCTTCACGTCCTTGTTCACATACGTCTATTTCATGATCCAGGACTTTGGAGTGGCAAAGGATAATGCAGAAATCTCGAAATACTCGGGATACCTCGCATCAGCTTTTGCCTTTTGTCAAGTGTTGACCAGCTTCAGATGGGGAAGACTTGCTGATAAGATAGGAAGGAAACCCGTATTAATCACTGGACTGACCGGAACTGCGCTCTCTTTACTAATGCTCGGGTTTGCAAAGAGCTTCCACTGGGCACTCGTAGCAAGATGCTTCATGGGACTGTTGAACGGTAATGTTGGTGTCATCAGAACTGTGCTAGGTGAAATTGCAAAGAATGAGAACAATCAATCACTAGTGTTCGCTACAATGCCTCTCGTGTATCAACTCGGTGCAGTTATTGGTCCTTTGATCGGTGGTAACCTTAGTGGAAAGACAACCAGATTCGATTCGCTCAGACCGTTGGTGGAGAGTTTCCCATATGCCCTACCAAATATTGTCGCTGCTGGCTTCCTCATACTTAGTGGCTTCATCGCGTTGTTCTTTCTCGAGGAGACACATTGGGATCACAAGTATCGTCATGACTACTTTTTGGATTTCAGTGATACGATTCTGGAGAAGCTCTTCAAAGTGAATATGGGGGAGAGACCGTGGAGACGTTCGTCTGACACCGAGGCTGAACAGAGCTTGCTTGCCAATGATACTGTTGCTGAGAACTTGATTACACCTGAGGGTCCAGACTCAGTGACTTTGGAGACTGTTGGAATCCAGGATGTTGAACAGGAGAAGGTGAACATGACATACCGTGATCTTCTTGAGCCACAGATATTTTACGGTATATTATGTATTTTCATCGCTGCTATCCATCAAACAGTCTACAACGAGTTTGCGGCCATCTTCCTCTCCACAGATATCGTTCGTGACGATGACGGTAAACTTGTATCGCGTTTCCCATTCAAGATTGTTGGTGGTCTCGGATACTCCTCAAAGGTTACTGGTGTTCTCTTGTCCTCCACAGGGTTTACAGGAGCCATTGCCGTCGTGGTCGCCCTGCCCTACGTCACACGAAACTTTAAGACGCTCTCCATCTATAGAACATGTATCATTGCTTTCCCAGTGATCTATATCTTGTTGCCCTATCTTGTCTTCCTTGCTGATCGACAAACGCTCTCCAAAGTTGCATCTTATCTCCTCTCCGCCACGAGAGCACTCACGCAGGCGATGTCCATCCCTCAGATCCAAGTTACAATCAACAACTCTGCACCAAAGAGACACAGAGCTTTTGTCAATGGTGCTACCGTGTCCACTGCGTCTGCTGCTAGATGTGGTGGTCCGTTCATTTGGGGTTACCTATTGTCTTGGGGTCAGAGGCTTGAGATTGCCTGGTTCGGTTGGTGGATGTTGGCCCTAGTGGCCACCGTCAACGTTTTTATGAGTCGTCGCATTCGGGAAGCTGCTCCATCTCTCTAATAGAAACTGTACTGTAATTACTAACTTCTCTCCATCTAATACACTAATGATAGAAAGGATTACGTATAGAGAAATTGATATCCAATGGTTAAGAGCCCTGCGCTGGTACGAGCCACATCTCATCTGTAGTTGTAATTTTTCTTTTTTGATGACATTTTCACACAGCTCTATTGGCACCACAATCTTCTCTTCTTCAGCACAACAAAACTCGATATTTAGTCTGAAAGCTTACATTCCACAATGGCTGTCGGTGTTGTGAAGAGTAAGCCAAAACTTGCTCCGGAAAAGGAGCGCTTCCTCCAGTGTTGCGCCGATATCACGCTTGAGCTCATCGACTCCCTCAAGACTTCTAAAGAGATCAACCTCAACGGTCTGATCACCAAGAACTCCAAGAAGTATAAACTTAAGGCTCAGCCACGTCTCACAGATGTCATCAATGCAATTCCAGACCAATACAAGAAGTATTTGCTTCCAAAGCTTAAAGCCAAGCCCGTGCGTACAGCATCCGGTGTCGGTGTCGTTGCCGTCATGTCCAAACCACACAGATGTCCACACATCTCCTTCACAGGAAACATCTGTGTCTACTGTCCAGGTGGTCCAGATTCTGATTTCGAATACTCCACACAGTCTTACACAGGTTACGAACCAACATCCATGAGAGCCATCAGAGCACGTTATGATCCCTACGAGCAGGCCAGAGGCCGTATTGAGCAATTAAAGCAGCTCGGTCACTCCGTCGATAAGGTGGAATACATCGTCATGGGTGGTACCTTCATGTCTTTGGATAAGGAGTATCGTGAGGACTTTATCACACAGCTGCACAATGCGTTGTCGGGTTACAACGGTAAGGATCTTGATCAGGCCATCAAGTACTCGCAGCAGTCCTTGACCAAGTGTGTTGGTATCACGATCGAAACGAGACCAGATTACTGTACAAGAACGCATTTGGATGATATGCTACGTTATGGGTGTACGAGATTGGAGATTGGTGTGCAGAGTGTGTTTGAAGATGTTGCAAGAGATACAAACAGAGGTCACACAGTCAAGTCTGTGTGTGAGACGTTTGCTGTTGCAAAGGATACTGGATACAAAATTGTCAGTCATATGATGCCAGATTTGCCTAACGTTGGCATGGAGAGAGACTTGGCTCAGTTTAGGGAATACTTTGAGAACCCTGATTTCAGAACAGATGGATTGAAGATTTATCCAACTTTGGTTATCAGAGGTACTGGTCTTTACGAATTATGGAAGACAGGGAGATACAAATCATACAACGCCAATGCTCTGATTGACCTTGTTGCAAGAATTTTGGCTATGGTTCCACCATGGACAAGAATTTACAGAGTTCAGAGAGATATTCCAATGCCACTTGTGTCCTCTGGTGTCGAGAACGGTAACCTTAGAGAGTTGGCCCTTGCCAGAATGAAAGACTTCGGTACCAAGTGTCGTGATGTCAGAACAAGAGAAGTTGGAATCCAGGAGGTACATCATAAGGTTCAGCCTGACCAAGTTGAGCTTATTAGAAGAGACTACTATGCCAATGGTGGCTGGGAGACATTTTTGTCTTATGAGGATCCGAAACAGGACATCCTCATTGGTCTCTTGCGTCTGAGAAAGGCCTCCAAGAAGCACACATACAGAAAGGAGTTCAAGTCACAACCTACCTCTATCGTTAGAGAGTTGCACGTTTATGGCTCTGTTGTGCCTTTGCACTCTAGGGATCCAAGAAAGTTCCAGCATCAAGGTTTCGGTACACTTTTGATGGAAGAGGCAGAGAGAATTGCTAGAGAGGAGCATGGTTCCAAGAAGATCAGTGTGATCAGTGGTGTTGGTGTCAGAAACTACTATGCAAGACTCGGTTATGAGCTCGACGGACCATTCATGTCCAAGACATTGTGATTTTAGGGGCTCGGGTTATTGCTGGTCTAGCTGGGGTAGGTTTGACCGTTGGTTATTTATTTGATTTGCATTGTTTTACGTCTTATATAGAGTGATCTAATCACACGACGTCGGTTCACACACTAATTATGAAATCGCCTCAGCTGGAATTGTAAGAACGAAGTGGCGTAGCTTATAGAGTACTCATGATAGAGGTTACAATAGATAGGACACTTTTACATCCCGTAGATTACATTATACAGAAACGTTCAAGGTATGACCTCATGTTGTGGAATTATCGGCCTTATGGAATCTTAGCAAATTGGTCCCAAGCGGCAGCACAGTGCTTCAGGAATCTCTCTTTGTCCGTAGATCCATATCTCTCTAGATCAAACTTGAAGATATTGTTCCCAAGTTTTAAAGCACCAGAAACTTTCCCATCAAACTGCAAAGTAGTACCGACTTCGGCATCTTCTTCAATTGCAGCACTTTCTGGGTCATCTTTATCATCGCCATCGTCATCATCATTCACATTTTCATCCCCGGACTCCTCAGTGATTCTATCCTTTTTCTTGTTTCTCTTACCAGCAGAGATAACTTGTGGTCTGATAGGACCACTTTCTAGGTCAAAAAAGTTTCTCTGAGCACTGAGTGGCTGGGCCTCCAATGGAGCGAATCTTGTCCCTTCCCCTTGGAAGACATCAGTCACATGACTCACTTTCTGTGTATCTTGGTATTGCTTAAACTTGGCCCATTGGTGTTGTTGGTATGCGAGCTGTTGTTGATAACGTGCCATTTGTTGGTGTGTGATCGGTGGACCAGTTCGGTATGATGATGGATTTCTAAGAGTAGTTGCTGTCTTTGGCACAGCACGACGGCCGAAATGAGCCACTGTAGAAGTCTGTGGACGAGGGTATGGGTATGCGGAGGTTGGCATCTGTCTTCCGAGAAGTGTGCTGTCGTGTGGTGTCAGTGGAGTCATCATTGGTCTTCCACGAATTTGTACCCCAGGTGGAGCACGATGTGATGAAAGACCCGGACCGGCAGTTGGTGGCCCTTTTCTAAATGTAGCACGCCTTGCCGTAGATGGTGTGAAATGCTGGGGACGAACATTGTAGATTGGTGCGGACTTGATAAGTGGTCTTGGTGCGCCATTGGCCAATCCTAGATTGAGCGGGGAGGGTACCTTATCACGTTTGAGACGTTTGTTAGATGTGACTGATGAAGGGATTGAAAGGTCCTCCATATGATTTGTCAGGCCCGATGTGGATGGGGTCACGGAGACATCGTCATTCTCCCCCCCGGTCTTATCATTCTCTCGTTCGCCAGGAGTCGTAGCTGCTATTCTTTGAGCAATTATGTGGCGCTGTTGTGCCTCAATAGTCTTGGACATCAACACAGTGGATCTCATCTTAGCGCTGAGTGGTGGAAGTCCTGGACTGACACATTTGATAGCGAACTCGCTCATGGCCTTGTCTCCATCACCGGGGGTCAAGTTTGAACGGTTAAGATCCAAGGGTCTTGGTCTCTTTTTCTCCTTCTCTGCAGGCATATTCGGAGCGGTTGAAGCAGGCTCTGTTGCAGACATTGCTCACTAAATGGAACTCACCAAAGAAACGATGGTGATAAGAAGAATGGAGGGTGGTTTAAAGAGTTATTCTCGTTTGAGGCGCGTTTTGCGTTTTGTGAAACATCACGAATTTCCCTCGCGCGGTTTCAGAATGCGCAGGAACGCGCGCCAATTTGGCGCAGATGGTGCCCTCTTTCGCCATTTTGCGGAAAGTCACGTGTACAGCTTAAAAACCCGGACATCTTTCAAAAAAATCGTCTATCGCCCGCGACCTAAAAATTTTCAGCAAAACCCACCTGTGGCTCTTTCTTCTCTTCTCGCCCTTTTCTCCTTTCTGTCTCTTTACTACTCTTTTACAATGTCTCAGGGTACTCTTTACGGCGGTCCATTCGCCAGATGCATTTTGCCACAGGGTCTCGTCAAGGCTCTTAATTTGGATGTCACCATCGCCGAGAAGGATGCTGCTTACGAGAAGGCTTTCCCATTGGGCAAGTTCCCAGCTTTTGTTGGTCCAAAGGGCTACAAGTTGACTGAGGCCATTGCCGTCAACTTGCACCGTGAGTTTTTTCTTTACCCAATTGCTAGTTACTGACTCGTGAATGCCTTCTAAAATGAGTGGTGTGCGTTTGTCCGCCCTCCATCTCAGTTGTGAAGGTGAATCAATTGATCCAAGAAACTCTAATCCAGTTGCAATGATGATACTCCATTATTTTTTAAACAGTTATCCCTGTCTTAACACATTATGTCGAGAAGTTTTATTCTGAAGATTACCAATGGATCAGAATTTTGGGTCATTGAACCACGTGTCAGTTCAATTTGTTCAATGGAACATCCACTAACATTCTTGTACAGTCATCTCCCTCTCTGAGGACAAGTCTTTGCTCGGTAAGAACGACCTCGTCTACCACCAGATCATCAGATGGATGTCTCTTGCTACCTCTGAGCTTTTGCCACAGATTGCTGCTGCTTTCAAGCCAGTTATCGGTAAGGCTCCATTCAACAAGAAGCAGGTCACCGACGCCAACGCTGCTGTTGACCAGATTGCCTCTGTTATTGAGAAGAGACTATCTGAGTACACCTACCTTGCCGGTGAGAGATTGACTCTTGCTGACTTGTTCGTTGCTACCTGTGCCGTCAGAGGTTTCGACTACTTGTGGGGTAAGCAGTGGAGATCTGCCCACCCATCTATTGTCAGATGGTTCAAGACTGTCATCCAGCACCCAGCTTTGGAGGCTATCAAGGACACCAAGTTCATTGAGAAGCCAGTCGAGTACACTCCACCAAAGAAGGAGAAGAAGGAGCAGCCAAAGGCTGCTGCCGCTCCAAAGAAGGCTGCTGAGGCTGCTGCCCCAGCTCCAGACGCTGAGGTCAAGAAGCCAAAGCACCCATTGGAGTTGCTTGGTAAGGCCACCAAGTTCGACTTGGACGAGTGGAAGAGAAAGTACTCCAACGAGGAGACCAGAGAGACTGCTCTTCCATGGTTCTGGGAGCACTACGACCCAACTGAGTGGTCCTTGTGGAGAGTTGACTACAAATACAACGACGAGTTGACTTTGACTTTCATGTCCAACAACTTGCTCGGTGGTTTCTTCAACCGTCTTTCCGCTTCTACCAAGTACTTGTTCGGTTCTGGTATCGTCTACGGTGAGAACAACAACAACGGTATCGTCGCTGTCTTCCTCGTCAGAGGTGACAAACACGAGCCAGCCTTCGACGTTGCTCCAGACTGGGAGTCTTACGAGTTCAAGCAGTTGGATGCTTCCAAGCCAGAGGACAAGACCTTTGTTGAGGATGTCTTCGCTTGGGACAAGCCATTGAGCATCAACGGTGAGGTTAGAGAGGTTGCTGACGGTAAGGTCTTCAAGTAATCTGGGATTACTGTGATGTCTCTAAATTCAATGTTTTATGTCGTTTCCGAAAAGATTTGCGAATTGTAGTTGTCGTTAAAAATCTCATTCAATGTGATTCCCTGTAACATGTGAACATTGTATGCTTACATCTTGCCTCTTAACCTTTGACTTCCCCAACTGAAACTGGTCGATATGACTCCAGCTTCATTCTGCATGTTTTTGAAGGTTCATGCTGTAAAAACACAATGTCACAAATGGGAAGAACATCTAAAAACCTGTAATTTTGATCGGATCAATGTTGATAACCGAGGCACAGCTTCAAGAGATGCGGCTAAACCCCTTCTTGAAAATGTTAGGAGGGTCACTGTTCTACACAAGAGGACACGAGTTTTCCTTTATGGGGATGAATTCAACAACTGATAATAACTGTAAATGACCCCTCAACTTATTCATTGTAATGGTAAACCAAATAGTTTGGCAAACCGAACACCTGGTAACCCAATCTTTTGGCCATCTTAGCGAAACCCTCAGTCTCAATCAAATGGTAGAATGGGAAAGATGGGAACATTGCACCATCTCTGTGAACGTCAGCCTTAACCAACACAGCAGCACCACCAACACCATCAAGCTCCATTTCAGCGTTGGTATCGCCATTTGGATCGTAGAAGTGAGCCATAAGTGGTCTGTATGTTGCAATGTCTGGATAACCCTCAACGATGATCTCGTCATCGGACATTCTCTCAGCAATCTTCAAACCCTCCTCAGACTCAACCCAGTTGTTGTAATCGTATGGTCTGATGGAGTTTTCCTTCTTGTCCTCATCGAAGTAACGCTGATAGCAATTAGCAGAGATAACAGGCTTATCGTGGGACACCAAATCCTGGATCAAAGTTGGTGGTGTCTCAACAATGTCGGAGTCCAACCAGAGGACCCAACTTGTGTATGGGCCAAGGGCAGAGAAGAGTAATGAGTTTCTAGCGAGGGCCATAGATGATCTTCTCTCCTTCTGAACACTGAGAGCGTGTCTGTGCTTCTCAGTTTGGGATGACAATGATTCAGTGTCTTGTCTGAGAATTGTGATCTTAGAGAATCTGTTCTCCTTCTTACCCGTCTGCACCTGCTTAATTGCTTTCTCAAGCTTCTTGAGGGCGACTTCACCATCTCTGGTTCTTGGAACAATGAAACCCAACTCGAGAAGGTCTCTTGGATATGTTAATCTGAGGAGGTTCTTCCAGTACTCTTCGTAGAATCTGGACACTGGAGTCAAGACGAGGACTTTCTCCTTGTTGTAGACTGCCATTGGTGTGGATGCAAGCTTGTTCAAGTTATAATGAGAGATGTGGTCACCTGGAAGGTTTCTTGGGACTGCATCCGGTGTTCTGCCAAAGAGACCATTCTTCTTGACCTTGTAGCTGTATTTAGACTGTGGTTTGGATCCCGTGAAAAACAAGTAGTACATGAGCACAATCACGGCGAGAGGACCGAGAAGGGCCAGTGGGCGTCTTCGTATTTGACGAATGAACGGACTTTTGTTGAGAGCAGCCTTCATTGTTGTGTAGGATAAAGAATTTCAAGGGCGTGTCAAGTCAACGCGTTGGCCTGTAAGGTGCCTGTGATGAGGGCGCTGAGATTTGAAAAAACCGCGGGCACAAAATAGACCACTCAAGTGTACAAAAGACAACAGTGACGGGATCTGGAAATCAACAGCCGGTGTTCTCTCCAATAGACGCGTCTCCTGAGCAGGTGCCTTGGGCTTCTTCCAGCTTTCGGCGACGACCTAAACTGCTCTGTGTTTTGACCCAAAGTTTTTGAGAATTCGCGAAAAAAATTCCGCGAATTGGATCACCACACGTCTGACTTGCCTCCCGGCGCCAGGTCTGATCTGGACGTGTTGTCCTCGAGATGTATACGAGAACATTGGCCCCATTCACAACCGCCACGCACAACTCTTAGCGCCAACTGCTTTGCTCACTAGAGTTTCTTTCCACCAATTCGCTCTTCTCTGCTGACGGCCCGTGCCATTGTTGCTACCCGCCATGTCCGAGCAGGAAGATCACACGTCTCCACACGAACAGACGACAGAGCCGCCAGCGGTGCTCTCGCCAGCTGTCACGGCATCCGCTGCTAAGAAGAACAAGAATAAGAAGAAAAAGGAGAGACAGAAAGCCAAGAAAGCTGCTCAGAAGGCACAGGATGCTGCCCTCGATCCAGATGCGCTCAACTCTACCGAAACTATTAAAGACAATCAGTCTCAGGACCATGAACTCTTGTCATCCGTCACTCAGTCCTCAGCTTCTCCAATTGAAGAGTCCCCAGTTCCAGATGTAACATCTGTTAAGAACGAAGCTAACGAGCTCGAAACCGACATTCCATCTGCCTCACAAGATTCCGCTATTGTCCCATCCGAGCCAGAATCTGTGCCGCAGGATCAAGCTACGTCTATCACCGAGGCAGAGATATTTGAAACTGCAACACCAGCAGTGATCAATGCCTCGCCTACCGAAGAGGCTATTTCAGAACCATCTCAGGCCCCAGAAGTTCCGGTTACTACTGAAGCAAGCGTCGAGGAACCAGTCTCCACTGAGACCTCATTGTTTGGTACTGCAGGAGATGATAACCTTCCTTGGGACCAACCAGCTCCTGTTGTTGAGCCCGTTTCCGTTATCAATGAATCATCAAATGTTTCGGAGAGTGCTCGTGGTCTGGAAAATGAAGGTGTGTCTGAGCAATTGCCTCATTTAACAATAGAGCCTTCAACGAATGAGTCTGCTTCAGCAGATGCAACGCCACACCCAGCACCACAGCAATCCACAGATGACCTATTTGGCTCAGTGACTACATCAGAAGCTATTCCATGGGATACTGCTGAAGAAAAAGCATCAGACCCGGAAGCCCTCGCACAGACTGAACAGCTGCCATTATCCGATGATCAATCTGTGCCACACGAGATTGTTGAGGTTCCAGATGCCAAACAACCGACTGTCAAGCCTCTGTCCGAGGATGCCATTGAGTCAACACTACCAGAAGATGATAAAACTTCTGCATCCAAGGGATCACTTTTGGGTAACAATGAACCTGAGACTACGTCAGCGGCTACTGAGGAGGTATCTACTGACCCATTTGCATCTACAGAGCCATCTGCTCCGCTTCCATGGGAATCTTCGGAGCCAACCTCTGAACCAGTTGTAGAACCAGTTGCAGAACCAGCCGTCAATGATACACTCTCGAGATTCGCTAAACTTGATTTGGACGACGAGCCGGCTCTCGATCTAACAGCTACAGCAGGTGCTGGAGATGAACCCACAGACCCCTTTGCATCTACAGAGCCATCTGCTCCGCTTCCATGGGAATCATCCGAGCCAACCTCTGAACCAGTTGCTGAACCAGTTGCTGAGCCAGTTGCTGAAGCAGCCGTGAATGATACTCTCTCGAGATTCGCCAAACTTGATCTGGACGACGAGCCGGCTCTCGATCTCACAGAAACTGCTGCTGCTCGAGATGAACCCCCAGTTCCTCATGAGGCTGCACCACAGTCCGAGTCGAGCGATCTCTTTGGTGCTAGCGAAGCCAATGACTTTGCATCTATGATCTCACAGCCAGATAAAACTGTTGAAGAGGCACCAGTGGCAAAGAAAGCCGACAAGTTTGCATTCCTTGCTCTTGATGATGACTTGCTTGAAGAAGAGCTTCTTGAGGATGAGATTGCAGAGTCCAGTGCATCACCAGCTCAAACGCAATCAGCACCATCACCTGCTCCTATTCAACAAAAGTACCAGCCAGCGCAGCCCCAACCTATACACGGTCATGGTCAGTTTTCATCTGCCAACCAGTACCATCCACAGTTTGGCGCACCATCGAACGGTTTTGGTCCAGCACCTACTACCCAGCAGTCACAACATCATCTTGATATTGCAAAGTTGAACCAGAAGAAGCAAAAATCTGATGCATACGACTTCCCAATGGACTTCATGCCTCAGAAGCCAATCCACAGACCAGCCAAGGCACAGTCCACTGCTCAATTGAACCAACAATACCAGGCGTCTGCCCGTGCAGTGACACCACCAGTTGGTATTCCAGGCAGAACTGTGTCACAGCCTCCAGGTTCACCTGCTCCACCGGTTCTTCCTCCGAAGAACCCATATGCCCCAGCTACCAATACTGCCCAGTCTCCTCTCGTGGGTTCTCAGGCAGCTGGTGCGGTCCCTGTTCCAGGCGGCCAACCCGTGCCTGCTGTTGTTAGTCCTGCTCAAAATGCTACATCACAGCCATTCCGTGCACCAACTGCTCCGACTGTTCCAAGGTACGGTCCTTCTTCTACAACAGCTTCTGGTCCACCTCCTACCATCAAGAAGAAACAGTCATCCTTCTTTGAAGAGTTACCATTGCCTCAGATTGTTCCAAAGAAGGCGAGGGCCCCTGCCTCTACCGCCTCTTCAAGCCCTGTATTGAATGTACCACATGCCATGGGTCAGCCATCTGCTCAACAGCAACGACCATCTGTACCTCCAACGGGCTCATCCAGATCTCCATCCATTTCACTGGGTGCGCCGCGCTCCGGCTCCGTGGTGAGTGCTCACTCTCCATTGGTACCAAGCCCAGCTTTCCAAAGTCAGGTAACCCCACAAGCACCAGTAGCTTCACAAGCACCACCAAACCCATATGCTCCGCCAGCGGCTCAGCAGGCTGCACCAGCTCAGGCCAACATCTATGCTCCACCGCAACAGGTACGCATGCCTAATCAGCCAGTTGGAAACAGCTTTGCTTCTCCATCTCTGCCAACACCTGGTCAACCTCATGCATCGAAGTATGCTCCTGCTGCTCCATCTGTTGGTTTGGGTATGGGCGCTACACCAAAGGGCCACCTCAGACAGCCATCTAACCCAAGTGCCTCAGCTACTATCCCAGTTGCTCAGTCACCTCAACCACAGCTGTCTCATCTCATTGATAGCAAGAATCCATACGCTGAGGCTGTCCCATTGACTGGGCCTGTTGCCAACACCCATCCAGGTGCTCAGGGTGCTCTGCCTGCCATCAACACTTCTGGAAACCTTGTGCAACCTGCTGCCGGATCCGTGCTTTTGTCTCCAAGTCAGCCGACTGTGACCCCAAGTTCCACCAAATACGCTCCGATCAACCACAGAAGACAAGCCAGTACGTCTGCTACTCAGTATGACCCATACAGTGCCCACAAGCTCAACCAGAAGAGAGTTGAGGAGGAACAAGCTCGGTTTGGTGCTCCACCTCAACCGTCATTTGCTGCTCCACCAGTGAAGCAAGCTGCACAGAGCTCTTATGCTCCATCATCGGTCTACGCTCCAGCCCCTGCACAGACTTACCAGCAGGGGTATGTCTCACAGCAGCTAGGTGCTCCTCAGCAAAGCGATCCAGAACAGCTCATGAGAAGACAGTTCCCGTTGTTCTCCTGGGGTTCTGGCTCCAAGGTGGCTTACTTCATTCCTCCTTCTGCTTATGGTGGCTCTCAAGGCATCCAGGTTGTTAAGACTACAGAAGTTTTGGTTGATGAGGCTTTGAAGGACTTCCAGAATGTCTCGAGGAAAAACACTGCTTCCGCTGAGAGGTTCCTCGACAATCAGATCCAGAAAGTTGTCAACAGGTTTGACTCCAGATCCAGCGGCGATGAGCTGTTGATCTTACAGTTGTTGAAGCACAAACTCGCCAAAGACCCTACTCCGTTCAACTTAGGTGGTGATGTCAATTACAGAGAGAGTGTTCCAGCTTCATTTAATGAGCATGTAAACAGGCTTCCAAGAGCTCCTATCAGTAAGAGACATTTGGTTTCTCTCATCTCCAGTGGCCAGAAGGAGGAGGCGTTGAACTTGGCCGTAAGTAATGATGAAATGGCTCTTGCTTTATTGATTTCGAGCATCATCAGCAAGGAGTCATGGTTCGAGATGGTCGACAAATTTTTGTGCCGTGAGTTCAAGGGTGATGAGGATCACCTCTTGCCCCTCTTGTTCAGAATTCTCACTGGCGATGTTGAGAGTGTCATGCAGATCTTTGCCACTGATACACAGAAGAGAACTTGGGCTCTATCTCACTGGAAATCAATTGCAGCCGCTGTAATCACTAACGAGCCCGCTTGTCTGTTGAAATTCCTATCCTTGTTTGGCCAGTTGCTACTTGACAGTGGCGCCTTCATTCCTGGTTATATCCTGTTCATGATTGCTGATGCTCCACTCTCCGCTTTCCAAGCAACAGACTCTCTAATGTTGACGTTGTATCTTGAGATCTACGGTTTGTATCTTCAGGGTAAAAATCACCCAGTTGATCTCTCCACTCTCCACTTACAGTTGGCCTACTACTTCTCAGACTATGACATGCCTGCTGAAGCTCAAAAATATTTGGATGCTGCCAACACCTCATTCAAAACATTTAAGAGAGCTGATCCCAGATTCGTTTCTTGCACCAAGTTTTTGTCTGAGAGATTGTCAGGTGCTACTGTTGATGCTGGCTGGTTTGCAAAGCCAAAGTTGGACAGAGTTTGGGGCACACTTGATAAAGGTCTCAACAAGTTCATTTCAGGTGATGAGATTCAATCAGACTCTAAGGATGGTGCTCTCTTCAGCAGGTTCAGCCCAAGCATCTCTAGAAGCTCATCATATGTGTCAGTTTCTGGTGCCAACACTTCTGTGAATCCTGAGTTCCAGTCGTTCGCAAGACCGCTTGGACCTTCACATCGTGGAAGCTCTTATGACCCGGGTAACAGCGCTGCTCCTGGCGCTGCTCCGGCCTACCCCGTCAGTGCTGCAGCTTCCGCAAGAGGTACCTCTTTGAATTCGTTTGGTGGTTCACATCAGGGATATGCTCCAGCTCAGCATCCATCGAACAAATCCGTCACCTCCAGTCCTGCGCCAACCGGCGTTAATGCTTCACCATTGCCAAAGTCAAAGTACGCACCTTCAGCGGCTGAACCACAGGTAAGAAGACCGTCAGCCCAGTTCCATACAGGTGGTTATGATCACCAAAACGGTAACGATCACTCTGCTTCCCATTCTGGCTCTCCACATATGAACATGCCTTTGCCAGTATTCAATGGTTCATCTGATCAGTTGAATATGAAGCCTTCTTCGACATCTTCTGCTTCTGCTGTTGGTCTGAAAGATCCTGCTTGTGCACCAGCCGTTAACCAGATTGTTACACCAAATGCTTCCTCGACATCAATTGCTCCTCCAAAGTCTGGCACCCCACCAAAGTCCCCTGCAAAGGCACCACTGCCATCTGCTGGTCCTCCAAAGACGGGCGCCCCTCCAATGGCTGGTGCTCCTCCAAAGGTTGCTGGTCCACCACGTGCTGGCCCACCAAAGAACGGGGCTCCAAGATCGGGTAGAGCTACGCCATCATTTGGAATTGATGATCTGTTGACCCAGGACAAGCCGAAGCCAAAAGCAAGCCAAGTCCAGAAGCCTGTTTCACTCCCACAGGATGCTTCTGTTGAATCACTTGTCTCTGAGACATTTAGTGCGCCAACTCCAGCAGCTAATACCGATTCTTCTCCTGCTGCTCCTGTTGCTTCAGCTTCTGAAATTAATCAGCCAGCTACCACTGAGGTTGCTGAATCATCAGCTGTGGCTGAATCTGCCTTGAGCCAGGACCAGTCCGCTGCCCATGATATCGTCGATTATGTTCCACCGGTCGCTGATGCTGGAATCAATCATCTTACCGGCGACCACACTGTTGGGGCCACTGTGGACTCTAATGCTGAGGCTGTTTCGGAAACCGTTGATGAGGTTGTTTCTCCTTCTTCACCTGAGACTCTTCAAGAAGACTTAGCTACTGGCACAGACACTCATGGTGTTCAGTTTGGCGGTGAGAGTGAAGCGTCTCAGTCCCAAGATGCTCCTAACCTTGAAGATGGCGACTTTGATGGGTCTGCATTCGATCCAGAAACTCCTCACAATGGTGACCAGTCCCAAACTCAGAGTGAAATGGGATCTGTCAATGCTTCGCCATATGTTGTGCCAGACCGTGGCTCCGATGAGTCTGTAACTGAGGAGCATGACGTTCCTCAAGACCTTCAAGACAAAGTTTGGGAGTCCAGAGAGCACTCCAAGCAGACTCCAGCTGCTGTCAACCCATATGCTCCGATTGCTCATCCATCGCCATCTGTACCATCAATCAACGGGGGTCCAAGATCTTCGAAGAAGAGTTCAGCTGCAGGAAGATTCACACCAAAGTCCTACACACCTTCTACTGAGTCTTCACCTGTTGTGCCAACCATTGACGAGAACGTTGACTTCTACTCGATGGGCGGTTACCAGGCCGGCTACCAAGCGTCTGGCCCAACTGCTCCACAGGCCGATTCTGCTCCTTCTAAGTCAACCTCAGAAATTGAACAACCAAAGAGACAGTCCATCACAGACTCTTCTGCCATCTCTCCGGTTCAATCACCAGTGACTCCATCATATCAGCCACCGAAGCTTTCTCAGCCATCTGGCTCCGTCCACAATCCATACGAACCGAAGACTTCATCATATGTTCCTCCTCAAAATGCATACGCCCCATCGCCTCAGAAGAGTTACGTGCCATCTTCTCAAAACACATACTCTCCACAAAAGGGCAACTTTGGTCCATATCAACCAGGTACTGCTGGTGACTCCTCCTCCAGAAATTCATCCTTTGGTGCCTCTCAGTATGTCGTTTCTCCAGAGGAGTCCAAGTTTGCGCCATTGCCCTCGGGCACCGCTGGCTCCTCCGTCAGTGGATATGAGCCTCCGTCCATGAAAAAGACTGCTTATGAGCCACCAAAGGTTCATACTATCACCAGTATCGCTGAGAACGATGAGACTTATGACGACTTTGTTGAGGATGAGGATAGTGATGATGAGGATGGTGCTTCAAATGCTGTTGCCCAAAAGCCCGTCAAGGAGGACAAGAAACCTGAACAACAAAAGCAGAAGCAAAAGGATACTGGTGGTTCTGGCTGGTTCGGATGGTTGAAGAAGGGTGATGACAAGGGACCAACTGTTCACAGGGCCAAGTTGGGTGAAGAGAGTTCTTTCGTTTACGATGAGAAGCTCAAGAGATGGGTTAACAAGAATGCTGCACCAGAGGAGAACGAGGCTATCGCTAGACCTCCTCCTCCACCAATTATCAAGAAGAAGCCATCCACGATTGGAAAGCCGCGTTCCGGTTCTGTCAGTGACTCGTTATCCCCAGTGTCTGGTGGTCCTGTATCCGCTACACCATCTCTAAGTTCTGCCTCTGGTGGTCCTCCACGTCCTGCGGGTGGTCCTCCAAAACCATCTCTGGCCAATGCATCTGACTTGGACTCCTTGTTGAGTGCTGGTGGTTCTACTAGAAGAAAGAAAAAGGGTGGTAGAGGCTACGTTAACGTCATGAACACAATGACTGAGAAGAAGTGATGGGGAGTGATGAGTTGTTACAAATTAAAATAATGTACAAAAGCAATTATATGCAACGTACTATGTACCATTATTGAATCATGTTTATATTTACAGTTGATTTTGTATGCTTTTTATCTGTCGTAGCTGGTCATTAGACACTGATCATTTTGTCTCCTCGGCCGTGGTAGACTTGATCTGTGGTGGTGCTCTGTAGATATCACCATTGATACGCATATCCTCGAAGATCAAGCTTTGATCGATATCTTCTGGCTTTGGCATTCTATCGAATGGTGTGTTCTCAAAGACAGTACCGGCCAATATAACCTTGTCTGTGTCCAAGTTGACGACGAAACCAGCATAGTCAGTAACGTCTCTCTCAATCTTTTTCACCTTGTCTGTCTTGAGGTTCACATTGATCAGCTCTTGCTTAGTGTTGAACTTATAGACAACCTGTGCGTACTCAACTGGTCTTCCTGGCAGCATGACCGGTCTGAATGCAACAAGTTTTGGCTTCTCATTAAACTTGATGAGTTTCCAATCAAGCTTGACGTCCTTTGGGATGGAGCTTACACGAGATTTCAATGATTTTTCAACCCACACGGAGATATCCTTCTCAATTGGTTTGATATTACCTGATGCAAATGCCTTGTTTGTAGAAACATAAGCCTCGATGGCTCTGTTCTTCCATAGAAGGAACTCGGGCTTGATACCTGTTTGCCAACGGAGAAGACCTACCTGGATGGTGTTCATACCAAGTGTGAAAAGTCTTCTGAGAAGCGAATTCCAGACAGCTTTTGGTTGTGAAAAAGGTGATGGAAGGTTTTTGTAGTCAACTGGGACATAGATATCTCTAGTCAAACCGATAAAGCGGGGATCAAAGACATTCTGCTGAGCGTTCTTCTTCTCCTTTGACTTCTCTTCGAGGGCCGATCTAGTGGTGGAGAAGCACCTCTGAGCAGTGGCTCTCGAGGAGTAGAGCCCAATCCCCCTGGTAGTTGTGATGGTAAGTGATCTCTGCATGGTGAATCGAAGCAGCAGCGTCGAGATACCGGCAGGCTCCATCTCTTAGTCTGTATAAGTCTTGATGGTCTTTTTTTTCGATTAGACGCGACCAATTGGCGAGAAATGGCGCAATAATTACACCAAAATCCAAATCGGGATATAGAGACACACCACTTTACGCCAATGATACCAATCCGGTAATCCATGACGTATGCCGCTCTGGGGAAAGTGCAAAATTTCGCTTCCGCGTCTTTGTCACTAAAAATAGCAATACAGTTACCCATCTCTTGGAAAACCTTCGCATCAACGGTGAACTTCGTTGGAAGCACGGGCCTAAAGTAAAGCACAAAGTCGCACGTACGCGTTATCCATCTTCTCCAGCCACCGCTGGAAACTTACACGTCTCGCTAAGCCGTTGTAAAGAGCTCGCTTTAGCCTTCTGCAGCTGCCACTCCATAGAACTGTCAAAAGCTCCTGTTCCAGTGCTCATCAGGCTTCCAAAAGCCCATATCTGCACTCCAACAAAAAACAAATTATAGTGTCCAATTGTTCTCGGCATACGATACTACTTTCCGTCGTCTTCACCCATCAGACGTTTTGCCTTCAATCTTTTGAAAGCATTTGACACGAGTCGTTGCTCCCCCATATAGCCGTTTGACTAGGCCAACCTCCCCAGCATTAATTGGGGGTTTCCCTATTGTTCAAGTTCGCCCAGAAATAACAAACTCTTTTTCGGCCTTCGATACAACAAAACATCCTCTACACATTTTACAGAGTCACTTACATCTTCCAGTACCTCATATCTCACACTTAAACACCCAATCACACACAATTACACAATGGGAAGAAGAAAAATTTCTATTCAGCCCATCACAGATGAAAGGAACCGTAAGGTTACATTTGTCAAGAGAAAAGCAGGTCTTTTCAAGAAAGCACATGAACTAGCGGTTCTCTGTCAGGTTGACCTTGCTGTCATCATTCTCGGACACAACAATCAAAAGTTTTATGAGTATACATCTGTCAACGCTGATGACCTTCTTGTATCCTACAAGGATGGCAGATTCACACATGATGTTAAAACACCAGAGGATTATGGTGACTATGCACTCGAATCTCGTGTGAATGGCAATGGACTCAAGACACACCATAGGAATACCTCCTCAGTGAGCTTCTCCATCGAGGAGAAGGATGATGACGAAGATGATGATGACGATGACGATGATGACGAAGAAGATGAATCCAAACCCGTTGTCAAGCGTCGCAAGACAACAAAGAATCATCCTAGAGTGAGGAGTGAACCAGAAGTGGAAGTACCTCCTTCTATACAGGCTCCAGCTTCTAACGCACCTCATCCGGCTCCTGTCGCTGATCTATCCTCGTATCCACAGCACATGCGTCACCCACAAGCAGCTGTTGTTGTCCCTTCATCTCAACATTGGGCTCATCATCCCGGTCATCCAGAGGCAGATACTGTCCCACCACACTACCAAGGTTTCCAAATTCCTACAATGCAGCAACCATACCAATTCCCAGTTCAGGGAAACTTCAACAACTCACCACTACAACATAGACAGGATCCAATGCAACCACCTCAGGCACAACATTTACCTGCTATCAATACCCCCATGGTGCAAAACACACAACATATCCATAGCTCCCCATTCATGAATTCTCGTGCTCGCTCGCTTAATAACAGCATAAGTACGCGTCCGATCTTACGTGTTGAGATCCCATCAGATCCTACTAAGCCAACACCGGGCTCAAAGCCCGAGGATTCTGCTGTGACCGTGACAGCACCCGATACGTCTAAGGGCAATAACAAGGATATATCGAACACATCAAAGGCAGATGGTGAAAAAACACCATCGAGTGCGAGAAGTGGGGATGACATTAAACCCTCAGGCTTGGGGATTCTTTCCAACCACTCGACACCGGTATCGGCAACTCTTCCATCTGGACTCTTTAATCTTCCTCCTCCTAATCCAACAGCTCATTTCCATTCAGGCACAACTGCTGGTGGCTTCAAGCCCATTGCAACGGGCGAACAAACTCCACTCACAGGATTGCCATCTCGATATGTACCGGATTTGTTCCCTTCACCCTCAAATTTCTACTCTAACGATTGGAACATTCCATTTGGATCCGGTAACACACCATACCCATCGTCGGCTGGTCCATACATGTTGCCAATTCCAGGAGGATCAAACGCTGCTGCCAATGCAAAGGTTCGAAAACATACCATGCTGAATAATGATCCTGTTGATTCACCATTGCAAAACTTTCAAAAGGATGCCAAGGCTGAAGCAAAGGACGGTGATCAGTTAGAGGGGAAAAAGATCCGATTCTCGAAAATGAAGCCCGAAAAGGGTGATGATAAATAACACTAATAACTGTTGCTATAATACGGGAATACATACATCATCATCGGTTAAATCACTTGCACTGACATCTAATCTCTGGTTTATGATACCACCTGGGCTTGCGAGATCTCTGCCCACATAAAAGTTTAATCTCATAATGTAATTACAGAATCTCGGTATTCCCTTATCACTGTTATCCCGTTTGTATATGTAGACGCTGCGAATGGGGTTACACCTCACTTCAGATCACGTAACCAAACCAACATATGCAACTGCAAGACAACAACAGCATATAACCTTTATCGCGGGGTGATGATGCGCACTTCTGCGCCGTATACGTTAATCCGTTAATTGATCCCCGAAAAGACGTTTTTTCTAATGCCCTCCTTCTCAGTCACATGACCTATCAGTGCTGCCCTCTTATTGTTGTGGTGTACGGATGTCAGGTCACAGCATTCGCGACTCGGTTTCCCCGCGAATTGAAGTCGACTCCTGTTCGACTTTTGGAGGGGTGGAAATTTCGCGATTGTAGGAAAATTTCAATCAATACCCCAAAGAGGAAGTTTGCCCGTTATTCGACCCACTCACGAAAATTGTCCGCGAGTCCGTTGAAATTTATTTTGTTGGCGTACGCATACACTCTACAACACAGGTAAGGAGGCAGCACCAGTCAAGGCAATCATGAAAGTATGTGATACGACAACATATTGAGGAAGAGAATCACACGAGAGAGGAAATGAACCATTTTGAAGCTTTGCGATACCACGTTTGGAGCCCAGCAGCGTCGTCACAATCACCGACCCGACCACCATCAAAGATCAAGTTTTCACTCATGATATCTTGCGAAAAGAGCACAGTATACCCAAGGATCGCCGTATAAGACACTTCAATATCAAAGACTAAGAAACTACGAACCGTCACTATCACTTGCCACCTAGTTTTTCACCGTGATGTCCAAGTGCTGAGTCACCACTTTGTTTGATGTTATGAACCATCTCTCACTGAACATATGATGGCAAATGACAACGCACATTTGTTACCGACAATCAAAAATCACTCAAAAGCAGCTGATAACCTCATAAATCCTCTCTCCGCCTTCTCAACTTCAAATTCTTCTCTCCGAGAATAAGTACTAACCCATGTCTCTAGTTGAACATTTCTTACCCACCTAACGGTACCCACAAGTCCTACGATATTGACGACGAGCACCGTCTCCGTGTCTTCTACGAGAAGAGAATCGGTCAGGAGGTCGAGGGTGACTCCGTCGGTGACGAGTTCAAGGGCTACGTCTTCAAGATCTCTGGTGGTAACGACAAGCAGGGTTTCCCAATGAAGCAGGGTGTCCTTTTGCCAAACCGTGTTAAGCTTTTGCTTAAGAAGGGTGTCTCTTGTTACAGACCAAGAAGAGATGGTGAGAGAAAGAGAAAGTCCGTCAGAGGTGCCATTGTCAACGCTGACCTTGCTGTTCTTGCCCTCGTCATTGTCAAGAAGGGTGACGCTGAGCTCGAGGGTCTTACCGACACTGAGAACCCAAAGAGACTTGGTCCAAAGAGAGCTTCTAACATTAGAAAGTTCTTCGGTCTCTCCAAGGAGGATGACGTTAGACAGTACGTCATCAGAAGAGAGATTGTCAAGGGTGAGAAGAAGTACACTAAGGCTCCAAAGATCCAGAGACTTGTTACTCCACAGACTATCCAGAGAAAGAGACACCTCAAGGCTTTGAAGGTCAGAAACGCTCAGGCTCAGAAGGATGCTGCTGCTGAGTACGCCCAGTTGTTGGCCAAGAGATTGCACGAGCGTAAGGCTGCTCAGGCTGAGGTTAAGAAGAGAAGAGCTTCTTCCTTGAAGGCTGCCCAGGCTTAAATTGGAGTTGTCTAGGGTTTCATTCTGGTCATGTTCTGATTTTCTTTACACAATGCAAAAAAAATTTCAACGTTAATTTGTACATTTAGTCATCACTTTGTAGCATGTCCTATCATGTTGTTGATCTATGCTCGCTCTATAGTGATGTGAGCAGTGTATATTAACTGGAGTTCACAGATATCTACAAGATTGGTTCAACCTCATATCAAGTGCTTGAATAGTGTACATATCAAAGCAGAATGCGGTGCTATACTCTATATTTGTGACATATCTGTGATAAGCTATTCATTTCGATTGTACCCGTCGCTCAAGAACTTGTGTATAGTCTTTGAGGCCGTTTCTGATGCCAAGTTTGGACTGGCTCCGTGATCATAGCAGAAGACCAAAATCAGCAGATAAGCCATTTGAAACCAACCTTGACCTAATGGGCACTACATCTTTGCATAATATAATACGCTTGAACATCAGCTACCGAATTTTATAGCTTATATATTCATCAATCTAGATCAAATCAAATCTTAACGCAAAGTGACAAGTTCCTCAGCAGAGGTTGGGTGAATAGCGACAACGTTATCAAAGTCGGCCTTAGTAGCACCCATCTTAATTGCAACACCGAAACCTTGAAGAATCTCGGCAGAAGAGTCACCAACCAAGTGCAAACCAACAACCTTCTCATCCTTACCGGCACAGACAAGCTTGTAAGAGACTGGAGACTTGTGTTCAAGCATGGCGTAGTACATTGGTGTGAAACGGGATTTGTAAACCTTGATCTGGTCATCACCAAACTTCTCACGGGCCGCCTTTTCGGTCAAACCGATAGAACCAGCCTCTGGGTGAGAGAAGACAACAGATGGAACGTTCTCATAGTCCTGCTTTTGGTTCTTGAACTCCTCTGGACCAAAGAGTCTGTTAGAGAGCTTTCTACCAGCAGCAATGGCAACTGGGGTGAGCTCAACCTCACCTGTCACATCACCAAGGGAATAGATGTTCTCAGCGGTGGTGTTCTGGTACTCATCGACAGCAATCTTATCCTTCTCGTTAACCTCGACGCCAGCGTTCTCGAGACCAAGACCGAGGAAGGAGTGTCTACCAACGGTCCAGATGAGCTGGTCAACCTCAATGTTAGAGTCATTGTCCAAAAGAAGCTTGAGAGAACCATCCTGCTGCTTCTCAACAGACTTAACCTGGGATTTCTTGTGGACGTTAACGCCAATGTCAACGTAGTGATCAGTGATTGTGGTCTGGATGGAGTCATCGAACTTTCTGAGAACGGTGTCACCTCTAATGATCAAGTGTGTCTCGGAACCCAATCCGTGGAAGAAACCGGCGAATTCAACACCAATGTAACCAGCACCGACAATGGCAACACGCTTTGGCTGTTTCTCAAGCTTGAAGAAGCCATCAGAGTCAATGATATGCTCAGAACCTGGGATCGATGGCTGAACTGGCTTACCACCGGTAGCAATGAGGATCTTATCAGCAGTGTAAGTCTCCTTGGAACCGTCTCTCTTGGTGACCTCAACGGTGTCCTTGGAGAGAAGCTTAGCCCAACCATAGACGAGCTCAACACCCTCCTTTTCGAGATTACGTTCGTAAATGCCGTTAAGACGCTTAATATAAGCGTCTCTCTTTGGCTTGAAGAAGTCCCAGTTGAAAGTAGCAGCGAGCTTTGGATCAACATCAAATCCGTACTCCTTAGCCTCGGAGATGGTCTTAGCTACATCAGAGGCGTACCACATCACCTTCTTTGGCACACAACCAACGTTGACACAGGTACCACCGATGGCACCACCCTCGATGAGAATAGTCTTTGCTCCATAAGAGGCAGCACGACGGGAGGAAGCAACACCACCAGATCCACCTCCGATGACGAGATAGTTGTAATGATTCTTTGCAATTGGAGCCATTGTAGAGAATTGGCGAGCAATGTTGAATAGGCGAGATGTCATCCAGTGGAGGAGGAGGAGAAGAACTTCAAAGTTGCTCGGGGTATGTTATTCGGGCACTATGGCCCCAACGGGCTTAAATACAGAATTTCGCGCGAGTCCAAACGGGGGTGTCGCCATTACAAATCGGTCAATCCCTGCGGGGGACGCCACCGACCGACGACTAAATTAGTTTGATTGTGTTTTACAGATTCTCTACATTTCCAGAAGATTTCGATATGCAAATGGAATGAATATTAAGTCAGTCGTAGCAAAAGCGTGGGCGTCGTCTGAGGCCGTGATAGTCAACTCACCCGCGCCACAGCACTGTCAGGCGAGTTGTCTATGATGTTTGGGTATCTGATTAGACAAGGTTGTCTTCATAAGGCGCTGTGTGCTCCGTGCTCAGTGAATCTTTTCTCTTGCTCTCCTCAACTGTGGCCGCCTCTGTCTCTGGTGAAGATCTGATCCATCTGTAGAGGTCAAGCAAGGACATGGAGATGCAAACTATAGTGATCATAAGCACAACGGTTCCGTAGATTGTCGCAACAACGTAGAACGTCTCCCAGTCCATTATTTGGGCCGTTTGGTGAGTTGAAAGACACATGGTTCCAAGTGGGAAAGTCATGGCCCACCAGCCATAGTGGAAATGGTGTTTACCAGAGCTCAAAACGGCCCACACGGCAAAGAACGTCATGCAGAAACCCATAGCCTCTAGGAAGAGACCCGCAAGCACACCAGCATATAGGAATATGTCACCTTGAATCTTTGTACTGAGAGCATCAGCTTCAGTCATGATCTCGACACCTTTCATGACATAGTCGTGGTAGTTGCGGCCAAAGAGCTGGATGGCTAAAGAGCCCTGTCCTAAAAATCCAATTGGAATAAAGGATGTAAAGATCACCGACTTTGAAGGGAATTTGTAAAGCACGAGACGATTAAGGTATATCGTAAGCACCATAAATGAGAGTGCCACGGCGTTAGCCCATATGAGGAAGGAGATAATGATGGTTGAATGCTGAAGAGGTTGTGGAAGAGAAGGTGTAATGATACCACCTTGAGCTGCAGTAAGAGTCAGTGTAACGATTGGGAGAATAACAGTAGCGGACAACTTTTCAAGTCTGATGTCTGTCTTCCAAATGATGCAAAGGAAAATTACCCAGGCTGCGCCTAGAGATAAAAGGTTACTGATCCACCAAAGGACATATGTGAAAATTGGGACGTGTCCTTGTGACACCAAGTGCATTGATGTTACCCAAGAGGTGTATCCCATAACACCACAGCCCAGGAACACGTTATGATGGATGTTGAAAAGCACATCATGACGATATTGCCGGCTTCTTATCAGCTGGTTAAAGAAGAGAGCGTTTGTTATGAGCAACGATAGGGAACACAGAGCAAACATGATGTAACTAATGTCTCGTAGCCAACGGGCAGGGTAGGGGAAGTTGTAAAGGATCGATGTCGCCATACCGGTGGCCATGGAGCAGATGAACCACTGCGTTCGGAACTCTGGGAGATGCATGCTGTGTGATTTTGTTTTGTAGATGTGTGTGATGAGCTGTAAATCGATGTGAATCTTTGTTGTGTATAGCTAGCACCAATGCGGTTAATGAAACTGTGTGAAATGAATGATGTGATGGGGAGAATAGGAGACCAAAGACGGTGGGATGCTGTGATGAGCTAGGTAGCAGCTTCTTATATTAAGACTTTTCGGGAATGAGAGAGACAAGGGAGTCATTCAATATGCTTCTGCATGGTCAAAGGCATAGGAGTCCCCGAAATTGTTTCTTTTGAAAGCCCCCGGCCACAGTTTCTCTATTCGTATTCTGCCCTGTCGGGGTTTCGCGTAAAGTTCCGGTTCCCGAGCGGGTTTTGGTGGTAGCTTGGACCCTTGAAAGAGCATTGTTCAAAAGCGGCATTTGCTTGTTTTTCTACTAGAGGAGTGAATACCTCTAGTTAATAATAGAAGGGCTTAAAAATGGTATGATCTGGCTCGTCTCATATTTAACCTACTCAACCCCTTGAATAATCAACTATTTCAAACCCCGAGTACCTGCAACCACCAATTTGGTACCGCGGTAAGGGCACTACTCATCTCGATCAAACCCCACACAATGACCAATGACGCATCGATCAGGGCGACCGTTGAGGGACGAGTAAGCCCCGTCAAGTTGGGCGTGATATGCAGAAATTTTATGAATTAGTGATTTTTGTGATTTAGAGCGTGCTCTTGTGTACCTATCACGGGTCTGTTTTGTGGGTTTATGTGATATGAATCGGATGTACCCCTTGGGATAATTGAATACGATCTCCGGTAGTTCGATAAGCAGATGTCATATTGAGCTCTAGTATGGTACCATTCAAGGCTTGAATTAAATTCGTTTTGAAGAAGGCACACCATACTATTGCAAGATACGATGCTCTAACCCCCAAGGCAAACCTGGTGTAGCGAAGAAAATATTTTTCGAGTCTCGAAGATAGCTGGTATGGCGCAGCGGTAGCGCAGCAGATTGCAAATCTGTTGGTCCCCAGTTCGATCCTGGGTGTCAGCTGTCCTTCAATTCATTTTTTTTGCAAATCGATAATCCATATTCTGGGTGAAGTTACACCTCTAAAGTCCGGTAAAACGTCCAGATAACACTACTAGACTGCCACAAAGTATGAATTTAGGGGCTTCTTCCCTCAAAGGAGCTCAGCCTAGCCTTGCCGTTTGCGGTTTGTTTGACTCAGACGCGGAGAAATGATAATGAAATGCCTGCATATCATAATCTTTCAATATTCTCACACTTATTCTATATCTACAGCAGTGGCCAGTCCTCAAATAATTCATTAGTTTGTCGTTGCGTGCACAAATCATGTAGCCTTCTTCCTCAACTTTCTATTAGCATATGCAATCACCTGTGCGTTTCCCTCCTTGGTCACAAAGAATTTTTTCTTATTATGATCACACCAGAGCATGACACCAATCTCTTCAGCATACTTCTGTAATAGTTGATACTCCTGTTCGCTTGAAAAATCCGTAAAGAGATATCCATCGAAGCTGAGGATTCTATCCATTTCCAATTGCCAAAGCTTGATCTGATCAGCAATAGTTGGTTGAAGAATGTGTAGTTGTTCCTTAGTGTTAGAGTCGTAGTCAGTCTTCTTCTCAAGCTGATCTTCTGCGGCTCTGAGAAGTTGGGGGTGAGCATGTGTCTCTAAATATGAAATGATCTGGTCTGCGGTAATACCATTCTGAAGTGCCTTACGAATTGACTCACGAGTGATTTGACCCGTCACAAGGTTCGAGAATCGTTGTTTCAAATGCACAAACAAATTAAGGACGGCAATTTGAAGTGGTGAGTTTGTATATGCGTAAAGTTTGAAATTGGTCTCAATGATGATTGTACCAGCATTCTCAATGTTATCTTCTCCATATGCACCTTCTTTTGTATGTTCAATGACTTTATTCATGGCAGCCGAGGCGGACCTTAGAGTTGTGACATCAGATGTGAGTGTAGTTGCAAGTCGTGTAGGGTAGAAACGACGGGAAGTGGATTTACGTTGGTAAATGAGACCATAATCTTTTAAATCCTTGAGCAAACTCACTTGTGTCTCTGTCAGGACGGAAACGGAATAGTCCTTGCCAAGTTCCAAAGAACCAAGCATGAAGATAAAGTTCAAGACATCAACTGGATCCATTTGAAGCTCTTCTGCTTTGATCAGGTATTGAAGAAGCAATGTCCATAGCTGGGCATTGACATCTTGTAAGAGAAATTGGAAACCCTGGTTCGTAATGGAGAGATTTTTCGCCGTTTTCCCCTCCATCAGACCACTATGTCTCAAGAGTTCAAGCACAGTGGGACTCGGTGACTCTTGTAGCTCTGTTCCGACCATGAAGTGAAGAATCGATTCCCATTTGCTCGCAGCGTAGTTATCAAGGAAGGCAACGTCAACCTTGTGTGCGTCATCGGTATCGCAGAGAACACCAAACGAATTACCAATATCTGTCCCCGTGAGCACGTTTCTGAAACTCTTTCTGAACACGGGATTGAGAACGGCAACTCCATTGTGTTCCTTAAGCAAATGTAGAGACTTGAGTGCTCTAATTGCCTCGACTTGCTCGATGCGACCATTCGGATTAACCCAACGGTCAAAATCGCTAACTTGTACGGGCTTCTCATTGAAGATCATGGACATGACATAGAACTTGGCGAGTGCCGGAAGCAATCTGAAGATCGAGAGAGATGTGGCAGGCTATTTTGAGTCATTGTTAGTAAACTGGTGGGGAGTGGCGAGTGCATCGGCCTGGGTGTGGGAGGACTTACAGAATGGTAAAGCCTCGTCTGGACGGACTCCGGGAGCCCCTCGAGATACTCATTGACTGTGGACTTGAAAAGATTAGTGGTCATGTCCAACAGCGGCCAATGATAACCCAATTGGTATCCTTTTAAATAGTATCCTCAGTGCTTAAGAGCTTCATGTGTAGTGCCCGACTACGGGTTCGAGCCCAGTATTAAAATTCGCGAAATTAATCTGAGCCGCGCGGAGGCAGAAAAAATTGTTTGTAAGCGATGGGTTTAGAGAAGAGCCGTCAGGTCTCTTTTACCATTGGAACCACCGTCCTTTCAGCTTCATCTCGATGGTCTCTAAGCGCAGGAACTCGGTCAGGTCGAAGGGCTCGAAGGCCAAGGACTCCGCGCACGATGAGGCGTTCGGAGAGATGCTCCAGCCAATGTACAAGGGTAAGCATCTCACAGATGAGATCAACACAGCACACGATAAGTGGAACCTCCTGCCCGCTTTCCTCAAGGTTAAGGGTCTCGTCAAGCAGCATCTCGACTCCTTCAATTACTTTGTCGACGTCGACCTTAAAAAGATCATCAAGGCAAACGAGCTCGTGCTCTCGGATGTCGATCCGGAGTTCTACGTTAAGTACCTCGACATTCGTGTTGGTTACAAATCAGAGGCTAGCAACATTGATCAGATTCTTCCTCCACATGAGTGTCGTCTCCGTGACCTGACATACTCTGCTCCTATATACGTGGATGTTGAGTACACAAGGGGCCGCAAGATCATTATGCATCGTGATCTCGAGATTGGTAAGATGCCAATCATGCTCAGATCTAACAAGTGTACATTGAATGGTGCCTCCCAGGCGAAGATGGCCAGTCTTAACGAGTGTCCTCTCGATCCAGGTGGATACTTCATTGTTAATGGTACTGAAAAGGTTATCCTGGTTCAGGAGCAGCTCTCTAAGAACCGTATCATTGTTGAAGCTGATGAGAAGAAGGGTATCGTCCAGGCTTCTGTCACATCCTCTACACATGAGAGAAAATCCAAGACCTACGTCGTTACCAAGAACGACAAGATCTACTTGAAACACAACTCCATTAGTGAAGAAGTTCCGATTGTTGTTGTGCTGAAGGCTGCTGGTGTCGTGTCAGATCTCGAGATCATGCAGCTCGTCTGTGGTGACGATGCTGCCTACCAGGATCTGTTTGCCATTAACTTTGAAGAAGCTGCCAAACTTGGTATTTTCACACAGCATCAAGCCCTCGAGTACCTTGGTACCAAGGTTAAGACTATGAGAAGAGCTAAGCTCACCACTCTTCAGGAAGGTATCGAGGCTATTGCCACAACAATCATCGCACATCTCACAGTCAACGATCTCGACTTCAAGGAAAAAGCCCTCTACATGGCTATGATGACAAGAAGAGTCATTATGGCTATGCACAACCCAACTATGGTTGATGACAGAGATTATGTCGGTAACAAGCGTCTTGAGCTGGCTGGTCAATTGATGTCTCTTCTCTTTGAAGATTTGTTCAAGAAGTTCAACTCCGACTTCAAGGCTAACATTGACAAGATTTTGAAGAAGCCAAACAGAGCCACAGAGTTCAATCCACTGCTATCCATCAATGTTCATTCTAACAACATCACATCCGGCCTTAACAGAGCCATCTCTACCGGTAACTGGTCTTTGAAGAGATTCAAGATGGAGAGAGCAGGTGTTACTCACGTCCTTTCCAGACTCAGTTACGTTTCAGCGTTGGGTATGATGACGAGAATTTCCTCTCAGTTCGAAAAGTCCAGAAAAGTTTCTGGTCCAAGAGCTCTACAACCCTCACAATTTGGAATGCTGTGTACTTCGGATACTCCAGAAGGTGAGGCGTGTGGTCTTGTTAAGAATCTTGCCCTCATGACACATATTACTACAGATGATGAAGAGGACCCGATTAAGCAACTGTGCTTCCTTATTGGTGTTGAGTCTATCTCTGCCATCGATTCGGCCTCGCTGCATGCAAACTTTGGTGTATACTTGAACGGTACGCTCATTGGTACCACACGTTTCCCAGCCAAGTTTGTCTCCCTTTTCAGAACACTAAGACGTTCCGGTAAAGTTTCTGAGTTCATTTCCATCTACACAAACGCTCATCAAAAGGCTGTTCACATCGCTACTGATGGTGGTCGTATCTGTCGTCCACTTATTATTGTTGAAAAAGGTGTTCCAAAAGTCAAGGCCCATCACTTGCTCAAACTCAAGCAAGGTCGTCTTCAGTTCGATGACTTCCTGAAGCAGGGTCTTGTTGAGTACTTGGATGTTAACGAGGAGAATGATTGTTACATTGCTCTGTACGAGGAGGATCTCTCAGATCAAATTACACATCTTGAAATCGAACCATTCACGGTACTTGGTGCCGTTGCCGGTTTGATTCCATACCCACATCATAACCAGTCCCCAAGAAACACATATCAGTGTGCGATGGGTAAACAGGCTATTGGAGCTATTGCATACAACCAGTTCAAGCGTATTGATACGCTGCTATATCTGATGGTGTACCCACAACAACCTATGGTGAAGACCAAGACTATTGAATTGATTGATTATGACAAGCTTCCAGCTGGTCAGAACGCCACTGTTGCAGTTATGTCCTACTCTGGTTACGATATTGAGGATGCTTTGGTCTTGAACAAGGCTTCCATTGACAGAGGTTTCGGACGTTGTCAAGTTCTTCGTAAGAACACCACTGTTCTCAAGAGATATCCAAATCACACCAAGGACATTGTTGCCGGTATGAGAGTCAATGAAAACGGTGAGCCAATTTTCCAGCACGCTTCCCTGGGTCCTGATGGTCTCGGTGAGGTTGGTACCAGAGTTGAGAGTGGTCAGGTGTACATCAACAAGTGTGTTCCAACCAACGCTTCCGATAGCATCATGAGTCAAAGTGAAAGTGAACATAGGGAGACCCCGGTATTCTATAAGGCCCCAGAACCTTCCTACATTGATCAGGTCATGATGTCCGTTTCTGATAACGACCAGGCTTTGATCAAGGTGCTACTGAGACAGACCAGAAGACCAGAACTTGGTGACAAGTTCTCCTCTAGACACGGACAGAAAGGTGTTTGTGGTATCATTGTTCAACAAGAGGATCTGCCATTTAACGACGATGGTATCAGTCCTGATATTATCATGAACCCACACGGTTTCCCATCTCGTATGACAGTTGGTAAGATGATTGAGTTGATCAGTGGTAAAGCTGGTGTGTTGAACGGTTCCCTTGAGTATGGTACCTGCTTTGGTGGTTCCAAGCTTGAAGATATGTCCAAGATCCTTGTCGATAAGGGATTCAACTACTCCGGTAAGGATATGTTGTACTCCGGTATCACTGGTGAGTGTCTTCAGGCATACATCTTCTTTGGTCCAATTTACTACCAGAAATTGAAACATATGGTTTTGGACAAGATGCACGCCAGAGCAAGAGGTCCAAGAGCTGTGTTGACCAGACAACCTACTGAGGGTAGATCTAGAGATGGTGGTTTGAGATTGGGTGAAATGGAGAGAGACTGTGTGATTGCCTACGGTGCTTCTCAGTTGTTGTTGGAGAGATTGATGTTGTCTTCAGATGCCTTTGATGTTGATGTCTGTGACAAGTGTGGTTTGATGGGTTACAACGGCTGGTGTACCTCTTGTAAGAGTGCTGAGAACGTTGTCAAGATGACGATCCCATATGCTGCCAAGTTGTTGTTCCAGGAGTTGTTGTCCATGAACATTGCTCCAAGACTCAAACTTGACGATGTTTTTTGAAGCGAGTCCCTGCTGAAGACTATAATACATGACCGTAATTACTACATTTCATCGTATACTTTAAATAGCGTTACATTGTCATAAAGTTGTAAACATAGCATCATTCATAAACCTTACCCAGGTGATCAATCCCGCTCATGATCTCGATTTCCAAAGACGAGCTGGTAATCCATCTTTAGTCTCTTGTAAAGGTCCCTCATAGTAAATTCCTCGTCCTCATCCGCATCATCATCCTCATTAATAAAAGACTTCTCTAACTCTTTCATTGCAGCTTCTTGTTCTTCATCAAGTTGTTGTAATATCCTCTCTTTCTCTCCCTCTGGTAACTGTTCGTACTCTTCGGATTGTGTAACTTCACCAATTCTATCCTGAAATGAACTATCCATACTATACTCCATGTTATCCTTCAACCTCTCTTTTTCACGTCTGACAAATTCCTTTTTACCACCAGCTTTCTCCACTTTCTCCAAAGCGGCATTGTATAAGTAGTTGGATGCCTTCTGAGCAGCATCTCTCCACTTGAGAACCAACTCAGCATTATTTTGGCTATCATTCTTGAGTAGAATGGTCTTGGCTCTCTTCAATGTCTCGACTTTAGCCCTCTCTTTTCTGATACGTGAATCCAAATTGGTCTCCTTCCGCTTAAGCTCCTTGATGTCTGGATTAGGCGTGCTCTGTGGTGGTAATTTCGACGGAGAGGAGAAAGAACGCATGTCATGGGTCGGTGTACTGGTGCTCCTAACAATATCTGGACTCTCTTCGAATGACTTGTATGATTGGTTTGTCGTTGGCGGAGAAAGCTCTGGCTTGTACGTGTCATTCAATGAAGGAACCCGTGTGCCCTTGGAAGACGTGGACCCATTGCGAGATCTTGACTTCGTCGGGATGAGCTGAGACTTATCAAGTGTCTCTTCAGGATCAGCAGAGAGTTTGAGCTTGCGTTTCTTGTTAATCACGAGAGATGAGCTATCATCCTGGTCGACAGGAGGAAGTGGTGTAGTGTTCGGATGCTTTATCGGGATAAGCACACTGCGGTCTTCTTCATCTTCGGACGGTGCACTCCGTCCTATCACTGGAGTACTTGGGACATTCTCTTGGTTGTAAGACATTGAGAATCTTTTAACAATGGCTTTAATCTGCATCAATCACATGTAAAGGTGTCAAACGCGTCAGCCAAACGCGTGAGGAAGTTGATTTTTATCAGCATGCGCATTGAGATCTGGGGAAGATGAGGCGGGGAGAGGGGCAAAGACAACGATATAATCAATCATTATATGCTCTTTAAAATTGATAAAATCCAATCAAATCTTCAATATAACTACCCATTTTGAATGGTGAAAAAAATATGGAGTATCGACATGCAAAAAAATTAATTGAAGGACAGCTGACACCCAGGATCGAACTGGGGACCAACAGATTTGCAATCTGCTGCGCTACCGCTGCGCCATACCAGCTATCTTCGAGAGATTAATTTACAGAAATCAACCTACCATTACAGCACACTGGTCTGGGGATATGTCATCTGAACCCATATCAAGGTCTTGAATGATAATCATTGATCCATCATGAAGTCTGTAGGCTACATTTACCTCAAAATAGGTTTCCAACTTCCCATATCAACGTCCATGACGCGTTAAGACGCCAGCTGAACGGTTGATTACAACTGACTCGAATGCATCAGGCCATTTCCCATGTTAATGGTTCACACTATGTGGCTATAGAACTGCTACATTTGGTCAATATTACGATACTTATACATATGCACTTTTGTGGCTATTGAAAGTTATCATTTTTGTAGTGATCCATCAAGGAGACACATAAGTAAAGGCATCATCAAGGAGGTACGCGCAATGCGCACGACACACATCAGCCTAAACAAGACAAATTCAAATGATGTATGGGATGAACATGTATGGAACAGCCTGCTTGTACTTCAACCAGTCCTCGCCGTACTTCTTCTCAAGCTTGTGCTGATCTCTGAAGGCTCTGTGGATCAAGACGACAAAGAAGAAAACAGGGAAGAACCATGGCAATGGAGAAGCGGTACCACAAGTCAAACCCCAAATGAGAGCCTGAGTGTAGTCAGCGGTATAGTGTGGCTTTCTAGCGTAAGCCCACCATCCGTCAATGAGGAAGTGAGTCCCAATCTTGGTGGTTAAGATCTTTGGGTTGTCGATGTACTGACGTGGCAAGTATGGGAAAGTCTTTCTAACACCGAGGTCACCACGGAGTCTCTTTCTGAAGTATGACTTTTGAGAGTTTGAAGTATCAAAGAAGTAGTAAGCAATGATGTAGACAACGTACAAAGCGACCATGTATGGAGTAGACCATGCGTACTCCTTTGGATCGTGATAAGACAAGTACAAAGTACAGTGGCAGTAAGTGAATGGAACACCAGCAATGTTCCAGAAGATAAGCATGAATCCAAACTTCTCATAAGCCATATCCCAAGTTGGAACGATCAATTCCTCACCCTTGGCACAAGCATTGGCGTAGGACCAGTGGGCAAGCATGATGAGGCCTAATTGTGGACTGAGGTAACCGTATGTCTCGATTTGTCTCAAAGTGGCAGCGAGGGTGAGGAAGAACAAAATGAACCATGGTAGTCTCACTTCAAAGAACATCTTCAAGTCCAAGATGCCGACTCTTGGGTTCAATGGAGCACCCATAAAGAGGTCATAGATATGGTTACCTGTCATGTTGTGGTAGTCCTTGGTGACGAAGAGAGTGAAGAGGTAGAGGAAGATAGAGAAGGAGATACCAATGATAATAGCGACTGTCATGATCTCTCCAAAGAGGTCGAGGATGGTGTAGAGTGGGAAAATACCAGTGAAGTGGAGAACAAGAGCAATGACATTGGATGTGTAGAAGGTAGACATAGCATTACAGAAGTATGGCAATTGCTTCCCCTTAAGGTGCTTGAGTGGCTGACCCTTGGTCCAAACACCTGGAAGAATGTAGTAGAAAGCAACCTGAACGGCAGTAAATGTCAAGAAGATTCTCCAAGCACGGGCACTTGGGACACCATGGTCAAGGAAAATCTGGTACAGGTGCTTAACAAAGTCCTGGAAGGACTCACCAGGAGCTGGGGTGGCGAACTGGCCATTGTAGAACTCAGCAGAGATCCACATGTACCACATGAGAAGCGGGAACCCGATCATCATGCCGAGGGCACCCGCGGTACCACCAAACTCGTACTCGATCTTTCCCTGCAGATATCTGCTATCGTCTCTAGCCATTGTGTGCTAACGTGTGGCCTGGGTAGGATTCAGTCGTCTGACGCGTCGTTTGTTGTTGTTGCTATTAAACAAACAACTGGGTCTCGGGGGACGCGCACTTTTTTATACCCCCGAAGAAGTGGTGCTTTGATCTCGATCTCGGCTTTTCCGGCCCGGCTCGGAGCCAGAGACTTTCTATGTTTACCTAAACGATGCGGTACGAGACTTCGGGTAGTACACATTCTCTGTCATCCCGAACGTTTCTATTATGCAAGTACCTAAACATTTCAACAGATTCTTCTCATCGTGTCGTCTTGCGACGGAACAGGCCGAGCTTGCGCTCCTTACCCTTCTTCAAAGCACGAAGAGCTTCCTCACGTTGTAGTCTTTGTGTGTGGCCCACGAGGTTCTCCACCACGCTCTCATATGTGCGATGGTCCTCCTCTAAACGGTTCTTCTCATCCTCCCATACGCTCACCAATTTCTCTACGTCTCCAACAGCCTGTTGCAACTGCGCAATCGCCGAATCAAGTTGTTCCTCATCCATACCCGTCAGCTCATCCTCACCAAGTACGTGCGCCTGAAGACGAACCACCTCTTCATCAGTGATATCCAGTAGCTTTTTCTTCTCATCAGCGTTGATACTGAGCTCCTCTAGCTTCTTCGCCACGTAGCTCGTCATATCAAACTCGTTGTTGCGCACTCTCTGTACCGCAACGTCCTCGGGTAGTCCCAACGTAACAAGTAATTGTCTTCGTAATGAGCCCTTCTTCCAGTTGTATGGTTTGAGGTATGGTGGGGTAACGAGCCGTTCCAAAAGGTGTTCTGACCGCTCGTTCAGAATTGATGTGTTAGAAGGAATTGTGAATTTCTCGAGCTCTCTTGGGAATGCCTCATGACAAAGGGCATTGATCCTCGTGTCCAAGGCACTGGCATCCTGGAATAGACTCTGTGGGAACTCTGATTCTTGACCAATAGTTGGGTTTGTCTCGGCGCCTTCTATAGTAGGTGAGCTTGGTTCCGGTGCAGCTTGCGGTTCTTCAAAGTCATCAAATGATGCGTCTGAGAAGTCACCAAAGTCATCATCCTCGTCATCTTCGGCATCTCCAACTCCATTAATTGTCGCACCATTCGCCTGTTCTTCAATAGTGGTCTCAGCAACAGCATTTTCCTCCGCTTCTGAAGGCATAGCACTCTCATTATTGCCTTGCGTTGCCTCATGAGTGTTCTCAACCACTGTGTCGGGAATCACTGTCCGCTTGGGGAAATCCACTATCAATTCGTCCGACATTCTGTTCTATGTCACTCTTCTATATCAATCGAAGGTCAAACCAGTCTCTGGTTCTTTTTATGTCGACTTGTGATGCTGAATGCAGAACTTCTTGACGTGATTGATACTTCCCCGTGCTCTTAAGCCATGTGGAAATAAAACAAGTTCGCGTAACAATAAACAGAGGTTACACCTGAACACCACCAATTTGTAATGTGACGAGACGAGACAGAAACATTAATATGTTGCGTACTCATTGTTCTAATCTTTTACTAATTGTTAAAGACTCTCTACCCCACTATCACTATGTCCTTGAAAGTTGGCTACGTCCCTGAGCACTTCAGTACCCCAATTGCCTTTGCGCAGAGCAAGGGCTTCTTCACCTCGCGCGGACTCACCGTGGAGTTGATCCCATACCCATCCGGATCTGGCCATTTGATCCAATCTCTTGAAGATAACTCTCTCGACATTGCCATTGGACTCACTGAGGCCTTTGTTAGGGGCATTGCACAGGGTAAGGAAAACTACAAGCTGGTTGGTACATATGTCAAGTCACCACTGCGTTGGGCTGTGAGTACAGGTTTCAATAGAGAGTTTACTGATAAGGCGGAGCTTGCGGGGAAGAAGATTGGTGTCAGTAGAATTGGATCAGGTTCATATGTTATGGCTTATGTATTGGCTTTACAGCTTGGATTCAAGAAACCTTTCTTCGATGGATTCCCAATCTTGTCCACTTTTAAGAACTTGAGAGACTCTGTGAATCATAAAGAGGGTGTTGAGGCTTCCGACGCCTTCATGTGGGAGTACTTTACAACGAAGAGATACTACGATAACAAGGAGGTCAAATACATTGGTGATATCTATACACCATGGCCTTCATGGGTGATTAATGCCAGAACTGAGCTTGTGGAGAGCAAAAGTAAGCAAATCTCTGACTTCTTGGCTGCTATTTCCGAAGGTATTGAGTACTTCAACTCACACAAGGAGGAGGCTGTCGAGTATATCTTCAATAACTTGGATTACTCTGAGGAGGACGCTAAGGAGTGGATCAAGACCGTTGAGTTCCAGGATTCTGCCTTAGTCAAATCAATTGATCAGGATACCGTTGTGGAGAAGACATATAATGTGCTTATCGAGGCTGGTGTTTTAGACGACTCGAGAGACACTATCAAATCAAGACTTAAAAAGGGTGTGGTGTCCTTGTAAATACCTCTTTATAATGATAACTGGATTATGCCATTGTAAGGAACTGGCCAAATTGTAGAAAACTTGTAGCGATTCACCAACCTCATGCAGAAGCATGACTTGATCCTCCATACCCCATGGCGATTTAAAGGGCAATGAAAACTATGTTTTTCTACTCTGAATTCATTCAATAAAGAATTGAATATCATTGACAGGATACGGATTCCTTTGGAACTTTATAAGAATTGAGCCATGGAATGCGCAAGATCAACAGATTAAGAATCGCGCGCATTCCCTTATATCCCATAGCCCGTATGGTCAATAATTCAAGCAACTCAGGTAAGATTAATCCGATTTTATAACTAGTAGCCAGTTAGCTAATTGATGGGAAGTTGAACCATTTGGTGTTGGTGTGCCAAAAAAAAAATAAAAAAAGAAAGTGCTGCTTTTGTGGATCGAACACAAGACCTTATGAACTTCAGTCATACGCTCTCCCAACTGAGCTAAAGCAGCCACTTTTCTGACGGAATTTGGTTACTGAAATACCGATTACCTTCGATCAGCTGATCTACGACTTTTGCTTTTCGGTGGTTAACTTGGCTACATAATCTTATATATGGCACTTATTGTGTTTCTAATATAATACTAGGGCCCCTGGAACGTTGAACCTAATAGAATCACTGCTATACAGCTATTGTGGTGGCCCCACGCGCTCTTCTGGTGGTGCCGTTATGAAGCCAACACGACGAGACAATCGCGACGCGTGTTTACCAGAACTGACACATAATCCTCTCCTCTGTCCATTACTTAAGGTTCAAACCAATGCGATCTCAGTTCAAGTCTTCAGGTCTGAAGGTGAGTGGCAGCTGTATAAGTTCAGATCACGACAGATACTAACACCAAGGTTCAGATTGCGGGTTCAGACCTCGTGAGAGTGTCTACACTGATCAAGACATGTACGTCTCCACATTCTCTCTATCATCCTCATTATAAATCCTAACTGATGTCAATGCAGCTATCTTTAGCAGTTCTCTGTTATCAGCTTTTGCGTTTCGCTATTCTGAGATCTTTTCAGCCGACTCACTAAAGCATGAGTTGTAAGTACCCCATACCCTTTTCCCAGTTCGATATCGCTGCTAACACACCATAAGTTTCCCATCCATTCAGAGCACTGTGAATGTCACTTATCCATCTCGTTCTCTCTACCAAATTGGTATTGCTGTCCTTTCGACAGTCAACATCCTCCGATATACCCTCGCAATCAATGCTGTACACAAGAAGTCAACAAGTACTGCTAAATATCTCGGCATCACGGCTCTGATACGATACATATCTCTTGTCACATTCAGCTGTATTCCAAACGATGACAATGTCAAAGCAAGCATGAACGCATACGTTATCTATACATTATCAACGCTGGTATGGATAAATCTTTACCAAACCAAGATCACATCAAAAAATCTCTCACTGAACAGAACGAGGAAAGTGTTGAGAGACGCATATTTTGGTGTTATGAGTTTTGCTATAATGTGCTATTACAAGCACCAAGTGGAATTGGTCAATGGATGGTATTCAATTGGCTCAATTATGCAGTGGATATTGGTGGTCATTGATATTTACTTTGATCATCTGGGCACTGCAGAGCTAAGAGATGTGGTAGTTGAGATAGAGCTTGAGAGTTCCAAGTCTCGTCACCTTGTCTAATTATGAATAAATTACCAAAATCTTTTATCACATTTCTAGTATACAGTAGTAAACCGATTGAACGCCAAATCATTCATACTCGTCATCGTCATCCTCAAAATCTTCAGATTCATCATCTGAAAGAGACATGACATCACTCTCCTCAGAGTCCTCAATCTTGTAAGTCTTTGGCTTTGCTCTTCCTGATCTAGCTCTTGGCTCAGTTGGAAGATCCATCGACTCCATATCAAGATCAAGGTCAGCATCAAGAAGATCGTCTGACTTCTTCTTCTTCTTTGGTGCTACAGCCTTCTTTGCAGCCGGTGTGGCCTTCTTCTTAGGAGGCTCAACCTTCTTCGGAGCAGCTGCCTTCTTGGTGGTCTTCTTTGGTTCATCTATCACCTCAAAGTCATCATCACTCTCACCGAACGCATCGCTTGGCTCATCGTCATCATCAGAGTCAGAAATAACAGACTTCTTCTTCTTCGCTGGGGCCCTCTTAGGAGCTGTGTTCTTGTTGATAGCAACTTTCTTACCATATGTCTTCTTGACAGGCTTGATGACATCCAAATCATCATTCGATCCAGTACCCTCTTCGATCTTAGGTCCCTTGATATCACCATCGTCATCGTCATCAAAGCTAAAAGGATCAGAACCCTTTGTAGGCGTACCAAACTTACCGCCGACACCAAAGAATGAAGTCAACTTACTCTGTGTTGGTTCCTCTTTGGGCTTATCAACTGAAGTCTTCGCCTTCTCAGTTAAAGGCAATGATACTTCAGGAGTAGACTCGGACTTGATGGCAGTAGAATCCTCGGATTTGACAGATGGTGTAGACTCCTTTTTGACCCTTGTCTTTGGTGGAACAAAGTCTGGAATTGGAATCAGTTCACCCTTGACAGAATCCCACTTATCTTCGTCCTTCTTGCCCTTCTTGGTGGTCTTCTTCTTTTTGGCATTGCCCCAGTCATCATCATCACTGTCAGCAGCTCTCTTACGAGACTTCTTACCCTTTTTACCGGATATCAGGGTCATTCTCTTGGCCTCGTCATCAACTAGGAACTTCTTCCAAGAAACAAGGAACTCATCCAAGTCTCTGTTCCAAATGTCCTTGGCACTCAACTTGAGCAACTCAGTCAACTCGTCCTCCTTGCTTGCCTTTTGCTGCAAGATCTTCTCGTATCTCTCTCTAGTCAAAGACCAAATTGGCATACCAAGCAAGTAATCGAAACTGGATATCACAGACTCTCTAGTGTGAACATTGGCATCCTCATCAGCAGCTTCTTCAGACTCACTCTCGTCCTCCAACATGGTCTCATCTCTGGTCAGATCAGCACTGTCAGTCTTGGAGTAGACTGGGTTACCCTTCTTGTCAAACTTAGGGAAGTTCAAGTCTTCTAACTCCTCAATCAAGGAAACTCTCTTCTTGTTGCTAACAATCAATTCACCTCCAATGACCATCTTGAGGAAACGCGCCTGAGCGCACAACTTGGCGAGCTCATTCTCCAACTGCTTAGCCAAGTGTTCCTTTCTTTTCTGGTAGAACTCCAATCTGACGTAGTAGAAGTCCTTCATGATCTCCTCAACGGTTTCGTACTTCTTGATACGGTTCTGAGCGTCGAACAAGACCATGTTTGTCAAGTTCACAATCTGGGACAACTTGAACTTTTCGTAGAGACCAACAGCGTGAGCCTTTCTCATCTCCTCATCAGAAAGAGTGACGATGAATCTAATACCAAGACCGTGCTTTTCCTCAAAGTCCTTGATCCATGGCTTCACCTTGTCAGTACCAGCAAGGCCCTGAAGCAAGAACTCCTTCATGTTGGAAATCCACATCTTTGGAGGAAGCTCGGTGATTGCCAAGGTATTAGCATCCAACTGTTCAATCTTTCCGAACATTCTGTATCTGTCTGGACCAATCTTTTGGACCTGACCATCCCAACCCTTGTACCATGGAGCCATCTCAGTCATCTCCTCGTTGTTCATAAGTGCACGCAAGTTGGCAACAATCTCCTCCGGGTTGTACTGTGGAACAAGAGTGGAGTAACCGGTACCAATACCCTCAGCACCGTTGACCAATACCATTGGAATAGTAGGAATGTAAGAAACCGGTTCAACCAGCTGACCGTCATCCTCGTTGTAAGTCAAAAGAGCACTGTCGTCCTTGTGGATAACGTTAGAAGTGAGTGGAGCCAAAGCGGTGAAAATATAACGGGGAGCAGAGGCATCCTTACCACCCATCAATCTGGTACCGAAAGCACCATTTGGCAAGAGCAAGTTCAAGTTGTTGGAGCCGACAAAGTCCTGAGCCAAGTTGATGATAGTCTGAACCAAAGACTGTTCACCGTGGTGGTAAGCTGTCTTCTCTGAAATGTAACCAGCCAACTGGGCAACCTTGATTTCATTCTTCAAGTTTCTCTTCAAACAACCAAACATAATCTTTCTTTGACCTGGCTTCAAACCATCCAAAACACTCGGAACAGATCTCTTCAAGTCATAGATAGAGTGGAGACGTAAGTCGTAGTTGATGAACTGAGTAATACCGACAGTCTCCATCTCATAACGGTCATCATTTCCTTCTTCGACAAATGATCCAATCCAATCCTTTCTGTCATCTGCTCTGTTCTTGGAGAAAGCCAAGTCAATGTATTGCTTGTCCTCATCCTGCAATGGCTCGAATGTCTTCATATGTTGAACTAAATCGGAGAAGTACTCACGACCTTCTTCTGGAGTGGAAGTACCCAAACCCTTGTAGTACTTGTGGGTCCAAGTGAATTTGTGACTCTCTTTCTCGACCCAGTCCTCGTACTGAAGCATACTGTAGAAGGCAATGGTTTCCTTTCTTGGCTTGGTGATGTTCACCTTAACAATAGGAGTGATAAATTCCAACAAGAATCCTGGAATCTTCAAGAGCTCTGGCCATTGACTCTCAACAAAGTTGATCAATAAACCTTTGATATGGGAACCATCGGTATCCTGATCTGTCATGAGCATGATACGGCCATATCTCAAAGACTTGGTATCCTCGTACTTCTTCTTGTGTTGCAAACCAATGATCTGCTTCAAGGCATTGATCTCCGCATTATTGGAGATTTGGGTATGAGAAGCCTCTCTAACATTCAATGGTTTACCACGCAACGGGAAACAACCATAGTAGTCTCTTCCGACAACTGCTAGACCTGCAACGGCCAATGCCAAGGCGGAATCACCCTCTGTCAAGATCAAAGTACATTTATAACCTTCTTTAGTACCTGCCATGTTGGCATCATGAAGCTTTGGCAAGTTGGTGATTCTGGACTTTCTGGAACCATCTGTCTTCTTGAGTGCCTTATCGGCGTTAGCCTGAGCAACATCCATGATCTTTTCAATGAACTCGGTCTTCATCACCTGAGTAATGAACTCATCTGGAACCTTACACTCGGAGCCGAACTGAGCTTTTCTGGTACTCAATTGCTCCTTGGTTTGGGATGTGAAAGCTGGGTTTTCAATCAAACAGTTGATGAAGATGAACATGTTGTTTCTAATCTGGAATGGCTTAACCTGAGAGTTCTTGTGCTTTTTCTTCAAAGCTGCACCAACCTTATCGACAATCTGATCAGCAATGTATGTCACATGTGTACCACCAGAAGTTGTGGCAATCGAGTTGACGAAGGAAACCTGGTTGAATTGTGTATCCGAGACACCAAAAGCGATCTCCCAACGTCCCTTAGACTTTGGGTCGTCAAGCATCTTATAGATGATCTTTGGCTTCTTTTGAGCATCAGCTTCAGCCATATCACCCTCACTTTGTCTCTTCTTGTTCATGGCCTTCACATACATTTCAACGTACTCCTTGAAGTTTCTAATCTTCAACTTCTCACCGTTAAGGTAAACGGAAACACCTTTCACTGTACCAGCCAAATCGTAAACACGACGACGGAGCACACCTAAAATGTCTTCATCAAGCTTATCCATGTGGAATTTCTCCAAGTCTGGCTTAAATGTAATCTTTGTGAACTCGTTCTTGGCCTTTGCAGCGGTGATCTTTGGCTTCTCAACGACGGACATGTTGTTTCTCCACGTCTGTTTGTAAAGCTTTCCGGCAGTGAGATCAAGTGTCTCGAGAGTGAACTCTGTGGAGAAAATATTACAAAGCTTGGAACCATAACCGTTTCTACCACCAACAACCTTCTTTTCATTATCATCATAGTTGGAAGAAGTCAAGAGGTTACCAAAGATCAATTCTGGGATGTACATGTTCTCCTTCTCGTGATGTTCGACTGGGATACCCTTACCGTCGTTCTTGATGGAAATAGTATTATTCTCAGCATCAATCACAACCTCAATCTTGGTCATAGAAGGGTCACGGATCTTGTTATCAGCAGCATTGACGAGGATCTCATCAAAGATCTTGAACAAACCTGGAACGATCTTAACCTCCTTGTCAAGCATTCCCTCCTCCTCATTGGAGTATACCCAGATCTTTTGCTCCAGTGGCTCTGTCGAACCAATGTAAGTATCTGGCCTTTTGAGGATATGCTCAAGCTGTGAGAGCTTCTGATACTGATCAGTGGCTGTCTTCTTCTTGGGGTTCGAAGAGCTCATCGTGTTCAAATTTGCTTCCTGCAACGGAGGCGCCATTCTGTGAGCTCTGATTCTGGGTAGCAGTAGCGCAGTGGAGGAACGAATCAGCGACCGTCTCAGTGGCAGGAGAGTAGGCAAGAGGCGAAACACCGTGGAAGTGTATTGAGGAGCGGGTGGCAATGGGAAAGAGAAAGGATAATGTGTGGAGCGTTACGCGTTTTTCCGCTCCGTTTGTTTACATTTCTGATCGATTCGCGGTGTCGCCATAACAACAAACAACTGCCAGTCGAGTAAGCTACAATGTATTGCAAAGGGATTAACAATTGTGTGTACAAGTGTGACGTTTATTGACTCACTTCTTCTTGAAGAGCAAGTTCATCAACGATTTTCCTGGGTTCTCCTTTTTCTCCAGTTGCGGAGCAGCGACTGGCGAGGCCTCTACTGAGTTTGTAGATGCAGGTGGAGTTGGAGCCTTATGAAGAAGGCTCAACAAGTCGTTGGCTGGCGATCCAACGTTCTGTGTTGGAGAAGACTGGGGTGGTTGGGATGAGGCAGATTGCTCTGGTTCTGGTGACTTCACAGGCTTTTTAAGCAGGGCTAAGAGGTCATTGGATGGTGAAGAGGACTCCCTAAGCGGGGCTGAAACTGGTGTTGAAGATGGGCTTGGCTCATTAGATGGCTTCTTATGGAGCATAGCGAGTAAGTCAGCACTTGGGTCCTTTGCAACTTGTGATGGTACTGGTGCTACAACGGGCGTAGCAGCAGACTCTTGTGTGGCCGGTGGCTTGTGCAACATAGCCAACAAATCGGCACTAGGATCAGATGCTGGTGTTGCTGGCTGCTGTGGTGTTTGACTCTTATGCAAAAGACCAAGGAGGTCATTCTTCGCGTTGATGTTTTCCTGTGTGGCGACTGGTGTCTGCGGCTTACTTTGTAGGATACTCAAGATCTCATTACCGGCAACATTAGTGCCAACAGTTGGTGTTGGTGTTGGTGTGTCACGACTGAGACTATCCAGAATCTCAGCACCAGCACTGGTCTTTACAGTTGGTTGTGGAGTAGGAGCATTGTAGATGTCATCATCATCGGATGCCTCCAGGGCATCGACAGTGATGTGGGCAGTGGATGGATTCTCTAAAATGTCACCTTTAGTCTCATCACTCGAATCTTCGTCATCGTCATCGTCGTCTTCATCATCATCAGAAAACTGAATTGTTGAAACACTGTGAGCTTCATGCAAATCACTCCCTATTTCGTTAGCATCAGCAGTATCATGTAGGGACTCGTTCTTCTCGGCGGTTTCTGACTCTGCTTTGAGGTCATCCAGCGTCTGACCTCTCTTCAGCAATCTCATCTTCTTCACTGGTTCGACTGCTGAAGGTACGGCTGCTGGTTCCTGAGCCTCAAAAAACTTTTCACCATTATCTTCATGTTCTTCTTCTTCGTAGTAATCATCATCACTGTAGTCTTCAAAGATTTCAGCGTCGTCGTCATTTTGCTTTTTAGATTTCTTAATGAGCTCAAGCAGCTCCTTGCTTGGTGGCTTGGCCTGAAGGTGAGCTGACTCGTCATTGGAAGATGGTTGTTTCATCTTCTTCTTTGATAGTGGCTTCTCCTTTGTTTTCTCTTTCTTTCCCTGGGTTTGTGGGGAAGACTCTCTCGTATTAGGTTTTGTCTTCGAAGCAGCATCACCATTAGCCGTTGGCTTCTTTGGTTTCAATAGATTCAGCAACTCGGCAGAAGCATTGTTCGAATGTGATACTGGAGGTTCTTCTTTCTGCTCCAGTGTTGAAGAAGGTGTGTCCACCTTCTTTGGGTGTTGCTTGATCAATGCAAGCAGGTCATTCTTGTGCTTCGATGAGCTGTCTTCGGCCGATGCATCTCTCTTCAACAATGTGATCTTCTTCTTTTGCTTCTCCTCATTAGCGTCTGTACCCATCAACTGAGACAAGAATCCGCTTCCATCTTTCGGTTTGGTGTCCTTGGAATTCAAAAGACCAAGCAATTCTTTGCTTCCAGCATCGTTTCTGAAGCTGAGAGATGGTCTTTGTAACTGGTCTGTAGATGGAGGAGCCTGTATTTGAGTTGGTCTCACTGGCATTGGTGGGCCCTGGAACATCATTGGGTTTATACCAAAGTTTGGCAGCTGCATGGAAGGCATTCCCATAGCACCCATAGGAGGAGGAGCAAATGGCGCAATGAGAGGAAGTTGTTGGAATGGTGGTGGATGGAATCCAAAGGCAGGCATTGGATACATTGGCATCTGAGGTGGAATATGCATATTGAGGGACTGGTGATTCTGGGCATTCTCCTGTTGGTCCTTGAGTTGCTTCTTGGCAGTAGATTCTCTGATAAAGTCCAAGATCTCTCTTCCTGGATCGTTGACTGGCTGAGATGGGGTCTCTCCGATTCCAAGCATAGACTTCAGCTGGATCTCGACATCCAACTTGAGCTTAGCCTCATCAATCTCACCCTTGTTCTTCTTGACATAGTTGATCAAGGGATGGATCATGCCTGGCACCAAAAAGTATTTTGACGAGTCGTTCTTGACTTTCTTTGTCAAAGATTTGAAGTCAGCCCAAACAATGGATTTGATCTCATTTCTGGCAATTGGTTTGAAAGGGAAGTCATCTGGAACGTTTTTACACATAAATATCTTGAAGTTCTTACCTTGAACGTTTCTCTCGATGTAGACGTCCTCCTTGATGTATGGGGAGATATCAAACCCGATCTCTTCTTTGACTTCTCTGCAAGCACATGCAACATCATCTTCATCTTTCGAGATCTTACCTCTTGGAAACGACCACGAGTTAGATTCGGTACCCTGTACAAGCAGCAACTTATTGAGCTGGGTATTGAACAAAGCCGCACCCCTGACTGGAATGGAACGCTTGTAATTTAAGAATCCCTTCAAACCCTCTTCAAGATCACCACCTTGCCAGACCATCGGAAAAAGCTCAATCAGCTTTTTGGAGAACGCTCTCATTTTTAAAGATGGAAGACTTGGATTGATGGTACGCAAAAAGTCCAAGTAGAACCAGTGTGCCTCTTCAAAGAGGAAGAAAACTCTCTATTAGTGGTGGGTTAGTGACTTGTTGTTAAACTGAGATATAGGGCCCTTAATTAATTAGCTCAATTAAGCCTTAGCGATTGACTCATATGGTGGAAGAGACTTACTTCACTTGTGGTCAGACTTTCAGCGGGCGAGTTGACGACAAAACGGACCAAAAGGTCTTCTAACGCCTTGTCAAGTGGCTGGTTTTGTAGACCATCTCTTAACTGGATGGACATCTTGTATGTCTGCTTCTTTCAAGTATGAAGTGGTTGGTATGTGGTGATAGAAGCACAATTTCTTTTCTTTCTCTCCCTTCGACAATTGAATGAGAACGATTTATGACTTTCGTATGCGAGTTGTCTTTGCAGTTGATGATCAATTACAGTGGCGGGCCGTCGAAGGCCTCTTTGCCAGCCATTTTCACCATGATCTCGAGTCAGCGCGCGCGCGCGAACGCGACAAGTTATTCGCGGAAGAGAATCACCCGGACACCACCCATAGTCTAGGGGCCACAACTTCATCTTTATAATTAGGTATTTATGAGAATATTTAAGAGGGTCCTTGATCTCATAAATATACTTTAGACTATCCTAAAACCAGCTCTACCACTTCTTCACCACTTTGGACTACTCTTTAGGATCTCGTTGCGTGTTTTTAAAAATTTGGAGAGATTTTTGAATATAAATTTATTTGTGGAGGTCTATAATCTGGGGTTAAGTTGAAATATATCTTCAGTTGTGAGATAAACATTAATAATTCAATACTTTCAAAAGAGTGAATAGTATCGATGATTTTTTCTGAACCTTATTTACTCTTTTGAATCCACCAACTTAATTTAGCATAGCGTATATCACTGATGTATATTTAGAGAATATAGATACACCCGGACACCAAGAGGCAGTTGTACTCGTCCTACTCGTCACTAGAGTTACTCCAAGAGACCATAATATATCCTTTCAGGGGAATCCCATTAAATGCATTGTGTATAATTATTCGTGGTTTTATAGATAGTATCATGAGACGTGTACAGTTCGCTCAGAATGAACTCCAACTCCAATCAGCTGGCACAGTACCAACCATAGCGTTTGCGTCTCCACTATTCTGCTTTTGTTGATCCTCCGTGACGATACTAGACTTTCTACCACCAGTTGCACCTGTTTCGCCAAGCTCCCGTTTCACAAATTGTTCATAATCACGGCAGCAGTTATCACAAACTTTGCACAAGAGACCTTGTCCGCCAAGAGTAAACTGAGCATCCAGGCCCAATTTTAGTAGATGAGATGTGTGCTCAGCACAAAAGATGTCACCACAACGACGACAATGATGACGTCTCTCAAAGAATGTAAAGTTCTTATCACAAAGAGCACATGAATGACGTGTCAAATCACGGCGCCAGTGGGCACGAGTTGGAGACTTACCTGAAGATCCTTCAAATCTGAGTGACCAGTGTGACGATTGTGTGCGCAACGAGTTTGCCGCTTCGTGCAAGATGCTCTTTGATTTCCTTGAGTTCTGTTCATTGATGTGCCGCACATCCTCCGGTTTGAGATTGGTATTAGATTGGCGAAGCACTGCTGGGACGTACATTGGACGTTTTGGGTCATTTATAGTCTTGAGATTTGAATTGTCAATGCTGCTGTTCGAGCTCGGTGTTGGTACCATTGGTTGTCCTGGATCTATATGTTGTGGAAGTTTGATATGCATTTTGCTTGGTGTTCCTTCGTTACCAATGTAATCGTTTGGATTGCGTATTGTACCGCTGTTGGTCAAAGCCTGCTCTTCATCAACATCGGAATGGGCAACTGGCGAAAGATTTGACATGTTACGACTCAAGACTCTCGATGACTGAGCCGACAAAGGACGCATGTTATTAATCTGAGATGCGGATTGTGATCGGAACGGGATATTTGTATCAATCTTTTTTGGTTCCTTTAATGCATTTTGGACATCTTCCTCATCAACTTTCTTGGTGCTCATGGTTATGTCAACCTCAGCTGGCGTGAACTTATTACTAAATGAACTAAGTCTTTTCAATGCGTCATCGGTGAGCTTCCTTTGTTCTTGTTGTGGCTCAAGCTCCTCACTGTCAATGGCCTCATCTGATGCACCATTCTCTGTCGCTTCATTATCCTTGTGGAACGGCAGCCTCTGACCAATTTCGAAGGAGGCTCGTCTCTTGGAGGATGCCGCCGTGGCTGGCGCTTGTATGTGAGTTTTGACACTGATGAACTGTGGTTGAGTCCCTTGGTTTTGCTGTTGTTGCTGTGACTGTTGCTGTTGTTGTTGAGCTTGCTGTTGTGGTTTTTGATGAACAAAGCTTCTTAGAGAGACACTTGAGAGTACGCTTTGGACACTTTGAGTCCGCTGTTTAGGGACGGTGCGCTTGTGGAAAGTGATCTCAGAGTCAGCTGGCTGGAGCGGTTCAAAGTGCTCCATGTGATGTGACTCTTGCTGTTCGTCTTGAACTTCGTCATGTCCATTTGTGCCACCTTCTGGTTGGATATTGTCGATGACTTCGCCCTCGCGGTCATTGGCGGTATTGCCGGTCTCCTGACTCATCACTCGTGGACGTGGTGGCGGGTTTGGCTCAGGATTTTGGTGGCAAATGGAGAGACACAAGTTATTGGAAAGAACCCGAGATTTCAGACAAATTCAGCGGGTGCAAAGGTGCAGACGTAACCGTAACCGCTTCTCAATAAGTGCTACACTCCACCTCCTCTCCGGACTTTCCCCAATCGAAGAATTATGAGTTTCGCTCGATGCAGATTGGCGCGCCAAACGAGTTCGCGCTCACTATCGGCACGTGACCGTTGCGATCGCACGGGAGCGATCGCTGCACCCGGACACCTGCGGCTTTGCTGGTGTTTCCTCGACGTGTCGTGTTCAAGCGCAGAGAGGAGAGGAACACCCCTTGAGCATTACGCATTACACAGCTGATACAGCCCACACACATTCCAAACAATGGCTATTGAGGTGTCAGAGGCTACATTGGTCAATGTCAAGCTCATTTTGAGGGCATTGATTCTCATCTCCATCGCCTGTGCGGCCGTGTCGTCGCGTCTCTTCTCGGTCATCCGTTTCGAGTCCATCATCCACGAGTTCGATCCTTGGTTCAACTTTAGAGCTACCAAATATCTCGTATCGCATTCATACTACGAGTTCCTCAATTGGTTCGATGACAGAACGTGGTATCCACTTGGAAGAGTCACAGGTGGTACTCTTTACCCGGGTCTCATGGTGACATCTGGCACTATCTGGCACGGTCTCAGAAAGATTGGACTTCCAGTTGACATTAGAAATATCTGTGTCATGCTCGCACCAGCTTTCTCAGGTGTTACTGCCTACTTCACATACTTATTCACCGCAGAAATTAAGGACAAGTCTGCAGGTCTGCTCGCTGCTGCCTTCATGGGTATTGCCCCAGGTTATATCTCCAGATCCGTTGCTGGTTCCTACGATAATGAGGCCATCGCTATTACGTTGTTGATGGCTGCATTCTACTTCTGGATCAAGGCATCTAAGGAAGGTTCCGTCTTCTGGGCTTCATGGGCCGCTGGCTTCTACTTCTACATGGTTTCTGCTTGGGGTGGTTACGTCTTCATCACCAACTTGATCCCATTGCACGTGTTCATCTTAATCCTTATGGGACGCTATAGCCACAAGCTCTACACTGCTTACACCACTTGGTACGCAATTGGTACCTTGGCATCTATGCAGATCCCATTCGTTGGATTCCTTCCAATCCGTTCCAACGACCACATGGCTGCGCTTGGTGTGTTTGGTTTGATCCAGATCGTTGCCTTCGGTGATTACATCCGTTCAAAGGTTCCATCTTCGGAGTTCAAGTCTGTCTTAGCCGTCTCAATCGTCTTGATTATTGTCCTTGGTATTGCAGGCCTTGTTGGTCTGACATATGCCGGTTGGATTGCCCCATGGACTGGTCGTTTCTACTCTTTGTGGGATACGAACTATGCCAAGATTCACATTCCAATCATCGCATCTGTCTCAGAGCATCAGCCAACTGCTTGGCCAGCCTTCTTCTTTGACACTCAATTCTTGGTCTGGTTGTTCCCAGCTGGTATCTATTTGCTCTTCCAAGATTTGAAAAACGAGCACGTCTTTGTTATCGCTTACGCCGTCCTCTGTTCTTACTTTGCCGGCGTCATGGTTCGTTTGATGTTGACTCTTACCCCAATCATCTGCGTGTCTGCCGCAGTTGCCCTTTCCAAGTTGTTTGACATCTACCTTGACTTCTCCGCTTATTTGGAACAGAACAAAACTGTTGTCGAGGATGCTGAGATCAAGTCAGCCAAGAAGAGAACCGAGACCTCCTTGTTAGACATCGTCTCAAGACTCTCCGTCATTGGTACCTTTGTCTTCTACCTCTACTTGTTTGTCTTCCACTGTACCTGGGTGACATCCAACGCATACTCTTCTCCATCGGTTGTGTTGGCATCTAGAGGTGCTGATGGCTCTCAGGTTCTCATTGACGACTACCGTGAGGCATACTACTGGCTCCGTATGAATACCGATGAAGATGCTAAGGTTGCTGCATGGTGGGATTATGGATACCAAATTGGTGGTATGGCTGACCGTACTACTCTTGTTGACAACAACACATGGAACAACACCCACATTGCCACCGTTGGTAAGGCTATGTGCTCTTCTGAGGAGGTGTCTTATAAAGTGTTGAAGCAGCACGATGTCGATTACGTCCTTATCATCTTTGGTGGTTTCTTGGGATACTCCGGTGATGACTTAAACAAGTTCTTATGGATGGTGCGTATCGCTGAGGGTATCTGGCCGGATGAGGTCAAGGAGAGAAACTTCTTTACAGATAAGGGTGAGTACAAGGTTGACAAGGATGCTACTGAGACAATGAAGAACTCTCTCATGTACAAGATGTCCTATCACAGATTTGTTGACTTGCACGAGAAGATGGGCAGACCAGCTGTGGACAGAGTCCGTAACCAGGTTATCCCAGAGGAGCCAGAGTTGAACGTTGTTGAAGAGGCGTTCACATCGGAGAACTGGATGGTTCGTATCTACAAGGTGAAGGACCTCGATAACGTTGGTCGTGACTTGCAGAATGCTACCAAGTTTGAGAAGCAGACTGCTGCTGGCGTGAAGAAGAGAATCCAGAAGCGTCCAGAGTTGGAGCCATTTGAGGCTTGAGGTGGAAGTGTTTGACGAAGGAAAATAAAAACTGCTGTGATGTTGCTGCGTTTCTTTGATAGAGAGGATTGGTTCTTTTCGGATAGGTTACGATATATTTACGATTAGTTGATCCTGCTGCACGGCACACATGCCCTTAATCAACTTTGTTTGTTTGCAAAATTACACATTTATCATAGTTTACTATCGTAAAGACCAAGGACTAGTAAGATTAGGCTCATTGTGTCAGCTATACATTGAATGATGAACTAGCATTTGGCTGGCCGGCAAGATGATGCGGTACTGGACGTTATCAAGAACTTACCGCCAATTTGTCATCTCCCTGATTGTAGACCCAGCTAATACGGAGTTGATGATGAACGATTAATGTGTTAACAGATTAAGATATTAGTATAAAGTGATGCTAAAAAATGTTTGTTGGCCCAGGGTCTATAAACACACCATTTAAAGACAAAAACATCATTAGATATGTGCAAAAGGAACACTGACTCCTAAAGGAACTTCAAACTGAAATCAAACAACGCGGAATATCGAGAAATCAATCCTCCTCATCCTCACTCTTCTCATCATTATTGTTTCTTCTCTCTCTCAAAGCATCAACAACCTTGTTGGAGATACCAGTAGAATATTCGGCTTCACCAGCAGAGTCAAGAGAAGTCTCAGAGAACTCACTTTCGGCATCACTTGATGAGGCAAACAAGGAAGCATTTGAGAGCGACTCAGCATCAGACGTGTCAGACTCAGGAGAATCACCTCTTTGTCTTCTCTTTCTTTCACGTCTTCTTCTGATCTCGTCGGTCTTCTTGTCCTCAAGCAGCTCATCGAAGTTCTGTGGGTTCAAATGGTCAAAGTCTGGGAACAATTGAGGACCAAGTTCGTTTATAACTTCGATAATACTTTCTTTCAACTCTCTTCTGTCAGCCTTGAGCTTCAACAACTCATCTGGGGAGACTAAAGAGAGGTACAATGGGATGATAGACTTGAACAAGTCCATACCATTATCACCAAAGGTCAAGGCGGAATATGTAACAGTAGCACTGGCAATGTAGATACCCCAAAACAAGAGGAATTTGTTGACGTTCGAGCTTCTAAAGTAGTACAATCCAACACAAGAGTAGAAAATGTACAACAATGGGGCAAGTCCCAAACCAACCAACACTTTCCATGTGGCAACAACGTCATTAGCCTTCACCTTGACAACGGAACCAGCCAATGCTTCACGTTTTTTCTTGTTGGAGTACATTTTACCAGTAATGAAAACTGGTGTGAAAAGGAGAATACCAGGAAGAGCCAATACGGCCATAAACATCAACTTGATGATTCTGTAAATTAAGACACCGGTGTTTCTGAGGTAATCAACCTTAGCGTCTTCAACATCGTGATCTGGCAAATGCATGCCCTTCAACTTTTGGTTGTATTTGAGAATCTTCTTACGAAGCTCGATAATTCTTGGTTCGTCCTTGTAGTGTTGGTATCCCTTCACTAGTCTTCTGTTGATCTCCACAACCAATGGAATAGGCAAATTCTTACCGTTGGTGTACAATCTTCTTGCAGCGTGAACGACCATCAATGTCTCATAATCAGGGCACATCACGGTGACTGCTCTCAAAGCACTTTCAATGATGTCCAACACCTTCTGGATGGCCTCCTTGGATGTCTTAGGATCAGAGTACATGTCAACAAGCTCCTTTGAGATGGAGATTGGATGACCGAACTCGATGACAGCACGAGATCTGAACTTGTGTGGGTGGAAGTAGTTCATACCACATGGGACAATCTTGACGTCAGTTCCTGGGTGTGCCTGCATGGCACCGAGCGCCATAATGGCAACACCAGCTTTCAATGGCAAGAGATCAGTACGATCGTGCGAACCACCTTCAGGGAAGATACCAATACATTGACCGTGAGCCAAATGGGCAAAGACCTTTTCGTAGACTTCTCTTTGGTTGATCTTTGGTGCAAGCTTGTAAGATGTCTTGTTCTTGAGCACATCCATGGCAGACTTCTTGAACTCTCTCTTGATGATGAGCTCAGTGTCACTGATGATCTCAGCAATTTCAGTATTACCCTTCGAGCGTGGCAATCCAATCAAACCTTTCACAGTGGCCTCTGTGGTGAATTTTGTGCCGAAACCAATGATCTTGAAAGGGTCTTCAGGATCAATCATGATCTCACCTGAAGCTGTGGCGAGGTTATCCTGTGCTCTCTTGACAGGGATGGCTAATGCCATCGTGGCCAACTCACGGACACCTGCAACCTTCATAGATTTGTCAGCGATCAAGAAAGAAACACGTCTCTTGGCCTCGTGCAGAACCTGTCCGACAAGGATACCCGCATCGACAAACTGGTTGTGGTGAGGGGCGGCAACAAAGATCACTGGTCCGGTCTTTGGGATACGGAACGCACCTCTGGGACGAATCTCACGGAAGAAGCACGCAAAAGCTGAGGACAGAAGCCACGTCACAAAGTCATATCCAAGAAGAGCGTAGAATGGATATGGCTTGTAAGTGTCTGTCACCGGCTTGTCTGCGCTGGCCGGGGTGGACATTGTGTGTGTATGTGTATGCGTGTGGGTGGGATAGATAGATCAGGGGGTGATAACGAAGACCGAAGGACGACGCTGCCAAAAGGGGAAAGGGGACCGGGACAAGGCGGAGGAAGAGGTAGAAGGTGGAGTGAGTGAAACTTTTACAGAAAGAGATGTAATACCCAAAAACGAGCACGGCGGTAGAGATGGAGCGGTAGTAGAAGAGGCAAAAACCGCCCTGGTGAAGATGAGTGGGAGGGCGCTTGATTTTTTGTTGAGCAGCCTGTCGTTCGATGCGGCATCGCGCGCTCATAACCGCTGCACGTGATCTAAAAGATGTCTGGCAGGGGACACACACCTACCTCCGGAGTTCAGCTGATCAACAGACAGCACACGATAACGAGGTTTAACCTCGTGCGTCACGTACCGGCAGCAGCAACGCAATTTAGACAATGGCTGACAAGGTGATTAAGAAAAGGCAATACTCGCGTAACGGTTGCAAGGAGTGCAAACGTCGGAAGCTTAAGTGTGACGAAGCCAAACCAGAATGTTGGCAGTGCTCGCATCTTGGGAAGACATGTGTCTATGTCAAGGCCATAAAGTTCAGTGAGACACGGAACCTCATGGCTGATCCAGCACAACCTCAGAAGTCTGACAGTCGTGCGAAGACTGCAGTTTCAACGCCAGGTCCAGGGTCACAGAGTATACGAGATTCCGCCAAGAACAGCCCCGAAGATACTCGTATTTATTACAATGTCATCGATTTCAGCAATACTACCCCAACAAATGCTCCGAAGCGACAACCATCTGAAGAGCATCACCTACCAAATAATGGTTCAGTATCGCGACAGACAACGAGGAAATTCCCAGACTCCCAACAAACGCACATATCACCACCAGAAGATCGACGTTTGAACATCATTAACGAAGCCTCGACTCTTGCCCAAGACATCATCGAATCCATCAACCCGCAATTTGATGAATTTCTACTTGACTTTACAGGTTCTGAAAACGTCAAGAAACAGGATGCAATCGAATCATTCAACCTTTCCGAGCCATACAAGTCCCATCTTGAGATCTTCTATGATAAGATCTCCGCATGGCTTCTTCCACTCGATCAACAGCTCTGTAATGAGATCCTGCTCCTCCACGCTAAGACCTCCCCATACCTACTTGCTGCTATGTTGTCACTTGCCACCAAGGATGAAGATAAGTCAAGATACTTTGTAACATGTTTGAAGAGTTTGAGCGAAGTATTTCAGGACTCAACACAAATTCTCAGTAACATTGAGCCATTGATATTGACGATCCTCTTACTTGGATCGGACTCCAGTTCAGGGAACTGGAGAGCACATCTAAGAGGAGCCAAGGACCTGTTCATGAAGTACATCAGATTCTACGACACCACACCGAGTCTGTTGCTAGCGAAGAGTTGGTTCGCCGCCATTGAGATCTTGGCTGGACTACAGAATGTTGGCACTGGTAAGGCTCATGAGCTTGATCAGCTTTTGGATGTTGGTTTGTACGGTGATGATAGTGAACAAGGTGTTGGCATCGGACTATTGCTGCCTAACGGATACAATATGTTTTTGGGATATAGCTCGGAAGCACTGGTGATGTATCGTGAATACATTAAGCTACGTGCGTTGGATGATGTGTCGAATAAGGACTTATTATTCTTGATGAGCTTAATACATTCTGCAAAGGAATTCCAAGCTGCAAGTGCCAATATTACGATTATGCCAGACAATCCCACGCATCCAGAATTTGTATCTGATACACATGAAAAGGTGATTTTACCATGGAGCTGTTACGGGTTTATGGCAGATGGTGTGTATTCGTGGTTTGACCTCATCCATCAACTTCACGTTGACGCATTGCTGCTTCATGTATACAACGAGTTTTATGGATTAGAGGCTTCCTATATGCTGTGTCAGGGGCTCGTTCATGAGATGCTCGGCATGTGCTTCTTCTTCTCAGGCACTGACATTCCGGACAGTTCCGACACTAGACTGCTAATGTTACAAGGACCGATGCTACAATGTGGTATGAATGTGATCGAAGAGTCTCATAAGGAAATGGTGTCAAAGTATTTTGAGTGCTTGATTAAGTGCGGTGTGCAGAGTGCAAAGTCCAGTTTCAAGAGGATCGTCAATCGCTGGGCTGGTGCACATGAGAACGAAGCAGTTGATGTCATGCCATTCGCTTAGTCTACGAGTCTATAGAATAAGCTACGAATGAAACTCAGCAGTTGGTCTAGTATGGTTACAAAATTGTCATTAGTGGGGCATTTCTAAGTTGGGACGGAAAGCAAGCGGGACGGGTGGCCCTTAGTCAACAAGCTCACCAGCTCTTGCTTCATCCCTGGCGTCAATCATCATTCTATCTTCATCATTAAGCTCGTTAATCTCAGCTTCTTCCTCAGCTGTGAGTTTCTTGAAGTCAGGAGGAATTTCACTCATCTGGACACTTGGTGCACCATTCAGGAATCTGATATGTTCCAAGGCCTTCATCTTGACATTCTCCAAATACTTCTTGGGGTTTCTGTTGTCAAGCTTGTCTCCGAGGTTTGGATGTAATGAATAGTCCGGATTAAAGAAGTTTCTAAATGGAAGCTCTTCCGGAAGTTTTGAATCCAGCGTACAGTCAGTCATAATACTTGTCTCATAACACCAAAGTCTGGACACATTTCTCGGTGTGTATCCACCACCACCCAAAACGAGCAGTGGAAGACCAAAACTTTTAATGAACTTGACACATTCACCATGTGCCTTGATGTTGAGGTTGAATGAACCAAGTCTGTCACCACCCAAGGAGTCAGCACCACACTGCTGAACAATCACTGATGGCTTGAAGCTTGTAATTAGAGGCTCCATGATACTCTTGAACAGTCTGATATAACTCTCATCATCGATACCGTCATTCAATGGTACATTGAGTGAGTAGTGTTTACCCTTGCCAATACCAGTCTCATTCAGGTCACCAGTACCTGGGAAGAACAGACCGTTATACTTGTGGAAACTCACTGTCATGACTCTATCAGAGTTGTAGAATGCCTCCTGGACACCATCACCATGATGTAGGTCAATGTCGATGTACAGCACACGAGGATGGAACCTTAAGAGGTCCAATATTGATAGTACAATATCATTAACGTAGCAAAACCCAGACGGCTCGAACTTCTTAGCGTGATGGAGACCACCAGACCAATTGATAGCGATGTCACTTGAGCCAGATATCAGTTTCTGGGTAGCATCTAATGATGCACCCGTGTACAATGCACTGTAGTCATAGACTCCTTCAAAAACAGGACAATCATCACCGATATTAAACTGTTTGAGCTGTTGTGAGAATTTGGCAACGTTGTCGGGCGTAACTCTCTTGAGAAACTCGAGGTAGTCATCTGAGTGGAAATCTCTCATCTCCTCCTGTGTGGCAGGTTTGGGCGTATAGAGATCCATCTTCTCATACATCTTGTACGCTATGACCAGATGGTCTGTCAGCATAAGTCTGAAAGGTTTCATTGGATGACGTACTCCATAGTGGTAGCCCGAGACTTTGGGATTGTAGTGGTAGGACACACGGGGCTGGTATGAGGCCGAGAAATTCTGCTCGTACTTGGGCTGGAGCCGCTGCGACTTCTCGTCGAGGTGTATCGTATCGGAGGTCATCGTTCCTGCCGATGTTTATTGTCCCTAGTCGACGAATAGAGGTATCTACCGTCGTTGTTGCTGATGCTTGGGGACTAGTTGTTGTGGAAGTGAAGTGTACTTCTCATCTGGCAGAGTACTAAAGACTAAAGTAAATTTCGCGAAAGTTACCCGGGGCGGCGGCCCCGCGCGATCGCCCTACGCGGTGGCGATTCTGATTGGGATTCACACAGTACTTCACCTGAAGCAGGTGGCGATCAAATCATCCTTATTGGAGTCCAGAACCAGCAGTCCAGTGTCCAATTGCATAGCCACAATGTCCGGTGCCGCAGGTTTCGATAGACACATTACTATTTTCTCGCCTGAGGGCCGTCTTTACCAGGTGGAGTATGCTTTCAAGGCCATCAACTCGGCTAACATTAACGCCATGGGAGTGACTGGAAAGGACTCTGTGGTGATCATCTCACAGAAGAAGGTTCCAGATAAACTCCTAGACCCATCAACAGTTTCGTACATGTTCCAAATCACACCAAAAGTGGGAATGGTTGCCACAGGTTCTATTGCCGATGCCAGAAACCAAGCCCTCAGAGCCCGTGCTGAAGCTGGTGAGTTCAAGTACAAGAACGGTTACGACATGCCAGTGGATGCATTGGCAAAGAGAATGGCTAACTTGGCTCAGATCTACACACAGAGAGCATACATGAGACCATTGGGTGTTGCATTGACCTTCTGCTCCATTGATGACGAATATGGTCCAATGCTTTACAAGTGTGACCCAGCTGGTTACTTCATCGGTTCCAAGGCCAACGCCACGGGACCAAAACAGCAGGAACTTACGACTGCATTGGAGAAGAAGTTCAAAAAGAAGGGCGTCGAGGGTGATTGGAAGAGTGTGGTTGAATTTGCCATCATAACACTTAGTAACACACTCAACACCGAATTCAGAAAAAACGATATCGAAGTCGGTGTCGCCATAGAAAACAAGTTCTTTACACTTACACCGGACGAGATTGATGAGAGATTAGTGGCCATTGCTGAGCAGGACTAAGCGAGGAGTGATCCACTTCATGTAAATTATGCACACAACTACGAAAAGATATGAAATGTAGACAACAAATTAAGGCTTGCAATTAGTTACTGAGGGTACTGAAGCAAATGACGGAGACTCGGAGGTGGTGCTAACGCCTGCTCTTGTTTCTTGTTGGTCTGCTGATGGTGCTGCTGGTGCTGCTGGTGCTGCTGGTGCTGCTGGTGTTGTTGGTCCTGGTGATGGTGCTGTTGTTGCAGATGGTGTTTCTGGCCCATCTGTAGTCTCATTGGCTTTGCTGTACTCCAAACAGTCTTTGCTGGTTTCTTGTTTGGGACTCTTCCACCTTTCTTTCTAACATAGTTCTCAGGATGTAGCCTCTTAATATGCTGCTGTTTGTGAGTAGAGGCCTTGGGACCCCTGAATACACGTTCACAATATTCACAATGAACCTCAACACCAATGTCATTTGTAGTGAAACCAGCGTTATGCGGAGCCTTATCGTACATCTTGTTCTTCTCATCATCTTCTGGAACTGGAGACGGACTGGTAGAGGTGGGAGTAGCACTGATTCTGCTATTGAGCACCACAGAGACATTAGAGAGCAGACCAAGATTGTCCCCACCAGGGGGAGCATGATCAATGTCACGCTGAATCTTCATGTTGTCTCTGTTGAATGCGAGAAGTTCTCTCAATGATTTAGGTGCAGCAGGAGTAACGGCATTCTGTGATCGTTCTTGAAGAACACCAGGCGATGGACCAGGATACTGCTGTTTTTGTAATGATTTCCTCTGGTCTTTTTGAATTTCTTCAAGGACAGCCAATTCTTGTGCTAAGGGCGTGTATGGGTTGAGCATGTCACGTTGGGCATCCCTCAGTAGGGCATCCAAGTCAAAGTCCAAAGGATCAGAGTTGTCCTCTGTGCCCAGGTCATCTTCTTCATCATCATCGTCATCGTCTTCATCTTCATGATCGTCTGGTTTATACTCTTCGTCATCAGATGTCATATCCTCTATCATCTCTGTGAGTGGTTTGGGCAATATTGGAACTTCTTGTTCAGCATCTTTCAAAAGTTCCTCCAAATCGAACTCTGATGGATCATAGACAGCATCTTCCTCGTCACTCTCCGGTTCTTCTTGAGCACCATCATCCTCATCGTCGATGGGCTCATACTCGGTATCGTCATCATCATCTTCTGCCATCAGCTCCATCAATGGTTTCGGCAAGATCATATCTTGTTGTGCATCTTTCAATAGCTCTTGCAAATCGAACTGATCAAAGTCATCCTGGACAGTAGCATCATCGTGATCATCTGAACCAGGCTCCTCTTCGTCTTCCTCCACAGCCTCAGGGTTATACTCTGGATCTTCTTCCTCGGTCAGTTCTGGAAATGAAACACCTCTCCAGTCCGGTGTAGACCCCTGGTGCATTCGATCCCAATCAAACTTCGATTCCACAGGTGACGATGGAATGGTGGCCATTCCATGAGTGGGAAGTACAGGCCTCGAAGGTGATGTGTTGAACGGGTTTGGGAAAAACCTTGGTGGTGACTGGAAGTGGATTGGATCACTGGCGCCGAAACTGTTCTCCATAGCTCTTCGTGTTCGTGAGGACGGGCTGCCCGTTACATCGCTGAACGCTGTATCGAGGTATGGTTGATCACTCCTCACGAGACGAGACGTGTCACTGGGTGAATAGAAGTCCACAACGCCACTCTTGTTTTTGCGGGGTGATCTTCGTAATGGGAGATTGGTGGAGCTTGTAAACATCGGGGTAAGATGGTCCCCGTTAGAGTTCGTGACATTGGAAAAGTCTCTTGCCGCTTTTTCGGGCATGGTGAATGGAGGCCGATCTGCTGTCGTCTATATCACCGGAGTGAGCCTTAGCTAACTGGGCTGTAGTGTATGAGTGAAAGATAAGACGAATGGTAACAAGCTCAAGAACTTTCTCAAGGGCAACACAACATCTCCCAAACAAACGAGCGAGCGCGTATGAGCGCGTCTGTCCGTCTCTTTGGGAGCGTCGCGCGGGATCAGTGCTAGGAGTAGAAAAGGGCCCTAGCAAAAAGCGACAAAAGCAGTTATGTATACATATTTCTACAACTGCCAATTGCCAATTAGACCATTTAAATTTAAAGCAAGCAAAAAGCAAAAAAAACGACCTCGGGCGGGGTCGAACCGCCGATCTCACGATTAACAGTCGTGCGCCTTAACCAACTTGGCCACGAAGTCATCTGTTGAACCGTTGAAAACTATTGATTCCCTGGTTGACAGGAGCGCGAGGCACGTGATAGAGGTATTGTTATACAACTTTCTTCTTAACTTCGTTCATTAATATCATTAGAATTCCTTTATGATTTCTATAAGATCTAACAGTTCCCAATATATACAAACTTCAAAACAAATGCATGTTCCCCATTTTCAGGACACCACAGATCAACCCAAGATGTCGTCAATGGTGGTGTTGTTAGGAACCTCGATAGCGTACTTCCAGAACTTGCTTAAATGTCTAGTTCCAGAGTCACAACTGATGATCACGATGTTCTTACCCTTGATCCCAGTGCTCTTACACAATTTAAGCACTGCCACAGCATTAATAGCAGTTGACGAACCAATGAACAAACCATCATGGACACTCAAATACTTGGCCATCTTGATCGCTTGTTCATCTGTGACCTTAATACTATCATCAATGTAAGACTCGCCTGTGTGGAAGTTATGTGTGATTCTGTTGAGCCCGATACCTTCGACGAGGGTATCAACCTGATGACGGCGCCGCGTTCCCTCCTTCTCCTCGTTAGTGTACATGACTCCATACTTGATACGGTTGTAGAAGCCACTTCCCTGTGGGTCTGCAAGAACAGTTATCACATCTGGTATTTTCTCCTTCAAGTAGCGGCATACACCGGCTATTGTGCCACCAGTGCCACATCCGGTGACAAAATAGTCAACCTTACCCTTCAACTGCTTGTAGATTTCAGGGCCGGTGCTGTTGTAATGGATTCTCCAATTAGCATCATTCTCGAATTGATCAGCAAAGACACCTCTCTGTTCTGTGTTTGGATCCTCAGTGAGTCTCTTGGTAGCAGTCTTAGCGGAGTTCACGTACTGGTCTGGATCGACAATTGAAGCAGGCTTAACTTTCTTCAATCCCACGCCAAGAGTGCCAAAAAGTGCAAGTTTGTCCGGGGAGGTATCATCTGGAAGATGAATCTCTGCCTTATATCCAAGGGAGTTTGCCATGGTACCGATACTGATACCTGTAGATCCAGATGTGCCTTCAAAGATGCAATCACCAGGGGATAGTTCACCCTTGGACTCTTTGTCTCTTATGATGGCAAGAGCAACACGATCCTTGGCGGACCCTCCTGGATTCATGTATTCGAGCTTGGCATAGACGTTGTTTCCGGTAGCCTCGGACAAAGACTTCACCAGCATCATGGGCGTGTTACCGACGAGGCCCTCCACTCCTACCACAGGCGGTGGGAGCGATGTGAGTTCATGATTCCGGTCCATTAGCAGTTTGATGGCGTAGAGCACCGCGGCTACCGAGGCACCGCACGCCGTGATTTCCCTCCACGTAATATTTGTCATGGCTAGTGAGAACAGCGAGTGTACAAAATTCTTGGCTCAGAGGGAGACTGAGAACGAGAGAGAAGGGGTGTGTCTTAGGTGATTATATGGGTAGATGGATCAACTGGTCGCGAATCTGCGATGAGGATGAGAAGAGTGGTGTCCAGGTGTTACGTTCTCCGCAATCGTTTGGCCTCGGCACAAATTTCACGGCAGACGCCTTCCAGCACCTTTGCACGCGGCAATATAGCTGGTTTACCATAGATCCTGTTTGTTTAAGTTGTTGAGACCTCCAGTGTCCAATCCCAGCAGCGCAGAGCACCCGTCAGACCAGTGTTTTTTCCTGCCCGAGAGCGACCTGCAGCCACTCCATTGTTGGCCCTTGTTTACGCCAGCCGAGACCTCGACAAAGTGTCACCACTGAACCGAGGCCCAAGTGCATCGCACACACACCACGTCCACCATGAGCGAGGAAACAGAGACGGCCACTAAGAAGTACTCAGTCAAGTATAAACGTAACAGGTCTTCACGCGCGTGTGAGGTTTGCCACTCGAGAAAGGTGCGTTGTGACGCGACTATCCACATCCCATGCACAAACTGTCTCACCTTTGGTTGCGAGTGCCGCTTTCCTGAGCCAAAGGAGCGTAAGAATGCTAGAAACAAGAAGTCCACAGAGTCTTCTTCCAACTCATCAAGTAATGATGGTGACTCAAGATTGCAAAACCCTGTGAAGAAGGAATCACCAGCCCCGAATGTCACTTCTGTTCCAGCTGTCACCATCCCAGGCACCGGATCAAATGCCACGAAGCGTCGTAACGAACCACTTGCAGCCATTTCTGCCAGAAGTGCATCCATTGACAACCAGAAGTTGACCAAACATCACTTTTCTACACTGTCCTTCCATGGTCGTGCCTCCACTGCTGTTCTCCTTGCCGTTGACAAGGATAAAGACACCCATCTCCATATGCAGGACTATGTTCCTCCAGCATTGAAAAATAGTATTGACCAGACAAGAGTGGGTCTGGATACCGTCCAGATGGAGATTCTTCGTCTGAGAGGTGCCTTTCTTCTTCCAGAAAAGGCACTATGTGATGACTTGGTCAACACTTTCTTCGAGCACATTTACCCAGTTGAGCCAGTGGTGGACCGCAAGATGTTCATGAAGCAATATGAGAGTGGAACGGGGAGTCTGCTACTATTACAATCTATCTTGCTAGCGGCTTCTAGAGTATCTGATAACGAATTGATATTTGATTCGAATGGATCAAACTATTTGACAAGTGCCACTTTTTTCCAAAGAGCCAAGGCATTGTACGAGGCAAACTACGAGAAGGAGGCAATTCCAATCATTCAGTCGCTGAGTCTCTTTTCTCGTTTCTGGGAGGGGATTGATGATATTTTGGGCAACTCGTTCTACTGGACGAGGATTGCCATTACCGCAGCACAAGGGTTTGGTTTCCACAGAAACATGAGTGGTAACTTCAGTAATGAGGAGATAAAAGTTTGCAAAATTCTATGGTGGAACCTTTATATCCGTGATATATCTTGTTCTGTTGCCTTTGGAAGACCTCGTGTCATCCATTTGGAGGATTGTGATGTCCCTATGTTGCAGCCTTCAGATTTCCCACCGGAGCTACCACGTCATGATGCTGAGGCCTTTGTTCAAATGATTAGACTCAGTGAGATCATGTCTATTGTGCTTCAAGAGCAGTACAGCATTCGTGCTGAAAAGTCCAAGAGACAGAGAGAAAACTTGGTGATGACACATTGTGATATGATTATGAGTGGATGGAGAAGTAACCTCCCACCACAGCTACAGTATGCCCCACATCAGCAACTGCCTCTTTCGGTTAACATATTAAACTTGTACTACTATTCTGCTGTCTGCTTGGTTCATAGATCGAACATGGTGAGAACTGTCGATGGTAAGGAGTATCCATCGGAGGGAATTGTTTTCAAGGCTTCTAGGATCATTGCAGACATTGGTTCCAGATTGTTGAAATCTGGGGACATCAAATACTGCTATGCATTGACTATCCCGGTATTCTTCACCGCTGCTCTGACATTTATCTGTCACATGGACTCTTCCAATCCATCTATTTCCAAGAGTGCTAAGCTTGGCTACAACATTTGCAAGCAGACATTGAAAGAGATTGGCAAGAACTATTTGGTTGCGGTGTTGATCTTGCACGGTATGGAGAGATTTGCAGATGACGACAAGTTAAGAGAGAAACTGGTGGGTGGTATGATGAGAAAGTCCAATGGCCAGCAGACAAATGGTGCTACAACGCCTATCTTCAACGCAGTTTTACAATCTGCCACATCTTCCGCAGGACAAACACCAGCTCCATTCACACCAGCCTTTGGAACACCCGGCACTGGATTCATGGACTTTAATACTTCACAGAGTGGAACACCGGCCATGACTCCGAATCCTCCAACGCAAAGAATTCCAGAAGAACAGCAACAGCCACAACAGCAGCCACAACAGCAGCCATCACAATCACAACCACTTACACGGACATCTCAACAACCAGAACAAAATATGGAATTCCCGGACTTGTACCTTTTTACGAACACTCTACCATCTAATGGACCATCCAACTTTGACCCATCCGAATTGTTCCCGGCACCAAACGCACATCATGAGGCGTCCACATCCAAGTCTGATACAACCAGTGATGGATTACCGACAGACTTCAACATCAACTTGCCAGAGTTTGATTTCCAAAATTTCTCTAATACTATTTCTCTACAGAATCTGGCCTCTCTGAATGCCTATGGTGGTAACACACCAGGTCAAGCTAGTGCTGAAGAACAGGCACACTCATTGTTCGGCAACTTTGGAGCTCAGTGATTTGTGAGCTCTATTTTTATGACACGTGTTTTGTAACTATCTTATAGAACGATTATTTTTAACAAAGGTTTGTTTTGGATTTGGTAAACTCGATGAAGATTGTGTAGAGAAATCAAACTCTTGAGATTGAGGTCTTCGGATCTCTCAGTCGCGCGCGTGCACCATCAAAAGTTCCCCAGCTGCTGGAAAAACACTACTAACTACACTTGTCAACACATCACCACTGGAAACACCAACTCACACCTTCATTAACGATGGATGGTAAGTTTGATTCCATTGAGATTGATACCAGCTCAACTCTAACAGAGCTATCAGACACAATAACGACAATCCCCACGATTCATGCCTTCCAAACGAAGATCACACGGGTCCCAACTCTTCTGCATTTTGCTCACGATGACGTCCGTCCTCAACCTAATAAACTCGGGGCGATTCCAATTATCGAATCACAAATCTCACAAGTGAAGAGCGGAATTGTGAGACCAGTTGACTCCACGGGGAGCGCTGATGGTGATGAGAAGGGGGACGCTGATCACGATGAGCTTATGGAGGATGCATATACCCTCTCACACTATATGGAGTTGAAAGCTTTTAAGCCCAAGACTTTAAATCAGCAGTTGTGTGAAGTTTGTGTCAGTGGGTTCAAGGACCTGCCCAATGAGACGATTGAACAGTGCTTGAATGTCATGATTGGAGACGTGCCATATAAGTGGACTTGTGTTGAGGAGGTTGACCTTAAGATTGTCTTTGTGAGGTTCATTAATGAAGAGTTGGACGGTGCTGCTGCGGAGATTCATCAGTTCTTGAAGTGTGATGGAGTTCTCGCTAATGATATGACACTGAAGTTGGCGGTTGAGAAGAATACCAAACAGCTTGTGAGGGATACCATGGGGAGAAAGAAAGGTAAGAATGTTGATATAGATGCTGTAAGTCAAGAAATAATGAAGGTCCTAGAGAGATCGAAGACGAGGAGACCAGCTATGACAGTTAATGAAATGGACTATACTGTTGATGAAAGTGAACTTCGAGACATCCCACCGGAGATCTTGCCACAGTTGAAGAAGGATATCAAGGAGTTCAGATTGAAGGCCATTGAAAACGAAAAGAGAAAGAGAGAAAGGGAGATACTCGAGGAGAAGAAGCGTGCTAAGCTTCAATTGAGAAAGTTGTTTGAAAAGTTCAAGGAAGATGATGGCCAAGGTGGCAAGGTTGATGATGGAGACAGTGATGAGGAGGAAGAGGATGACGGATTGACTGATGAACAGTACGAGGATCTGCAGGTGAAGAAGGCCAACCAGGACATGTTGAAAAAGTTTGCAGTAAAGTTACACTCAGTGCAATCTGCCGAGCGTAAAAACAAGGATATTCTTGCTGATTTGAACGAGTTAAAACAGTACGAGGCCAATCTTGACAAGTCTATTAAAGAAGGTTACGCTACTGGTAAATTCAGGCCATCAGGTAGAAACAAACAGAGAGAATATGAAGCTGATGAGATGGACAGAGAAGAGGCTAAGAGAGATATAACGACAAAGGAGACCACTGATAGCTTCCTTGCTAGTATCAACATCCCACTCAAGGTGAGTTTGAATCAACATGATTCCGAAGAAGAGACCCCAGCTCCTTCAGATCCGAATACATTGACAATTGATAAAGAGGAGCTTGATTCTTTATTGGAAAAGATCAAACCTAAGGTAAATAGCTACATTGAGGAATTCCTGGGTGTTGAGGAGGAAGAACTTGCAGACTTTGTTCTGTCCATAATTAAGGATGAAAAGAACAAGACTAAACTTGCAGAGGAGCTCGAAGAGCCTCTCGGAGACGATGCTCAGGCCTTAACAGACAAGATCTGGGCCGATATATCGGAGTTGTTGTGAATGTGAATGCACGTGCGCCCCCAGTTCAATCTTGTACTCTAAAGGGTAATATTATATAAGCTCGGGCACTACTGTAGTTGGCGGTCATTAGAGGGAACCTTATGATAGTTACATCCTACATCCCTGTTCCTCCATGACCCTTATTCCTGCAAATTGAGTTGCTATCGGCTTAGCCAGGGCCGATTTCAGGGGCAGGGATGACGGATCAAAATTGCACAGTGGAAGCACCAAGGTTGAATAGAGACTAGATGCGTATTGATCTTCTTTTCTTCCAGGATCTTTAAAGATCTATTCAAATCTCGCTGTATCTTAACGCTAAAAGAGCTGCCAGAACCACTATTTTTCGCCAATTTGCGCCAATGACAATACGTCTAGCTCCAACCAGGCGCAGCATTTTTGGCGCGAATCCCCCTGCTAAAGTAGTGAAAAATACTTCCCGATACGGTAATGAAAAAGTACGGGACGCGTCAGTGCTGCGTTGCTAGGCGTTTTATAGAACGGTCTGGCCCTCCCATGGAACGGAAGATGACGCCAAAGTACGTCTATAGATACAAGTGAACAAAAACAAGCATATGTGTATAGGTATATGCTTTGTACGTATTTTACGTCTGTGGCCTGTGGCCTTGTGTAAGTTGTGAGCGGAGCCTTTGTGTGATCGGCCGGATCGAGCATCCATAGGCGATCGCCGGCAAGAGAAACTAGGTTGTGTGGTGCACACCGAAGGGGGTGCACAGGGTAGTTAGTAGTGGCCAGAGTGAGCCACCTCCAGTCGGGCCGCTGGACTGGCTCTAGAGGTGGTAGCCCTACATTATGGACACTGAATATGTAAACAAACCAGGGGGAATGTCAAAATACATTGACTATCGGAGTTCGGAGCCGCTTTCTTTCTTCCGTTCTTCTATCGCACCTTTCCATTCCACCCTGTGACCCAAAGTTTAGCCCCTGCTCTTGCTCTTCGCCATAATTGACGGATATCCTAGGTAACGCATAGTTACCCGAGTAACCATTGGCGAAAACCGCTAGACTGGGCAATGCGTGCGGCGGTTTTGGGATCTGGGCTATCCAAATAGGGGAGTCGCGGCGCAAATAATTCTCCATTTGCGCTTTGGCATGAGCGAAAAAAGAAAGAGTAGTACATTCCGCAGGCGGGAATTTGCCAAATTTTCGGTTGGCAAGAAACTGAGGCGAGGGAGCCCCAAATATCAAAACAAAAGTGGGCTCGCTCATAGCTTTCACACCACCCCCCCGTTACCTTTCCTTCACCAACAACCCACACATACCACCTTCGTTGCGTGCTTACACTCGTTCCCAGGTCCTTCTACACCCCTTCTAGAGGCCACTCCAGGGAACCGCCCACACATTCGCCAGATTTCACGCGTACACTCTGTCATCTCTCCCGTCACCCATCAGACGGAGCACCAGACACCATCCCACTAACTGCCGTTCGCTACATCTGGTTGTCACTAAGCTCCAACACTGATTACACGCTTTTATCAAGCATCTCGTACTCAGCTTTTAACAACACCACTACTACAAGGACCCACCGGAGAACAAGCACTTTCCACTCACTCTAGTCTCTCTTTTTCTTAAGCTTCCGTCGAAAGGTCCCCTCCCCGCACTGAGAATAACATCCCAGCTGTTCACACACTCTACAACAAACACGTTCAAGCCACTGTCCATATCCCCTCTCAGACTGAAACGTTACACATAAAATGAGAGTCCTGAACACTCTGATACTCGCTCAGATCGCTGTCGCTCTGCCGTTTGACATCAACATTGTCCATTGGCTCAAGAGAGACACGGCCAGTGATGAATTCTTCAAGGCCATCAATGAGACGATCTCAAGTATTGCCGACGATGGTACTACTTCTCTGTCACCAGTCTACTCTTCCACACCGTCGGTTTACTCATCGTCTACACCGCTTGTGGTGTCTCCAACCTCATCTACATTGAATGAGGAGGCTACAGATTCAGATGAAACAACAACATCATCAGATTCCACCACACTAGGCCAAGTATACTCATCACCACTTGCATCTACAACAACTACCTCTCCAGAAGCTGAAGATACCACCGCTACCGAAGCGACAACCACTGCATCCACCTCAAATACCGAGGCCACAACTTCATCTACCGCTAGCGCTGTCACCGCTAGTTTAACATCTTTGGGTGATACCACTGAGGAAACCGAGACCACAGCTGATGCCCCATCCACCACTGCCTCCACCACCAACAGTCCCCTTGCATCCACCACCAGCAGTCCTCTTGCCTCAGCTACCAGCAGCCCTCTTGCATACACTAGCAGTCCTCTGGCCTCTACTAGTAGTCCTCTTGCCTCCGCTGTTGACTCCACAACTGAGAAGACTGATGTTGGAGAGACCTTAGGAGCTGAAGCTCCTACGACCACTGAAGACTCTGCCACTACTAGTGCCGTGACTGCTTCTGCTCCTACCGACTACTGGGGATCTTTAGATGAAGAGGAGACTGACACCACAGACTCTACTCAGGTTGTCACTGCCTCTTCTGCCCCTGCTCTCGGCGACAGTGAAGAGGAGACAACTATAACTTCCTCTGCTGCTGTTGCTGCTATGGAAGACGAAACCACATCATCATCATCATTATTCTCTTCCACTTCTTCGGCTACTGCTGATGACGAGGATGATGACGATGAGACTACACAGTCCACATCTGTTGTCGCTCCATCTACTGCCTCCTCTCAGTCCTGGTCTGACGTTGACACCAATACTGAGACCAACGCAGCTACTTCTTCTCCTTTGTCCAGCAGCATCAACGTTGTTTCCACAACAAATAGTCCAATATTCAGTTCGGCTGCTCCTCTCTCGTCGTCAAGTAGCACCACAAACCTATTTGAAGTTCCAACTACTACGTCGATGAGTGCTCCTGTTGTTGAGACTAGTAGTTTAAGGGAAACTGCCACAACTCCATCCACTACCCAAAGTGTTTTTATCTCTTCTACCACTCCACTCACCTCTGAGACTACACCACTTGTGTCCGTTGGTACCACTTCTGCTGCCACCACTGACTTCTGGGACACTACTACCCCTCTTACATCTTCCTCCACAGCACCAGTTGTCGTGTCTCCGTCTACCGTGTCTCCAGCCACTGAGCCTTGGGTTTCCTCTGAGTTCTTGGTGAGTACATCTACAACTCCACTGCCATCAACTGAGGCTACCAGTTCTCTGGCTGCTCCACCTACTACAGAGGTTGTCTCCAGCTCCATCGCTGTTCCGTCCACTACACAGCTCACTTCTGAAACGACACCATCTCTTGCTGCCGTTCCTACTTCTGAGTTGTCATCCAGCGTCGCTGCCCCAACTACCACCGAGACTCCATCCTCTGTTGTTGCAGTGACCACGTCTTCGATCGAGACTCCATCGTCTGCTCCTCCTGTTACCACATCTTCTACTGAGACTCCATCCTCTGTTGTTGCAGTGACCACATCCTCTACGGAGACTCCATCGTCTGCTCCTCCTGTTACCACATCTTCTACTGAGACTCCATCCTCTGTTCTTGCAGTGACCACATCCTCTACGGAGACTCCATCCTCCGCTGTTGCTGTCACCACTTCAGCTACCGATGCTTTGTCTTCAGCCATCACCACCACATCTTTGACACCTACACCATCTTCCACCATCCCTGACACCACCACTGCTGAAGTTTCCAGTGTGACCACTACCCCAACCTCTGCTGCCGCTGAGACTACGACTGAAGCCACCACTGAGGCTACCACACAGTCTACTTCGGAGTCTCCAGCCTCTTTCTCACAGGTAACCCCATCAACTACCGAGGCTGCTACTACTGCAGTTGTTGCTTCTTCATACTTGCCAGAGACATCCGCTGCTTCCACTCCAGTCTCTGATGGTATTGCCACAACGACAGATTCACCAACCACAGAACAGCCAGTGGAGTCAACTACTAACTGGCTGCCAACTACTCTGGTCACAGCTGCTACCTCCACACGTGCTGATAAGACTGCTTCTACAGAGTCTGCCGTTGCCACTTCTTCTCTTCCAAAGGCCATTGCTCCAAACGATGAGACTGAGGCTCCATCTGACTACACTCTTATTACTGTTGGTTTCAAGCAGTCGTGGAACTATCCATTCGTTGTCAAGAATTCATTGGCTTCCGCACAGATCTTTGAGTACTTGCCAAAGGTTTTGGAGTTGCCATTCAACTACTCGTCTTCCAACATTTCTGTCTACCAGTTGGTTCCATTTACCTCCTCCAACGTTGATTACATTATCACTGTCGCTGAGCTTTACTTCCCATCTGCTGACGTCAGTAAGTTGCAGACTGAGGTGTTGAACTCATCTTCATTGATGTACACTGGTGGTGACTCCACTGAGAGGGAGTTTTCGACTTTGATCGACACATCGATCCCATTGACTGGTTTGCTTGACCAGTTATCCTCCTCATCTTCATCTGACAGCTCTTCCTCAGTAAACGCTGGTGGTATCGCTCCTGATGCCGGTTCTATGGACTACTCTGCCATTGTCACCTCTTCTGGAGGCACTGGCGGTGATAAGGCCAAGGTTGCTGGCATCACCATTGGTTCCGTTGTTGGTGCCTCTGTGTACATCTCCTTGCTGGTTGTTGGTGTCAGATTCTTTATTGTGAGAAAGAGAATCAGATTAGAATCTGCTCAAAACTCAGTTCTTCCAACTTCTGCCAATGCTTCTGTCGAGTCCTTACAAAATGTACACTATGGGGCTGGTGTGAGACTGCCATCCTATAACACCAATTCAGGATCTGGATACAGCTCTACAAGTCCTCCAATGTCACAAGTTGACAGCTTTATCCCAAGAATCTCCAAACCAGTTGCTGCCCAGAACTCTCTCGGTTGGGTATGAGTAACATGGATTCAGGCTTACAGCTTTTTTTTGTCGCTTGTGTTATTTTATTTAAATCTTATACCCCTTTATACCCCATCTATACCTTTTCTTTCTTCTCATGCAACGGGGGCACTTTATTCATGTCTCGATGTGCTGCTGCTTTGTTTACGACTTTTCCCCTTGTTTCTGATTTCATTGATTTTCGTTGCTTTTGTTTGTTGTTGGCTCTTTTTTATTTGTTTTGCTAGAAAAGCAAATCTCGTGGACGTTTAGTGATACATACTGCCGCTATAATTTTAGTGTCTTACCAATAACTATACTGTAGTTCATGTTGTAGTAGGATAAGAGACATTCAGTACTGAAAAGTTCGCGAAACCGGTTCGTTGATGCATCGCCAAAGCCAACGTCACGTCGAACGCATCGTCTCTGCCAAAACCATTCCTGCCTACTGGATATCTGCCTTTTAACGAACAATCCAAAATGGATCCGAATATGAAAATCAACATGCAGGTGGACCCTGATGAGGACACCGAATGGAATGACATTCTCCGAAAGCATGGTGTGATTCCAGAGAAGCCACCATCACCATCTGCCCAGCTCGAAGAGGCATTGCAAGAAGCCGTTGTGAAACAATGGGAGAACAGACTAGAGGGGAAGGATCTTGAAGAGCTTGAAGAATTGGAAGACGAGGAGGACGAGAACTTCTTGGAGGAGTACAAAAATAAACGTCTCAGAGAGCTCTCAGAGTTGACAAAGAAGGCCAAGTTCGGAAGAGTGTACCCTGTTACCAAGCCTGAGTATAAGGTCGAGATCACTGATGCCTCCGAGGATTGCTTTGTGGTTACACACTTGTCATCACAGGGTGTCCTACAATCTCGTCTGCTCTCCTCACTATTCACACAGTTGGCATCCAAGTTTGCTGAGATCAAATTTGTAGAGATTCCCGGATCTCGTGCCATTGAGAACTATCCAGACTCAAACTGTCCAACCATTCTCATCTATTTCAAGGGTGACGTCGTCAAACAGTACATCACACTAACACAACTCGGAGGTAATGCTACTACATTGAAGGATCTCGAAAAGGTGCTTATTGACATCGGTGCTGTTAAGGACAGCGACAAGAGATTGGTGATAAATTGTGAAGATGAGGACCTTGAGGAGGCTCATAGATTGAGATTCATGAAAAAGTCCGTGAGAAACACTAACGATGATGATGACGACGATGATGACTTCTTTGACTAAGACCAATACATAATGCACTCTGTGTTATACTGTTGCGCTCTCAACATGATCAATTCCACCACTATGTGTAATAGCTGATCTAGATAAATAAAATATTAACTATTTTGAAGGGCGTGAAGAATCAAAATGTTCACTCTGACGGAACCGTCAAGGTATGATAGATACTCCTGTTGGCGTGCCTTGTCGGTTGATGACCAATTATCAGAGCTAACTAGAGTTGGATGAGCACTTAGAACGATATATTCATTAAAGACACATTATTAACACGCAGATTGAACGTCACTTCATCTCATACATTTTTACATCAACGACCAAACTTCTTGAGCTCCCAGTATCTCAATGGAGGGTACAATACACCGGAGATACCCATCGTGAGCCACATACCGAGATCACCACCAGCGGGACCGAAATGAGCAGCAGCAGGTCCAACGTAGTAAACTTGCGCCATACCGAGCACGGCACCGGCAATACCACAGATAAACGAAGTTGTGGCAGCGATACCATGTGTAAGCACGTTGATGTTGTTCCACTGGTCCCAGTTGTACTTGAACTTGTGTGGTTCACTTTCGGAGAACTCCTCGTGTGGGAACTCCTTGGTGTAGAGATGGTGGGCAAACTTTCTGAATCCAAGGTCCTCCTCGAGAAGCATGATAAAGTACATGGCAATCCAGTAACCAATCATAGGCAAGAAGTTACTCAGGATGGTGGAGAAGTGGTCACGACCGGCAATGGCACAGACGAAGTAGACAACAGTGAACACAATGGCCCAGACCCATCTTGGAACTCTTGTGAATCCCTTACCGGCAAGCTGGAAGGCAAAAGTACCAGAATAGGTGTTCAAGATGGTACTAGCGATAAGAGACAACCAAAGCAAAACCACAAGGAACTTACCGAATCCGTTCCAGCGACCAAAAGCTTGTACAATAGCACCACCAACACCACCATCTTTATAAGCGGTAATATACTCGGGATCAGAGACACAGATTGCACTGAGCAAGTTACCAGCAACAGCGACAAAAGTGGTTGGAATAATGATACCAAAGAATGTCACAGAAAAGATCTGCCATTTAGGAGTAGTCTCTGGGAACATGATGTAGTAGTCAGAAGTGATCGCACCCCAAGTGGCAGAACCGGACCAGGTAATGGAGAACATGGAGAGCCAGTTACCAGTCATTGTGTTATGTGGAACGTCACTGTTAGAGAAGTCATAGATGACATCGTATCTGTTCGACATGCAGATGTAGAACAGGATCAAAGTGATAAAGATCACAACGGAGTAGTACTTTTCCACTTTGTACAGAACTTTGATACCAAAGACAGAGATCACAATACTAACAACGGAAACAAGGATGATACCAATCCAGTTTGGAACGTCACCACCAGAGACAGCTGTCAAGATTTCACCACTGAGAACGGTGTTCACGACAGACCAGCCAATACCAGCGATGACGGTACCGAGAATGGCGATGAATTTGACAAACCACCAACCAAAGAGGTATCTAGCAGTGACCATCTGTCTACATCCGGATTGAGGCCCAAGCGTAGAACAGAAGGCAGAGACAGCGGCACCAAAGTAACAACCAAGGAGGGAACAAACGAGTGCCTGTCTGAACTCGAGCTCAAACACTGTAGTCGGGAGCACAAACGAGGACATGTTGGAGATACCACCAGTGGCAGATGCCCAGAGACCCATGACCGAAAGGAACTGGGAGAGGAGGTTTCTGTTGTTGACACGCTCCTCTGGCAAGACACGGGCAATACCACGTTGTTCAACACCAAACGAGTCGAGCTTAGCAGAAAGCTTGTGGAAGAACCCCCATGATGAGGTGGTGTCGACCGGTGTGCCCTCTTCTATGGAGTTGACGGGCGTGGCATCCACAACGAGTTGTTCCTTGTCGATTTCAAACTTCTCGGAAGCTGTGCTCATGATGACAACAAGTTTTTCTGAGCAGGACAAGAGCCGTTGTGTATCCTTGGACGTGAGGTAGCGGGCTTGATGGGCACAGTCTTCCTTGTTATAGCGTCAGTCGATGCGTAGCGGATAAGATTTCAAAAGAAAAGAAAAACTTTCTTATCTCTCGAGTTTTGAGTTATCCTGTGACTAGGGTAAGACCTGTACTCTCTTGAGATCATGTACTGGTCCGCTAAACTTAACACCGTCGGGGATCAGGCTAGAGGAGGAGACTACAACTATGATTTGTACCATGACAAGAGGAGCTAAACCAATTGTTTAACCAAACTAGAAACGATGCTGGTCACCAGCGCACACACACACACAGCTGCTGGAAAAAACAGCACACACAGAAAACTCCTCTCTAGGATCCTCATCAGCAGAGAGACACGCAGCGTCAGAGACGTAGCAGACGCACAGACGCAAAAGACGCAAAGAGAAGAGAGGCACATAAAACAAAATGTACGGCGCTAGTGGTGTCCGGGTGTGGAGATCTATTGATAACGGCTCCGAGCCGGCGGCTAGATCGCCGAGCCGTCGGTAGAGGAAGGAGCTCTAAGGGGCTTTTAGTCTGTTCTGTTTAGACTCTTGAGACAATAGGCTTGTTCAGTGTTCTTCATATCGATGAACTGATTCAGGAGTGTGAGATTAATATAGAAAGAGCGAGAAATCAAGATAGCTGAGCGTAGATAATAAGAGCTGTCATGGCGCCCTGACAGTTATAAGCGGGAAACCTGTTCTTGGCGTCGCAGGGGCCATTTCAGTTTGGGATATTGGGCTTTGGAGATGGAAAAGTTAATGTCCATGATATTCATTGATACTTGGACTCAAGGATTCGTGGCCCTGTTCGGAACCAGCATCGGACAACATGTGTCCCGTGTCTTATCGTATCAAAGGGTTTGACCAAACGCACCTTTGAGGAGAACACGGGTCGTAAAAAGCGTGCCTTCAAGCATCTAATCTCCCGTATCCCCGTCGGCATTATCAAACAAGGGTCAATCTGTCTCACTGATTATCGTCTCGACCTGGGTGAAGAATGAACAAAGTCGTATTGTCTCGGCTCAGTAGTTTATACCGGAGCTCTCCGACTGTATGACAACAATGCTCGATTCCACTCTACAACGAACACTCCTTTGTGGAAGAAGAGGTTGCAACTCAATTGTAGTAGTACAAATATAAAGTAAAATGCTATCTAACTAGAAAACAAAGTGAAAGCAGAGGCGTTTTTAAAGAAGTGGAGAAGAAAAAGGAAGCAGACGGTTAGGCTTCAGGCATGGAGATGGCACCAGCACCGAATGTTGGAGTACCACCAAGAGTACCAAAGACATCACCAAGGTACTCGTTTGTGGCAAAGGCACCAACACCATATAGCTCATCCCAGTTGAGCAAAATGTCATCCACAATTGGCTTACCGGCTCTGTAAATGTTCTCAACGGCAACCTTGGAACCACCCTGGGAAACTTCATTGAAGAAGTGCACAGTATCATTTTCGAGAGATGGTGGGGCTCTAGCAAAGTCAGAGATGGTTCTCATAATGATGATACGAGAATAGTCGACCAGACCGAACAAGTGGGCTCTCATCATGGATTCGAGGGTAGCATTGTCCTCCTGGGCAGTGGAACAGTAAGTGGCAGATCCATTGGTCATAACCTGAGTCAAGTTACCAAAGTAGAAGGAGAGGATGTCACCGGTCCAATAAGTGTCAGAGGTGAGGACATCACATTTTACAACACCTGGGAGCTCGTTAGCTGGGGCATAATCGTAAAGTGCTCTAAACTCGGCGTTGCCATCGGTACCATTAGCCAATTCAGCTGTCGAAGCAAGGTCAAACGCACGGTCTCTGAGAACTGGATTAACTCTAAAGATCTCAGTACCATACCACTCTTCTGGGAAAGCCAAAGGATCAGCGGCGTCGTATGGGAAGTAACCGGTAGTCCAGTTGTATTTTGGCAAAACCTCTTTGGAGTCAATCTGATGCTCAAGGGCAACCTGGACAGCGTACTCTGCAAAGGTAACGGAACCGAGAGTGGTCAAAGTTGGCTCACCACCAGCAATACCACCAATGAGGAAGTATGTCTCGGACAGGTCAAACAATGGGGAGAGCGTTATGGCAGTCACCGTGGCAGCAGCGTTGATCTCAGACTCACCAGTGATGAACTGACAAACCTCATAGTCGGCAGTACAGTGGACCCATGGGAACAACGGAGAGAGACCTGGGACGGTAATGTTGTGAACAAACTCCATGTTGTTGTACCAGGTGGTGATGGACTCGTAACCAAACATGGAAACAATCATAACCTTTGGCTTGTGTGCATTTGGGTTCTTGTAGAGACCATACTGATCAATAGTACCGCAGGCATCCGAAGATGGCTCGGCAGTATCTGGGATGGTTCTGGTGTAGGTGGAGAGGGACTCAACAGTCTCAGTGGAGGTGGACCAGGCGGTCTCGGTGCTCTTGGTGGAAGGGTCGCAGCTGGTGGTAATGGTGGAGGTGAGAGTAACAGCACCACGCTTGGCAAGTGCTTCCTTGACAGGATTGGCAGCTGCCAAGCCAAGGGTAGTGCCGAGAGCGAGCTTGGAGAACTTCATTGTTATGACAGCTTCTCTGTAAACAGGGCACAGAATCTGCAGTACATGAGAATGAGTACTAAAATCAAGAGGGATCGTCGGGGCATTTATACTGCAGCACCTTCGATGTGCGGTGGTCCCCGCTCCCTAATCAGCACCCAATGCCCAAATCAGAGTCATAGAAGCTGTTTTGGGATAATTACATGCTTATCAGCGGACGTAGAACCGTTTCAGTGCGAAATTCCTTTAGCCGGCGCTTCTTCATGCGTCGGGACTTCGAAGGTCGCGTGCGGATCTTTAAGAGTAAAGTGAGCTCAGCTCTACAGCAGCCAATTTTGGCGGTAAAATCGTATAACAATTGCATAATTATGGTCTCACAGAGCACAACATGTCAATTGAGAGAAAATTCTGGCCATTATCCCTCCAAGAACAGTTCCATTTTATAAGAGGGAAAGAGAGCCCGAGATTACTCAACGGCTGACGGTTTCCGTTCTCACACGACCTCAAGCCTCTCTGCATGAACTGACGGCATTGCATTCAATAGCGGACCTATACGCTGGTAGACCGGTGCTTTTCTCAAATTGACTGGAAGCACTCCGTAAGCAATTAGGGCTTGAAGCGTTGATAATGCCTCTAGATTCAGCTCAGCGTTTTACTGGTCCGTCAGCGTAATGGCCCATTAGCAATAGGCATCGCCTTTTCCGAATATATTAGTTGATTTCACATCGTACATGACTACCAGATACGTATCATATCATATCATGTCTTCATCGCATTGGGTTCTATCAGAGTATAGAGCTCACATATCTATGCAGTCTGAGCCTCCTTCATCATTTGTTCAAGTTCAGCCTTGGCTCCCTTCTTGCGCTGTCTCTCAATGTACAAGTCGTGATGCTGTTGGATACGCTTCTCGATCCCGCCATCCTTGAGATAGTCAAACTTGTTCTCAAATGACTTGACGTCAAGTACCGGCTGAATCTTTTTGCCATCAATGACTGGTTCATAAGACAGTGGTGCACCGAGTATAATGCCATCAACGTACTTACACTGCAGCACACAGAGGGATCTTTGAAGGATGTCCATGGTTGTATGCTCTGGGGCTCCATCTGGATAGACACCAACAAGCACTGTGCCATACTTCTGTTTCAGCTCCTTGAGTACTGTAATATGGAATGGGTTGAACAAATCAAATGTTCCATAGACATAGCAACCGTACTTTTTCTCACCTGCCCTCGTGACCTCATTCAGTTTCCCGTCCCCACTGATATACCAGATATCATCATACGCCGTCTTTCCATCTTCAGCAGTTGCAAAGTTCTTCAACAACTGCAAATTCTCCTCACACTTTTGGTGGATATCCTTTACATAGTGCTCCTTCCACTCGGGCATCAACAGACGGTTAATCAAATCGGTCGTACTCACACCTTCTGTTCTCTTAACCAAGATGAGTCTCCCTTGGTCCCTGACAATCCCGTAACAGTCATTGCCATTAGCATCAGTCGTGATATCGTCTCCATGCACGACATACTTACACCCATATTCATCCATCCACTCCGGTTGTGTCACATACGGAGCGTTAATGATGGTCTTTGTGGTCCACTTGTTTGCATCAACGGCCACCTCCCTCTCCACGAGGTTCATCACCGTTGGTCCCTTGTTTGCAGTGATCTCCTCATCAGAGTGCACACCGATGTAGAGTTCCGATCCGTGCTGGCGGGCCTGGAAGATGGCGTTAGCGTGGCCATGGTGGAAGAAGTCAAAGCAGCCGTCGATCCAGATGCGAGACTCATGGATAGTGGTTCCCTGAGTCATGATTGGACGTGTCTTTAATGAGATTGTGAGAAAAAAGTGTAGTTAGAAGGAGACAGCTTCTAAAACGTGTTGTCATTTCGGCATGAACTAGAAGACATCCGGACACCACAGGAGATAAAGTTGTTGCATGTGACGATGATCTCAATTGTCATCTTTCTCTTATCTCATTTGGACTTTCAAGTCACTTAACAGCCATTATATTCACACTAAGCAGCTTAATTGACACTCCAAAACCACTTTCAATATGCCTCGGAAACGTCAAGCAGCCCGTAAGATCGCCAATCTTGATGTCGCACCCATCGATACCGATGAGCAAGACGAGCTCATCGACCTTCTTCGACTCGAGAGCATCGCCACCAACCGCTTATTTATCAACTGCTTCACCGTGCTTCTTCTCATACCTATCCCTCTATTTGTCCACATTAAGTATTATCGTCGACTCCCTATCGATGCACTTCTCAGCATCACTACACAAGTCGCTGCCATTGTTAATCTGAGGTACATCCATGATGTCAACTTTGAGGGAATCACGGGTCACCAGTATCTCAAGTGGCTCAAAGATCCTCGAGTTTTCTGCTCAATAATGAATGCCATTGGTATCTTCGTTGCTTGGAGAAGATGGGAATTCGTGCCAGAAGCTATCAACTGGTTGTTCTTTACCCCCGTGATTTCATCCATCACGTCTACTTTAGTTTCATACTGGATTACCGGCCTTAGTGGCGATATTGATGGTCTGGAAAAGCTGAAGTATAAGTATAAATCCGCATGATGCGGTTGCTAACGAAGTTATGGTCATGATTACAAAGACGATATTGTAGCATTCGAAGAGAACTCGTTGACATCGAAAAACTGGACGGGGAACACTTCAACGACCTTCTTATTATCAGTCCCAGTATCGTTTTTCTTCTTGTAACGCCTTTTACACAGAGCTTTTGTCAATTTCAATAACTGTGCCAAAACAGAGTACCCACCTTGGTCAACAATTCTCAACAACTTGATCATAAGCTCGGACCCGCCCGTCAAGCTGAACGACAAATTCCCCACATGCTTGAAGTTAATCTCAAAGATCTCCCTAGACTTCAAGCCAAAGACTAAAGGCATCTGATGTTCCCAATGGCCGACTAGGAATTCACACATGAGATAATTGATCTCCTTGACAAACCTCTCTATACTAAGCTGTTCAGTGTAGTACCCAACATGAACGGTGACGTATTTCAATCGGGCCACCGCATTCCTATCAATCACGTTCGTATCAAACTTGTCCAACGCTGAGTCAGTGAGAAGTCTGTCAGTGAGATGTACTTCAAACGTGTGTGATTCCGACGGCTTTACATTGATGTCAAATTTGAGAGCATGCAAGAGTGGCGAGGCTCTACAGAAGCTCATAAAGGAACGGGCCTCTGCGCTGTCACTAGTGAGGAATGAGTCGTTGATGTTGACCAAGAAGCTTATCTAGATAGTGTTAGCATTTGGAAGTTTTTTATCACGTCTTTTTGATTCAAGGTGTAAAAGAGAACCTTGAAGGATGTGCCAACTACAACGGGGTATCGGTTCACTGCTTGTGACTTGTCAACAGCGAGATGGAATCGGCCACAGAGAAGATTTCCTGTTGATGTGAACGAGTGATAGATAGTCGTGGAGTCGAAGAAGTCCATTGTCAGACTTGTTAGCTGATCTATAAAGTTTTTCAAAGGACAAAGTAGAAGGAGAAGAACAGACAAAGACGCGTTTGATCTGTTGATATGCTACACAAATGTTACCTCGTGGCGAATACAGATCGCGATTTCAAAGGTCTGTCAACTCGATTAAGAGGAACTCCATTACCTTCACCACCCTTATACATGGAGTTCAGGTGCAATTGTCCTTATTCTCATCCTCTCAGTCCATCATGAAACAACCAATCAAGAGTATACTACCGTCTTTCAAGAAATATGCCGCCTCAGCGACCACAGTATCGTCAACGAAGACGACGGGTACGCCCATTGTCTTCCTCCATGGATTTCTCGGATCCAAGAAGAACTTCTCCAAGCTAGCTCGCCATTTCAACCGTACAATGAATCGTGATGCTTACACTATCGATGCTCGAAACCATGGTGAGTCGGCACATATACAATCATTCGCTTACCCTGCACAGATGCAAGACTTGGTGCAATTTATGAACTCTGAAAAGATCGACAAGGCTACGCTTGTCGGGTACTCAATGGGGGCCAAAACTGCCATGAAATACGCCTTAACACATCCTGAGAGAGTTGATAAGATGGTATGTATTGATAATGCCCCCGTTACTAAACCGATTGGACCGGAGTTTGAAGGCTACGTTCAAGCTTTGAAGAACGTTGTTATATGGTCCAAGGATCATATTAAGGAAAGAAACCATAGGGAGTTCAAAAAGCTGTTGATGAAGAGATTACTTGAAGAGGTCAATGGTGATGCTCAAATCGCAGTGTACCTTGCAGATGTGGTGGATGTCAAAAACGGCAAGGTTGTCGTGAAGATGCCGCTAGAGTACATGGACGATATGGCGCTCAGACAACTAGGTGAATGGAGCTTGGAAACCCCTATCAAGTCATCTCAAGTCGAGACTTTGACGATAAAAGCAGGTCAAAGTCCATTCGTGGATAATGACGGTATTGCTGAGATGAAGAAACTTTTCCCGAGAAGTCGATTTGAGGTCATAGAAGGTGCAACCCATGCCAACATACTCGTGGACTACTACACCGAGGTGACTCATTTGATCGAAAATCACATAAAATAGACATATAGAACAGTTATATATAAATTATTCTACTCTCTTTCTACCAAATTGGGCCAGACTAAATGCTTCAAACAAACTGCTTCACCCAGCGAACCACTGACTCGACTGTAGCTGGATCATCATCCGCAAAAGTGTGCCCACAGTTGTGGCTTACAACACCTTTCTCTGCCTTGCATATAGTATCATGAACTTTCTGAGAGGCCTCTGGATTGACGTCAACATCATTTTCGCCGTAAACTGTGAGGTACGGAATATGAATACCATCACTGTATAATGTCATCTCTGGTGCAGTGTATGGAGAAGGGTACAAGAAGCCACCATAACCTACCGCAAACTTCAGGTTTGGGAACACCTCAGTGCCTTTCATGGCAATCAAGTTTGTGACGGCACCACCTTGGCTGATACCAATCACACCCACTATATCATCCTTACCTTCGTAGTTTTCAAACATACGCCACATCTTTGTCAGGTCGTTCTGCTCCTCGCCAATGAAATGCCACCAGTTCCATAACGGCTGTGCCTCACAGTCATGGACATCAGCAAAGGAAAAGTCCTTCGGTGTCAGCCTATTTGGACCATGTGGATACTCCAAGTCAAGTCCAATAGCTTCAAGCTGGGCTCTTAGATTTGGTGTCTGTCTTGAAGAAATAACGTTACTTGAACCGAAGCCGTGCAGGATCAAAACTTTGCTCTTGGTCATGTTGTTGTGTGAGCAGTCTATAATGTAGAGTGTAGAAGAATGTATAAACCAGTGCGATAGGGATGATCTTATACTTGAGGATAAACTCTGATCATATGGTTTGGTAATAACCAAACGCGGAAGATAACGCACCTGAGCGGGGCACGCATGAGATGATCCGAACTCGGGCCGAAGGTGAAAACTACAGACAAGCTGGTATAGTGTATAATACTGGATTTAATCGAAGATGCTACAAGGCGAATAAAAATTAAAGGATCGTGAATTAAAGAAAAGATTAATGAAAATGCTTGAAAAACCACAGCATCCAACCCGTGGAAGCCGGCTCACAAGATATTTATAAATCATGGCATTGGGTAAGAACCCTTCTCCGGACCAAAGTAGCCTCTAACGGTCTCAGTGATGTCCAACAAGGTCTGTTGACCGGAACCACCCTCAATACCTTGGGATGAGACGGTGTTACCCCACCAGGTGATGTTCTTGGCGTGGTACTGGACGGCAAAGAAGATGATGATAGCAGAGAAGGCGACACCAGCATCCAAACCAGCAGACAGGACATAGTTGTACTTCTCGAACCAAGCAAGATATCTCTTTCTAATGTACCACATGAAGACCAAAGCGCAGTAGATACCTGGAGTGATGTAGGCCAAGTTGTATGGAGCGTAAATGTTGAGAATACCGACAATGAAAACAGTTGGCTCAAACAATGTGAAGGTTGGGTACCAAGACTTCTTACCGAACACCAACTTAATAGCAATGAAAAAAAGGGCAACAAGGAAACCAATCAAGAAACAGTACTGCATCTGTGGGTAAATACCAGAGAAGACAATCTTTGGGCCAATAACACCCCAGAAAACGGAAGCAGAGTAGTAAGTTCTCTCACCTGGACATGTGAACTTCTGAGCTTGAGTGACTTCACAGAAGTCCTCAATGTTGGAGACGGACCAGTTGATAACACCAAGGGCAACAAAGACTTGGATCAAGACACCAATAATCTGAGCTCTGAAAACGGCTCTTGGAGGAAGCTTAGCGTAGTGACCAATCTTCAAAGAGGACAAGAAGTTGTCAGCCTGACCATCAATGTTGTAACCATAAGCCTTCAAAGTCATCAAAGCATTACCGTTACCCTGGAGAGCGTAACCAACAATCAACTCAACAAGAACGTTCAATCCAAGCTGAGCACCAGTAACGGCATACAAGACGGAGAATGGAATCAAGAAAACAAAGTTGATAGCAACAACGAAGAACAAACCCCAGACTGGTGTCTTAGTCTCCTTGTAGACTTCAACACAAATAATAGCAAGAACAAAAGAGATAACAAGAATGACCAAGTAGTACCAGTCTGGAACTTCCTTGTATTTTCTCATCATCTTAGAGTGAGCATCGTTAAACTTGGAGTAGTCATCACCTTCAGTTGTAAGCAGTCTCTTGAAAGTAAACTCGTGGAATGTCTCAATAGCATTGGCATGCATCATCTTGAAAGCGGCAAAGATAGTTCTCCACTCCTTGAAGGAGTTGTAGATGAAAGTCAATGGGTAGACAAGGAAGAAAGCACCATAGACGACCAAATTGGCGGCAGAGTAGTATGGTGGGGAGTACGCCTGGTACTTCTCAAAGTCCATCAAACCATCTGTCAAGATCTCAGTTACCTGGTAACTCTCACCAGTGTTGGTGAAGATAGCGTTGGAGTTAATTGGCAAGTAACCGGTCCATTTGTGGTTGGAGTAGTAGACACCAATAATACAGAAGAAACCAATGATACAACCAGCATACATGTTGAGGACAGTGTTGATCGGAGTGGCAAGTGGCTTGAAAGCAAAGGAGATGATGTTCCAGTCGAACGTACTCCATGGGTTCAAACCAAGACCGGAGTTTGTACCAGTGACCATTGCCAAATTGAAGTTGTTTGGAGCGATCCAGTTCATCCAGTTGAAAGTGGAGAGAGCCTGGAACAAGTAGTCTGGGATCCAGAAGTAGAGGAACATACCGACGAAAGCAATCCAGAAGAAGTTGTACTTGGAGATCTTCCAGCCGTGGATTAACTCCTTTCTCTCAGACTTCAACAAAGCTCTATTCAAAGCCAATGTTGGCAACATTGTTGGCCACATGGCTCTGGTTGGGTAAATAACAAACTTTCTCATGATACCAGCAAAGGCAAGACCAAGACATTGGGTAGATAGAGCAAGAGTAATCTGATAACCGAAATTGACCCAGTCCTGTTTGTAGAACATTTTCTGAGTGACAATGTTGTAAGAGACGTAGACAGAGTTACCAGAGACAGCAGTCAGCAGAGAAGCAAACATCTGCTCCTTGTAGGTGTAAGGACCTGGGTTAAGTGGGATTCTCTTACCACCGAACCATGGGACATTGACCTTTGGCATAATGTATTCCCAAGCCTTACCACATGGGTACATCAAAATGGAGATAACCGAGGTGTAAAGTTTGATGGATGGCTGTCTGTGAGAGAAGAACTCGTTGACACCCGAGGCAACAATGACCCAAATAATGGCAATGGTGTAAGATCTGATGGTCTCAACGTAGTCATCTGGGTTATTGTAGACATCCGTAACGGAACGAATTTCTGGGTAAGGAGAGTGGTAGTAGGCCAAGACAGCGAGAAGTCTTCCCTTGAAGTTGATCTTAGGATCGTTCTCAAAGTCAAGCTCACCATTCAAGACGGAGTTGAAGAAAGCCCAGTCATCAGCTGGGAAGTTTGTATCTTCAACATGGTCGTCAACTGTCTCCTGCATGATCTCGAGGGCTCTAGCATCAGACATAGACGTCAACTTGTCCAGCAAGTAGAGCAAATCTGGGGTTAGGTGATCTTTCTCATCCAAAGTAGCACCGTGACCGGTCTTCTCAAGGAGAATGTCGACATAATCCGGTGGAAGAGTGTGGTAGTAAGCTCTAACAGCTTCTTCATCCCACTTGGCAACACCAAAATCCTCACCAGTATCGGTAGTGAAGGACACTACATCATCGGAGACGACATTTTTAATGTCCTTGGAGTAGCCCTCCTTGGAGGAGGTCTCCTCATCTCTTGAGGCAGTAATTTTTACCTCAGGGTCTTTCTCTGAAACCATTTTGTAGAGTTTTGTGTATCAGCTAGTCTCCACCAGAGTTTAGATAATAAACGGTTGGGGGCTGCAGCTAACAGAATATATTATCAGGAACAATGCGAGCTCTGGACAGGGGAAAGTCTTGGGGGCTCGTAAATGTTTGACTGTATGTGTTGAGAAGCTGTACTGGCTTATTGAAGAAGAAAGGGAGACATGGTGAGCTATGGAGTGTTTTAGAAGGTGGGTAGGACTCCGTTCTTATAGAAGATTGGAACAAGCTGATAGCGCAGAGCGCCTGGCGCTTGAGGGAGGGGGTGAAGATCCTCGTATCATAGCGAATGCGTGCCAAAGCAGCCACAGTCACTTCGATCAGGCTTGGCATGAGAGGGAGGAACAACACACTGGAGCCGTACGGATTGTGCTTATCACTAAGGATAGGGAAGGATGCTGCTGTTGCCGTATGTGATTTGTCGTGTGTCTCACTGTGGCACAGTTAGCACACAGCGTATGCGTATGTGTACGAGCAAGCGTGCCTGTCAGGTGAGGTCTAATGCGACACTAGGCAAGTGTCAGCATCCATGAGCACCGGTGTTTTGTTCGTCCAAATGCTGAATCGATTATCTCGAAATTGACAATCCTGATATGTCCTGTATGTTGATCTTAACAACGGCTTAGGATCGAGACAGGCACATGGCCTACAACTACCAAATGTATAGACGAAGATGGCAAGAGATTCATGGGATGCTAGAGTGGACAAGGGGGGAACATGTAGGTTCCGGGCCATCTATCAATCAGCCCTGAGTAAGCTGTGAGGAATACGCCCGAAATCCTTTCTTGGCTAACTTGGCTCCTGGCTGGTATTGACACAGAATTGATATTCCTTTGGAGCGATAAGCCGTGCACCGAAAACCCTGCATAACGGCTAAGCTGTGGGAGATACTGTGGCATACCATTATTATAATGTAACACTCCATATGATTCCCATATTATATCGTTTCATACCTGCTTGTCATATATCGAGTGGGGCTTTGTTGTGGCATCAACATATCACATAGCGCAGGTGTAATCAGACCGTTTCAGTGGTAGGCACTACTGTACTGTAATCATGTGATATTGGAAACGCTTCAAGCCCACCGGCAAGGGATAGGGTCTTGTCTCATATGTGGGGACTCTCCAGTTATTGGCCGAACATTACGACCCCGCATAACGATCCGACGACACCGAGAAACGCTGAGCTCGCTACCGAGCTGTGATATGGTTTACAGCCCCTAGCAGTTTTTCCGTCCCCCGAGCCGGTCGATTGTAGTATATAGTTTAGCCGATGTCTATTCCCCTGTTGTGGGATACGGATAGGACAGTTCAATGTACAATATGTACTATATCTTTCTTCATTATTGCTTCTAGCTCTGTTATTATTGCCACGCGAGATATCAATCAACTCGGGTTTGATCGGCCTGTGTCCTGGTCCGTCGGTCATGAGAAGTTGAGATAAAGTCCGTCCTGATTTGCCGCTCCATCATGCGGACAGATCAAATCTGGGGATGGGACGCGAGACCAATGGGACACGATGGCTCTCGGACAAGACAAGTTCAACGGTTCAAAGGATCTGACTCCAGACAAACACATACTCTGTGACTTGCAGATGTCCGGTACTAGATAGTGCTTAAGCTCGAGAAGGCTGACTTCTTATGAGAACGAGGACACAAAGAGGTTTGCACTCACACGGTAGATGAAAGATGTCCAAACATCGAACCAGCGAGCCACTTTCAGACAAGGGAGGGTACATTGCAAATCAGCCAGGAGAACCAAACTGTTATCAGAAGTGTTGCTGTCTTCAAAGGTTGGATAAGAGTTCCCAGAGTCAGAAAGACAGAGTCACATTCAGCTCAGCCGTCCGAAACGGCACAGATAAGCGCAGCTGGTATTGATGCTGGTGCAGAAACGTTCAAAGGGCCAATGTGGGTTTGTATGTCTGAAACCTGCAATTCTGTTAATTTTCTAGCATCGTCTCTATTTTGATAGCGCCATCCGTAATCTTCAAGATGCATGAATTTGTTTTGCTGTTTAGGCTTCCCATCCGTCAACTAGCTAACCGATGTCACCTCACATAAAAGTAACCCGACTAGCACTTCATTGTACGTTCATATCTATCACTAACCCATATCAGTGAGGCAATCGGGTATCATGCAAAGTGTTATCACGCATCCAACGCATCTTCGTTGTCTATATCCGGGAATTGCAGCAGTAAGATCAGCACGCGCACCTGATGCGCTCATCCTCGGACAGATCATCAGCACTAAACCGTCAAAGCCCGGAGAGCGAACTATAGGCACCATTGGATCCGCAGTCATGCTGCTATATGATTATGCCAATCACTATTGCTTAGTCACCTCTTTGCTTTTTCTCGATGTGGGCCTTGTCCAAGGTTGAACTGTAGTGATGTCTGTCTTGATCCTCGATCCTTTACACTCTCGAGACATGAGGGGGCCAGACAGACACCACCAACAGTTGTACATGTCGGCACAGACAGGATATCTACCGATTCTCCTGATGTTTCCTGCAGTAATACCATAAATCAGCAACCACGAGACTTGTCCGCTCGACGCAACACAAGCTTGAGTTGGGATGGTGTTAAACTTATTCCCCTCAACAGCGTTTCACATCGTTTGATCACCATCAAGAATACCTAATCGGACTAAAACTACTAAAACTTCTCATATTAAACATCAATTACAAAATAATTAGCTCAGTATTGGACAACATTAGCGATCTCAAGAAATAAAGCAATAATAAAGAGCTGGACAAGTGGGTAACAACAACGTCGTGATCTGTTGTATGGCCATCATCGATACCAGTACCGATGACAGCAGCATCGAGATCAACTGGCTGGAGCTGCAAGATCATGGCAATGGGTAAGAACCATGAGCTGGACCAAAGTAGCCTCTAACAGTCTCAGTGATGTCCTTCAAAGTCTGTTGACCCGCACCACCCTCAATACCTTCGTATGAAACGGTGTTACCCCACCAGTCGATGTTCTTGGCGTGGTACTGAACGGCAAAGAAGATGATCACAGCGCCGAAGGCGACACCAGCATCCAAACCAGCGGACAGGACATAGTTGTACTTCTCGAACCAAGCAATGTATCTCTTTCTGACGAACCACATAAAGAACAGAGAGAAGTAGACACCTGGCGTGATGTAGGCCAAATTGTATGGAGCGTAAATGTTGAGAATACCGATAATGAAAACAGTTGGCTCAAAGTTTCTGAAGTACTGGTACCACTTTTGGTTGATGCAGAAGTATCTGAGACCAATAAAGACGAGAGCAGCAAGGAAACCAATAAGGAAACACCATCTAATTTCTGGGTAGATACCTGAGAAGACAAGCTTTGGACCGATGACACCCCAGAAGACAGAGGCAGAATAGAATGTTCTCTCATTTGGGCAAGTGAACTTCTGTGCCTGATGAGGTTGACAGAAGTCTTCAATGTTAGACACAGACCAGTTCAAGACACCGAGTGTAACAAAGGCCTGGATGATGGTACCAATCATCTGAGCTCTGAAAACGGCTCTTGGTGGGATCTTGGCATAATGACCAATCTTCAGAGATGAAATGAAGTTATCAGCCTGGCCGTCAATGTTATAACCATAAGCCTTCAAAGTCATGAGAGCAATACCGTTACCTTGGAGGGCGTAACCAATAATCAACTCAACAAGAACGTTCAATCCAAGCTGAGCACCAGTGACAGCAAGCAAGACGGAGAATGGAATCAGGAAGACGGCATTGATGACAATGACAAACACCAAACCCCAAACAGGGGTCTTGGAATCTGGGTAGACCTCCACACAAATAACACCAAGAACAAAAGAGATGACAAGAATGACCAAGTAGTACCAGTCTGGAACTTCCTTGTACTTCATCATCATCTTGGAGTGAGCATCGTTGAACTTCTTGTAAGTGTGGGTCTCAGTTTTGAAGAGGCTCTTGAAAGAGAATCCAGCTGCGAGTTCATGGACTTCAATGATAATCATCTTGAAGGCGCGGGCAATAGTTGTCCATTCCTTGAAACAGTTCCAGAAGAATGACAAGGGGTAGACAGCAAAGAAGGCACCGTAAACCAACAAGTTGGAGGCAGAATAGAATGGTGGGGAGTATGCCTGGTACTTCTCCAAGTCCATTAAACCGTTATCACCCAAGATCTCAGTGACCTGGTAACTTTCACCGGTGTTCGTGAAAATACCGTTGGAGTTGATTGGTAGGTAAGCCGTCCACTTAACGTTAGTGTAGTAGAGACCAATGATGATGAAGAAACCAACGATACAACCAGCATACATATTCAAGACAGTGGCCACTGGGGTGGCAAGTGGATAGAAAGCAAAGGCGATGATGTTCCAGTCGAACGTAGTCCATGGGTTCAGACCAAGACCGGAGTTTGTACCAGTAACCATTGCCAAATTGAAGTTGTTTGGAGCGATCCAGTTCATCCAGTTGAAAGTGGAGAGAGCCTGGAACAAGTAGTCTGGAATCCAGAAGTAGACGAACATACCAGCAAAAACAATCCAGAAGAAGTTGAACTTAGAAATCTTCCAGCCGTGGATCATCTCCTTTCTCTCAGGTCTGAGTAAAGCTCTGTTAAGGGCCATGGTTGGCAACTGTGTTGGCCACATGGCTCTAGCTGGGTAAATAACAAACTTTCTCATCATACCTGCAAAGGAGAGACCAAGACACTGGGTAGACAAGGTGAGCAAAATCTGGAAACCAAAGTCGACCCAGTCATTTTTGTAGAACACCTTCTGGGTAAGAATGTTGGAGGAGACATAGACGGTGGTACTAGAGACCCCGGTGAACAGAGTGGCAAACATCTGTTCCTTGTAGGAGTATGGACCTGGGTTGAGCGGGATTCTCTTACCACCGAACCATGGGATGTGTACGTTAGGCATTACGTATTCCCAAGCCTTACCACATGGGTACATGAGGATGGAAAGGACTGAGGAAGACAACTTGATGGAAGGCTGTCTATGGTAGAAGAATTCGTTGACACCGGAGGCAATGATGACCCAGATGATGGAGAGAGTGTAAGATCTGATGGTTTCACATGGCTCGCTTGGGTCGTTGTAGATATCGGTGACGGCACGCACCTCCGGGTAGACGGAGTGGTAGTGGTACAGAGTGGCTGTAAGTCTGGCTCTGAAGTTTATGGTTGGGTCGTTGATATCGAGCTGGCCGTTGACGATCTCGTTGATGAAAGTCCAGTCTTCAACACGGAAGTTGGCGTCGTCGTCGTGATCGTAGATGGTGCTCTTGAAGATTTCAATGGCACGCTCATCGGTCATGTTGACGAGCTTACTCAAGATGTATAGCAGATCCGGGGTCAAGTGGTCCTTCTCGTCCAGGGTAGTACCGTGACCGGTCTGCTCCAGCAAGTAGTCCACAGACTCTGGGTCGAGGGTATTGTAATAGGCCCTGGCGGCTTCTTCGTCCCACACTGGGACACCAACCTCATCAATCTGGTCGTGACTGCCAACCTCATGGATGTAGTCGTCCGAGGAGATCACCTCCTCTTTGGAAGAAACAACCTTCGTCTTCTCTTCAGCCATCGTGTCTAATTCGATGTACGGAATAGGAAGGTTTGTATCGTGTGTGTTGTGGCTAAGGTGTCGGAGAAAAGAAGCTTGGCAAGTCTGGGCAGGAATGGTGATATTTGTATCTGGAGAGCTCTGGACGGACCTTTTGCAATCGCTGCACTGATACGCCAGTTTTCCAAAGACACAAGGCATGGGCACGCCACACGTTATCGCGGTATCTAAACCTGATTTGGAGATAATAGTGGGGAGCAGCTGACGACTCGTTGATGCCGTACGTTATGCCTATGAGAGAGGGAGACTCGGGAGGAAGACTGTAAAAGCTAATCGAGCCTTTCACAGTAACAGGGATACAGTCGATGCATACTTTGCATAGTGTGCATGTCGTAGGTGAGCTCGTAGTGGTCGTCGTGGTCTTGTGGCGTTGAACTTCGGACGCATCATAGTTTTTTGATGCCGACGCGAGATCCTCTATCATACTGACGAATGAAGAGTAAGGACTGATAAGCGGGGTGGCCTCATGCCACAGGCCCGAAATGATCGTCCATTTGCAATTTTTAGATCCGTCGTCGATCGACGAGAGTGGCAGGCAGCACCTGACGCGCAGGCATTGACAGGCCATCGACAGACAAAGAACGAGGCTTAAAGTTGAGGAAGAGGACGCATAAGAGCGGACTTTTTCCAACGATATTATCTTTCGTGACCTCGAGGATCATATTTACAGTACCGTAGTAATAATCGCTCGAGACCCAGGGGGTGGGGAAGAGGCTTATAGTGGAACCGGTGTGACGTCGGTGATGCAGAACACACCACAACTGAGCATCATGACAGTTTGTTATATCCTATGAGCGAGCATGATCAGTCATGCCGCATAAGATCCGCTTCCCGTTTCAATCGCTAGACTCTCCTTATTTGGAAGAGCTGAGGCCATCGAGCAGTGTGTACATCGAACATCCACCCTTTGTAAGGTTAAAAAGGCAGGTAAACTTCGTGTTTGCACTCCGAACACCCGGTCACCGTATTACCGTGCGGGAAAAAAGCAACAAAAAAAAGGCACAGGCTTGACCGCCGGCTGTAAGCATTCCGACTCTTATCTACCTATTCCCCACCGACTGTGCGCCGTGCCATGCGCTTCTCTGTCCGCTCACGACCGAGACAGCTTTGTAGCCGTTGCCGGCTTTCAACGGTCATCAAGGCTTATTATTCTGATCTGAGAAATTTAGTAAGAATATCTTCGAGGCGTACGATTGGTTGCCAAGACTCTTTGCCAAGAAACTAAAAATATTAAGCCCTGAACGGTTGCACTGGCCGCGTACTACCGAACCGGCCCGGAATTCCACTGTTGCCATGGCAGCAACGAACGTTTCGGTATCATCGTATTCCCTCACCACTGCTTTGGGCAAACGACTGAACTCCCCCCTTTGGTGTCCACTTGTGCAGAAGCCATAGCGAGGGGAAAAAGGGCTCTACATACCACAGTTGGATAGATGATGAGTACAGCCATGCCAGACCTGAGACATTTGTGATGCTAACATTGTCTACACTGCTTGACTTGATCATATGGTTGGGCCCTTAGGATCCACTTGAGCCACAGACCTGAGATGACGTTGACCTACGTAATCATCGATCTCAATCACAACAAGCTCTCCCATAATACAAATTTTCAGATATGTACGAATCTGAAATTACGAGTGCGATCCGTACTGGCCGACTTTCGAATGATGATCTCTACAACTGTCGACTACAGAGATCAGCTCTTGCACCATCTACCATCCCATCTTGCCATATCAGCACCATATCTAAACTTTGAAAGAGTGGATCACTTATCTTATCAACATTCGACACACAGAGATTCTCGCTCCCTCCTTCTCTGCAAACTCATATGTACGATGGGTTTCATGCGGTATCTCATGCGTATTGTCCGAGCAAGTAGTGCAGACTGAAATTAGCAGCAAGCTCGCGCTGCTCGACTATTTGATCTGAAACATCCCGACGCGCCCGAGATTAGAGCAAGGATTGTGCTTTACTTGGGCTCTTTGTGCATGGGTTCTTGGGTTTTTGGGATCCTTGAATGAACTGTGGAAATGCACGGCATCAAACAATGTAGACCTTGGGCTAATCAATATGACGTAGTTGAAAGGTCGACAGCCCCACAGGGATTATGGCTCTGGCTCACTACTCTACTCTTCAACCTCGGTAAAAACGCCAGTAACATCAAAATTCACAGTAAAATTATATTCCTTAACTCATTAAAAGCATTAACTAATCTGTTCACGCTCAGTACCAAGCGGAACATGTATCACATCCTTCTGTTGAAGCAACCCACCACCATGATTATTACCATGTTCCTCATGAGCACTGGTCAACGTTGAGTGACTCGACTGATTATCTCTCAATGACGATTCCTCACTTTTAGATCTAATACTCTCATTTTCTTCATCAATGACAGCAGATGGCTCCTGATTCAAAGTCGACAGAACAGGGGTGGTTGCATTTGTAGACTCACGACGTGAGTCCAGCGATGAACGCTTCGAGGAAGCGATGGATGGATGACGGTTTGACGTAGTAATCATCGAACTAGATGGTTCAAAGATGGAAGTGCGACTAAATGATGGTAAATCTGATTGATAAAGTGCAGTGATGTCAACAGAGGCAGACTCACGTCTGCTTAAGGACTCCCTGCTTTCCCATCTCGAAGAAGAGTAGTATGGAACTGGTGGTTGTGCATACTGCGAGTCAGAAATAGTGGACGTAGTGGCCAATAATGGTTCCATTCCAATCATACCTTCCGCAAAATCACGTCTGGGGGAACCGGGAGATAATGATGATCTGGAGCTGAATCTCGATCTTGAATCTCTGGCATCGTTGTTGTCGTTATCATTTTCGTCGATACTTCCACGTCCATGTAACACAGCATCCAGATCCTGAAGTTGTTGAGACCCGGACGATGCCATATCTGCTCTATTGAAATCCAATGACACACGGGGTGAGACATCACGAGATCTTGCAGCGGCCCTTACTCTCTGTCTCTCAGGGCTAGTGGACTTCATAACACTCTCAGGCATGATCGGAGATTGTCCACTAAAGGCAAAGTCCTCACCCAAATCACCAGGATCCCCAGTCTTACTATCCTCTGACGACCGTGTCAGTGTGATCTCTGGAGCATCTGATGGGCCATCCAAGATTCTCGAAGATGCCTCATTCTTCATCACGTCACGATACTTTGGTGGATCCAATGGAGGAGACCCAGCATCCATGATAGCATCAATACCAACAGCACCTCCACCAACAGCGCCAATATCACGTGAAGCCAAACTCGTTGGTCTTGCGAGTGGAGACATTGACAACGCAGCTCTAGCGGAGATCATGGGTGGTGGAGGAGAGATCTCTTCATCCTCAAATGGTGGAGGTGGATCATTAGAGTCCTCCAAAGCGAAAGGGTGTACCATTGGCGAGAGCTGCGGAGAGAGGGGCACCGCTTGTGGTGATGTGAGCTCAATTTCCAAATTCGATGGCTTGTACACGTTAGCTGAAAGTGTAGACTCAAAGTTTGGAAGAGAGTGGTTAAGTGTAGAACTCGAGTTCGAGCGTCCATGGTAGGCATCACGGCCAAGAGCCAGGTATATGCTGTTTTGTGGTGTATGATCGAAAGCCTCAACTTCAGGGGAAAGCGGTGGAGAACTGATGACATCCATTGGGAAGTAAATGTTGGATCCGTGATTTTTCGGGGTACCGGCCAGCGGTTGATCATAAGCTGGAAGCAAGGTGTTGGCATGTGAACACAGTTGATGAAGAATGTGAATTGGGGAGTCGATGCTGATCTCGTAGTGTTTTGGCTTGCCGTTAATCATACGAGACAGACGAAGACAAATCTTCACCCAGTGATGCACCTTGACATTCTGATATGATGTGTTTGGATGTAGCTTTTGCATGCTGTTCAATTTCTGTGGGACATACACTTGGAACTCAAACTCCTTAGCAGTGAGATCGTATCCATCTGATGTGAGCAAGTTACCCATTTTCTTGGCCTTAGCATCGGCATCTGGTGGGAGATCTGGTGGGGGAGGAGCCTTGTGTTCCAGAAGCATATACTTCTTTGTCGGTTGCATGCGGTGAACCTTCTTGTTTCGACAATAGTACTCCATACTTTCAGTCATGTAGATTCTAATTCTGTGCAATTTGATCTTATCGAGGGGTACCAATTTGAAAGCAACAGGGATGTAAGCGTTGAGCACGACAGCCTTGGAGGCGATAATAATGTCATAGTGCAATTGGTCTTCCCAATCACGTGAGATGGCAATAGGTTCTGAGTCTTCCACAGAGTCGTCTGACTGTGCCCTGATAATTGTTATCGGGAGCTTGGTGGTGATATTGGATTTGAATGCACCATATCGTTCGATGAGAACTTCCAAATGATAGTTTACAGATCCAAATGTGGCATCGATGGTCTCTGGGAACGATGCTGGGATCGGATGTTCAAAGTTATAGACGTAGTCACCTGGTTGGAAATAATAATCACCGCTGTTACCCACAGATTCTTGCGATAACACTGATGCAGAGCGTCGTCTTGTTCTTTCTGGGGAAGGTGAGGCAACGCGCTTGAGCAAGGCGAGCGGTGATGACGGTGAGCGAACAGACATCAGCGTATCCAGACTCAGTGAACTCATATCTGCCTGGTGTGCGTTTACACTTCCATTGCTCAAAACGGGTTGCAATGCAGCTGATGGGGATTTGACGAGGTCAGCACCGCTTGTTGTACCGGTACTTGCTGTGTAAAATGGCCAAGTGTGGTTTACGAGCACATTTTCCTCAAAGTATTCGGAGCGCTTTGGTGGGATACCTTCTGGCCATTCTGTACGTGCAGTTCCAGTGAATGTGAGCTGAATATTCTTAATTTTAGATGGTTTCAGTACTCGAACCACGAGTGCTCCTCGAAGAAGTGTTGGTGGGCGGCCTAGCCGCTCATTCTCGTCAAAACCCTGGAGAAAGAGACGGTCCTCAGCAAGCAGGATGTACACAGCAATGGAACCGGTCTGTGTGAGGGGCCTCGTATCTGGTGTGATCTCAAAACGGCGGTCGGCAGGGAAGAGTGTGTCCATGGTGACTAGGGCGGTGATGATAGGGGCTTCCGATTTAGTTCTGACAGGTCTTGAGCGTCACGGAGCTCGCGGGAGCCGGTCAGAGGGGAGCAGAGGACGGGTGCCAAATGGAAGACGTCGAGTGTCTGTGAAGGCAGGAGTTAGGTGGTCGCAGGGAGAGTCGCTGTGCGATGGTGGAGGTTGATATGATGAGGCGGTGAATAACTAAAGTGGGTTGTAGCGAAGTATTTCTTTCTCCAATCTGAGAGGCTTGCACCAGACAGAGCTTTTTCGGCTGTGATTTGCCGAGACTTAAGATAAAGCCGTGAGAGGGCGGGGGTGACAAACAGAAGCCTAAGCCTGGCTAACTCGGTGTTGATCAAGAGAAGAAAGAAAGAAGGCAAAGATAATGAAAGAGGCAGTGGCCATCAGCTGACAAAAAGAAGCAGGTGTATTGCGGCTGGAGAAACCGTATCTCCTGGCCACAGTTTTCCTAGACTCTGCTGTGTTTAGTGTCAGCGACCAGCAAGGTGAGGTCAGCCGATCCGCGCTTCTGTTTAAGTGCAACAATATTTAGTGGAGCATCTAGTTGGGGCTCCGCAAGGCTGTGTTCACGCCAATCAGTATATTTTTTGTGTTGATATATAGCAGAGATCAATACAAGATTAGCCTCATTGTGACAGGGGAAGAGCCGTTATGGCCCACTACCTGCAAGTCCGGGGTGCATTAGAAAACACGTGTGCCTTGATACCTAATATTACATAATATTTTCTTTTGGACAAGCTAATCTACAGACCCCATGGCATCTTGCGACAGGTGTACTTCAACGGTAATGTGTTATTAGTGGTTTTTGTGAGACTCTATATATCAAACACACCATTGAGACGCTTCTGTTTAAACTGGAAGCTCAAACTTGAGACCGCGCATCACTCTGGTGTAGTAGATATAGAAGAAGTCAGAGTACAATGCAGTCTGGATAACACCCGTCACAACAGACAACCAGTCCACTCTTCCCTCACTGAAGTATCTATAGAGCCAGTTTGGAATGTACATGGCTCTGTACAGACCCAAGGCGAAGATGTAATGAGTGGTGATACCTTGTGCCTCACCAGTTCTCTGCAAGATGTCCAATTGTGGCAAGATAGCAACACTCTCCAACCAGAGAGAGTAAGCCCAAAGAATCTCTGTGATACTGTAACTATATGTTGTTATGAGTGCAGCGACAGCAGAGCCACCAATGAGGTACTGCCATGGGAATGTATCGAGTTTGGCATTGTCTGAGGAACGATACTTGTTTTTCATGAGGTGAAGGATGTACACCGATGATCCGATGAAAAACACCTTCATGAGGAAATTGTAGAGGGACACCCATCTGAAAAATAGATCAATGTAACGTGTAGCAAACACAAGAGCATACATGGACTGTGTACTGAAGGAGATTCCGGAGATGGAACGTGTGACGGTGATTTGGTGGATCAAGATTATGATGGAGGCGAGATGCGACACGTCGCCCACCATTCGGAAGATGTTCAACATTTTGTGTGGATATATATCTGGATTACCTGATGTGAATATTAGGGATTGGTTTCAAATTGAGGCCCCAAAGGAGTGATAGTGTTGGGTGAATGTGCTGATTGAAAAGGTGTTGTTGACGTGTTTGTTCAAGTTGATGTGCCAGGCTGGCCCTCTGTTCAGTATAACGCTATTTTCGCGATGGTTCGGCCACGCTCTCGCCGCAATAACTTAGTGACACGTGCATCTGCCATTTTGTCAGCCCCATTCCACTTTAGTCATAGCGATATACCGTCATTGATACATATATATCACATCACCTTAGTCAGGGAGATAATGTTTAGAGACAATCTGTTCCAATAATTCTAAAGTGAAAATAATATCTGTATTTCCCCCCTTCACATAGGTAAACCTGATAGCTATACATCCACTAGACGCATCGGCACCTCACTTTGTTACTCACTGAAGGGCTTACATATAAATGATAGATGTTTGCATGTTACGGTTCCCTTTGCACAGCACCCACGAAAAGGCTTTACCAATTTTATATTTTGAATACCTCACCACGATGTCAAAGACCGATAATGGACTACTACTCAAATCCAGGGGCCCAACGCTCAACCTGCAGTTTGGCCCATTTTTGGGGTTGGCTGTTTCGGGCAACAACGCCGATCCAGATCTTATCGCTCAAGAAATCAACATCTAACTCATTCATAAATGCCCTCCTCACTTACCACGAGCATCCTAGCTCAACAATCCCCCCTGGACAAAAACATGTCTGAGAACGTTCTGATTGTTGGGTGTGGAGTCTTTGGCCTTTCTACGGCTCTATCTCTCGCCCAGGCTGGATACAAGGTCACTGCGATGGACAAGTATCCAGTCCCATCTCCATGGTCTGCCGCTACTGACCTCAACAAAATCATTCGCACAGAGTACGCCGACTTGTTCTACTCCAAACTCTCCGTTGAAGCATTGAGACAATGGCAGAGAGATCCTTTGTACAAGGATGTCTATGTTGAAAGTGGAAGGGTCACATTAACACCCAGTTCGAAAGAGAATCAACATCGGGCAAAGTTTGAACAGTTGGGAATTGATAATTTGGAAAAGTGTGGGGTTGATGTTGCAGAGATTGTTACACTGAGCAGTGGTGAAGATCTAGGAAAGCTTGTACCGCAGTTTGCTGATAATGCGTTTAGTGAGATCCATGCTAAGTATAATCCACAAGCCGGTTATGGTATCGCCTACAAGTCGTTAGAAAAAGTCTACGAAGAGGCTAAGAGGCTTGGTGTGAAGTTTGTGTTTGGCAGTGAAGGTACAGCAACAGAAATTATTGAGAATAAGGGTGTCAAAACGGCGGATGGTAAAGTCCACAGTGCTGATAAGATTGTTATTGCTCTTGGTGCGGCAACGGGATACATTGTCAACTTAGAGAACCAAATAAGCTCCATGGGGTTGTTTGTTACTCACATCACATTATCCGAGGAAGAATATCAGAAGTACAAAGATATTCCAATCTTTTTCAGTGCGGAGTTTGGGTACTTTTTCCCACCTGATGCCGATTCACATGAGATCAAAATTGCCCTCGTATATGCCGACACCAAGAATCACATCAAAGATCCATTCTTAGCAGGTACCAAGACTTCTCTCCCACGATACAAGGATCAGAACCCAGGTGACACATTCCCTAAGAAGGGTGAATCACACGTTCGCATTCTTCTTCAAAAGATCTTGCCGTCTCTTGCTAACCATCCACTCGGCAGGTCAAAAGTCTGTTGGATCAGCGATACCCCGACAAGTGACTTTCTCATTGACAGACTCCCCACATCAGACAATATTTACGTCGCAGCAGGGGATTCGGGACACGGATACAAATTTTTACCAAACATCGGCAAGTATATCCGTCTCAAAATCGAAGGGAGGCTCGAAAAGGAGATGTCAGAGAGATGGTGCTGGAAACCGAACCCAACATGGCCAACACAGATGGCATCAAGGTCAAAGAGGGAGCATGTGGAGATCAGTGATGTTGATTGGTGGACTGAATCAAACTGAGTGCTTGGTGCTATGGCGAATTACCACACAGGGGTGGCGGAGGTGTGATCACAGACGATGATATGCTTGAGCTTCAGCTACGACCCGTACGCCGTTGCAGTCTCTGACGATAGCACCACTGATGAGGAGACAACCGCATCTGCTAACACTGCTGCTGGTATAAAACACAAATTAGAATCATTTAGGGACTAGACGCAGTATGATTTCTTTGATGTAGCCGTATGAACTCAACGGTGGCATGTATGTTGGCGTACTGCTTACTATGTGAAAGCTGGGCTTGGGAATATCCTCAAAGCTCAACATGCCAGCGGAGGGAAATATCTTCTGTCAGGACATATCTTTCTGATCATGTTTTTTATATTGACATAGGTGTCTCTGAACAATTAGCTGCTAGCAGTTAGCAATCGTAGTTAGCAGAGCCATGAACTGGCTTCGTAGTGCCTGAGGCTAAAATAATCGGCGACGTCATAGGCTTGACGTGCCAAGACCTGTGGAGAAGAGACAATAGGGCTTCGCAGGTCTCTTTCAGAATCACAGAAGGGAAACATCTTTAGTTACTGGAGTCACTAGGGATCTTTGCTTACCAACTAAGAAAAGAGAAAGATCTCCCCTCCGATATATTTGAACCACTGTAACAGTCATATGCGCGCCTGAGACGGTCTACTCAAAACCGATTTCACTCATTTTTCTTCTTCAATTCCACAACATTACTATCAACAGAACACACGAACCCAATTTATTCGGGAGAAAATGTCACAAATCAACTCTCATATTGCCCGTAAAGTAACGGGAGACGAAGGCTACCTTGAGAGACTAGTTCGCAACTTTTCTCTCTACGACTCTTATATTCGCCTCGACGAGCAAGAGGAGAAGGGCACCAATCTGCAAGAGATACCGGCACCGAAGTCACTTGCGGCTCGTCTCACCATCGGAATCTCCCTGTTTATCATATTATCATTTGTGGTGATCCAATGGAGTGCCGTGTACGCTGTTTCCACAGGACAAGCTAATGGATTCTGGATCGGAATGGCCGCTTGGCTCACCAACAGTGTTAGCTCCATGATTGACTGGATGTGTCTTTGGGTGGTTCTTGCTATCGTTACACAGAAGTGGGTGGTACCAAAGTATTACCCACAGTATCTTCATCCAAGAATGAAGCAGCAGGGTGTCTTGGTTAAAAAGAACATATGGAGACTCTGTATCTTCTTCACGATTGTGCTGGTGTATGGCATCACGGCGATTTACACTGACAGAGTGTTGGTTGAGTACCAAAGATCCAATAGGGAACTCAAACAGACCCTTGCTGACATAACTCGGAACTAAAGACAATCACTACCTTTTCTAAACGCCCTCTTTTAATGACACACGCTTTTAGTAAAAAAAAAGATTAATTAAAAACAGTAGCCAGCAAGGTTCGAAACCAGCGCTAAAAGTGTGGCCGGTCTCCTGACTGACGCCACAGTTTGTTGCTCAGTTTGAAAGAGAAGAACTGGAACTCTTAGATCCAAGACGACAGACTAATTGACGACCTCTTTCTCCTTCTGTGTATTTACCTGGAGTCTCACACATCACAATATGACCACGATCGACAACTTCTTGCACAGGAACCAGAAATGGGGTGCTATAATCTTCACAACTATTGTTGTTTCATCAACGGCATATCTCTTGCTGCAACCACTTCCATCCAAGAAAGTTGAGCCAAAGAGTCCAGAAGAGATTGCCGCAGTGGAGACATGGAGCAAGACCAAGCTGTTTGCATACCTTGCAAGAGTAAGTGTAACCCTATTCAGAGAGATGCGAGACTCTTGAGATCTATCTCTTACTGAACTGACTACTAACTTATTTGCTTACAGCACCAGGTTTACCCTGACGTTGATACCGACCAAAGAGAGCTCATCAGATTGGTTAAGAGCATCTTGAAGCTGTATCCTGACATGGATGCCGTGTAATTTATTCTATTTAATGGGTATGAAAGCGTATGGTTAAACCAGAGAAGTGTAGTGTATGGCTCTCGCAACTAGTAAACCAATGCGGAAGGCGAAGCGACCATAGGCTCATCAACTACAGATCACTAGGTCTCTCCTAGGAAATCTGTATCACAATCATCGCAAGTCACAGAATAATACTGACTAGACCAGCCTTGTAAATGATGAACTATTGCCTTTAACATTAACTATTTTCCCTGCCTTAAACAGCGCCCCTACCCCAGTTGGTGCCCCCGCAATTCGGGTGCTCGCTTACTGCTGGACCGGCCAGAATGATTTGAGCAAATTCTGCGGGTACAAGTCTGACGCACACAAAAGTGAACAATAGGCATTGTTGAGTTGTTTGTTTACGTTTGTGAGCATTCTGTGCATCTTCTCCAACTAAAAACTCATTTTAAAGACCCATTGAAGAGCCAATTGGACACTAGTTGTGTCACTGTGGCCTCTCGGCCAATCACCGGCTCTCTCGCCGCCGAAGCGCGCTGACCCCCAAATTTATAAGCAGCAAGTCTCGCTCTTCAATCTCCGCCACCTACACAAACTTGAGAAGAGATCACCGATTAACGGATCAAATAACAAAGAAAAAACATATTCAAAATGGTCAAAGCAGGTGAGTACACTATTGTCAAGGTCACGGGGATCAATGCCATGTAATTGGCAAGGATGCGTCTATCTAGATCGCTAAGATTGCACCCATCGTGCGGAGTACACTCCGAAAGAAGAAGACTAGTTGGTTCTTTCTCAATTAATATAGAATACAGACTAACACACATATAAAGTTGCTGTCTTGCGTGGTGATGCCGGTGTCTCCGGTACCGTTTACTTCGAGCAGGCTTCCGAGAACGAGCCAACCACTATTACCTATGAAATCACTGGTAACGACCCTAACGCTGAGCGTGGTTTCCACGTTCACGAGTTTGGTGACAACACCAACGGTTGTACCTCTGCCGGTCCACACTTCAACCCATTCAGCAAGACCCACGGTGCCCCATCTGATGAGACCAGACACGTTGGTGACTTGGGTAACATCAAGACCGATGCCTCTGGTGTCGCTAAGGGTTCCATCACTGACAACTTGATCAAGTTGCTCGGTCCAACTTCTGTCCTCGGTAGAACCGTTGTCGTTCACGCCGGTACCGATGACCTCGGTAAGGGTGGTCACCCAGACTCCCTCAAGACTGGTAACGCCGGTGGTAGACCAGCTTGTGGTGTTATTGGTTTCCAGTCCTAATTCGACTCTCCACAAATTTTTTTGACTGTGCACATCTCTGGAGATATGCTCAGATAAACGCTGTCTAGTTTGATTTTACAACTGAATACTGAAATAATTGCAAGTAGTTTCCTTTTTTTCCCTATCATAAGCGACCTTTATTACTATGAAATAGTGGGCCATAATGCTCCTGCCAAGATCGCCCGGGCAAACAGGTAGAGTTGTCATCACGTGCCTTAACATTGATAAGAAGTTTCTTTTCTGTGGCTCTCTCTCTATATCTCTATCTCTTTCTCTCGGGCTTCCGATCTCACATCCTCATAGTTACTCACCCTTCATAGATATCACCATGGTGCAGACTATCCAACCAAACGTCGAATCGGGTAAGACGCGTTTCTTCTTCATCCGTCACGGCCAAACAGAGCACAATATCCGCAAGATCCTTCAAGGACATCTCGATATCCCAATCAACGACGAGGGACATTCCCAAGCCAGTCAACTTGGGTCTCATATCGCAACACTCCCACTCGATCGTATTTACTCTTCGGATTTGACAAGATGTCGAGAGACACTAGCGCATATCCTAGAGGCACGTGGTGAGGATGAAAAGAAAGTAATCTTCACTTCTGACCTGAGAGAGCGTCATATGGGTGAGATCCAAGGTATGCACATCGACGATGCTATCAAACATGGTGAGAAACATGGTAAGCACTATAGAGAGTTTGGTGAGACAAGTGATGAATTTGAAGCTAGACTACAGCCGTTCTTGAAGAAGATGAAGAACGAGGTCAGAGAGAACCAGTGTAAAAACGTCGCTGTGATCAGTCATGGTGGTACCATCAGAGCTGTACTGAAGACTTATGGTGTCCCTGAAGCCGGTATTGTATTCAATACAAGTGTGACTGTGATTGATTTCGACTGGGAAACCGACTCTATGGATGTAAAACTCATGGGTGATACAGAACACTTGGGCAAGCAGATGAATGTTGCGGATCAGAGAGTTAGATGAAGAGCTACAAGACATAGACTTGATAAAGGATATAATAAATATTGCGGATTTGTATTCAAAACCTACTGTGGGGCCCAACACAAGTTAGATCATGACCGAGTCAGCGTGAGATCTGAATTTTGTCCTTCGCCTTGAGTCTGATCTCCTTCCATAATCTTTGTACTTCTTAAAGACACATTACCTCGAATGTTTTTCGGTATGCTTGTAAGCTCATACACCCTCGGTGTCACAATTGTGCTTGCACAAACATCCAAATCATTCAAAATACTAAAGAGCTCATCCATATTTACCGGATTATCCAGTGCCGATGGATCAAAGTAACCAGCAAGGTCATCATATGTGCCCCACTGCACCAGATGTGGAACATGAACATAGACAAAGCTATTTGTTCCTTGGAAGAGCTTGATTTGGTCTGCAAATACCGAAAATGGCGACATGATCTTTTCAGCATCCTGTTGGAGCTCGACAAGTTGGATGGTGGATTTATTCACAATGTCTTTCCATCGATTGCCCGAGTTGACAGGTGACCACCTCGTTGTTGGGACGCCATAGGGCTCCAAATTAGGGAAGAAGTTATTTTGGTTGTTAACGACTGTGAAACGACGGAAGTTCTTGGGGTTGATGTAATTGAAGAGAATTGTGTGTGTTGCTTCTAGGAAGGCGCATAAGGTCTTGACGCAATCTATTTGCTGGATAACTTCGAGAATTAGCTCTGGTGGTAGTGTCAGTAAGTTGAAAGTCTGTACTGGACACTCGTATGGTTTGGGCATTGCTTGAGTCTCGCAAATCGTTGACAGAGTGTAGTATGTGTCGTTATGGCAAACCCCACATTGACCAAGATAAGCTAAAACGGTCGCCCATTCGAACCCTCATGACGCCATTTTGAGTTTATTTATTTTATTTATTTTTTTATTTTTTTTTTTTTTTTTGTCTGCTGCTCTGGGCGTCGCGCGCTAAGTCGGACTTTCCGGGGAAACTGGGTGGAAATCATCACACCTCTTGTTCATTGTGGTCTCGTATCTGTCTCTTAAGGGCTTACACAAAGACCATTGCTACAGAGCATGAAACTGCTACTTTCTCTATTACTGCTCATACAAGCTGTATTTGCATTCAAGACATTCAAAGGTGTCATTGTCGCGGATGACTCCAATTTTGAGGACCTCATCCACACAAAGGGTAAATACACCTTTATAAACTTCTACTCAACGGGATGTGAACACTGTCAAAAGCTCGGTCCGAGATATGAAGCACTTGCTACAGTGTTTGCTGGATCAGATATTCAGATTGCTCAGCTCGAAGGAAGAAAGAATAGAAGAGTGAGAAACCAAGAAAATATTGTTGGTTATCCTACTCTCAGACTCTACTACTTTGATGGTACACACGTTGCATCATTCTCATATAGGGAAAGAAGTACCGAAGAACTTGCCAGATTCCTTACGGAACACACTGGTGTTCAACCGAAATGGCCTGAAAGTAAAGTGACGGAATTGAAGGGATCTGATGAGGTGGAAAAAGTCATTACCGAGAACAAGAAGAGAATTGTGGTTGGGTTTGCCGCACCATGGTTGACAAATTGGAGTGATAGATTCAACGAGTTTGAGAGATTGGCAGAGAAGTTCCCTGATGTGACTTTTTACAAGCTCGATGCCACTCTGGAGGAGAATGCTGAAATTGTGTCCAAGTACAGAGTTAGTGTTTACCCAACATTGCTCTACCTTGACAACATGGATGCTCCAAGATTCCGTTTACTAGAGGAACATGAAGCATCTCAGAACAAAATGGAAATGTTTTTGAGAATGGAACTCGGCGATGAGTACGAGAACCTTGATGATTTAATCGATGAGAAGTCTGCAGGTGCCAACGATGACGTTGAGAAGGTCAGGGGTTACGGTTTCCACAAATACTCCGAAGACACGGAAGATGACGATGATGAAGAGGAGAGATACAAGAAGCTGAGAGAACTCTGATCAGGTCCTGATGTAGAGTTTGAAAAAAATGTCAATATTAGTACTACGCTGTAGCTAGCACTGTTTGTGGGCATCGACGACGATATCCAACGATGTCCCTATGATAACTAGGCATATTGAAAGAAAACACTACATTATCATATTGTGGACACATCTATATGTGTGATTGTCTATTTGATCATCTAAAGACAGATGATTTTCGTAAATAAACCTCGAAAGGTGAAAATCCATGCCCTAAACAAAGTAATATGTATGCCAGTCTACTATCAAACGACAACGAATAGGAATCTAGTTGCGGTTAGCGAAAACGGCAAGTCGTCTGCTCTGGGCTCTTGAGCTTGGTTGCAACACTTGGATGAATTGAATGCTGCAAATTTGTGTAAGTGCCCTTGTTTTATTCAAAATAAGTGGTGAAAGAGAGAAAGAGAGAGAATCGGACGCATTCGAAAATTTTGTACGAGAATCGAAGTGGTGTCCGGGTTTGTTTCCCATGATTAAAATCCGTAGGCGCAACGTAGCAGATCAATGAGGGCTTCTTAGATATGTCAGTTATCGCATCCTATATCCATAATAGGGTTAAAATTCAATGAGTGTGACGCCAGAATTCATCTATAGACAATGCAAGCTCCTTGAGCAGGAGACCAATGATCCCACTGACGACGCCTCTGCGTTCCATAACTCGATTGTTTGCTCACAGCATGAAACAACAAGTCGACACATCCGTCAGGCTATATTACAACTGCCACCGGCCACAACGAACCAATTGAAACATGCACTCACACAGTATGTGGATCTTATTGAGAAGCACAGACTTGCAGCTGTTCTACGACTGGAGGAGACAGTTGAGATTGAGCAAAGGAGATCTCGCAGACGTCTCAGTGTTGATCTGCACAACGTCAATGCTGCCGAGGACATTGAAAGCATTGAGGAGAAACAGGAGGATAATGAGAACTTGTCACAACTGAGGAAGCGTCTACTGGATGGTCGTTCAAAGAGCTCGAATGCTGTGACTGATGATTTGACCTATGATGAGAAGTTGCATGAGGAGGAAAAGAGACAGGAGGACATTATGGAGAACATGCTGACTTATGTCCAGGGTATCAAGGAAGGTGCCATGGAGTTCCAGCATAGACTCAACCAGGATCAGGATGTGCTGACTGCCGCACAGAAGGGATTGGAAGTGACGAGTGAGAAGTTGGCAAAGACAACGTTCAACTTGAGCAAGACAATTGAATCGATGGGCTGGAGAGAGCTGCTGAAATATGCCGCGTTCTGTCTTTTCTCGTTTATCTTTGCACTACTGCTCATTGGTGTTCTCCCAAGACTCTGAGAGTTGCACTAGTATAAGCTTAATGATTATATGAACACTGCGTTGCTTATTGCTTCACTTACAACTTACGAAGTGGCAAATGTAGATCAGTACCACGGTATTTTTATTCATACTACACCATTAAGTACATATTGTGTACTTGGTCAGATTAAGCAGATAAATATCGATGCAAATTTGACTTATCTTCGTAGAGCTCGTTGTGAACTGATGCCATGGCTCAATATCATCGATTACCCCACTGAATAAAATGTGTCGCGATACGATTTTTTTTTCCAGCACAGAGCAGATGATGAGCTTGGTCAGGAGTGTCACATCTTCTCACCATAAACGCTACAAGGTTTTCTCTCCAAGTTGCTAGATAGGGTCAGAAGTTATCAGCATGCTCAACTTTAAACAGGCGTTTTCCACCTCATCAAAACTTGCCAAGGCCATCAAGCCAGCGGTAAGGTCTACCAGACACTCTAAGGATGTTGAGTCGATGGACAAGAATATTCCCTTTGAAAAGCCCCAAAAGGCCTGGGAACGTGCTGGTGAAAGCAAGGATGACTACTTCAGAAGTAGGTTTTCTCATGTTCATGCTAAACAGAAGCAGAATGACCCAGTTGAGCGCAGAAAGTCATATGAAACCATCAGGAAGACTCGGGCTTCTAACTATAAGAGAGAGAGATACAACGACAGACAACAACACAAACAAAAGTTTTCCAGAGACGTCTACCGAGGACTCACACCTAACCCACTGTCAGAGTATGTCTATGGGTCATCTGCTGTGCTAGCTGCTTTGAAGGCCAACAAACGAGAGATCTTCAACAAACTCTTTATCCACAACCCAAAGGAGATGAACTCGGAAATCATCAAACTCGCTACCCAGCTCGGTGTTGAGACCAACATGGTTGACTCTAGATCACAGCTTAACCAGCTCACCAATAATGCTATTCACAACGGCTATGTCCTCGAGACTAAATCTTTGCTCCCAACCCCAATCTTCAAGCTGGGAACAGTGTCAGATGGCTCATACACCATTGACGAGGACAACTACGGCGACGTACTCGAGCAAACATACACCACAACCAACAAGAATCCACTTGGAATCTATCTCGATGGAATCACAGATCCGCACAACATCGGTGCCATCATCAGATCTGCCTATTTCCTCGGTGCCGACTTCATCGTTATGTCTGAGAAGAACTGTGCTCCATTGTCTCCAGCTGTGGCCAAGACATCTGTTGGTGCTATGGAACTGATTCCAATCTTCACTGCTGATAAGCCACTCACATTCTTTGACAAGAGTAGAGCAAATGGATGGACATTTGTCAGTGCCGCTGTCGCTGATCATCATAGAGAGGACAAGATTGCTCGAAGCTTGGAGCAAAAATCTGTGGAGTTTGAGGAGCTTAGTCAGTTGCTTGAGAGTGGCCCATGCATGCTTGTGTTGGGATCAGAAGGTGACGGTATTAGAACTACCTTGAAGGTGAGAAGTGACTTCTTGGTGGAGATCAAACCAGCTGCTGGTGTCAGTTCATTAGTTGACAGTTTAAACGTCAGTGTTGCCGGTGCTTTGTTGATGCAGAAGTTGTTGCAGTAATGAGATTTATGAATTGTGATTAGTACCTCGAAGGTCTCTTTGACCGGAGTCTTGTATATATAAAGAGACATACTTCATTGTCTTATGAGTTTTGTAGAGTGCTTTATATACAATAGTTACGTGTTGATGTCCTCTTCATTGAAAGATGCGCAAATTCAAGGGATCGTTCAAAATTCACACTATTTACCCAAAGAGTCTATCACCTGATCGAAAGCCCGCTTGTCATACTTAATATACTTCTCAGTGTGCTTTGTGAAATCACCAGCAGCGTGTTTGTCATGGAATCTGTGATACAGTGGCACAATAAACGATATTTCCTTAGACAAGTACTTCTTTAATGTCGGATCAGTGATGTTGTACTGTTTATGTTGCTTGATCAAATCATCAAATTCGGAGTTGAAGTTTCTGAATTTCTCCTTGACGGCTTCTCTGTCCTTTGATGTCATCTTACCCTGAATGTTCACATCAAGTAAATAGGACGCAGCCTGTTTCCACCCGGTCAAGAACATGTTCAAAGCTCTTTTCTTCAACCTCTCGAGACGCCCCATACCATTTTCATCAATGATGTTTTTGAACTCACTTCGTGAAATGATCTGTTCCACAAGCGTAATGTTGGTGATGAGCATGTATCCAATCTGTTGCTTCTTCTTCATTAATTGGGTAGCTCTAATTTCTAAACTGATAATGAGGGCATCAATGACATCAAGGAAGAAGCTGGATAACAACTCATTTGGATTATCATCATTGACCACAGTGGTTTGACTGACACTCGAGAATTTAGATAACCATTGTGGTTTTGGTTGAGGGATCCAAGAACCAGCCTTCATCCCAGTCATAACACTAAGAGTCCCATCTTTGTACTCAGCAAACTTTCTAGCCTTGGACATGACTTCCACTGTGGCCTCTGAAACACCGTTGTCTTGTGGAAGGGACTGTAGTGATCTGATTCTTTGATCTGTAAAATTGAGGAGTTCTCTGAATAAAGTACGGGCGAGGGCACGACAGTTATCGAGTGTTTGTTGGAGCTTTGGTGGTACTTCTTTGAGTTTTGGTCTGAGCTCCCTCTGAAGTTTTGTAGTACTGTCAATGAGTTCAAAGATAAGGAGACCATCATTTGCAAGTGATCGTTGGATGGCACTGAGAATGTTGTTGATAATCTTGATGAATGCGTCAATGTGTGGATCCATGATCTGATTAAAGATTGGCGTGATCTGGTGATCATCTTTGTAAACGTCTGTGATAAGAGAATGTTCATTGTAAATGAAGCCAACAAGGGCCTCTGTGTAGTTTGTGATTCCATTGCTTCCTTTTTCATATGGCACTTTTTCGTTCTTCTTAACGTGTTGTGTGAATGGGGCCAAGAAGGCAAGACTGTCACGGATGACACGTGATCTGTTATCAATATAGAGCTGATCAATTGGGTTGTTGTTTCCCGTGAAGTAAGTGACGATATGGCTGAGATCTTTGATCTTGGGATCATCCAAGTAAGGGAATGGCTTTCTATCGTTGATGTACACCATAGGATCAAATGGCGTTGTGACAGGTTTTAGTAACTCCCTGAACATCTGCTGCAATTTGAATTCGCTGTCCATGATGGTCTTGCCCAAGTTCTCGGAGATACCCTTATATTCACCACCACCTTCATCATCCTGCAACCGCTCCATAATATCCTCAGCCTTGTGGATTGTAGTGATGTACTGTTTCACGTTCTCTACACGCTCACCCAATCGGGACTCGTACATGGCGGCCTCACTGGCAATGCCCTGGACATTGGACACAGCCATCATACTGTCACCGACATTCTTTTTGAATATGGCAAGGTTGCGATTGCGCTCGACAATGGGCGAGATGAGCTTGGTGGAGCGGGTAGAGGAGTCGGTGATCTTGTTAAGGGATTTCGATATCTGTGATATGAGCGTGCGAGTCTTGTTAAGCGACTCCTGCAGCACCACGGCATCTGCCTCGTCAACATCAACGGACATGTGTATGTATGACATCTTCCCTAATTGGATTGGTTCTGGGCGATGGGATCAAGTGCCTGGGCGGCTCGGCTAATGCTCAGCTTGACGTTGTTGTTGTTGTTGTTTCGTCTTAAGTCTGTTGATCTTTCGCGATCTTGAGCGTATTTGGGATGTGGGTTCGAACCTTTGGCATTGCTAGTTTAACTTCAATTACATCCCGCCCGGCTTGTCCAACACGACTCATTAAGCAATCCAGCCACTGTTATTCTTGTCATTTCCGTTACACATCCCCTCACTGAGCCAATGACCCTGAACATTTAAAGCCCTTAATACCATTGCGGCTTTTGCGGGGGGAACACGGCCGGAGCCGAGTGCTTGATCTCGGAGAAGAGAATTAACTCCGATCGTACCGTGATTCTGGTGCGTGCTAAACAGTGTTTACAAATGAAGGCAATGGTAGTTGATGGTTATAAAAGGATTCCGTCTACCAGTACAAGATGGAGTAGTGGAATTCTTCAGAGTTCTCCATAATTCAGAATCTGCCCAACCCAGAGTCCTCCAATAATGCCTTCGATCGATCTACTCAAAGTCTCCACAAACGGTATTGGCCTTATGTCCTTGACCACTAAAAAACCACCTGTTGATAAGGAGGTTGCCTTTTCCACCATGAATGCTGCAATTAACAAGAACCTCCCCTTACAGACTTTTTTCAACGGTGGTGAGTTTTACGGCCCGAACTGCTCCAACCTCATCTATATCCGTGACTTCTTTGCCAAGTACCCAGACCAGAGAAAGAACGTGATCATCTCAATTAAAGGTTGTATCCGCCCAGACTATACTCCAGACCCAAGTAAGGAAGGTATTGAAAAGTCCATCAACAACATCCTGTCTTACATCCCAGATCTCGATATCTTTGAACCAGGAAGACTCGATCCAGAGGTTCCTTTCGAAGAGACCACCGCTGCTCTTGATGCTGCCATTGACCAAGGAAAGATCAAGGCTTTCACCCTCTCTGAAGTTAGTGGAGCTACACTTGGCAAGATTTACAAGCTTGCTAAGCACAAACCGGTTGGTGTTGAAGTGGAATACAGCTTGATTACAAGAGACATTGCCACGAATGGTCTTGTTGCCATTGCTGGAGAGCTTGGTGTCCCAATCATCGCATATACCCCAGTGGGGAGAGGTCTGCTCACAGGTGCCATAACCAAGCCATCTGACATTGCTGCTGATGACATGCGTCGTATGATGGACAGGTTCACCGATGAGAATATTGTCAACAATCAGCCAATTGTGTCTACAGTTGTCGAATTGTCTAAGAAGAAGGGAGTTACCCCGGCTCAGGTAGCCATTGGTTGGGTTAAGTTCCAGTCCGAGAAGACCATCAATGATGTCAAATTCCCAAGAATCATCCCAATTCCAAGTTGTTCAAGCCCTGCTAGAGTTGAGGAGAACTTTACCGAGGCTAATCTCACACAGGAGGAGTTTGATGAGCTTACTACTGCTATCGAATCACAAACTGTGCACGGAATGAGATATGGTAAGGCTTTCGAGAAGTACTTGAATGTTTAAGCTAAACATCTGTTAGTGAAGAATATGTTGTGTCACGCCAATAGCGTTTGACCGGAAGGAATACTTCTTTGACCTTGACGCCTGGGAGAAAAACCCCCCATTACAAGTCACACATCAACAAATATTAAAAGTTTAAATTATACTAGAATCAAATAGGACCCTCCTTGTACATAGCATCAATCTCCTTCTGGAACAACTTCTGAGCGTTCGGTCTTTTGAGCTTAAGAGTTGGTGTAATGGTTTCATCGTCGATCTTGAATGGCTCAACAGCGAGGTAAACATTCTTAATCTTTTCAAACCCAAGAAGCCCACAGTGTGCAATGTTCTTGTTCAAGTGGCCAAGTACAAACTTTCTGTAATCTGGATCGTTCAAATGCATCAACAACTGTTCGTGTGTGCTAATCTTTGTTCCATACTCCTTTGACTCCTTGGTCAACTTCAACAAGACTGGTTCTTCAATACCAACGATAGCAACCAAGTAAGCCTCGAAACTGTTACCATAGGCAAAGATTTGACTGATGAATGGATTGTTAGCCATGTATGCATTCTCAATCTTTTCGGCAGCAATGTATTCACCCTGAGAGAGCTTAAAGAAGTTCTTAACTCTATCAACGATGGCGATACGTCCACCTTCATCAATTTGAGCAATATCACCAGTGCTGAACCAACCATCCTTATCAACAGCAGCCGCTGTGGCTTCTGGGTTCTTATAATAAGTGGAGAAGATCTGTGGACCCCTTAAGAGCAGTTCACCGGATCTGTTAAGCTGGTAAGTGTAGTCCATATCTGGCAAGTTACGTAACTTGAACTCGTTAGTGACACCAATGGCACCAGTTCTTGTAGCGTCCTTTGCGTACTTTGTTGTAATGGCGATACCACCAAAAGTCTCAGATGAACCATAACCTTGGTAAAAGCCACAGTTGAGCACTTTACGCAAGTATTCAATAGAATCAGCAGCCAATGGGGATCCACCAGAGATGAGGAAATCCAAGTTGTCGAACCCAATGACGGTCTTGATCTTATCAAGAACCAATGGCTGAAGGATCTTCAACAACCACGAATCATCAGAATGGGTAAGTTTGTAATTAACGGCGAATCTGAGGAGGTGACCCTTAAGTCCCGGTGTTGATTTGATCTTATCTTTCAAACCAGACTCAATTCTGTTGTAGAGACGAGGAACAGACGACATATGTGTTGGTTTCAAAATCTTGATATCATCCATAAATGAACGTGGATTTTCTGGATCATGTGGGAAACCAATGGCACCACCTTTACTGAGTTCATAAACGATTTTGAAACGTTCATAAACGTGAGCTAATGGGAGGAACACGAGAGATACTGGATTATTTGGGAAAGTCACGTGCGTGAAGAGGAATGTTGCAGCAGCAGAGATATGGGAGTGTCTAAGCTCAACACCCTTTGGGGTACCTGTAGTACCTGAGGTGAAGGTGATAGTGTAGAGAGTGTCTGGAGTTGGAACGATGTGTTCACGTGGGTTAGCGGTACCAATCTCAAGAAGTTTTTTGAAGTCAATGAGGTGGATACCCTTAGAGTTTGCCTCCTTAATAAGGACAGCATCCTCCACTTCGTCAATGTCCTCAATGGACACCATAACCTTGAGGAACTCAGAGTGTACATCAAAGACGGCGTTGATCTTATTCTTGGAGAGGAAGATCAATGGGGACTCTGTGAGTTTGAGGATGTACTCAGTGGACTGTTGACCCAAAGTGTCGTAGAGCGGGGTATTCGGCACAGAGTAGGCATGGCAAGCCAAGTCTGCGATAATCCACTCTGGCTTGTTGGCAGAGAACATGGTGAGAACAAAGTTCTTTGGATCAGCCTTTGGGGCGTATTTCTCAACGAGGTAAAGGAAACCTGCACCGGCCTGGTCTCTCTTATGGGCCAACTGTTCATAGGATTCCCATGTGTACTTGTCCTCAAAGCCATTGGTCTTGGTGTCAAACTTACGGTAACCAATGGAGTTCTTGTTCTTATGAAGCTCTCTAGAAGCCTCGAAAAGATGGTAGAAAGTCTTATAGTTGTCATGGATGTAACCAGCTAGCTCACCACCTTTAAGAAGTCCATTTCTAAATACTGGAGAGTACTCAGCCGTCTCGGTGCCCGGAAGGGCGACCGAGTGGTCGGTCTCCTCAAAGGGGTATGGAAGGTTCTCAGCAGCGTCACTAAGACTAGTGATGCTCTCGTAGTTCTTAATTGGTAAATGTGTCATAGCAACTAACTACTACTCTTTGTCTCTTATAGATACGTGGCGATGAGCAGTTGGGAGAAATGAGACCTTTTTGTTTTTATTTTGTTTGCGAGAATTTCCTTCGTCCAGCCGAGGGCCAAGACGAGGGGAGACGAGGCGGTGCCTTAGTGGGGGGCAGTAAACTATATATGTTTATAACTTTTAAGTTTTACAATTAACATCGTAACTGGTATTATAGTCTTTACAGTAGATACAAACAGATAACACACTTTTTTCAGTTCATACAACAACACAATGCCCCACTGAGTAATAAACTAATGGGCCTTCTCTTCATGAGGACTTAAGAGACTCAGGGCTCAAGACGCGTCTTTAGTCGCGAAAAAAAGTTAGTCCATTGACGCGTTTATCAACAGGTTAAAGGGAAGAGGTTAAGCTACTCTATTCTTTTTCTCTTTCTTGGTTGGACTTTGATTAAAACAGGTATTTGAATATGGATGAGACAGCTTATCTTGAGTCTCAACAGGTGCGTTTGTTGCTTGCCTCTTCTTCTTCTTCTTCGTCTCCTAAGACCCAACTAACACATCACAGACCACATATGTGATTCCAGCACCAAGCAGATCTAAGAGAAGGTGCATCAACAAGACAGAACCCAAGCCCAATCTTATAGCTGGTGAAGGTCAACCATTGGCTCCTGGTGAGCCACCTTTCCTACGTCTCTTGCAAGGACGTGAATCAATCACACATGCCAAGTTACGGTACGAACTATACACAGACATGGTGACGAGGCAAGATCAAACTGCATCTAGGATCCTCGAAGAGATCAGCACAAAGACGCTCCATGAGATTGAAGAAGTGATATCAAGGCCATTGGATGATATGCTAGACACGGTGTTACTTCTCTCAAACTCAAGTATTGCAACAAGTACAATCTTCTTGAATCAACTTCGAACATATGTGTCAAAGAATCCCAACCATAAACTCGTTACATTGAATTCCAAGGAGGCTACAACAATGAGACTGGCACTCAAGACAATCGTCAATGGCTTGGCTAAGACTGATAAGTCCATCGAGTTGAAATCCAGGAGCAGAAATTACCGAACGCAAAAGGATACAATCAACAGTGATGATGATTACGACGACGATGATGATGACGATGACGATGATGACGATGATGATGATGACGATGACATGAGAACTTTCGACAAACGTGTCCCCTGGGATTTGGAGGTTGCACAGGAGTGGTGCCAGGCATTGTGGGACCGTGCAGGAGAAGACATGCACTCTTCAGATCTTCGTATGGTTCTACTACTTGAAGACATTGACTCTTACAACGTTATCCTCCTTAACAGACTCATCAGATTACTACACTCTTTCAAAGATCGTATCCCAATCAAGCTCATCTTCAATATCGGAACCAATGTCCAAAGCTTCGCCAATAAGCTTCGCAACAACGTGATGCACTACCTCACTTTCCACAAGTTCAAGATTGAGCAAACTGACAACATCATTAATAAGATCGTCAGTGATATCATCATCCCTGAAAGTTTCCTCATTGGTGAAGAACTAGCCAAATTCATTCTTGATCGTTTCAAGATGTCTGTCAAGAACGTTGATGAGTTCCTCAAAATCCTCAAATACGCCAAGATGTCATTCTTCTTCAGTAATCCACTGTCTGTACTTGCAGTGGTAATGGAGGACAACACCAATTGGCAAGCATATGATCATAGTTACTTTGAGGCCCTTAGAATGCAACCTTCATTCAGGAGATACATCACTATGATGATTGATAAGAAGGTTCCATCCGCTAAGATTGAAAAACTCTTGAGTAATGACATTACAACTGGAGATGCATTGATGAAGGCCAAGAAGCTATATGATGTCTATGTTGATGGATTCAAATCAGTCTTCACCCTCATAACAAAGATTATCTCCCCCAGATCATACAAGGCTACTAAGAATCATCTCGATTTTTACTACAAGCTCACAAGTAAGGATGAATTCATCCGTATCCAATTCATCAACGAAATGCTCTCCCTCTTGAAAAACATCGATATTAAAGAAATTGATACTATGATCAATGAGATCTCCACACTCGCCACTGAGGATACATTCCTTGGACCATTGAACTCTCGTATTAAGGCCAATATCAACGTTTCAGACGTTCTTGAGCTTGAATCAACACTTGGAGGTCCGGCCCATTCGACTGAAGTACTCAACTATAAGATCGAAACGAGAAAACTCAGAGACCACTTCATCGCTGTCCTTGATGATTTCCTCAAGTCTAACATCAGTCCACCTGATAGAATCGTCTTTTATGAGATCTTTAGACTCAATGAAGTTGAAGTGGTGAAAATGAACCTAGCACCTCCTACAAGAGCCATAATCCAGGAGTCCCTAATCAATCATGAACGCTATCTCGGTATCTCAAACACGGGACATGAAATTGTTGATCGACTCAACAATACTATGAATCCGGTCATTACAGACCTGTTTACCATCTACCGTGAAACGAACCTCAACTTAAACATTTATGATTACTATACCGCTTTCAGATCTTCATTGGAGAAAGACCAGATCATGAAGGATATCAATACCATCTTGGATGATCCCGAAAAGATCTTTGAGAACTACTTAAATGATGATTTGAGATTCAAGTATATTTACCAGTTCTTCAATAATGCCCAGATGAGTGATGAGGAGAAATGGGAGAGGCTGACTCTTACATTCTTCTTACAAAAATGTGAAGAGTTAATTACGTGTGGTTTTTTTAAGCAGGTTAAGAAAAAAGGTGAGTTCTTGGAGAAGGCCATTTGGAAAGACTTGTGATCGTTTAACCAATCTAATGAAATAATGACTTCTACAGTGGTCAAGCTGACCTAGTTATAGTACGAAGATTGACTGAATAGAACGTGCACATGCATAAAATGATCAAAGCAGGAATCTGCAGCAAGACATGTATCAAGCTAGTTGTACTCATAAAAGGTAAAGCAATATGATCGTGAACTCATGAAATCGTACTATGGCCGCCCAGATTAGTCGCTTGGTGTAACCAGCTCCACCAACTGCCATAGACATGAAGCAACAAAACCAAGAAAGCGAAAGAAGAGAACGAACAAACCAGAAACAACGAAGTGAAGGTAAACAAAACACAAAAAAGCACTGATCAAGACACACCCATGGATTCATCACCATCAGAGTCAGCAGTCTCACTCGACTCATAAAATACATCATCAAGTGGTGCCCCATCAACGTCATCCTCTGCAGTTTGTCCTTCAACTTCCTGACCCATGATTTCATCCTCAGAATTACCCAAAATAATAGCATCGTGATTAAGGTATTCACTCTGCTGGAACTCGTTAGTCTTGATGCCACCCAAAACACAGTTGTACTGCTCTCTAGTCTCCGTAAGCACGTTAGTGACATAAGAAATCCAGTTTTCATCAATCAGTTTCGAGTAGATAAGTTCATCAATCTCTGCATCGTTAAACTTTGTATTTTGGAACTGTGATGAAAACTTGACAACCTCCTCGGCAATGAGAACAAGGTGACCCATGTATCCGAGCCTGACACTGGTCTGCTCCTCCGTCTCAACGCACAAATTATATGAGTCAATGATAAGGTTGGTGATATCACAGGATCTGAAGAGTTCAAAGATGAGGAACTGGTTATATCCAACATCCAAGCGTCCGTTGAAGATCTGTTGGACAACGTCAAACACAACATTGTGCCAAAAGTTATTCCATGGATATTTGTTGAAAAGTCCAATGATAGTCTGTAGGATGGTAGAGTCGACAAGCTTGATCTTGAAGTAATCACCAACAGTTGGGTTTGTACGGATAGTATCCTGTTTACTGATAACCGGTTCTGGAGTCGGTTCTGTCTCCTCAAGAAGAGGGAGGTCACCTGTACGGTCGGTATTTGAGGTAGGTGCCGTGTGTGGGGATACTGTGATATGCTTTTCAGATACAGCAACAGATGGCTCTGCTGCACCAATGTTCAAGTTGGATAATGTGAGTCCTGGAACAGGTGTTCCGGCGGGGGCGTTGGCCGAGGTCGAGAGCAGATCATCACTCAAGGCATTTGCCAAGTTTGATTCTCGCTCCTTAAGGAAGTTTTCACGCTCTTCAATGATCTTCTCCGTGAGATGGTTGTTCAAGAGCCCAATGTTCGAACAGTGAAGAAGTTCAGCGACAAGTTCACAGACTTTGAACCTTTTGAAACCTAGTGGTTCTATCTCTGTGTTGATTTGGGTCTTGATGCGCTTTGACGTTAACTGGGGATCGATCAAAATATCATTGAAAGAGTCTAGATTGTCGGCAAATTTTCTAAGCATACCACCTAAGTAGATTGGATCTCTCGGGCTTGGTGGATTTTTCTCCAGTGTTGTGTAGAGCAGATTGACCTGGTCATAGTCCGAGTTGTTCTTTCGGATAATCTCAATGATGACACCAACAATGGTGGAGAGGCCATTACCCCTCTTATGAATGATGCGAATGATCTCGTCAACGCACTCATCGCCAACGAGCTCCTTGGTGAGCAAGTTAGGGCCGATGGTGTTCTCGTCAATCGAAGTGTTGGCACTGATGGAGATGAGTGCCTTGAGGAAGTCACCACATGATGACTGGGTTGATGTATCAGTCTCCTCCTCGAGGAGATGAAGAAGCTTGGGAATGAGTTTTTGCTCGCCAAGGATCTCAATGATGCCCTTTGGCACATCTGGTTTGTCGGATGCAATGATGCGTAGAAGGAAATCCATGATAATGGTGATGTCAATGTGTTTGATGAAGAGGTCAACGATGTTTGCCTGTGATCTGATGAAGTTAAGCATTTGATCTGGTCTTGATTCGAGAAGTTGCTCGTTGATTTTGACAAAAAATTGTACAGATGGTGATGCAGATTTGAGTGGATGTTCAAGGAATGTCCACAGCTTTGTGAGGAGTGCAGGCTCTTCCACGAGAGTCTCAGAGATTAGCCAAATCTTACACGAGAGGATTTCCGAGGCGACATGGATGCGGTTCATCAGCTTACTTACCTCTTCTCGGTCGAGACCAGTGTCTTCACCCATTATTTCTTCGTCATTATCAAGTTGAAAAAGAAGCTTCTCGTTGCGGTCGAACCAGTCAACGCTATCAACAATTAAACTGACAAGTACTTCGAGAACCGGTGTCCCCGGGGTGGTGGCCGTAGTAGACGGGGTGGGCGTTGGTACGTCCTCTGCGGTCGATAGAGATGTTCCAAGCTCAGGAGATGTGATACCGTCTCTGTTGGATAGTAATGGGGATGCGTCAGGTTGAGCATCGTCGACGTATCCTGTGCAGATGAAGTCGATCAATCTGTTGTTCTGACGATTGAGCTCGTTGAGAACATTTGGGTCATCCAGGACCATGAGAACAAAATCCTTATCGAGTGCTAGCTCATCGAGATGATCCATGTCATCACCACTCATGGAGGTTGTATCTGATTGCTCACTCCTCAGAGGCTGTTGTTGTGGATGTTGCTCGATATCGAGAAGTGTTCGTTTCTTGTAGTAAGCATCGAGCAGCCGGTTCAGCGATGACGCCGAATTGGCGCCCTGTCCAAAGGGCCAAAAGGACATATTTCACGGTAAAGACTCTCAATGGGTCTTAGAATGTATTATAAGGCTCTCAAGGGCCTGTGGTGCCGGTCCTATGCGGGAGAAGATGGCGTTAGCGCTGACGTTGGAGACGCGGGGCAGCGTTGTGCGGTGCGGTGGGTTGCTTCGGAGAAGACGGAGCGGCGCTGACAGGGACCCAAGTGCTCGGATTTCAGAGCCTGGCAAATGAACTTTTAAATGGAGGGTTCCAGGAGCAGTTGGTCTCGGGGGTCCAAGTGGTGTTCCTGAGAGCATTAAGTGCTCTAGAGTTGATCGGGTCGGTGATCACCAAAACGGCTGCCGCTATTCGCCGCGACTTGCGCGAATCGAGCAAGTTCGCGCACTTGTCGGCTTTGGTCGGGCGGAGGCGGAAAAACAAAATCAAAGAGGAAGCGGTGGCGATGACACGATGTTCATTACATCAACAGAAGGGTTCACGCAGACTGCTTAATCCCATTCGCCATGGCCTGCTTCATTCGCAAGGCTCTATATTTGGTGGCGCTGGTTTTCCTCTTGAGCCGCCTCGTCGACTTCAATGCGCCCGAGTTTGAGCCGCTCCACGCACAGTGGCAGAGCTCTTTTGGCCACATCAGTCAACACCGCTTCTTCGGGGAATACATCACATCAGTGCAGGAGAAAGTTTCACCTGTGGTGACAGATTTGAAAGAATCCTACATTATCCCGTCTTTCACACGGGCCAATTCTGCTGCTCTTGACAAGTATCAAGTTTATCTTTCTAAGCATGTTGAGACTCTACAAACAAAGATCGCAGCTTCCCCAATACAGGACGCCTGGGACTCAATTGAGTCAAAATTGACAGACATTACAGAAGTATTGAGTGTCTACTTCACAAAAGCACAGCAATTGGCGACCAAGTATACCGCTGCAGGTCTGATCAAGTCGTCTCTCTATTTCAAGTATGCTTATACCCAGTCCGTCGTATTCTTCCAAAACTTAACTGATAAGTCGATTGGCGCGTACATTGAGCACAAACCAAAGATCGTACTTTACTACAACAACACCGTTGTACCAAAGACATCACAGGTTATTGTTGCTACCCGTAAGCTTGCCTGTGATGTGTGGACCAAGATTAGAGAGCTTGCTATCACTACCTCACACGAGATCAAGACCTTCTACTATGCCAAGGCACATCCGTTTCTGAACGAGAAGGTCTACAGTCATGTGCAGCTCTACTACCAAGTGTACGCTAAGAAGTACGTTGACCTTGCTTACTTTCACACTTTGAAGTACTACCATCTCTTCAAGGTCAACCAGGCACTCGCATGGTCCAAAGCCCATGCCACCGGTGCCGTTGACCAGGTGATGTATTACTTGAACAACCAGAAAGCTTCCGTTACCGAGACCGAGACAGAAGCTACCACTGCTGTTGAAGAAGACATTGCTACACCAAGTGAGACCGTATTTGAAGCAATGGGCACTCCTGAGGCGCCAGTCACCGATGACGATGTGGTCACCGAAGTTATCGACGAGGACAAAAATGGTGCTGTCGAAGTCAAGAGAGACGACAATGACATTGTTGAGACTGAGCCTTCATTGGCCGAGGAGATTGCTGCTTGGAAGTCGTACATCCTTGAGTCTGTTGACAACATCTTTGCAAACTTTGATACCTCCATCTCTGACATCGAAACCACTATGATTGAGGACTTCAGACCAACTCTTACAGCAAAGCTTCAGAACTTGACCATTTCTGCTAACAAAGGATATACCGTTGTCAACAAGGCCATCTACAACATCAATTCCACTACTGCTCGTCTTGAGAATGGTCAAGAGGTTGAGATTGACAGAAATGGCAATATTATTGATCATAAGATCACTAGACAAGAGATGCGTGACTTGCTTGCTAACAACACAGGTGCTCTCAAGGACATTGCTGATGCTATCAACACTTCTCTCAGGGCCTTTGTCTCAGATGTGGAAGTAGCCATTGATGAAGAGAGAAAACTCATTGTTGACATCTATGAGGAGTTTGCCGAAGTTGCCATCAATGAGTTCAGTAAGAAGATGATGTATTCCACTTTCTCCTCCAGCTTCAAGAACTTCCAAGAGAAGAAGGATGATGAGAGCTTTAAGGACTGGAGAGAGTACGTCAAGATTAAAAACATGTTAATTTCCAAGCGTGAGGATTTGATCCACAAGAAGGCCGAAACCACGGGAATCAGCAATCTCCTTGCCACCATTCGTCAGACCTTAAGCGCCCTAGACCACGAGACTGGTAATTACTACGCCGTCTTGAGAGCACAGGCCAACCTCGCTTTCCAAGAGCGTGAGAAGAAGGAAAGAGAAGAGGAGGAGGCCCTTGAATCCCCAGGACCTGAATCACACACAATCACTAGTACTATTATCAAAATCCAAACTTTGCAAGGTGATGGCCAGATTCCTATCCAGCCAATTGTGGATGAGGCTATCTCTGACGATGAGTCCAGTGATGAAGATTTTGAGACTCCTTCTGATTATGAGGAGGAGGAGCCTGTTGCCGTTGTTGATTCTCCGGCTCATCAGACTGTTGTCATGCAGGGCATGGATGAGGAGCATGCGGTTCCAGATACCTCTGACGAGGAGGAAGAGGTTGTTCCTGATGAGGTTGAGGAGCCTGCTGATCCTTCTCCAGAGGGGACAGTCGAGCATATCAGTGATGAAGACAGTGAGGAGGAGGACGAAGCTGAGGTGGAAGGTCTAGAGGATCCAGTTGAAGAAGAGACCGATGCTTTCGAAGATGTTGTCGAGCATATTGATGATGACAGCGTGGAAGATGACGAGGCCGAGTTGGATGAGGTTGTTGAAGAAGAGACGCCAGATGCCGAACAAGTTCTTGTTGATACCCCAGAGATGCGCTTTGCTACTGAAGCTTAAGTGGCCTACTAACTTCTGTTTTGTCTGCTCTATAGTCGTTTAATGTATTTGTATAATAGTACGAACTGAAATTTGTAATGAAAGTAACCCAACTTTTACCCTTAACCATCCACGTGTCAAACGTTCTTAATTCTTAATCATCATGAACAGGCTCTTCACCTGTGAGAACATTGTCATCATCCGAATCCTTCAAAGTCTTACCGCTATAGATACACCACAGCGCCAATCCTACCAAAGTCCACCAAGCCAACCACACCAGGCCATGTCTTTGACCAAAGCTCATAATGAATCCCCAGATGAACGGACCGATACATCTCGCCGCTGATGATGAGCTAATGGCGATTCCATTGACAAAACCACGATCACGGGGTGGAGCACAGACATGAACGATGAGGTTGAGTTGCGGCAATAGCAAGTTTAGGCACATAACACGAACAGCGTTGAGGAAATATACCACCATCTTTGCCTCCATGACATGATCGGCAAGGAGAACGACATAGGGGATGATGATATAGAAGAATGGGATTGGGATGGAGAAGACGTTGTAAATTGTCAATGTGGACATTTTGCGATTCACGTGGGGCAGCATGAGGATGATGAAGAATACAGAGCTCAGTCCTGTTGTGGAAAGAATCATTCCCGTTTCCGACGATGATAGACCAAGACCACCAAGGACCTTGAAAGGAAAGGATGACTTGAGTGAAGAGTCCTCGTTCCGAGCAACCTCAGTGGATAGAAAGATGGGTAAGAACTCTTCGGCAACAACAGTGTGCACCGATACAACAAACATGGAAGACAGCGACGCAACAACAGCCGGTGTCAAGATTTCGCTGATAGACGAGGCAGGAGTTTCCATATCGCCATTGAGTAAATGTGTAGTGTTGACATGAGTATCCTCACTACCCTTGGGTGGTGCTGGTGAGTCCTCCAAGTCATCGGTATCTGTAGTAGATAGGTCCCTTAATGGAACAGTGTCCTCTTGCATGAGATCATATGAGACGGTCCAAGGTCTATGCGGTGGTATTTTTCCAAACAGCTTGTACAACAACTTGTCGCCAGCCTCAAGGAAGTAATCATGGCGTGTCTTGTACTGCCAATGCGTATCCTCGAGGAAGAGAACAGCGACGCAGAGACTTAGGAACAAAAGTCCAGCAATGAGGATGTTTGGTCTTGCATATGGGAACCTTTCAACAAAGCTTTTCATGAAGCCAATACTGGTACTTTTCCCACTAAGGTAACCTCCTATTAGCGGACCAATGACACATCCAAGATTCCAAATCAGGGGTATCACGGAAAAGGCCAGGCCCTGGTGCCTCTTCTCCTTTGCAACCTCACCAATGACGGTTCTAACAACGGCAACATTACCATTGAGTGTACCCATTAGCGATCTTGACATCAGAGCCATAAAGTAGGTCTCTGAGAAGCCAAACAGCAGTGTCGCAGTAATGGAGCCAAGCAGTCCTAGTACCAACGCAGGCTTCCTACCAAACTTATCAGCAAACTTTCCCCACAAAGCAGCCGTTATCACTTGGCAAAGGGCGAACGAGGACGCCAGGAACCCAGCATACTTAGCTACTTCGGCTTTCGACCCAGCAATGCCAAAATCGTCAACCATGAAGTAGACGTACGTGAACATTGAACTAAAGGCGATGGGTTCCGCGAGACGAACAAGGGACACAACGAGTATCTGCGACCAGGGAAATCCATCCATCTGTTCCTTGAAGGTCATATCCGAAGCGGGCGCCATCTTGAAGTTGGTAATTTGTGGTAGTATAGAACCAATTGGTTTGCTGGTACCCTGAACAAGTGTGAACTGACACTCCAGTCGACGATTTTTGTTCGTTTGCCGTATCCTTGCGTGAAATGTGTCATCGACTGTACTGTTCTGTTAATGACACAGCGGGGCTTGTTCCCGATACGGACGTGTGTCCCGCATTACCGCATTTGGCGATTTGTGCGATGGGAGACCATTCTTCACCCTTCTAGTGCTATTCTGTTCTCTATGATGTTTATAGGAAATTGTCGTCTATTCGTTAGTTGAGATGGCGCTGAGGAAGCCATCAGAACTTGTCTGTCGTAGTTGTGGTTATCGAACATCATCGACCGCAACATACGAGGATCAGACTGATGACTGCACTCCACAGCTCTTACGATCTACACAGTCTTAAATGGTGATTAGTAGCTGATTTTGCTTTTCCAATCCAGGAAAATCACTCAAGTCTCAGCACCTCATTTAGCCAGTGTCTAATGACAACCTTACCCTCGTAGAGCTCCTTCTCATCTTTGTTACGAACAATAGCTGCAGAGTGAGTACTGGTAGTGTGTCTAATGAGGATTGGGAACTTCTGCCAATTCAAAGCATTGAGGTTTTTAATAATCTCCACTTGTGGCTGCGAGAGACCAAGGGTAAACACTTTGACGACTTCGTTCTCTGCCAAATTCAGGGCCGGCTCCAAGTTGGTCATATCGTTGATAGATGTCTTCACGAATGGGATCAGTGGGTCTGTTTCCAATCCTGTATCCTGAGCAGTGGATGGCACATGATTGACTGCTTCGGATGCTGTGTCATCGTTCTCCTGGCCTTCAAGCTCAATGTCGTATTGCTGATATTTGGCAGACTCAGCGGCATCCTTGGATGAGATAGCATCGAAGACACTCTCCATGAATGCATCAGTATGGTCATGGAATTTCTCATCGATACCACGATCAAGCATCTCCATAGCCTTGATCGAACCCGTGGTTGAGACCGCATCGTCATCGATATCATCTGCATCAGAACTATCAAACAATCCTTCCGTTTCGGACCAATCACACAAGCTGGCAAAGATACCGTGATGGTCTTTCAACGTACCTTTGATTCTCAAATGCGACTTGTATGTCTCAAGCAATCCAGATATGATGAACCAAGTCACCCAAAGTGGAGCCACAAGGAGAAGGTTGACAGCGACAATGACCCACTTAAACTTTCTCTTCCAGAAGTTGGATGTCTGTATGATTGGACTATCACCCTTCTCAACGAGTTTGTTTGAGATTTTAAATTTTGCATTGGCGTCAATCACGATCGGGTCATAGCCCTTTACAAACTTAAAGTCCATATTGTTCAAGCGAGACGTCTCGTCAATCTTCATAAAGGGATCCACGACGGATATACCAGCCGTCCACCAGGATGTTCTCTTATCATTAATTGCATTTGCATACAAGCTCCGATACTTGAATTGCTGTAATGCCTTGTAGAACAGTGACGAGGGGTTCGCCATGAGTGAAAGGAGTGGTTCTTGTCTTGGTCCCGACGTGTCTTTAAGGAACATTTGCTTTCCTGATTGCGAGAGTAGGTTTGGGACAAGCCAGTTGAAGAGCCTAACTGAGATATTTGTACCGGGCATTAAGACACCGACGTGTGGAGTAACGAATGTGGTGAAGTTCACTGGTTCAATGGTGTCAAAGTACCCCTGATGATAAAGGATTCCAATGGCATATCTCGAGATGAGTCCACCGAGAGAGTATCCAACGATGGAGAACTTAGTAACACGATCTTTCGTAGTCCCCGTAGAATCACCATCATCTCCTAGACCATTTAGAAGGTTGATCTGATCCTTAATCTCCTTGGCGACACGAAGACCACAGACGTCGATTCCGTCAAGGGTCTTGTAACCCTCGTTATCGGAGGTACGGTAGATAACGAGCTGCTCATCGCTGCTGAGCTTGGCTCTATACTCTTCGATTTGCTGGTTTATGTACTCAAAGTGGTTCTTGTTGCCCCAGAGGCCGTGAACTAGAACAAGGAGGTGGTAGTGCATAGGCTGAGGGTCCGGGTCCAGTGTTTGCTGCTGAAGGGGCGGCCGTGTGGTTGGTTATGCGGGGAGGGATCTGTTGATCTGTTGAAAATGGGAAGACAGGGGATAGGTATTAAAGATTGATTGATGACTTATGTAAGTGCAACACTTTAGATCTCAGTCCACAAATGCTTCTTTTTCCACCCATGTCCTGTAAAGGACTCCTCGCTTGGCATCGAGATAAGAACAAGGGCGCATTAATGTTCTGGAACAAATCAGCTTTCATCCGTACATCTCCATGTTCTAGGGCGATCCCTTCCGGGGTGTAAAGAGTTCAGTGTCATTGATCATACTACAAAGGTGTTAACAAGTTATATATCATCGGTAAGTACTATTATGATCAGGCTTGACGTTCAATCAGTGTGCACTCCTTGGTTCTCTATCAATTATCGATATGACTTCATCACCAGGTCCAGGTATGCAATCTGACATTGGTTCGCCCGGTCTTGGTCTAAGAGGAACCCTTCTTCAGCTCTGAGCCTCTGCTAACCCGGTTTAGTATCTTAATATCATCATATTACTCAGAAGTGAACTAAATGACAGTTGTTGATCGGCAAGTCAGTGTAATTGTTTATTAGTGGACATGATTACATAACTGTTGGGCTGGACCGGGACACACAGAGTCAGGGCCGAGGGTCCATGGGTTTAAGTCATAAGAGTTGATCTGTTTTCTCTGTATACTGGAAAGCTTAAAGGTTCTATGACCGTTAATGACACTTTCCACGGGCTGATATTGGCTTGAAACTGCCAAAATTTCACCAAAAGAACTGCGGGATTTCCTTAGTAAGAGAGATGCCGATAACGTGTGGGGCAGCGTGCCCTCGACCTCGGACTTGAGGATGCAGCCCGATGACCATTAACAGCTCAACGGTTAAAATCAAACTGTGCCTTCTTCTTTCTTCCTCAAGACACTCAAAGCTACTAACAGGGCAATCATGGACCCACATCACCGCTCGAACCTCAAGATTGCCCTAAATGAGCCCGACAAGCCCTTCTCCACGGTTGTGCCGTGTAATCGTACCGCACAGCCAAGATCCAATTATGACAGAGACTACATCGGCCTCGATATTGGTGGAACACTGACAAAAGTCGTTTATACCATGGGGAGTGCTGTGTTCCTCGAAAAGTTTGCCACGGAGAGCATTGAAGAGGTTCTCTCGTTCCTTGAGCAACTAATCTGTCGTAAGGAACTCAACTTTGCCCATGTTGTCACTACTGGTGGTGGGTCACAAAAATTCAACAAATCCCTTAGTAAGTTGTTCACTGAGAAGCATGGAATCCCCGTTCTCAAGAAGGACGAGATGGAGAGTCTGATACTAGGATTGGATTTTTTCATCAGAGATGTCGATAAGGAAGTGTTTGTCATGGACCATGTAACGGAGAAGATACGGTTCCTTGATAAGGTGTCTGTCAAATACCCTTATATGTTGGTGAATATCGGCTCTGGTGTTTCCATACTGAGAGTCGATGGACCCGGTGGCCAGTATAAGAGAGTTGGTGGTTCGTCGCTGGGAGGTGGTACACTGTGGGGGTTGCTTTCACTCATAACAAATTGTGGAAGCTACGAAAGTATGCTTCAACTATCAGAACAAGGAGACAATCGTAATGTTGATATGCTTGTTGGTGACATATATGGCACTGACTACAACAGCATTGGGCTCAAGAGCTCCACCATTGCTTCATCTTTTGGTAAAGTGTTCAAGAAGGAGAAGAATGATACTCTGAGAAATAACCGAGATCAGGTTGATCAGGCAGACATTGCCAAGTCCCTCATCTATGCCATCAGCAACAACATCGGACAGATTAGCTATCTTCATGCAAACATAAACAATGTCACCAATATATACTTTGGTGGGTCTTACATCAGTGCTCATAAATTCATCATCAAGACGTTAAGTTATGCCATCAATTTCTGGTCAAAAGGTGATATGAAGGCACACTTCCTAAAGCATGATGGTTATATTGGTGCAATTGGCTCATTCTTGACTACAGCAGAGCATGAGTCTGCGTCCGATAATAGATCTGACGCGGATACGATCTCACAGAAGCTTGATCTCACCAACCTTTCTGAGACTAAGCCCGAGTTTGACTATGTAGAGTCTTTGTCAGATGATAGCAGTAATGCTTAATTGACTTAATGGTATAAAGTGTTATAAGCTGGTTAATATGTCATCTACATTTCACCATTGTATGAACAAAAAATGTACTCAAGTTATTTACATGTCCTCATCTCCCTGGCATCATTTGCGTCCCTGCTTATTCTTTATGAAATTGCCCAATAGGGAACTCACATCATCTCCTGTGACACCTTGCGATGTTGTCAATGGTGAAAAGGTTAATGGACGATGTACCGGTCTCTTAGATTTTGAAGAGGAGAAAGTCTGTCTCATTGGCTCACGGGAAAGATCACGCTTAGCAAGGTCTGTCTTGATTCTAACAGAACCGTTTCTGTGAATGGTAGCATCGAATGGGGCATGAGGAATGGCAGTCTCTCTTGGATGTTTGTTAAGACCAATCGAGTGAGGTGTTCTGGAAACCTCGGAAGCAACGAAACCGGCAAGAGCAACGTTACGGTTCATCGAAGAGCCATCGTCAAGAGTACGACCTGGAACAATCTCTCTCTTGACGAAACCGTTTGGTGAGTTTCTAAGTCTTCCATTGAGCGCATAGGAAAGACCAGCGGTACCTGCAATCTTATGACCATGACGTTTAGTGCTGTCAATGTGGTTCACGTTCTCCTTCTCAACACGCTTTAGAAGGAAGTCAAATGCAATGTTCTCGAATTCATCGGATATGGAGGTTCCAGATGTCTTCTTGTAAGCGTCACGGAGTTCCTCTGGAACTCTTGCGAGAAGCTCCTTTCTAAGCTCTGGTCTCATGGCACGCAGCTGGTTGAGAATGCTCTGTACACGCTTCTTTGGTACGTCAGGTGTGAGGTTGACGATATCATCCAGTTGGGCTCTGCGGGAATCACGCACAACCTTGTTCTTTTGAAAGAGTGGGTTACCCTCACCAGAGCCTTCAACCTTTGGCACGAGACCTGTTTCTTGGAATCTAAGTCTTCTGTAGTGATCACCACCGTTGGTCTCAAAGTCAACAAGACGCTCGAGGGAGTCCAGCTCGGTGAGAGTGATGTAACGGGACTTCACCTTGGAGGGCAGAGCATACTTAATACCCCATTCCTGTCTGGCAAGGGCGGCATCTCTGGTCTCGAGAACCTGGAGGGTTGGGTGTGTACGGCGGTCCGACTTTTTCAACGGACGTGCCACCTGAGCGAGACGAGATGATCTCAGGAGCTTTCCAAACTCTGACATTGTCGGGGGATTAAAAGGATCAGGAGCTGAAGCTAAAGAGTCAAAGATGAAGCTGATGTTCGTTGTTTGATGGTGCTTCTCGTCGAATTTTTCAGCTTCCGTCAACAGATTTCGCGGTTCGTCCAAACTGCGGAGGCATAGGAAACTCTGCTATTTGAAGCATTGATGATGATTTATCCTCGGTAATTTGAGTATCTCTTGATGAGAAGTGCTTTCAATTGCTAACTCTTAAATTTCAACGTATATCACCATGCTTCTTTTGATATTACCGAATAACATGTTGAGAAACAATATCTTCTAACACTAGTATCACATGATTCTCACGTGATGTAAAGGGGGTTAACTGTCTGAGGGTCTCTTTCACCTGGCACTGATGGCTTCACAAAGTTGTTAGGGGTCAGTCTATTCTATACACTATTCCACACACCTTCATCATGTCTTATTGTCAAGCGATTTCCCCACGATTGGCTCCTTAATCTTTCACATGTTCTTTCCCACTGTCAGGTCTCGCTACCTTCCCGATTCGGCAGTCTGGCACAGTTTTCATCGCCAAATCGGCGTAGTTTATCGCCAAAATGGCGCACTTTGACGCTAAACAAAACGCGATCTGAGCATGTGAAAAAAATTTCGGGCGTTACAAAAAACGTGCTAAACGAGCATTTCTCTTTCTCTTTCCCTTCTCTTTCTTCGACGTTACCAATTGAAGTCAATTTCAATCATATCAACAATGTCTGCCCCAGCCGCCAACTACAAAGTCGCCGACATCTCCCTTGCCGCTTTCGGTAGAAAGGACATCGAGCTCTCTGAGAACGAGATGCCAGGTCTCATGGAGATCAGAAAGCTCTACGGTGAGCAGCAGCCATTGAAGGGTGCTAGAATCGCTGGTTGTTTGCACATGACCGTCCAGACCGCTGTTTTGATCGAGACCCTTGTTGCTCTCGGTGCTGAGGTCACATGGTCCTCTTGTAACATTTTCTCCACTCAGGACCACGCCGCCGCTGCCATCGCCGCTGCCGGTGTCCCAGTCTTTGCCTGGAAGGGTGAGACCGAGGAGGAGTACTTGTGGTGTATTGAGCAGCAGCTCCACGCTTTCAAGGACGGTAAGAAGCTCAACCTCATCCTCGATGACGGTGGTGACTTGACCTCCCTCGTTCACGAGAAGTACCCAGAGATGCTCGAGGACTGCTTTGGTTTGTCTGAGGAGACCACCACTGGTGTCCACCACTTGTACAAGATGGTCAGAGACGGTAAGCTCAAGGTCCCAGCCATCAACGTTAACGACTCTGTCACTAAGTCCAAGTTCGATAACTTGTACGGTTGCAGAGAGTCCCTCATTGACGGTATCAAGCGTGCCACCGATGTCATGCTCGCTGGTAAGGTTGCCGTTGTCGCCGGTTTCGGTGATGTCGGTAAAGGTTGTGCCATGGCTTTGAGAGGTATGGGTGCCCGTGTTATCGTTTCCGAGATTGACCCAATCAACGCCTTGCAGGCTGCTGTTGAGGGTTACCAGGTTGCCCCATTGGAGGAGGTTGCTTCTATCGGTCAGGTCTTTGTCACCACCACCGGTTGTAGAGACATCATCACCCAGACTCACTTCGAGCAGATGCCAGAGGATGCTATCGTCTGTAACATTGGTCACTTCGACATTGAGATTGACGTTGCTTGGTTGAAGGCTAACGCTGTTGAGACCGTCAACATCAAGCCACAGGTTGACCGTTTCACCATGAAGTCTGGCCGTCACATCATCCTCCTCGCTGAGGGTAGATTGGTTAACTTGGGTTGTGCCACTGGTCACTCCTCTTTCGTCATGTCCTGTTCTTTCTCCAACCAGGTCTTGGCTCAGATCGCTTTGTTCAAGGCTGCTGACGAGGAGTTCAGATCCAAGAACATTGAGTTCTCCAAGACTGGTCCATTCGAGAAGGGTCAGGTTTACGTCTTGCCAAAGGTCTTGGATGAGGCTGTTGCCAGAAACCACTTGGGTAAGTTGGGTGTTAAGCTCACTCAGCTCACCAAGGTCCAGTCTGACTACTTGGGTGTCCCAGTTGAGGGTCCATTCAAGGCTGACCACTACCGTTACTAAGTTCACACCTGTTTTTTGGTGTTCACTAACGTGCTGGTAATGACCCAGATTTTGACCTTGCCTCAACTGCATTGTCTACGACTTACTTTTTATTTTCCAAGCTTATGAATATTTGCACTTCTTTTTCTATCTCTTTATGCTTTTAATGGGTTAATGGGTTTCACATACGTGCAATGTCCTCTCTAGAAGAGTGACGTTGTCAAGTTAATACAGGAGGGTCCTCAACGGATTCTGTTTTCAAGCTATTCACATACCGTTGTAGTCTGCACTATTCTTTGTGCCTCTTATATCCAATCTCAAGCTTGTATTACGTATATATCATTGAGCATCCCCTAGCGGATCCCCGTTCTCTTGCCTTGAGTTCAACAACTCCTGTGCAGTGGCATTCCTCGTCACCAATTCCACAATTCTTCTCACAAGTGGCAGGTTAAGCCATGCAGGAACGTAGGCCTCCACTCTAGCGAATGGTCTGGTGGCAACCTTTCTGAATGGATCCTCAAACTGGCCGTCAACGTTGACTGACTCAAAGAAGTCATCCGAGCTGGTACCTTGCTCCTTAACCTTGTTAGCAACAGCGGCAAGAACGCTGGAATCGATTGGTGTCTCGTAATCAGCAACATCATACTGAGAGAGAAGTCTCTGAATCTGGACTGGCTTCAAAGCGTAACAAATCTCAAAGATGATCTCAATATCGTCCTGTGACGTCTTTCTCAACTGGAGAAGCTTGGCTGCCTGGAGTAAGTGAACCAAGTAGTTAGCAGCATTTGGAATCTCATGAGTTTTACACCACTCCTCGATTCTCGTCACATTGTAATTGAGCTGCAAACCACGCTTCCAAGACAGGTAGTTACGTCTCATGATCAAGTCATTGAAACAGATAGCGTCGATGAATCTCAGCAACTCAATCATCACATCATTCATCACATCAATCTCGATGAAGTAGGACTTCATGGCCCAGTAAACGTTGTTGAAGAAGGACAAAATATCGTCCATCTTGTACTGAACACCTTGTGAGAACACCTTACTCAAGAATGGCGCGGACTCGGTGGTCATGAAGCCTGGCAAAGACTGAGACAACACAACAGCCGAGACAGCCTGCTTCTCAAGGCTCTTCTCCATCTTCTTCATCCACATGTTGTAAACGTTGTATGACAGAGACTCAAAGTCCTCCTTGACAACAGCGACCAACTTCAAATATTCGTTGTACTCTTCCTCTCCCATCTCACTCAAGATGTTTTCGTTCTCAACAATGGTACTCTGAGCATAAGAGACAAAGGAGTACAACTCATGAGTATTGGATAACCAGAAAGCACCATGTGTGATCACATCATCATCCTTGAGGCCAGAGACAATACCCTGTATCACAGACAACACCTCACCCAGGAACTGTTCTGACTCACTAGTCAAACCAAGTCTCCACATGTCACTTAAGATAATAATAATAATTCTAGCTGGGAAAAGAACCTCCTTCTTAGTCAATTCTGACATGACACCACTCAGAGGAACCTTCAGGTTCTTCAAGAGACCGTTGACAATCTCATTGTACAGCGACTTTGAGTCCTGCAAGAGCTTGTACAACTCGTTGGTGATGGCGTTCAATGAGTTGATCATTGTCTCAGTGTCCTCATCCTCCAAAGAGACAGGAATGACAGATATCTGCTTAGGACTGTGGTTCAGAAGGTCGCTGTTTTGTGACTGATTGCTGTAGCGTCTGGATTTCATTGGAGTTGTTCTGGCAGCTGGAGCAAGGGAAGATTGTTTGCTCATCTGCTCCAACTCATGCTTGAGCTGAGCAATCTGCTTCTTCAAGTCACCCTCAACGACATCACGCTTAGAGAGCTCTTCTTTAGCAGCAGTCAACTGTTCAAGGGTCTCCTTCACCTCATTCTTCAACTGTGTCTGGCTTTCGGTCAACTCAATGATCATCTTAGCCTTACGCTCCAATTCAGCCTTCGAATCAGCAAGCTCAGCATTTATGGACTCAATTTCCTTGGCATGGGTATCCTGTTGGCCAGTGAGTGCTGTTTGGTGCTCAAGTTCTCTTGTCTTGAGAGCCTCGTGCGTCTTTTTAGATTCCTCAACAGAGAGCTTCAATGCCTCAATCTCAGCGAGCAAACTCTTATTTTCCTTAACCCTGTCAGTCAACTGCTGTGAAAGACCAATCACCTTGTTCTCCAACTTGTAACTGGCCTCCTTCAACTTGTTCACAGACTTGGCCTCACTCTTCAAGGTCTTTAATTGTTTCTTGGCTTGGACCATTCTGTAGTGAGATTGGGTAACGATAACAGCCTTCTTCAACTGAGCGTACTCAGTCTTTTGCTTGCGAGCTCTGATAGTGTTCTGGATCGTGAGAACACTTCTCTCGGTTTTCTGGGCATGATATTTGGTTCTGCTGACACGAGCACGAGCAAGACCCTGCAAAGCAATGATCGAGCGAGTGGCTTCGGTGAATCTCTTACGAGCAACGTAGGCTCTGACCAAAGTCTGAATATTCGTAGCTGCGTTGTTCTCGATCTCCTTGCGAGCTCTGGTTCTAGCATTGAAGCCAAGAACAAGGCCCTGCAACATCATGATGGACGCTCTGATGTCCTGGTATTGACGGCGGTAGTAAACACCTCTGACGTGCTTCTGAATAAGAGTGGCTGACGTACGAAGCTTGTCAGTTCTCAGCTTTTCCAAGTGAGCCAACATACCGGCCTTGAAGAAGATCTTGGTCAAACCCAGCTGATACTTGGACTCGTCATCAACTGTCTTTTGTAAGATGGAGTTACAGATAGTGCGAATACTCTCTTGATCAGCATTTCCGTTAAGAAGCTCCTCATACTCACTTGAGTGAAGCAAGATGTGATATCTGTTACCAAACTCTTCGTAGGTCCATCTGGTTGGGAAACCGGCACAAGAAATCTTGATAGTCTCCAAGACACCACAGGCTCTTAACTGGGACAATACCATTAGTGGATCAAACTTCCAAGCAACCTTATCATCGTTTGGCTTGATACAACGAATGTAGTGGACATTGGTGGAGTTGATGGTCTTCATCAAGTCAATCAAAGAGCTCTTGAAAATAGAACCCAAAGTTGGCTTTCTGTTTACAGTACGTGCACCTGGTTTCTTGGTAGCAGCAGCAGCCTCTTCAACTTCGGCGTTGGCTTTCTCCAGGTTGTTCAAGATCTCAGTCAAAAGTTCGTTCTTGGACTCCTTCAAGACCTCCAAGTGACCATCAGAAACAGTATCTCTGTTCTTTTCGATGAACCCATCAATGTCATACTCCACATCAAGAGCGTAGTGAGCAACAACAAACTTGGTCTGGCCGAATCTTGGTTTCTTGAACACCTTGTTAGTTGGAGCCTTGTCCAAAGTCTGATACAACTTCTGGACCCAACTCTCGTCATTACCAGCAGGCAATCTTGACTCCTCGTCCAGCAAAGAGAGAATACCCAGCTTTTTCTCGATCAAGTCGATACATGGCTGGTTGTCACTGAACTCAATAAAGGACCATTCGATCTTCTCGTTCACGTACTCCTCCTGCTCCAACTTGAAGACATGTTGGTTGAACTCCTGTTGCAACTTCTCGTTGGCGTAATTGATACAGAACTGTTCGAAAGAGTTCTTGGCAAAATGCTCGAAACCGTAGATATCCAAGACACCAATGAAAGTCTTGATGTTTTGAGCAATCTCTGGGTTACACAAATCGTTATTGATGTAGCTTACCAACCAGTCAAACAAGGCAGAGTAGATGTACTTGGCGACGGAATCTCTTGACACGATAGCCTGCTTGTGGTTCAAGTTAGAAACGATCTTCTCCGATCTGGTGATGATCTGCTTCTTGGTAATCCACTTGGCGAAGTTGAAGGCATCAATTCCAAGTAACTCACAAGCCTTCACCAAGTTTGGCTCATCAGAGGAAAGAGAGGAGTCATTTCTTGTGGCCTTGATCTCGATGTTACCAATATGGAGCAAGGCAGCAAGAAGAGTGAAGATGGCAAATTGCTGTTCCTGGCTGAATCCGATTAACGTCAGCGCATCTGTAGTAGCCTTGAACTCTTCCTTATCATCGACACCTTCGATCTTGTGGTCACCACCCTGATTGAGGTATGTATAGTCAGGGATATCAGTCAAGTACAACTTTTCCTTCTGGTCCGGTGTCAAACCCTCCATGATCTGGTAGAAAATGTGATAGTTACGTTCAATCTTTGGCTGGAATACCAATCTGGAACGCTCCAACAAATATGTTCTAATTCTGGCACCGATGATGGAGATCTTGTCGTCAAACAAGATCTCCAAATACTTACCGAAACGGGAAGAGTTATCATTTCTCGTGGTCTTAGCATTACCAAATGCCTCCATGATAGGGTTAGTGGCAAGAATCTGCTGTTCTGTCTTGGACATCTCGATGTGGGCAGTATTCTTAGAACCCAGGACACTATCATTATTGGTGATCTCTTCAACAGAGGCAAAGTATCTCATAATGAATTTGGCGGAGACTGTTTTACCAGCACCGGACTCACCGGAAACGACAATTGTCTGGTTCTTACCATCCTCCTTCATTCTTCTGTATGCATCTTCTGCGATGGCAAACAAATGTGGCTCCAACTCACCTCTCTGCTTACCAGAATACGTTTGGATGATGTCTGAAGAATAGAGATGGTCAACTTTCTGGAAAGGATTTGTGGCAATTAACACGATACCAGAGTATGTGTAAATATTCAACTGCGAATATCTGACTTTGATAGCGTGGAGAACCGCTGGTTCGTTCAAATAGGAGAGCGATGTCAAATCTTCCGTGGCCTCCAAAATTGGCGGGTTTCTCAAGAGTGGAAGCTGGTCATTGGACTCATCGAGGGTGTCTGTGTCAATCTCGACGACATCCTTAGTCGAATCGACGGTCAATTCCAAATGGTGCTTGCCGCCGTCCGTGGAGTGCTTGGAAACCTCGGCTCCAATCCAGCCCTCGGTCTCGCTTCTGATCCAGCAGCGGCTTATTATATGTTAGTATTCTGTACGTTTCTCGATTTGGATCCGATATAACAGCTGGTTGTAACCGCCGTGGACGTTTTCGCCGCCAGCACTGTTCTTGCGATGGAGGCGGCCAGGCGCGTCTCAGGTGGAAGGGACAACAAGGCATTATGCACGGGTCGATGGTGGACTTCTGTGTCTACTCACGTTCCAACGTCGTAAGTGGACGCCATTATTGCCGATATCAGTGTGTTCGTATGTAAAAAAGCGAGCTTGCAGCGGGTTTCGAGAAGCAGTGGATGGTTGTTTGTGGTGAGGCGTGTCTGTTTGGTACTTTTGTTGACGCGTTTTTTCGACAATTTTTGGTGATCTGGAAAGAATGTGTGGCGCGAACCAGGTTAATCCGATGAACCCAAAACAGACCCTTCCCCCACTGTTTTCTCATTCCTAAGTTCGTTTTTATACAATTCTTGCCTAGTATATATGTTGTAGGGTATATCCTTTGCTAAGAGGGATATGCTTGTACTTTAGTTGAGCGCTAAATACTAGTGTCTGTTCGTAAGAACTCGCGGGAGGTCGCTGTCTCCAGATAGGGTCAGATTGATACCATGACGGCAAGTATCAGACTGACAGAGCATTTATCTCCCAAAGTTTATGCATTCTTCAATTCCTTACAGCAGAAAACTGCTGGAAAGTGTTCAAAATCTGTTTTTCCCATCCACTCTACAAATGCAAGTGACACGTCGTTAGTATTGTTTTTGGATATTTGCCACGGCGCAAGTTTCAACTCCAAAGTGCCTGATCATGCGCTTTTGACTTTCTTTCTCTCAGCACCTCAGCTTTACATGACCAAAAGCATTAAGCGCACTTCCTCAAGTTCTCAAAGGATTCGACGGGTCAATGAAAGTAGGGGCAAGCACATCACGCATTGACTTCTCCGTACGCATCTGGGGCACATCAGATAGAATCTGCTTCCCCTACCGTTTTGACAAAAACGTCAGATTCCCGCGAACACGTTTGATAACTGATATATATATATTTTTTGACACCTGGACACCACGTTATCAGCGAATGAAAGAGTCATTGAAGTCATCAAGCACCAGCATCAGTACCAATTTTTGCCTGGGACTCATCGATCTACTCACATTTCACGATGGCCCAGAAGACTACAGAAAACGGCTCCAGTCGAGGAGCCAGATACGCACTCGTGAACCGTATCACAAACGAGACCAAGATCCAGATCGCCGTGTCGTTGGATGGCGGCTTTATCACTTTGGACAAATCTATCTTCCCTGAAAAGACATATACCACTTCTGCTGAGCAGCATGCTTCTCAGTCAACGTCGTCCCAAGTGATCTCCATCAACACTGGTGTTGGTTTCCTCGATCACATGATTCATGCCCTGGCCAAGCACGGTGGTTGGTCCCTTATCGTAGAGTGTATCGGTGATTTGCACATTGATGACCACCACACAACGGAAGATGTTGGTATCGCTCTCGGTGCTGCTTTCAAGGAAGCCTTGGGAACTGTTAGAGGTGTCAAGAGATTTGGTACCGGATTTGCTCCACTTGATGAGGCCCTCTCCAGAGCCGTTGTTGATCTCAGTAATCGACCATATGCAGTTATCGAGCTCGGTTTGAAGAGAGAAAAGATCGGTGACTTGTCTTGTGAGATGATTCCTCACTTTTTGGAATCTTTTGCCCAGGCTGCACACATTACCTTGCATGTTGACTGTCTTAGAGGCTTCAACGATCACCACAGAGCCGAGTCAGCTTTCAAAGCCCTCGCCGTCGCTATCAAGGAGTCTATCTCAAGCAACGGTACCAACGAGGTCCCTTCTACAAAGGGTGTGTTGTTCTGATGTAACATCACCTCGAAGCATTCACATTCTTTTTCAATTCTCATGCTCTCCTTGTATATGATATTCAAGTGATACCATCATTCGTTATCCATAGACATCAGTAGCTGCTTCAGCGCGCAGAACAACGGATTTTTGTCTATACTTACAGACATAAGTGATTTTGACTCTATAAGCATGTAGCCACACAAATTAAATGAATCTTTGTGTGTCGCAAAGGTAGAGGGTGGGTGTAGGTTGCTATACTCTCTGCGTAGTACCAATTGTGGCTACTTGGGTCCGCTGTCTCCGGCCAACTGTCACCAGTTGTATTCACCCATTTAGTTAGTTCAGCCAGTAAGCTCTCTTGAAAGTCAAACAATAGCATGGTATACCATGCTTTTGAGGTGTCAAATAGTACCTGCCCCGGGCGAAGATTCCCAGAGAGGGATCTCCGCCGCTGGTTGGAAGCACTCGCTCCGAAAGTCGTCTCGGCCGTTGATCTTCCTCGGAGATGCTAAAGACATTTAATCGGGGCTACCGGCACTTTGATTATAATTCTTAATCAAACTTGTCTCAGCTGGATGACAGCTATAAAGAGGTGTGTATCTAAAGTTCAAGGTGATGCGTAGATGAAGTAGTATACCAGCAGCACAACACTATAAAACATCAATTACAATGGCTAAATACTTCGTCACAGGCGCATCAGGATTTATTGGATCCTCCCTTGTCAAGGACCTCGTCTCTCATGGTCATAAGGTTCTCGGTCTTGCCAGATCAGACGCTTCTGCTGCAAAAGTAGAGGCTAATGGTGGTGAAGTTGTTCGTGGTGAGCTCACTGATCTCGATATTCTTAAGAAGGCTGCTGGTGCTAGTGATGGTGTCATTCACCTTGGTTTCATTCATGACTTCTCCAACATGCCTCACTCCCTCGAAGTCGATTTGAAGGCTATGCATGCTATTTCTGAGGTCTTGGAGGGAACTGGTAAGCCATTGGTCTACACACAGGCCCTTCTTGGTATTGCTGCACCACCAGGACAGCCAGCTAGAGATGAGACGTTCAGATCTCTAGATATCCCACAGTGGGCCATTGGCCGTGCAACTAACGAGGCATTTGTTCTTGGATTGAAGGACAAGGGCATCAGATCCATGAGTGTTAGACTTCCTCCTACTGTTCATGGTAAAGATGACCGTGCTTTCGTTTCTTTCTTGATCAACCGGGCCAAGGCTAAGGGATTTGCTGGTTATCCTGGTGAAGGCAACAACATCTGGCCTTCTGCTCACAAGGACGACGTTGCAACTTTGTACAGACTCGCAGTAGAGAAGGGAGAGGCAAACTCCGTGTTTCATGCCATTGCTGAGTTTGTTCCTACAAAGAAGCTTGCAGAGTTTATTGGTAAGAATCTTGCAGTTGATGTCAAGTCCGTTCCAGAGGACCAGTTTGCTGACTACTTTGGTTTCTTGAGTCGTCTTATCGCTATTAACTCCACAACAACCTCGAAAATCACCAAGAAGACACTTGGCTGGGACCCAAAGGGTAAATCCCTTGAGGAGGACATCTTGACTACCTACAAGGCCACTTCATCTATGTTTTAGTCTTTGAAAGCGAGTTTTGTTCATCAATCCAGTTGTTCGTTTTGGTGGATTGAGCGAGTGCGCATCTCGTTAACCTTATGGTTGGGCAGCGCTTCATCGACACGAGATCGACACATTTAATTGGAAAGCCTCTGAATCCAGAGGCTCCCAAATATTTCCATCTCTATTATATTGTTAAGTCAGCTATTAAATATACTTTTATCTCTATTTTATGGCTTAAATACTAGTATCACTCGAAATGAAAAATATGTTTTGAGGACTTTTCATAAAAAGGTCAAAGAATCCTTATGTAGTACTTCAGCTTTTTAAGAAAAAAGTCATCAAAAACTTTCTTTTCTTACAGATATACATACAGTGATCAAACTGATAAGAGCCTATAGATTTTTTTCATTTAACTCTACGATAAATTTCAAGGGAGTGAAATTAAAGTCTAATACAAATAGAGATACCGCGAGCAGCAAGTTGTTTATATATGGAGCTCTCTATTTCTATAATCAGCTATATATTGAGTTTTCTTAAAACTATGAAATACCTAGCTGTTCTACCACTGTCATATGCGTGCATGTCATGTCATTAATACTGATCCATTGAATGGTTCATTGAGATTATACCGGTTCCTACCACAACATCTCACAACATCTCCTTTCTAAATGGGAACCCGTAGAGAACCAAGAGTTTCAACTTTGGGAAAGCGTTGAAGACTTTGCGAGCATCATTGGCAAAGAGGAATATAAATTCATCTTTGAGATAATCAAAGGTAGGTCCTTTGATGGTTGTCTGGCCATAGTCATCTACCCTGTGTGTGAAGTTGATAAATTCAACCACCTTCTTGGACGCAATGAACAGCTCATCCTCAGCATCAGCAGGGTTTTCAAAGAGTAGACATTCCTTTGTGGCCTTACAGGATACTAGTCTCAGACAAAGACGACGAAGAATGCTGTGATCTGTGCAGGTTAGAACCTCGAGCGAGTCAGAGAGCCCAGAAAGGTATGAAACAGCCTGTTCAAGTGAGAGAAATTCAGAAAGCTCAACAGAAATGCTCTTCGGTTTGTGCAGAGATTTCGAAAGCGCTCGAAGACCTGAATACCAATGTTCAACCCGTTCTTTTTCGATATCTTCGGATGGAATAGGTTGTTGGATGGTCAAGGAGCTTAAACAACTCGAATGTTGAAAGAAGTTCTCGGTGAAGTGGTAATATATTCCAGCGGGATACGAGATCTGACTGCGTCGTTGGGTCTCAGTAAATTCAAAATCATCAATGAAGTAGTGTACGTTCTTAAAATGAAGACCTTCCAGAGCACCATGCTCCAATTGATCAGCGATGTAAGTCTGTACGACTTCTCCATCCTTATGGGCAAACACCACCATGTTAGCCAAAGTCAGTGTCTTAACATAAGGGAGGTCATACAGAGAGTTGCACATATTTGCAGTGAGACGTCCTGCCATATTGCGATCCAAGCCGGCATAGGGATTACCCCAGGACACCTGTTCAGCATAATCATGAAGTGCATCCTCCGAAAGTTCATCCTCTGCAACCTGACCCAGTTCGAAGCCCTTAGCAAACCAGGACGTACGTCCAAGTTCATCCTGAAGAGGGTAATGTCTCAGCGTGTGCTCCAGGTTTCGATCATGGACGCCGAATTGTCCGTTCAACTCAAGATGTTGGACGTTAGGGAAAAGATGGGTGAAAAGACTATAGGATTTCACCTTATTCAAATGAGCTGGTGCGATTAAATTCGGGTTCAAGTTCAAAGTAAGCTTAGTGACGTTTGAAAGCCGCACAATGATCGAGCTTTTGATCTCAAATGTTGTGTCGACTTGGGTGGAAAGCGTTTGGATCTTGTTCAATGTGGCTTGAGGTAGAAGGAGAATTTTGTGCAGTGGAATATTTGGAAGGATCAACGACTTGAGATTTGTAAAGTGCGATAATACTGGATCCCACATCTGACGCAGTGAGAGTAGTTGTTGGAGGTCAGCCTGTGTTAGCTTCTTGTATGGATCGGACCCTCCAGAATCCAGACAATTGTAAGATCTAATCTCTTCAACATATCCAAACACCTCGGGAGTGTTTCCCTGAATGACATTTGTATGCATTATGCTGAAGAAATTAAGAATCTTGGGCCAAGATGAGAGCAAAGTCTCACCGTTCATCTGGGTCAGTGTAACGAAGAAGGCATCCTGTGGCTTTTCACATATGACTATGGTTCGATAGAGTCGGATCTTGCAGGGACGAGAGAATCTTTTTGACGAAAGCATCAAGGATAAGACATCTTGCTGAGGGAGAAGATCAGCAATGGCGATGAGGATCTCATCGGGGAGTGTGTCAAGTGCAGCCTTGACTCGTTTGGTCGATGTGGGAGACTCCGATTCAAGAACACGTTTGCAAGGCTTGCCCATACTGGCGAAGTTGATGGGAGCAGTGGTGGGTGCTGATATGGCAAGTGCTTGAGGAGCAATTACAGTTCTTTAAGACCCTGACAGGTCAAAGAGGAGGGGGAAGGACAGAAGTAAAAACTGTGGCGGGGATTAATGCACTTAATCACGTAGTTTAAGAACAATGTGGTGTGTGGGTGGCGGTAGGGGCACTACAATAGATATCACTTACATCAAGTTACTCAAGCAATCCTTTTTGGGTCTACTTTGGGTTGTGTAGCTAATATTTGACTAACTATTGATTACTTGATGATTGATAGAAGCAAAAATGAGTGTCCTGTTATAAGAGAATGCACCATGGCACTTAGCAAATTTTCGACTCGTGGCAAATAAGAACTTCGCGGTCATCGCTATTTTCTGATTAAACCTCAGATCAACCAGCACATCATGATTGTTACAGAAGCAGTTTCTAAAGCCCAACAGGAACAATGAAAAGAGACCGCCTGCTTATATTTGGTCATTCATCACTACACAAGCGCGGCTTGGTCACTCATCTTGATCCAACTTCTTCAAGCGCCACTGATGGAGACACGGCCATCCATCCCATCACACTGAAGACTAAGTACTACACCTCTTCGATCGATGTGTGGATAGACGATTCAGATGATTTGGACTCTTGGACTATGGAATACTGTGGGAATGAAGCCAGAGAAGTACGGGATGTCATCAATGGGCTGGTGTATTGTTCAGATGTGAAAGATTTTGACTCGCTCGAGAAGGAACTGGGGAAAGTGAGGAGGGTCGTTGATGTCTTGGATGAGGAGACAGAGGGCGATGAAGAGGAGAACGAGGATGAAGGGTGGGGTGGTCTAAAAGTCTGTGTGTTATTTGGTGGAGTGAAGGAAGATTTTGAAGATTACGAAGACGTTTGTTTGGCAAATGGATGGGAATGTATTCAGTTGGACGACAAGAGAGACTTCAATGAGTTTAAGGAGAGGGTTGGTCCGATGAGGTTTAAGGAGGTAGTTGAGAGTCATGGCTGGGCAGACAATGATGCTGGTGAATCAGAAGCAGATGATGAAGATGCAGAAGACTTTGATCTTATCCAGATGGTTGATATGCTGAAAAAGGAAAAGGACAGGTTGGCCAGTCTACCCGATCACGAACGTGAGGAGGCTGCCAAAAAGTTTATAGAGTCTTTGAGCCTCTGAAAACTACAGAGAGTGCAACTGAACTGATGAATATGCAAATGATGTGATGTTTGTAAGATAGAGCGGACCAAGGCGAACCAAATATCACCCGGGTCATGACGATAGCAATAGACTAGCCAGAAAGATATACGACTATAACATTACTCCACCTTAACCTGATCACCAGAGGACTGCTTAGTCCACAAACGCTTCAGCAAGAAGAACTTTGTCGGGATGTGGAAGAAGATCACCACACTCAGTGCGGTCTTGTAAGGACCTTCAACGTACTTCAAGCCCATGAACAAGATGACAAATTCTAACAGACCACGAAGAACAAGGTCAGCCAGCGAGATGGCCTGGTAGAAGCCCCTTGTAGCAGCAGGAGTATGGCCGATATAGACAAGCTTCTGGAAATGGTAGACGTATGCCACAATGCCTGTCACAGCGACGTCGCCGATGTAAAGACCGTAAACGGCATGTCTCTGGAGCTTGATGTCCTTCGAGAGGATCCACACAACAACGACGTTAAGGAAGTTTCCGAGGATGTACTGAAGAGGGGCAATTGGAACAAGTTGAACACAACTCAGAAGCAAGCCGAGCCCGAATGTGATGTATGTTACTTGTTCGAAGAACGTGTGAATTCCCCCGGGAAGGAACTTTCTGCCAACGAGAGGTAGGAGCACGAGGAGGCGCACAAAGAGGGCAAAGTACAGGAAGCCCACGCAGACATAATACGACTTGAGCAGGCGAAAGAGAATGACGGACTCGCGGAGGTTGATTTTCTGGGCCATACTTAGTTCTCTGTGAAGTGTCTCGAGCTCTTAGAAGTAGGTGAAGTGGCAGAAAGACGAGGCGATGTTTTGTGTTTTGTGACGCCCTCATCGCGGAGAAGATCAAAAAACAAGCGCGCGTGTCAGTTCCATGCTTCTTCATAACCAGAACTCTCGGTTAATTACAGCGGCACAATGCGCTTCCCTCTCTTGTCTCTGCTTCTCCTGGCAGCCACTGCCCTCGCAGCATGGTCATCGGAGGATCTCGAGATCTTCCATCTCCAACAGGATCTCGTGCGCGAGTATGGGCCCTCTGCAACGTTCTACACCTTTTTCGAGCTCGAGGATGGTGAGAAGTCTACATTCAAACAGATTGCTCGTCAGTTCAGGAAGCTCTCTCAAAAATATCATCCAGATAAGGCCAAACGTGGTGTATCCAAGAAGAAGGCCAATAAGCGCTTCGAGCGTCTCAATTTGATCAACAACATCCTTAAGACCGATAAGAGAAAGAGATACGACTACTTCCTCGACAAGGGCTTCCCTAAATACAGTACCGCAGGTTGGATCTATGCCAAGTTCAAACCAGGTATCGTGTTCACCATCATTTTCCTCAGTGTGCTGATTAGCGTGGCACATTTTGTCATTCTCAAGATCCAGGCTGGTCAGAATCGTAAGCGTATTGCTTCTCTTATTGCGGATGTCAAGGCCTTTGCTCAGCAACAGGTCGCTGGTAATGAAATGGCGCTGGGTGAACAAAGAAAAGTTAAACACGAGGGATTACAAAAGACTTTCCTTGTGAGAATTGATGGCGTGTTTTTATGTGACGATGAGAATGAAAACTTGTTGGAGAGGGTTGATCCAGCTGCGATTAAGGATCCAACGTGGAGAGACTTCTTGTTTGTCAGGTGGTTTGCTGCTGCTTGGAACAAGGTTCTTGGTGGTGTCTATAAGATTGATTTGAGTGTTAAGGAGGAAAAACAGTACGAGAAGGATAACTTGGCCGCTGGTGAGGAGAAAAAGAAAACCAAGAAGAAGCCAACCGGAGAGAAGAAGGTTTTGCCTAATGGTAAAGTGATATATAGTAAAAAGAAGAACTGAATACAATTCTTGATGCTGACTGCTTGTCTTTTTATAATGCACATGTGTAATTCCACTCTAAAAAATGCGATTGTCGATCTTACGGAACAACTCACAGACTAATATGCAGCTGTTCCAAAAGAATTGAAAACCATAAATAATCTCATGGCGTCAATGGAACCAATGATACTAACATCCAGCTTGTATCACTGGTCAAGCACAGGCTTGGGAACTCTGCTCAAGTATTCACCAATCTGATTTCCGAAAAGCTCATGAGCAGATTTACCGTCGGTCAACTGTGTAATCTTCTCCATGAGGTCATAGTTCATCTGTGTGGTAACTTTTGAGTCATGGGCATAAGTCTCATGAGACGTCAAGAAGTTTCTGATGAATCTGGCATTAGTTAAAATCTCACCATTTGCCCTCTTTGAGACAAGTTCAAGGTAATAGAACAGTCTCTCATGAGCACCACCAGCACTCAACTCCTTCTCAGTGATATTATAGTGCTTCTCCAAGTGTGCCTTGATGATAGGGACAACACCCTTAAACTCCTTACAACCATTAATGATCTCACCAATGCTCAATTCGGCAACCTCGAATCCCTTATCCTCAATGTCTTTCTTGAACCAGAACTTCTCATTGAGAACAGCGTCTCTCTTATGAGCCGTTTTCATGTTCTTCTCAACGTACGAGATTGGAATGTAGAAGTTCCACTCATTCTCCAAGATCGCCTGACCAAACAGTGCAATGACAATACTAAATGCAGCATTCTCAAAGTCTGTGATTTGGATCTCCATAGGTCTAAACTCGATTCTCCAACCAGGAACGCTCTTGTTGGATGGTACAGCAGCCTGTGTTGGTGGTTTGAATCTCAGCGTTTGCCAATTTGTACTTTGAATGTTTTCGAAATGATCCGTCTCATTGGTATTATCCTGGGTGATACGTTCGTTAAAGATGACGACTGGATCACGAATGTACAAGTGTGCGAAATGGCGAGCGAGTGGCTCATCAAACATGGCGTTCTCCCGGAGGGTGTTGAGAACCTTTGTGTTGATTGGTGGGGATAAGTCATTAAGAGATGGCGAGAAGAATTTATAAACCGCCTTACCTGTGGCCTTGAAGTCCGTGGTGATGTCACCAAGGTATGAATCCACACTATCGTATCTTGACTTTGGGATTCTTTGAGCCTTGGACTGATCTTCTGGTCTAATTCCACCATAAGAATTGCCCTCTTTCAAAGGAGCAACATTTCTCTCGAATGGCGTTCTATCGTCAACGGACCCAGAGATCACATTCCATCTCACGTCTTGTTCAGCGAGGAATCCCTTGAAAACAGGGGCAGCAGCAGTGAGGGCCAGGAACACTGGGGTGAAATTAACCCATGAATCATAGAGGTATCTCGATTTGTTTAAAGATGGCGCTTGTACTGTCACCTGAAGACAAGAACATCCCATTCCGAAACCCATTGAGTCCATGTAGATGTGTCCTGGCTTGGAAGCACCGAGGAATGGTTCCTCATCATGTGGGTATAGATCTCTGTTTGGGATCGAATCGTCACATTTTGGCGTATTAGTGTCCTGATACATTGGAACGTTGATGGCAACTTTCTCACCACGTCTCTTGCGGATGTTTGCCGTCAACGTTGGGAATCTGACGTGTCTGTTGATGATCTCGTCTGGGAGGAACAATGATGTGGATGCTGGACCATTTGCAGTTGATGATGGGAAGGTGAAATCACCAACCCCGAGATGTGGGAATACAGTTATTGTGAGTGGCTTGATCGATGAGTCGTTGAGAGCCTTCTTGGCAATTACACGTCTCAGTACCATGTTCTTTTCAACGTATTCATAATCTGCAAGATCGTCACCATTGTATGGTCTCACAGGCGTGGCCTCAAGCATGTATCTGCCATACTCTGGATGGAAGTTGACATTAGAACCAACCGCAAGCTTAAACATTGACTCGCCGTCGCGGTTGAGGTCCTCCAGGATGTAGTCCTTGTCTATACTGATCTTGGCGGCATGATTGACACAATCAAGCTTAACGAGAATGTACTCCACTTCGTCTCCCCACAAGTACTTGTCGTCGGATCTTTCATAGGCGGCGTTAAACATGTTGACGAGCTGCTTGAGGCCGTTGTCACGGACGTGCTCGGAGTGGGCGGCGGATAGCTCCCATGGGAGGGGCGTGCCGAGCGAGAGAAGACCCATGGATCAGAGCGGTAAAGGCAACGGGCAAGAGAGGGCGATGAGGGGCCTGAGAAAGCCTGTTGGTGGTGTCGATGGAGGTGTTGGGTGTGTGTGGTTGCACAGAGGGAAGTCAAGCGGACAAGTTTTTTCGACCGCGCACTATTTTCAGCGTGCGTAGCTTATCAGGTCGCGCGTGTAATTACTCAGCAGTCCCTTGAACGAGTGAAATTCTGGCGGGCCCTTGCTATGTCTTAGCAGCTCAATTGATGTTGAACAAAGTGTCCAGCATATGTGTGAGTCTTATAAGCGGTCATGATGCCGTGCTAGGACCCCCAAACGACACAGTCGAAGCGCAGAGGGCTACTGGAAAAGTTTTCCCGAAACGGAACTACAGCCGATAAAGCAAGATCGGTGCACTAATGCACATGATCTCTTTGTCAGTCTGTGCAAAGAGACGCGTCGGTGATTTCCCAGAGGCGCTACATAATGTCTAGTACAGCACATACCACCCCTCATTGTCCTCAGATCTCTCGGCTCCCCTTCCGCTAAAGATAATATGGGTCGTTTTCTTCAGCCTCCGACTCAGCTGCCATGACGCGATGACCTGGCTGTGATGGCGATTTGCACCATTCCTCGGCACAAAGCCGAGCCATGGCTGCCTCCTGCTAGAGAACTGGCCCGCTATTGTCACAAGGAGGCACTATAGAGGTACTATACACCCCTGTGTCCACATACACAGCGCTGGCAACACTCTTACAGCCCGCTCATCGGGTCACTTTTAGTAACAATACCTCATGCCCCTGAAAACTGTGGCGTTTTACGAGGAGTGGTGTCTGGGTTAAAAGTGGCAGATTTGAATGAGGGCACAAGGGCATAAATGAGGTTGATTTTCTTTTCCACTCCAAACACAACTACAACAAAGAAAGCACAGAGCTTTTATGGTCATAAGAAAGCAAAATGTATTAGATTGTTGAAATAGACAAAATTCTGGATACTCTGTTTTGATAAACATGATCTGATCCAGTGTGGAAAATCAGTGTCTTCTAGCAAGCACGTATGTGGTTCCCCACTCAGCTCTAACGACAGTATCATCGGTCCAACCTAGCTCGCTCTTTAGCTCACTAATCAGTTGATCAATGATATCAACCTTTGCATCTGGATGAGCTCTACGCCAAGCATGAGTGGCACTCCAAGTACTAACCATCAACGCAAACTTCTTGAGGTTATACTCAGAGTCGCCAAAGAAGTACTCAGTTCTCTCCTCGCTCTTACCTGGGTAGTAGTCGTGCTTCTCGACAGACTCAAACAAGTGCTCTGGCACCTTGATGTCCTCGTAAAAACGACGCACAATACCCCTACCTGGCTGAGACCACATTGGACCGAGATATCTGTCATCTTCAAAGACATACTTCTCATAGATCTCATTCGCCTTTGGGTAGTCTACAAAGATTGGGTCCGTATATGCCCAGAAAGCCAAAGTTCCACCACTTCTCAAGACACGTGCAGCTTCATTGAAGAACTCATCGTGACGAGCATAGTGCAATGCTTCAGCGCTGATGATAAGATCAACGGTTCCATCCCTGGCAACCTTTGTCAGATCTTCAGCTGGCGCAACTTTGAACTCGATACGTTCCTTCAACTCCTGCGGAGTCGATGCGATACCTGGGGCAATCATAACCTCCGAGATATCTGTCGCAATTACATTCTGGACACCGTGCTCTAAAAGAGAGAACGATGCTGTTCCGGGACCACTGCCAATGTCAACGGCAGTGTTAGTTGGGCCCTTATGATAGGACAAAATCGCATTAAAAAGAGAGTCCGGGTATGTTGGACGAACATTCTGGTAGTTTGAGGAGTCAAAGTCCTTAATAGTATATATTTCAGCCATTTTTTTTGTTGCTTTTAATCTTGAGAAAGCTGAAAGAGTTGTTGCGAAAGTTGGGCGGATTTGTTTCTTTATATAGTGCGCGGAGAGTCAGGAGACAAAGTTATTTTTGAAGCGGTCGGAACTATCACATCCGAAACCGCAATGTATCTGGGGTACAGCTTCGGAACTCCAATGAAGTCCATCGATACACGTGTGAGGCTTTTTAACATATTGAGATGACATGTGAGGCTTTGGAATGGTTACAAGTCCTAGTCCTTCCTTACTCAGCTGCTTCAAAAGTGTCTCTACATTGTTGTAGATGCACCACACCATCCAGGTCGGGTAAAGTCAACAGTGACAGACGTCACCAGCGTGAACTACATAGAAGACTTCACACTGTCATTATTCATACTATCCTGTGGTATGATACACTTTAATATCCGTACTTGAAGGGCATACAACGGATCAAAGTGGAGACGTTTGCAACACTGAACGATACTCTGGCCGCACAAATAATCACCTATCTATGTAGAACTTATCAACTGTATACTTTCAATACCAAAGCTCTGATATACTTACAGGGAGAAGTGCTCAACAACGAAAACAAACTCTTACTGAACTACGACAGTTGTTGCCATTGATAATAACAGACTAGATCAGCCTGTGAAGCTGTCAAAGCCCGTGGGTCGGAAAATCACACCGTTGCAGTTTCCTCCGTTTATCTCCGAGACGCTGCAGTCAAAAAAGCGTTTATCTAGCGAGCCATCCATACGAACCACTTGTTGCCAGAAGCTTTGATGGGGCCATCTCCGGTCAAATGGCGGAATATGGCATCGATGTTCCCACTGAGTGATCATCTGAAAGTAGAAAGCAGAAAATGATCCTAGAGGAGGTGGACCCACGGGGTCTATTGGTTCGCAAGATATCTCGCGATGAGTTTGCACAGCTGCATGCATAGGAAAATTTTAGAGAGACTCTTTATCTCTCTCTTCAACCACAGCGGCAAACGGCGAGACAAAGGAAATACTGTTCGAGAGTCATTAGAGACACAGAAAACACACTACACCGTACAGTTCATCTAAGCGCTTCTCTGTCTCCAACTTTCAACCTTTACCGCCCGTTAGTCCTACCAGCTTATCGCCCGAGATGCCCGAAGAGGACTCTTCCAATATGACGCTTGCCTCCAAGAAGTCCGACTTCACTATCCGTGACAACATTCTGCTGCAGACACCACCTGGGTCTCCCTTATCTCCAACCAGCGCCAACACAGAATCAGATAGCGAACCTTTTCTGCTTGATCCCAGTGCTACATACAAAGTCCAGTATCAGGGCCATGCAGTGCACATCGACCCAACTGATTGGCGTCACTCCACTCTACTTCGCATACAGATTGCTCTCTGCTTTCTTCTCTTTTCTCTTAGTGGTCTAGCTGACCAAACCATCGGAACGTTGTTACCTATACTCGTTGATCACTTTGAGACAACGCAAACTCGCTTCACGATCGTGTTCATGGTGAGTTTCTGCGGCTACACTACAGCGGCATTCATCAATGAAAGCATGCATGCTCGCTTTGGAAGACGTGGTGTTCTCACAGTGGGACTTGTGGGCCCAATTATCACATATTTCGTTAACAGCTCCCATAACAGTTTGCCCTTGTTCATCGGTATGTACCTCAGTACCGGTCTCGGTGGTGGATTGATGGGAAGTTCTGCTAATGTGTTCCTCAGTTCGATTGTCGACCACAACGAATTAATGGGGATGTTGCATGGCTTTTACGGACTTGGATCTATTATCTCTCCTCCTTTGGTTTCATGGATCGCTCAGACATGGGGCTATAAGACTTTCTACGCTCTTCTTGCATGTTTGTACGTTGTTGCACTGATTGGTGTTGCTATTGCATTTAAGCACGAAACACAGTGGAAGTATGCCTATTTGACTAAGCGTGAGCAACAGGAAGGCTTTGGTGCAAACGACACTGTCAGCTCTTTTGATATGCTCAAAAACAAACTCATCTTGGCCTTCTGCGTTTATCTATTCTTCTACGTTGGTGGTGAAATTGCCATTGGGTCTTGGTTGTTGACATACTATCGTGACCTAAAGGGTATGAATCAACTAGATGCTGCTATTCTTGTCTCCTGGTTTTGGTTTGGACTCACATTTGGACGTATGTCCTTGGGTTTCTGTACCAAGAGATTCAGCTCGGAATACAAGGCGAACACTTGGTATGGATGGCTTTCTTGGCTGTTTTTCTCGGTGTATGCCGGATTTTCGATGTGGTATGATGGTGAGCACTACAAACTTATTTCCAAGCCTCTGGTGTTTATAATGGGTGTTTTCATCGGTCCCTTATATCCAACTGCATCTGTTGTTCTCTTAAAACTTCTTCCAATCCATCAACATGTTAGTGGTGTCGGTATCGCCTCTTCTATAGGTGGTTCCGGATCCGCAGTGGTTCCATTCATCGTTGGTGCATTATCTCGCTCGGTTGGATTTAAGTGGCTCTTGCTGATTATTGATATTGTTCTCTTGGTGTACTGTGTTGTTTGGGAGTTAGTGCCTCGCCTTGCTGGACGCAGTAATACCAAGTGGTAATGAATATCTCTTACAGCACACAGTATTATGATACTGTACTTAATATGATAGATTTAGAGTTTAATTTGATTATGTTGTTTGATTCTCTCAAAACCAGAGTTGTATGTAATGTTTGAGGGTGAAACTTCTTAATCACTAAATTGAGCGAGATCATTATCGGTGTATCTCCTGTTGCATCCTCGGCACATCAATTTGCGCATCACTACATTAACGAAATACAGATAGAACAACCGTGTTTATGTGCAAGCATACCATATATATAAGTTTCGTAACATCGTTAGCAAAGTTGATCCCGAGATTTCGGGGCCCAGGGGAATAGAATATCAAAGCGAAAAATCAAAAGACACAACTAGAAAAGCAAAACATTGGAATCATAGTGAAATCAAGACAACTTCAGATGTGTGTATATGGAGGTGGAGCATCTCCCCAGACACTGTTCTGAAGGCCAATACCCACACTCAAGAGGTTACTTTGAGACTTGCGTGGTGAATGACTACGCGAGGATGGGGTATAAAGGCCTCTTAAGTCTGTCTTCATCGGAGCGAGTGGAGGACGTTGAAGTAGGGGAATCTTCTCAAGCATTGGTGATAATGACGGTGTCACTGGCGATGGTGCATGTGTGTAAAGTTTCAAGTGTGCCTGACGCTTCAAATCCTCCATGTGGATGGAGTGAGAAGTTGACGATGGTGCGGAAACGGTGTCATTTTCGATGAAGCTGTTCTCTTGGTCTTCATTAACAAGAGTGGCATCAGTGTTCATAGAAACAGTTCTCATTTGTTCTGATGAGAGTGGAGTATCTAAGTCAAGAGTTGCTTGTGGCTGTGTTGGTGGCTGTGGTGACTTGACTGGTGAAGCCTTTGTCTTTGAAGATTTCTTTTTACCAAGCTTAAGCGATCTGCGTTTCACTGGTACGCTGTTCTTCTCATTCAAAAAGTTCTTGGTCTGTATCTTGGTTAATCTGCTTAAGGTGTCATCAAGCTGATAACCCGTGTTGTTGGTGATAACATCGATCGGGATGTTCTTGGACTTACCCAATGTTAATTGAGCATCAAATTTGGATAGTGCTGGTCTTTCAATGACATCTGGGAATGGTGGTACTGAGAGTCTAAAGCTCTGACGGGATCTGTTTAGTGTGGAGAGTCTTAACATGTTTGCAGGGGATAATTCTGGTTCTTCTGGGTTAACCTCAAAGATCGAGACACGTTCACCATCTACTGGATGTTCTTGCATTTTGGTATGAAGCTGACTGATGATGTTACTGGTGGTCCATCTTTGGGAAACTTTGTGCAGTACACCTGGGAGAATATCTCTGAATAGATCTCTAATTTGATTTTCAATCTTATTTTGTAGGAATTTTTCAATAACTTGGACGTTATCAAAACTCGAACTCACTTTAATATTCTCTAGTGGATCATTTTTGAAAACCAGTGTTAAACCTTTCACTTTAGAAAACACGACAACAATGATACCACTAAGTCTGATGTTACTTAACTTCAAAAATAATGGAATGGAGAAAGGTTGAGAAGCCAATGTAAACTTTGGTAGGGCAAAATCACCTCCTTGTTCATGAACGACTCGTTCTTGGATCTTTAACAGATTAGCCTGGATATTGGTACTCAATGTGATACTAGAATCACCATCATATTTTAACTTGAAAATACCTCTAAACTTATCTGTATCAAGATCTCCAACTTCCAACACTTCGAATGATGGCGGTGTGTTACCAAAATTGAGATCTGTGACTCTGATGTCAGAGGAGAGGATTTGTGGTCGTTTACCACTGTTTAAGGAGTCATATAGAAGTTCCTTGGACCATGTTTGGAAGGCGGTTTGTTCGAATGCGTCCCAGTGGATGTCACACGACATAGTGGCGTTTGGTTATTGATGGTTGTTGATGTAGCGGGAAAGAGTGAGGGTAGTCTATGGGTGGGACGGGACGGCTATGGGTTGTTCCTTGGCTGGTTGGTAGTGATGAGGGATAGTGTTGTTATGAGGATGTGCCAGATGCCTAGCGGATTCCAGTGAAGGTGGGGGCAAAGAGTGGTGGCGAGAGGATAGAGTTTGCGGAGTGTTATAGGAGTCCGTACGGTTTGTGGAGGGGATTGTTTAAGTGGCACCACCCATTAGCCGGAAGCCTTAGTTCCTTAGTGATTATATTAATTTTTTCGCGAAAATTTCCTGTGTTCCTTTTTCCTATTATTTCCCGATTTGGAATCACTTCCGTTTTGGGAAATGACTCTTTTTTTGGTCGGAAGTCGTGCAGCCCAAAGTGGTCACGAGCTCCGAGGGTAAATGTTAAGTTAACTATGATGGCTAGTATATAACAAAAGGTTTAACGAAGGTCAAAAGTATTTCCATAAAAGCTGAGAACTATTGGTATAAGATGGCTATTAGGTCTTGATGTGGACCACTGTGTCATGTATATGACTCAAGAGTAATGGTTATAAATAGAGAAACATAGCTCATTATGATACAGTGCTCTACAAACTAGATACTTCACTCAGAGCACACTTCCATTAAACAACAGTCCCTATAAATTATTCAAACGTTATAATTCGCCCTTTGTGTTGCCCACTCCTCCGGTGTGAATGTCTTCTGTTGGAATGCATGAATAGCAGCAATCTCTTCTTTTAATGCAGAATTGACAAGCCTTGATCTAGCCAATTTGTTCTTTCCTTGGAACTGTTGACTCACTATTATCACGGCGATGGCCTGGCCACAACCACCAGAGAGATCTTCAACGTAGCACTCGATAGCGCCTAGTCGTTCGTGGATTAGAATCTTGAGGGAATCAGCGGACACCATTGTTCAAATGTATTGGTAATCTTATCGATCTGTTCCTTTTGGTGAAGGGTATAGACAAGGCACAGGGAAGACTCAAATGCGATATTACTAAGTGATGTATGATATGACTTCGATAGACTCTGTCTTATGTCTATGAAGTATAGGTTGACAAGGTTATTGGAACAAAATCGCACCCAGTCTAGCTCATCTTTAAACGCTCATCTGTCTCCGTTTTTGCTCTTACCAGCCACAGTCTGCTGACCCATTGAAAGACTTTCGCGAAAATAATTGAAAGACTGAGCAAAGAAAAAAAAAAAAAAACGAACGAACCAGTGTGGCCCGTACCAGCTTCTCTCGAGCCATCGCAACTGACTTGAAATGTTAGTGGAACCCGGACTTTACTCCATCTTTTAAGATTATAATTGCGACGAAGCATTAAAACATTACCCAATGTCAATCAAACGTGTCACTTCTGCCCTACAGAAACTATACCCACTTCATCTTGCCGAGTCATGGGACAACGTTGGTTTACTCGTTGATACACCTGTGCTCACCAATTCATCCAAGACTAAAGTTCTGCTAACTATTGATCTTACAAAGCGCGTTGTTGATGAAGCTATCTCACAGAAAGTTAATTTGATTGTGGCATACCATCCATTCATCTTCAAGGGGATCAAATCGATCACTTCGTCTAATCCACAACATGTTAGTCTGTTAAGATTGATTCAAGCGGGGATTAGCGTTTATTCTCCACACACGGCAGTTGATTCTGTTATTGGAGGTGTTAATGATTGGATCGTTAAAGGTTGTGTTGAAGAGGGTAATATTGAGAGTAGTGTTGTCATTTCAAAGAGTAAGACAGATGATGAGAGTGGTGTTGGTAGAGTTGTTAATCTTAAAGAAGGTGTTAAGCTAATGGATGTTGTTACATCATTGAAAAAGCATCTTGGTGTTAAAGATCTACTTGTTGCTTCTGATTCATTGGATAAGGCCGATATTAAGAGTTTTGCCGTTTGTGCTGGATCCGGTTCGGGTGTTTTCGCCGAGTTGAGACAAGATGTTGACTTATACGTTACTGGTGAGATGAGCCACCATGAGGCATTGATGTTTAAGGAGAAAGGTAAGGCATTGATTTGTGCTAATCATTCCAATACCGAAAGGGGTTATCTCAGTGAGATGAAGGTTAAACTTGAAAGGGAATTGTCTGGTGAAGATTCCGCCGAGGTTATCATTTCCAAGGAGGATGCCGATCCATTCACTTTTGTCTAAGCGATATCGCTAATGAGGTTACCCGAATTAATTCTACCACATACATGCTCTTGCGTATCTTACAATCATACTACCGTAGACAATGTAGTGCTGACGAATGATTACTGTCTTATCTACTGTAGTAAATTCGGAGAGTAATGCACATGGCGTACGCCGATATACATCTTGGGTATATTTTGTCAGCTAGAGGGGGTGGTGGTGGTAATGATAGTGGGGGGCACACGGAGTTTCCCCGATGAAGAGCGGCGAATGTGGGATAATCCAGAAGTTGTCATCCCGAGAGTTTAGTTTTAACCGACAGACATCTGATTGATCTCGGTGAGTCGGTGAGTCGTTTAAAGAGTCAATGAGGAACGATCTTTACGGCACTGATACGTCCTTTGGCGTGTGGAGACGTTGGTGCCCAAGAAAGAGTTTTGTGTGGCGCGTACCGGCAAAGTGCAGGTCTCGGAGATCCCCATCGCGCGGTTGAGGCCGGGGGGCAGGGGCTAGTTTATACTATGGAGAAGGTTAGATAGACAATCAGACCAAGGTTAGCAGATGGCCGGTGAGGCCGGTACAGGCGAGGCACATATTTGACACATGATAACATGACGTTCGGCTTTTAGACTGGAGTTATTTGCGGTTCAGAGGAGACACTATAAGGTGAGTGGCTGAACAAGAGAGGCAACTATACTGAAGACGTGGATGGGGAGGGGTTGGCCAGGGGGTGGCCAGGACGGTGGTGGGCCACTCGGTGATCTCGGTGGTCTGGGTGGCCAATCACAATGGTCAGACGGGCACTCATGTGTGATCACTCTTGTAGACTCTCCGTATTCTTATCAGCAGCCATCAATATTATTCATAGGCCAAAAATGAGGATCCCCTGGGGACTTTTGGGGTGACAACTGACAGGGAAATCTTCCAGTCGAGATTAAAGAAAATCTTTATAGCATGATTTGCATATTCTTTACCTCTATCTTACTCATATTTCCTCCACTTTCAACATGATCACTAATTACAAAAAGCCTTAAAGTCTAGAGAGAGAGAGTTTGATAACGGAAACGGCTTTGACACCTTTGGCTATGAAATCCGTTATCGCGATGCGGGGGGGTTTGGGCAAAAAAAAAAGAAGCAGCGACTACGAAGGTGAATACGCACGACTGTGTGCCAAGGTGGATGTCTAGAGATGGAAGTTGCCGAAGAAAGATCTATGTTATCTCTCAAATATGCACAAATTTCTGATCTGTGCTACTTTTCCAGCGAACATCTTGATCTATTGATTACATTGTCAGATCAATAGCTTCTTCTCTCGCAGAACCCCACCATCTTCTCCGCCGTATGTGGCCATGCGTCCGTCGCAGAGACCCGGGGGGAAAAGGGACCAACCATCACATCAACACTTTATTATGTAGGCACCAAGGTAATCTACCTAGTATCAAGGACTTTATTACCCTCTATCTCCCTTCTGCATACTTACATCAATGATTTATCTATCCGCCTCTACTGTACAAATCAGTCGGGGACCTTCGCAACTGTCAGAGCCTGCTATTGCCTGCCGTTGTCTGCCATTGCCTGCCTTCTCTCACTTCCTGAAGCTGCCAATGGCCACCGCCGTCCGCTGTTGGCCGGGCGCGCACGCTGATAAGGACTATCTGCAGCACAGGCAGCAGCCAAGAGGCACAGCGCAAAAAAAAAGCAACGGCGGGTCGAGACAAAGAACAATATAAAAACCATTTGCATTCCCTTACCGGTGATCTCTTTGATCTCTTGATCCCTTGTCATATCCTTCATATCTTCATATTCCCAGTTACATCACCACCACCACTTCGCGACAATGGCCATCTTCAGTCCTGCGGCCACACTCAAGAAGATCGTCCACAAGGTTAGCACCAAGGATGGTCTTCTTGGTGACTATGACTATGCCATGCTTTTCACCCCTCGTATCCCATTCACAAAGCAGTCCCTCAAAGTGCAGCCATTCTTTGGTCTCGATTCCGACATGCCAGTTGTCCTTGGTCTCATCCTCGGTCTTCAGCACGCCCTCTCTATGCTTGCAGGTGTCGTTACTCCACCAATTATCATCTCATCAGCTGCAAACTTGCCAGCTTCCCAGTCATCTTACCTTGTCTCTGCATCTTTGATCGTCTCTGGTATCCTTTCTGCCATCCAAATCACCCGTTTCCACATCTATGGTACTAAGTACTACCTCGGTACCGGTCTTCTCTCCGTCGTTGGTACTTCGTTTGCTACCATCACCATCGTTAATTCTGCCTTCCCAATGATGTATGCTAATGGTTTCTGTCCAGTTGATGCAGATGGTACTAAACTTGCATGTCCAGATGGTTACGGTGCAATCTTGGGTACCGGTGCCGTGTGTGCCCTGCTTGAAATCGCACTCTCTTTCATGCCTGCTAAAGTGTTGCAGAAACTCTTTCCACCTATCGTTACAGGTCCAGTTGTCTTGCTTATCGGTGTTCATCTAATTGAAACTGGTCTTAAGGACTGGATCGGTGGTTCAGGCTGTGTTGACGCCATTTGTCCTTCCGTAGGTGGTCCAAATGCTGCTCCTTACGGTTCTGCTCAATTTATCGGTTTAGGTTTCCTCGTGTTTGTCACTATCTTAATCTGTGAAAAATGGGGTTCTCCAATCATGAAATCTTGTGCAGTCATCTGTGGTTTGTTCGTTGGTTGTGTCGTTGCTGCTGCTTGTGGTTACTTCTCTCACAGAAACATTGACTCTGCTCCAGCTGCCACCTTTATCTGGGTCCACACTTTCAAACTCTCCATCTATGGCCCTGCTGTCTTACCAATGCTTGCAACTTACGTTGTGCTCATGATGGAGGCTATTGGTGATATCACCGCCACTTGTGACGTTTCTCGTCTCGAAGTTGAAGGTGAAGTCTATGATTCCCGTGTCCAAGGTGGTGTCCTTGCAGATGGTTTCAACGGTCTTCTCGCTTGTCTCTGTACAATCACCCCAATGTCCACTTTTGCTCAAAACAATGGTGTTATCTCCATCACAAAATGTGCTAACAGAACAGCCGGTTACTGGTGTTGTACCTTCCTTCTCATCATGGGTGTCTTCTCCAAGTTTGCCGGTGCTTTACTCTCTATTCCAAAACCAGTCCTTGGTGGTATGACTACATTCCTCTTCTCTTCTGTTGCCGTTGCCGGTTTGGCCATTATCTCTAGATGTCCATTCACAAGACGTGACAGATTTATCCTCACTTCCGCCATGGTATTCGGTATGGGTTCTACCATGGTTAGTGATTGGTTCTCCAACGTCTTCACCTATGATGGTGACAACAGATCCCTCCAGGGTTTCTTTGACGCTATCGTCCTCGTTATGGAATCTGGTTATGCCATTGCTGGTATCATTGGTGTCATCTTGAACTTGATGCTTCCACAGGAGGAACCAGAAGAAAGTGTTAAGTATTTGGATGCTGAGGAGGATGTTAATGAGGTTTATGAAATGGGCTCAAGCGCCTCCACTGGTAAAGCTGCCACTCAGGAGGATGTCAAGACCACTGTCATCAGCTGATTAATTCCTGCAAAATATGCATCTATTTCCTTTATCTTTCTGTGTTTGAGTTCGGTTTTTTTATATTTGGGTTTCGGTTTTAATCAGTAATACATGCTTTGTAATAGACAAGATCGTAGTATATATCATAAAGAGACTCATTCACAGAGTGTATCCACATTTTGCAGCTGCTCTTGGAACATACATCCAAACAACACAATACATAAACAAGGCAATGTTAATGATACCAAGAATGTACTTAAACCCAATCAATCTTCCCAGGGCACCAACAAGGAATGGAATAACAGCAGATCCTGAACCTCCTATTGAAGATGACACACTGACACCACTCACTTGTAATGACACGGGCAATATCTTCATCAGCACAACGGATGATGTTGGGAACAACGGTCCAATAAATATACCCATGATAAATGCCAGCAGCTTAGAGAGACCAATAAATTCATTGCCTGAATAAATTCCAGCCAAAGCAACAAATATGGTGAAGAACAAACATGAAAGCCATGAGTATACCAATGTTGCCTGGTATTCTGATCTAAAGAAACGTGTAACGAAGCCAAGTACAACACGACCCGTGGTGAGTCCGATCCAAAACCAGGAAACAACAATGGCTGCACTCATCTGTTCCAAAGCTTTGACTTTTCTTAGGTATGTTAGCATCCAAGACCCTGTGGCCACCTCAACACCAACATAAAGGAACAGATATGCGGAAAAGGCCAAGATCAAAGGGACTTTCAACAGAGATAAAGTATTTCTCTCATTCACAGGACTCGTTTCATCTTGGCCTAATGTTGTTAGGTAATCATATTTCCATTTCGTCTCATGTCTAAACAGTACCAAAGTCAGCACTGCCCCCGTAATACCATAAACCGCCAGCAGTCCATAGTAAGCATGAAACCCGTAACGTTCCAACATCAACGAAACAATAGGAGGCGACAACATACTCCCCAACCCATAACAACCATGTAAAATCCCCATTAGCTCATTGTGATCAACCAGCCCACTGATAAAGACATTGATACTCGCAGCGCTTAGCCCTTGACCCAGCCCGAAGAAGAGATGAACGCCAATGTATACACCCAGGACCTCGGTGAATGCATTAACGGTAAACGCAACGGACATGGAAAGACACGCACACACCATAACACCAAGTTTACCATGGTTCCTATGGAGCCACTCAATGACGAGTGCACTGACAATAAACCCGCAGAATTGGAGTACAAACACAACTGATAAGTGTGTTTGTGATGTGTGGAAATGTTCAGTGAGGAAGGGAATTAGTGTGCCAACTGTTTGGTCTGCTGCTCCATCAAGGATGAAGAGGAAGAATGCAAGTAGGATCTGTGTGCGAAGAAGTGGGGAGCGACGCCAATTCAAGCTGTCGAGATGGATTGTGTGGTTCAGGTGTGTTATTGTACGTCGATCATCAGGGGTTGGCGGTAGAGGTAACTCGGAGGAGGGCAGTTGTGGTAATGGTTTGTCGAGAAGGGTGATGAAAGAAGGTGCGTTTGCATTGGGAGTTGACGATGTTGGCGAGGGGAGCAGTTGCTCATGGACTTCAAAGTCTTGTAGCTCAAAGTCGTCGACTTTTGACATATTTGTTCTTGGATCGATGTCTGGTCAATGTAAATGCTTCTAATAGTCGTTGGAATGTATCAAGAGTAGTGTGGAGTAAGGTAAGGAGTCCCGGTGGGCTGATGCAATAGTCAATGCGAGGTGATAAGACTGGCCGCAGAAGAGTTCTCTTTGATGCGGTGCTGATGGAGTGATAGTTGTGCTCTTAAAAGCCACTAATATCTCAGTCTGCCTGATCTCATTCTAATGCAATCTTGGACTTTGTTTGTTCACCGCCGATCACACTGGACCGGACCACATTTCGAAGCAATTTGAGCTATTCAGCCGCGATGGAGGGAGACCCTTCCCCCCTTTCTCTGTTCATTGAAGCGACTATTGGACAATGTTTATGAGCAGCACTGTCAAAAACGCTGTTATTAGATCAGATCAGGTACATCTATGGCATCTAGTTGGATATGCGTGGAGGCTAGCGACACTGATGGTCGTTTCCCGGTATCAGTACAACTTAAAAGTGTATCGGTAAATGTGTGTCAATTTATCCAGGAAATCTCTATTGAGGGCACATTCATTTAATCTCATCTGTAGTCCACATGATAAACAAGACTCTGGGAAAACAAACTTCTGGCCATTCCTACCACTGATAGCTTCTAGCACAAGTCTAATTTCACAGTCGGTGCTGCACGCTATTTAGCAGTGGAGCAGCGAAACCTCATCCCGTCACCCACCACCGATCGCGGTCCATTTCGACAACGCGCTGTTTATCTTTCCAACAACAACTGCCGCTAACCGCCATCCATCACCAACCGCCGTGTCAAAATCATCCTGGAAGAGGACCAAATGAAGGAGGAGATCACTTGCACCATCGACACCTACAATATTCTTAGTCGTAGGCGTCGCAGTCACGGCACCTCGGTGAAAGGCCGCAAGCAGTCGCTTGGAATGAAGGTTGCGAGCGACACGGACGACTCAGACGAACAGGAGGAGCCGAAACGGCCTCAGGAGGCAGAAATAAAGAAATCAAACCCGACAGAGAATCCAACGAAGCAGCAGGTCACCAAAGAATCTCTGAAAGAGAGGAAGAATGAACATCTAGCTGGTCGTGCCAGTGCTACTATCGCGTGTCTGAGCAGTGATGACGAACCTATTGATGACGAGTTGGAGGATGCCATCTGGGCACTTGAGCCCAACACTACTGTCTCAAGAAGAGTAAAGAGAGCATCAGCTGAGGCGAACAGGTACAAGAAAAGACGTCTCGGAATACCAAAGCTCGCCTCTGCGCCTGTGATGGAGAGAAGGGCCAGCACAACCCTGAGAAAGTCTGGAGCTGTTGAAGCCCTGGTTTCAACTCCTTCGTTGCCGAATAATACACTCAGTAAATCTCCATACATTGCTACAAACCGCTCCTTTAAAGATGGTACCACAGGAAACATTAATCTTGATTACCAAACCACTATGACTATTGCACGCACAAAAGATGAAGGTCATTCAGAGCAAAAGCATGACGAAAACGCTATCACATCAACACCAGACTCAGATTCCACATCAATTTATGCTACTCCTTCGCTTGTGGACTCTTCAACGCAGAGAACAAGTCCACCACCGGTATCTGAAAGAGATCCTGCTATTCATGAACTCATTGTGATGATGAAGGAGGAGCAGGCAAACCACCGTCAGCTCCTTACGGTTGTAAAGCAACAAAGGGATCAACAACACCAGCTAATGAAGGGATACCTAAACACTGAGACACAGAAACAAATGACAAATGATGCAAGGAAGGAGCATGATAGAGAACTTCTCACCGTCATCCGCGAACAAAGAGAGCAGCAGCGTGATCTCCTTGACCTTTCGAGAGAGGAACAGATGGATAGACGTGAGCTTCTGAAGTTGGTAAGAGACCAGAAAGAGACACAAGATGCTCTTATTAAGACTATAGAGGATCAAAAACATCAACAAAGGGAAAGGGATTTGGTGTTCCTCAAGTTCATGCAGGAAATGAACCACACGTTGAAGTCTATGAAGAAGAAGATGTCAAAAAGAGCTGAAAAAACGGCTGCATTTGAGTGAACACAGCCTAGGTAAACAATAAACACCTTGCTAATCAAAATAATTTCAAATTCATGAGTACTTGAAAATGTGGATAAGAACTACATTACTATGGAGCAAGAACTCGAGCGAGTCGTGCCCCGGCATATATGGTTATGGGCCACATCACCCATTCGACGCGTAAACAAAATTAAACGATCATGATGATTAAGAGGCCTAAGGGTTTCCAGACTGTGTATCTCTCTTCTATCCCTTGGGCACTGAGTATTTCTTTGGATTGCATCATCTAAATGTTATTGGTGATAACAAAAACGGATGACCCGGTCCCTTTGAACTCGTGCAAAAGATCAAGAGAAGTCGTCAGCACAGCGAGAAAGCTACTCTCTTCAACGGATACAAAAGTTGGCCCCAAGCTAGTCGAAACACCACCGCACAAAATGCCGAAAGTAAGCCCGATACAAGGATCAAGGCGGCCATCTTCAGAGGCACCGATACGACCGTTAACTGCGGCACACTCGACCACCATTTTCCCTCTGCCAAGCTTGGGCAACATGACAAAGGAGCAGCGAATCGTTATCACGAGGCTCAACGCTATATTGACACAACAAGGTCGTCCAATTGATCCACTCTCGCAGCCAAACACAAGTCCTGCTAGACTTGGGCTTGGGGTTGAATTTTACACACAAAAGCTCTTCATTCTGTCAACGGCTAACGACTTTGACCTCTTCAAGATGACTGACAATTATGAGGAATACCGCACAGACACATTTTTAAAAATGTCCCTTGCCTTCCACCTCACGTATGATCCTCAGTGCTCCAAATTCATTTTTACAGCTTCGGAAATGAGACGATATGTTTATGGATGGTTGATTGAAGTTGGTGCTAGTTCCAAAGCTTTGGGTCTTAAACAAGGCTCGGGCAAAGTTGTCAAGAAACTTGTTACCGATGCTAATGAGGCTGCATCAAAAGGGATGAAGTGGGATGATAAATCACTGTCTATGACTGCTCATGTCCTCTCAGCAAAGTCTAGAGAGGTGGCAAAGAAGTTAAATGAGGATTTGAAGATGTTCCAGACAACCTATACTGATCATATGGTGGATAAGTTGATGCAAGATGATCTGCTGAGTAGAGAGGCCACCAGTGATGCATTCATGGCTTTAGCAAATCAATCTATTGAAGGATTAACAGATGGTACAGATGACGACTCAATATTTAATCTCGTGCACAAGGTGTTGAACGCCGACAACGTTTCAGAACCGACTGTTGATGCATCAGATTCACAGGATAGTCCACTATCATCAGTAACTGAGCAAACGTCAGTGTCAAATGATGGTATGATGCTTCCTGTCAAGCATGGTGAACCAACCAATGGCGGGGCTATAAAGGATGTATCGAGATCGGACTACATAACTGTTGACCAGTTTAGCGATCTCTTCACGGCCAAGGATCCCCACTTCAAGGAGTCTATAGAGGCTGATTATATTGTATGACACTGTTCCTGGCTTTAAGAATGTTCTCTCTCTGTAGTGTCGGTAAAATTAACGATTGACTGTTGCGTGTGATGATCTATGTAGACGTGTCACCGCCACCTGGATTGGTATAAGCACGCTTTCAATTTGGCTTCCTTGAGGGGCTTCTGAGGGACGGAAATTCCCCCCAAGCCAACTAAGAATTCACATAAAATGACATAGGTATCTTATACTTCTGAGAAACCCTTATCGTAGTCACATCTAAAAGATGCGTATGTGTGGAGAAGGGGAAGCGTTGCCGTGCATGAGTTAAACGCACACACCGAGAGGAAAAACGGTACTAATTGGCGCTTTGAACTACTGATTCCTTCAAAACAGTCACTAGGAATATGGTCATCCACCACCAGAATCATTAGTCAGCTTCAAAACCAGCGAGAAAACTGGATTTCCTCCCCGATTTTAACGAAATTGTGAGTGATCTACGACGGATACGCGGGAAGTGACTCTGGTTCGAACACGACGCGACAACAATAATAGCTAATCACTTTTAAGACTCGCTTAAGAATACCACTGGATATGACGAGACAACGTCGTAAACCGGCAGGGCAAAAGCTCTAAACAGCTATTCCAACCACTTCTAGAGGCATACAGGGTCTTGCCAGCTCATATACCCCCATCTTCACACTCTCAAACTTCATTAAAGCACTGCAATTTACACATCGCGAGCAAACTTCGCCATATAACAGTGGGAGACATGATCCCTGCAGCACCGGATACCATGAACACAACTGTTGGGTCCCGATCAGGACCCCCCTGCATTTCATGTCGACTCAAGAGAAAGAAGTGTGATCGGAAATTGCCTCGATGCTCCCGATGCGTCGAGCTCCAGGTGCCGAATGAGCTGTGCATTTACAGAGGCAACAACGGCGTTTACGATAAAGAGACATCATACACTTTAAGGAAAGAGCAGCGGAAAAACCAGGAGATGAAGCAAACAGTGGAACGTCTGAGACTTCTTCTGGAAGCTGCAAAAGCTGGCCATGGCCACGCTGAGGATATCTTCACACTAAAGAATAATACTCCAGATGTAGGGAAGCTTTTACAGTTGAACCCGCTTAGAAACCCATTGTTCTGCACGTTGCTTGAGACACCGACGGCGACGAAACATTTTGGATCGATATCTGTCGCTGCACTATTGCGCAGCGACCCACGAATTAGGTACATGGTGACACAAGTTAACTCTGTACTGAGTCAGCAGAGACAGAGGTATCAGGTTGACGTCAATATGATGTCCAAGGCACAAGTGATGCTCGATGTCTTTGAAGAGAGATGCTTTGCAGCAAAGTCAGGATTTCCTGTCTACGATGGTGATGCCGTGATTGCCAACCTGGTGGCTGAGATTCAATCAAAGCTTCCACCGAAGCCAGATATGGAAAGCTTTATGCTTCAGTTTTCTATTCAAAACCAAGCCAGGTGGATCGGTGTTCCTTACACGGATATGGACGAGCTGTGGGAACAATACAACGATCTTATATATTGGGACCAGGATGGACGAGCTCACCTTAAATTGCTTCTCCCAGATGACGGCCGCAAGCTTGAGTTCCTTGCCTTCTTGATGAACCTCCTGGCTTGGCTCACATTCACGAGAATATGCAGACTTCAACCGCGGGTCCCACCCGAAGTACAACAAACCAGTATGAACTATGTACTATTTGCACGCTACTCACAGGCACTTCTCAGCATCAATCAGATTGGCCAACAAATCAAACTGGGAGATCCACTTCTTAGTCCCCTAACAACAAAAACACTTCTTATCCATCATATGTTTGAGAAGCACTTCTCCGTTAGCAACTATCTCAACTTACACGACCATGGGTCTGTGGAACAACTCACCACTAAGCATCTGATCTCTGTTGCCAAGTCTCAACATCTCCACGAGGACATTGATAGGTGGTATCCACGCTACAATCTCAGCGAGCGCCGAAGTCTCAAGTCCATATGGTACAATATTGTTCTTCTTGACCTCTTGGAATCATTGGAATGTGGTACTCTCTCCACTATTCAACCATCGGAGCTCATGGCAGAAGATGGAACTCACTCTCATCCACTTCAGGATGCCGTGGCCAAAATCCACTGGGTTATCTACGATTTCAACTTCATCGATGATGTGATTCTTCTCGATGATTTGGTAAACTTCATTGATAGCTCGAGTATTCCGAAGCTTACTGCCTGCTATAAACAGCTTGGTGTGCTTTTTGAGGATGATATCAAGCTTGCCGCTGAATTTGACCCCAAGAGATACTCTGATAAGCGATACATTGAGGAGCAACTTCTTGCTGGACAGCGAGCCATGTTAAGATATATCATATTCGCCACCATGTCTGCCATGTATCATGTCTGTCTTGTCAGATTCATTCAAAATGGTGAGCCAACTAACTCTTTAAGATATCGTAAGGCGTTGATGTTAACGTTAAAGTACACATTGGCGGGAATGCAACTATACAAGCTCCACATGGAGCTGCTCCACTCTATCGGTAATGGTGATGATCCTCTCAAACAGACATTTTACTTCTCTATCATATTACTCTTGAATCGATTCCTTGGTCTCTCCTCAACACGGGCTTCATTGACCCTCGTCACCGTTGTGAGTTCGATGATGGGTTTGGACAACACCATGGCTTCGAAGTATATCCTTTACGGTGATGAGAGTGGTCGTGATGAGGAGATTTTGGAGATGTGTCGAGAAAAGGGGCTTGTCTATGAGTCTAACAATATGCTTGACTTCGTTGACTTCGAGACAGATACCAATATTGATGACTTAACTGCCAAGTGGGGGAAGTATACAGATCTAAGAGTTCTCGTCGCAACAGGATACTCGTACTATGCTGCTTACCGTGATTACTCAAAGATGAAATGTCTGAACATCAATTTTATGAAGATGCAGAGATCTTATACGTTCGGTTTCAAGTTCATGTCCTACTCTCTGAACAGACTCTTCGAGAAAGAATTGGACCAATGGCTGGCGTCGAAGGGTAACGATCCAACTAATGTGGTCGAACAGGAATATGAGATGAGGCAGCGAGCAGGAGACAACGGTAATGGCTCCTTTGCCGGGTCATTCAAGGATTTCTTTGACTCGTCTATTGCTCTCAAGACAGGAGACCAATTCTCGTTCCAGAGTTTTTTCGGCTCACACTTGGATATACCAAAGGATGATATTGAGGAGTACTTCAGAAGAGCACCGCATGGGCTGTGATAGCCGTTTGCTTTCCCACAGTGGCTTATTTATTAGATGTAACGACTATTGACTGGTTAATCACTGTGTAGCTATTGCCAACACCTATATTTGGCTTCTAAAGAGCAACTTTTGAATTGCAGACAGCCCTTGATTGGCAAGGTGGTTCCATCGAAAACTTAAGAAACCTTTTATGAGTTGACTCAGAGATTTACTTAGTCGTAGATTTAGAAAAACCACCATAACAGTAAACTGTTTAGAGATGGATCCGGAAAGAGTCCTCGCGCCCGTCTCCTCCGCCATCTCTCGGCCGAGAACTCTCTTTTGAGTGTACCTCCAATTGATAGGCAACTTCGGAGATACCAGTACAAATATTCAAGTCACAAGCTACCGAAGCTATGAGCCGACAACTATAAGCATTTGAGAAGGAGCAAGACCTACGTAATGCCATCAATTGAACTGCACTCAACTCATAAGAACAAGACTACAAGGGACAGCACAGCGGTGGCCACAAGTCGCATTCGCAGCAGTGGATCTCGTGAGCCATCAATCGTCGAGCTATCGGTGCATCCGAGTGACAGAACCCAACTCATCGATGATTCAGGTGAAGACCAATACCCTGAGGGTGGTGCTCGTGCGTATATCTCTACGCTTGGATCATTTCTCGGGTTGATCCCAACATATGGTGTTCCAAACTCTGTTGGTGCCATTGAGGCATACATCTCCACGCATCAATTGAGTGGGTTCAGCGCATCAACCGTCGCTTGGATCTTTTCGATTTACTCATTCTTCTCATTTGCATCGGCTATTTTCTCTGGTGCCTTGTTTGATAGTGCTGGTGCTAGGAAACCCATGATGATCGGATCTGTATGCTTTGTAGGTGGATTGTTTGGAACTGCATTTAGTACTGAGGTTTGGCATTTCGTTCTTGCCTTTGGCTTGTTAACGGGTTTCGGAACAGGTATGTTGATGGCTCCACTCATTGGTGTTGTTTCACACTATTTCTTGAAGAGAAGAGCTACATTCACAAGTCTTGCCACACTAGGTGCTAGTGTTGGTGGTATCTCAATTCCCTTGATGCTTCGTGCCATGTATCCAACTATCGGCTTCAAAGCAGCCATTATGGTACTCGCCTCTGTATGTGCTGTCCTCTTAGCCGCTTCTATGACTCTCTGTAAGGAACGCATTCGGAAACCAGCTCCAGAGGTTGACTCGCTCAAATCTTTCATCAAGGTCAACTTCCTCGATATCTTTGACTACAAGGGTCTTCGAGACAAACGTTTCAGTTTCTGTGTCCTTGCCATTGCCCTCACGGAGTCTGCCCTCATGGTAACATCAATTTATATTCCATCTTATGCGGTCATGCGTGGATATCCAGATAACACAGGTATATTGCTCGTTACCATCAGCAATACCACAGGAGTCATTGGGCGACTTCTCCCATCATACATCTCTGACCTATACCTCGGGCCATACAACACTTCCTTCCTCACTCTCGTCGGTGCAATCATCATTGACCTTGCATTATGGTTGCCATTCGGATATAGTTTGGGAGTTCTTTATGCCTTCGCTGCGCTTCATGGTTTCTTCTCTGGGTCGGCACTCACGATCTCACCAGTATGCGTGGGTCAGATATCACGTACCGAAGATTTCGGTAAGAGATTCAGTACAGCATATATGCTTTCCTCTTTCTCGATGCTTGCAAGTATTCCAATTGCTGGTGTCATCATTGGTGATGGTGCTTTAAAACACTACAATAACTACATCGTCTTTGCCGCATTTCTTGCTATTGGTTCCGCAGTCTCCTTTGCAGCTGTCAGGGTTATCAGTGTTGGTTGGAAGCTGTCAAAGTTCTAGCTGGTCTAGTGTTAATAGTAGTTTGTTCATAGAATTATTAAGGAAATGGAAGAAAGGGATGAGAAATCAGTTATTATCATGATCTTGTAGAGAATTGAACTTTTGCAAGCACCATGGCACATCACCAGCACCATACTTCTCTGGTGGTACATGGAATGGCAAGTAAATTGGTACCTCATCATCACTCATAATCTTTTGTGTACCAATTTCGAGTGGGACCAATTTGCGACCATCATAATCATTCTTTGTGATTAAGACCCCCGTCTCAAAGTTTTTAATAACACATTCTAATGAATTTCCCCTTTTAGGTAGATCACCCCATGCCTGCTTACTGATATTATGACTTGTAAAAAGCACCCAATCGAGAGTCTTAAAATTATCTGAGGACATCATGAGAAATTTCGTATGACTCGGATTAGTCTTTCTCTGTTGTGTGTAACTCTTGTGGAATCGTGGATTGAGTAGTGATTGTTGAAATTGACCAATTTTGCTCTCTGGATTGTAGTGGGACCAACCACCCGAGTCGTAACCGAATAGTGATGAACCGACTCCCTTCTCCGTTGGGAAGATAATGAGAACCTCTGAGTTTGTTTCTCTTTCAAATGTATCGACGGAGGCCGTACCTGGTAAAAGGCCAATTTTAGATTTGGATAGGTCCTGCCCAAATTGTCCCAAGAGTAATGGTGCGATGGCATGGGTGAAAATGTTGGATGCCTGTTCATTCTTCCATCTCACTGGACCAGCAATAGATGACGACTGGTATAGAAGTTTCCTTCTATGGTTCCAGGTATTTGGAATGAGACCTTGGGATTCGAGAGATTTGAATAGACCTAGATATCCATATGAAGATGTAGGACCTGGTACGGAAGATATGAAATCACCTTTGACAAGGGAAAAATCAAACTCCATAATGGAAGTCTTGAGATGAGAGAGTTTAGCTCTTGCATGATTTTGAGTGTATCCGTCAATATACCGGATTAAGTTGTTTTGAAACTTGTTTTGTGTGATATTTTGCTTCTTAAAGAGAGGTGGACTTACCCAATACATCTGATTGTTGTAGTTAAACTCGGCATTGGTCAAGTTACAACTAAGAAGCCATATACGCATCTCTGAGTTGTTATGAATGTTGATGATAAATTTGGGATGATGTGAGCTGTATTGTTCCATTGTAATCTCAACAAGGCTAATGTTATGTTCATTGATCAAATCAGATGGGACAAGAGTACCCCTTTGAAATACCGCCATGATCTTCGGGTGTGCATTATACTGACGAAGGATGAAATCCATATCATATTGGAAGCTGAAGAGATAGGAGTGTGTGATATCTGGTGATCCAAGAATAGTGGAAAGGGTTTGAGACCTTGTGAGTATGTGTCGATCGTATGTAGGGTTGTGGATCGGGTTGAAAGGTGGAACGATGGAGTCATTATGTGGGGTTTGGGGATTGCGTTGTTTCTTCTTTGGTGGTAATAAAACGCGTTTCTTAGTCTCTGAAGATGATCCTGCTTCTTTCAAGACATTCTTGGGCACTTCTTTTTCCTCATCAGAGGAAACGTACACCACATCATTGGGATCAGTTATGCTCATTCTCTTTGCAAAGGACTCTGATGTGAAAGGGCTCCCCGGAGACCTAGCCCTCTTTCGTAGTTTTATAGGAGTCAATGATTGTTTGGAAGTGACAGAGCTTTCCTCTTCATCGCTCAGAACAATAATTTCACGGGGCGGCTCCTTTTCAACTTTATCAGTCCTCGCTATCATCTCATGATCTGTATCATCAACCACCACAGTATCTGAATTACCCGCCTGCATCTTCTCAAAACGACGAAGCCATGATTCCCTAACGATATCACGTACACTCTTCTCGTCACCTAACATACTCTTAGCTTTTGATCTGATAAAAATAGAATAGGATAAAATAGATACTATATAAATGACTTGTGTGATGCCATCATCTCAGATCTGCCGCCAGTGGCAAGACGCACGCAGTTCGCGATGGCTCTCATTTTGGCACATTTTTTGTTGTGGTGTCTGGATGTGTTGTAATATATATTTCTGTCATTTGAGATCGTGTCAATAAATATCGGGCGCAGCGTGTGAGAGAAGTCAGAGTCAAAAAAGGCTTCATTTCTTGAAACGCCATTGGCGCATTTTAGCGAGGCAGTTAATTGAGAAGCGTGTCTTTTATAAGGGAAGTAGAGTAGAATGTATTCATTCAAGTTAGTTCATAGTAAACCACATATACCATTAACTTATTCAAAGAGCCACTAACTCTCTTTCTTGTTGCCTCGCGATGTTCTATCGTAGCTGCCCTGATATGACCAAGGAGCCCTGTGATTGGCCGCACGTCGAGCCTTAACCTGCTCGACGTGTTGACACATTCGGGCGGCTGCAGCCCCTATTCGACCGCCGTTTGCAGTCAGTGCTTCAGTTGAACATCCCAAAGTGTTTGACAAGTGATTCATAGCACCATAGCAAAAGCACTGAGAACCACTATTTCCATTTCACCTGTTCAAAACCTTCTTCTCGCCTGTTCAGCTCATAGACAAATCAGTGGACCCTCTTCCCCCACCGACAGACACTTCAGCCCCGAACTTCCCCGGCCCAAAAAAACGCGTCCGCGACACATCGCCTCTTCCGGCGTGACACAATTTTCTGAAAATCGAGATCTCCAACTCAGCAAAAACTTGACACCAACGGACCACCACCGACGAACCGCTTGGACACTCTGCTTCACCACCAGCACATCTGTTTTAGGCTACCCCTGCTAACGCCAAAGTAACTGGCCAAGGCCATACCCTTCACTCTCTTTTGCTCTTCATTACTTAATTTTCCCTCTTCACCACTCTTTGGATACACTGCTTCCACCAGCTGCCTACCATTGTTGTCGGCACTGACATCTTTTTTTCTCCTGCCCATCTCGACGACGAACAACAATGACCGCAACAGCACCACCATCGCCTCGCGAGAACTCACATGTCTCTGTGGATAAGAAGAAACCATCAGTCAAATCCGAGACAGAGTCCACTTCGATCCCCGTCATGGCTGCCAGCGCCGGCGCTGGCGCCAATGACACCGTTGTGAAACAACAGTGCACCCCGGACCAAATACCAACCGTCTCGGATGAACATGCAATCTCCAAAGAGTCAACTAGCTCTCCACGCACCGACATCGCAGACTCCAACATAGTGACTCTCAAGGAGACACCTTCCACTGAAGGTTCTTCACCCGCCCTTCCAAAATTACAACTGCCACCAATCGAGCACGTTTTGCAAAAGATTGACGCATACCAAAATGAACAAAAACTCTTTGACTCACAACTTCTACTCAACTTCAAAGAACGCAGCAACTCCAATAGTGATCTCGAAAAGGCAGATGAACTCAGTGCAAGTGACAGTGCCTTTGCAGATGACGTCTCTGTGACTTCTTCCAACGCTGACTCTGCATCCACGTCTATGAAGGACCTTCGAACCATGCATACCGTTAACACAACGATGGATATTAGCTTCAAATCTAATGTTCCAGGATCTCGTCGTCTTAGCAGCGTTGACTCTCCAAACGCTGGAACCATGTCCGTGCTGAACATTGGTCCAGACTTGACAAAGTCATCTCGCAAATCCTCTGTTGAATCTACCGATTCCTTATCTTCATCATCAACAACTCCAGTCTCAGCTCGTACCCCAGAGCATCAGACTTCTTCAAGCAAAAAGCGCACAAACCTTCCAAGAGGAACAATTGAAATCTTGAATGAATGGGTCTTAAACAATTTGGATAATCCTTATCCAAATCATACACAAAAAAGAATTCTCTTGGAGAAGACAGGCTTAAGTAACGTTCAGTTGAGTAACTGGTTTATCAACAAGAGAAGAAGACGTATCTTCTCCAACTTGAGTGGCAACCAAGGACAACCTATTAAGAAGAAAAGATTGATTGATCGTTTGTGAGCTTGAAGACTTCTTTCTTCCTCATTCATTTGTACTCTTGTTCTACGTTGATTTGACAATGAGGAAAAAGAAGAAAATCTAAAAGTCTTCACTGCATTCCGCTGCATTTGTTAATATTCTTGGTGTTCTTGGTGTTCAACTCTGTAAGATATATCCCCCTCTCTCTGTTTCGTATCTATCTTCTACATTTATTTCTCTTGGATTTGGTTTTTGTTTCTTGGTAAGGTACTACATGTACCTCATCATCCCCCCATTGATTGGTTGTCTCCATCATCTACCCACATCCACTCACAATGTTTTGGACCATGTCTCTCTGAAGAGCATGCTCTAGGACTACCATATTAAGTAATGTGCAATAGCACATATTTTTAATTTGAAAAAAAGTTTCCTGATTTAAAGATTTGTCCATGACGTAGAACTACAAATGATTTATGAATCGGAACATACTGTACATTGTTTTGGTCGTAGAGAAGGTCATTAATGGCGATACATTCAGGGAAAATATGAAGCAATTCATTCACTCCATGTTCTCCCTACTCTGTTCAGGAACATAATCACCCGAAGTAGCATCATCTTGGTTCTCATTAGTTGCGTTGTTTTCACCTGAGGCATCAACTTCCATCTCGTCCTGTGGGGCTGGTGCATTAGCGTTTTCATCCTCTTGATCATCAGGTTGGCCCGGTCTCCAACTATCAGTAAATGTTCTTCTAGCACCAAATCTAGCTTGGTTCATGCTAATCTCAACTGGGTTACCATTTGGACCCTCATGAATGGCCCTACCATAACCTCCCCTAGCAGAGTCGTACTCAAATCTCATCTCATCTTTCACTTGACCACCACTCTGACCTCTACCAAACTGTCTTCCTTCTTCAAATCCAGGATCCAGGTCAATCTCAATGACTCTATCCTCAAGTTTTGTACCATTGAGATACTTAACAGCGTTAATGGCGTCTTCGGTGTTGTAGTAGATGACAAAACAGAATCCACATGGCGTATAGTTGAAACGGTCCAACCCCATGATAGTCTTCTTGATAAGACCAGCCTTGCTAAACAGCTCATAGATCTGCTCCTCAGTTGTATAGAAGGACAAGTTACCCACGTAGACAGTGGCACTCTTATAGGCACGTCTGAGATCTTCGAGACCAGCTTCTCCTCTGCGGCGAGCCTTCTTGAGAAGATAGGCCGATGGTCTATCGAGACGCGTAGCGGAATGTGTAAAATCGACTTCGTCAAACTCGGCGAGAGACATTGTTTAATTAGTATAAGGGTATGATATCGCTATTGGCGGCCCTTGTTGATGATGAGTGTGAAAGAGTTAGCCGCCAAGGGCAATCAATAAGTTTGGAGTTTCCAACTCCTCTAAGCTAAGAAAAAAGGCCAGGGCACCGTAACCATCCCATGCTCCACACAGAGTAATTACCCAATGCGGAGGATAACTTCACTATCACTCTATTAAGCCTTCAAACAGGGTCAAACAACCATATCTTGATACAATTATGAACTTCATGTTGATATATGAACACAAATGACCCCGCTACTATGCCTTGGCCCCTTCAGCCAATCAGCCAAGCCACTTGGCCGAAGCCGGAAAGGGGTTTAGTTATCCCGCGATAGCCCACGAGTGGCCAACAAAAAAAAAATGGGGACCAATTTGTAATGACTTTATACTCTCACGACACCCTTTTGTATTTACTTCCGCTACCACACTAGCACACCGCCACGTCTGCTTTCTATCTTTAACTCTTCCAGAGTCACGTCAAACGCACAACTCATTTTCCAACAACACACAGAACCACGTTATGGGAAACAGCCCGTCTAAAAATGCCAGTTCGAATACCCACTCAGCACAGCCAGGTTTGACCGTCGCCAACGAGGAGCCGGAGCCTGATGATAGGAAGTACTCTTCCTATCACGCCCATACAACACAACGCAGCTCCACGTCGAGCGCGAGAAAGATACAATACAATAAGAGTAAGCTTCAGAAGAAGATACCCTCCCATTTCAACGCACAGAATAAGAACTTCACCTACGATGACAATAGCCCCGAAGACAAGTATGACTCCACAGCGGCAGATGCTGATCGATTTGATCTTGACATTTCACTCTCTATGGCCCAAGCTCTGACCATCTCGAACAAGAAGAACATTCCTGATCATGTTGATAGTGCCACTCAGGCAATCCCAGTTGACTCCTCACTCACAACTACCACCACTTCCAGCAGTAGTAACACTGACAAGCTTGATGAGGTTTCCAGCTCTTTCAGTGACGTGTTCACCACTGACTCTTCGTCTAGCTCTCTGTCGATGAGCCCGCCTGTTGCCAACTTGCCTCCAATTTTGGAAGAATCCGCAGTTAAGAGACACTCTATTCCAAAGAACTCAGGCTTGGATGTTGACTCTGTCATTGACAGATTGTTACAACTTGGGCCCCGTTCCAACAGCTCATCACCAATCTTGCATGCTTCGAAACAGTCACCAAGATTGGAAGACTTCCCAATCTCACCAAGGGAAGTTGCCATGATTTGTTCCAAGGTTAGAGAGGTTTTTTTGGAACAACCAAGTTTGCTTAGGTTGGGTGCCCCAGTTAAGATTGTTGGTGATATCCATGGTCAGTTCAACGATTTGCTTAGAATCTTAAAGTTGAGTGGATTGCCTCCTCACTCTAACTACTTGTTCCTCGGTGACTATGTTGACCGTGGTAAGCAATCTTTGGAGACTATCTTGTTGCTCTTTTGCTTCAAGATTAAATACCCAGAAAACTTCTTCATGCTCAGAGGTAATCACGAGTCTGCCAATATCACCAAGATCTATGGCTTTTATGATGAGTGTAAGAGACGTTTGAGTTTGAAGTCTTGGAAACAATTTGTTGACGTGTTCAACACCTTGCCTATTGCCGCTATCATCTCTGATAAGATCTTTTGTATCCATGGTGGCTTATCTCCAAGCTTGCACTCCATGGAACAAATTGAACAGATCCACAGACCAACAGATGTTCCTGAGGAAGGTTTGCTAGCTGATTTGCTCTGGTCCGATCCAGATAAATCCGTTACAGAATGGTCTGAGAATGATCGTGGTGTCTCCTACTGTTTTGGTAAGAAAGTTGTTGAAAGCTTCACCAAGAAGTTCAAGTTCGACTTGATTATCAGGGGACACATGGTTGTTGAAGATGGTTACGAGTTTTTTGCCCGTAAGAAATTGTGTACTGTTTTCAGTGCACCAAACTATTGTGGTGAGTTCAACAATTGGGGTGCGGTTTTGAGTGTTGATCAAAACCTCCTCTGCTCGTTCGAGTTATTGAAACCTAACAAAAAATTGTGATGAGGACATATATCACTTGCCGGGTACCGTTTGAAAAAGGGAGTTTGATTCTGATATCTGAGACAATGCTTTATGCCTGATGTCCTTTATGAGAAAGATGATGCCGCTTTTTATTCTTCGTTTTTATATTTTTTGATTTGATTATTTGATTTATTGATTTATTGATTTTTTGGTTTATTTGTTTTGGTTGGAAACAGCTGGTGACTGCCCCCTCAATGATATGCTACACCAGGGAGTACACATTATGATTGTGTCAATGAACAGCTAATTTTGCGTCGTACTTTTTGATGAGTAGATCTCGGCCATTGTTATAGAGGTTCATTCATAAGGTCATCAGTATATATATACTAGATCCTTGTTTGAACTATCTAGTAGCTGATCATATGGTTCACTTCCCAAAAATTAATGACACGATTGAACCCTTGCCAGCGTATGATGTCTTCTCGTAAAAGGTAAATCGGCCAAACTCCGAGAGTACCCGACATCTCATTCATCTACGCCAATTGGCGAGAAAGGGTCCATTTAAGGAAAATGCACGCTTTAAGGACAAATACGAGATTTTGCGCGCGCGGAAAGCCAACGGACGGACAGCGGCGGTCATCTGCTTAAAAAGACACAAAGCACAAATTTATCCCAGTAGTGGGTAAGTCTTTGGTTGCACGCGCGAGGTGGGGAGATCTTTCACACGACTAGAACGAAGACAAGGCTCAAGATCTTAATTGGGCCGGTACAACTCACTACAAGGCGATGTAGATCGACAGTTGACTCGCTGCATTCCCGGGAGGATGTGTCAAACTAAAATGTCTTTGTCCCGCCAGGGCCCTCGGATTTGCAACACCGTTCTCGCTCTCGAGAACAAGGCACCGACTGCCCGGGACCGGTCAAAAAGTTGTAGAGTACAAGCGACCACCGGCAAAGCCGTGTTGGCCGGGCGAGTCGCTTATTCGCGGGCGATTTTGGCGAAAGTTTAACAAAAGTTGGCGCAAACGGTCTGCGCCACTCTTCCGAATCCGGCCAAGTCCATTTGTCCCGTGTTGCGCTTAACGATTACTGGCGCAGGATTTTCTATGCAGTCAACTTCTGGTTTTTTTGGATGAGGAGAAAAGAATCACAAGAAACACAGCAGCCCACCACTCCAGAAAACTCTTAAACCTCCAATATAAACATCCCGCCAACCAGGCACCACCACAACCCTTAAGCACTCCCCAGGAGAGACTTGCCATCCGCATCTACACAGCCACATATAGCTACACTTTTGCTACACTCTGCTACACGCTCCGATCAAGCTTCAGCCGAGGCTATTCTCCCCCAGTATCACTATTCTGTCACCCCACCTAACTTTTGGGACTTACACATACACTTCAACTCATCGAGCTCTTCATCTACACAACTCCACACGGGTTAAAATCCTGAACAGATAATACCACATCTTCCCAAGATGGAAAACTCTCCTTCAATTTGGGACATATACTCCGCGGCAAAGAAGCTGTTGGCACTTCAGCCTCGTATTGAGAACAGAACGCTAAGAGAGAGTTGTAAGCACACACAGACTGCACACAAGAAGAAGTTCTCCGTTCAACATGGAAACATCAGTATAGACTCGCTCAGTCCAGCAAGTGTCGAATCCAACAAAGTATCTGTCGGCTCAACATGTTCCGGTGACACCGTCGTATCTGCCGCCACTTCCACAACCTCCACATCAACCTCCACACTGGCCGCACCAACGGCGAAACAATCCAATCTGACCAAGGGTCTTCAATCAAAGGCTGCTCAATCACATACCTCTGATGTTAACAACGCCAATGGAGAAATTGACACCGCTTGGAACATGGTGGATGTTGAAAAAGACAACATGACATTTAGCTTTAACGACAAGACAATCAAGCTTGAAAACTTGCACTTCAACAAGTTCTCACAAAAGTCTGGTACCACCTCTGTGCACCCTCAGGAGATTTTGCAGAATAAGCATCAGTACCAGCAAACTCCAGATGGGTCACTTGGTGATGGTGGTATGAACCAACACGTTCATCCTCAACAACTTCTTCAGAAGCAACTTGAAAAGCATCACAATCATTCACAGCAGTTGCAACAACAACAATACCAGATGAATACAAAATCATCATACACCCAGATGGGTCAGTCGCTTCCTACCCAACCACAACCAATCCGCAGAAGTTCACTGTCAAGAAACCCATCATCAGCTTCTCTCTCTACATCAGCTTCCTCTCTTACCAAGAAGAAGGCACCATCAAACACACAGAATGTCGAGTGTTACAACTGTCAGACTCAAAAGACCCCACTTTGGAGACGTGATTCCAATGGAAACACATTATGTAATGCTTGTGGGTTGTTCCAGAAGTTACATGGAACAATGAGACCTCTTTCGCTCAAGACCGATGTCATCAAGAAGAGAAACTCTAGAAGAAACTCACAGTCTGTGAGTCAATGTAAAGAGGCCAAGACTCTTAATAGTCTTGAGAAGAACATTACACTTTACAACATCACACCATCATCATCTTCAAACTCCCCTTCATCATCTGCCTCAACACCAGCAAACTCTGGATCTTCTAACGCCCAACAACAACGCTACAAGAACGTACTCATCCTTCCAAAACCATCTTTAGCCGGCACTTCAATCCCAACAGGTCGCAAACCAAGTACAATCTCTACATCTCGCAAGACTTCAGTGGCATCACCTTATGAATACCAATTTGGTGCCTCACCATCAACATTCACCAACAACACACCATCTCCAATCACTATGCCCTCCCCAGTTTCTCCATCCGTTTCCTCGCATATCTCTACATCACATGGCTCATTACCAATGAATCTCTCCTCCACAAACCTAACGAACAGCTTCAACCAAAAGCGTATCCCACAAATGTTTCAACGTCGTGAGAATAGCGTGGGTAGTAACATGATGTTTACACCAGTAGCGAGTGGGGCCAGTACCGCTGCCACTTCGGGTTCCTTTGTGAATCCTAGCATGTTGACCATTGGCGGTGATGATAATGAGATGGATGTTGATAGTAATGGGATTGGTAACGATTTGGATTGGTTAAAGTTTGATATGGGTGGTTGAGTATTATGCTATGCGCCTTGGGTCTTTTTATTATGGTGTTTGGTCTACATTTGGCAATGTGTCTGTTTGTTCCGCTTTATTTTGGCTGTGGTTTCTGGTATACGAAGTTATCATTTTGTGTCACCTCTCTTCCTCTCAACGACTTGCGGAGTCGTTTCCTATGTTGAATTTTTTCAGATTGGATTACACTCGCTCTCCTACTAGATGGACTTTTTTTTCAACGGGACTTTCCTCCACATGTCCAACACATTGTTCGTGTGCTATTTTTTTGGTTGTCGTGTTTACATCACAACGTCTCGTTATTAATCTCTTACGACTTTACGCTTTCTACCCAGATTTAACATGTAGTTTATGGAAGTTGCTCTGTCCTGAATTTGCGGGGAAGAGTGCTGGCGTCTAGGCCCTTGGTGTGCTCTACCTCGAGAAGGTGAGTACTTACGGTGCCTAGTTGACGTGACTGTACAGCGTACATTCCTTTCTACTCTCTAGACAATACACATTTCTTATCATTCAATCGATACATAATATAACCAAGGGTGAGACAAGTCACCAGGACCCCTATCTAGAACCCTTAGTCGTGAGGCATAAGAATAAAGTGACAAGCAGATCACTTGGAAGTATCAACAACGTAACGACCCAAGATCTTACCCTGCTCCATAAGCTCGTAGACCTCTGGCAACTCGGAAAGTCCGACAACCTTGATTGGAGACTTGACGGCACCTCTAGTGAAGAACTCAATGGCCTCACGAGAGTCAGCTCTGTTACCAACATAGGAACCTCTGATCTGGATGGACTTGATCACATGGGTGAACACCTCAGACTTACAGACGGCGGATGGTGGGAGACCGACAAGGACGACTTTACCACAAGATCTAACAAACTGGGTAGACTGAGAAATGGCAGCATCAGAGACAGACACATTGATAACACCGTGCGGACCACCTTTGGTCTTTTCGATAATCTCTTCAACGAGATCTGGAGAGGTCTTAAAGTCAACAAACGCCTCACAACCAAGCTCCCTAGCAAGAGATTCCTTCTCACCAGCATCGATACCCAAGACTCTGTAACCCATGGCCTTAGCGTACTGAACAGCAAGGGAACCAAGACCACCACCGGCACCGGAAATGGCAACCCACTGACCTGCACGGAGCTCAGCTGTCTTCAAAGCCTTGTACACGGTGATACCAGCACAAAGAATTGGTGCAACACCAGCCAAGTCTGTACCCTGTGGGATCTTGGCAGCCTGGACAGCATCTGCAGTAGCGTATTGCTGGAATGAACCATCGTGGGTGTAACCGGACAAGTCTGCATGTGGACAATTTGGCTCGAATGAGTTCTCACAGTACTCACACGACATACAAGAACCGTTCAACCACTTGATACCAGCCAAGTCACCAACTTTGAAGTTCTTCACCTGGTCACCGACAGCGACAACGACACCGGCACCTTCGTGACCACCAACGAGTGGGAGCTTTGTAGGCAATGGCCAGTCACCCTTCCATGCGTGCAAGTCGGTGTGGCAGACACCAGAGTACTTGACATTGACGAGGATCTCGTTTGGCTTTGGCTTTGGCACAGGGATGTCCTTGTACTCGAGAGGACCATTGTTCTCGTAGAAGATGATGGCCTTTTGAGTCTCTGGGATGCTTGGAGCAGTGGCGAGGCCCCTGATAAACTGTGGTCTGAAGAGTGATCTGGTAGTGGTTCTGAGCATGATTGGTGATTTAAAGGAGGAAGAGAAGACATTAGTGATAATGGGCACAACACAAGGTGGGTGCTAAGGGTGACTTTATACCTGAAGGTGGAGAGTGTGGGGCAATCGGGGAGCCCTTGGCTTGGGCGGAGTGTACTCCAGAACCCCAGAGGGCAGAGTCCAAGGCGAACGGCCATGAGAGAGGGCAACACACAACACAAGAGAGGGGCTCTGATGAAGGTGTGATCTCTCAGTGTGAGCTATTTCCAATCAGGCTGCGCTGAAACTCCGACACTTCTGGGCCAATAGATGAAGTCCAAGGGAGGGGAGCGGACCCTTAGATCACACAATGGGCTTGGGAGAATGCGCGCACTAGCACAATATAGGTAGCTGGCAGCCAAGCTTAAAGAATGAGGGTTCGCTTTCGGCAGAAGCCATCCGAAGTATGAGGGTGCCAATTAATGATTGTTGTTGGAACCTGGCTCTCTGCTTCAGACATCTGTCAGGTAAAACACTTAACGTGAGATGGTGCCACGCAGGTTCCCTGCGTTACCCCATTCCCCCGCATCGCGACGAGCCCACTGTCCTCCATACTCCACACTACAGTAGACAGTCGCAAGGCCTCCGAGTCTCCTACAGATGTAAAACCTTCGGCCACCGTATGTCAACTCGGAGTCTATCCCGTACTTGTGCACATGCGCATGCTCGTTCTCCCCCAGACGTTTTTAGCGTGCCCGGTAAAGCTCAAGATCTGCAAAGCGGGGCAAAGGTGCGCACGCCATCTGTTGGGAAGGTGTGTGACGGGTTGGCCACTCTAGGACAAACCTTGATCAAGCCATCCAAGTGAGCTTGTCCAAGGTTTTGAAAATGTGTTGAGTGCTCGGTTATACGGATATTGTTCTGCAATGTCGGAGTTCGATTAATCTATAAACCAGCTAGATACGGAGTGCGTGCACACAGCATCACTTCTGTCTCTTGACCCAATTGAGAAAACTTGGAACATCGGCAGCAACACTCTTCGAGATCATAGAGTTTTGAAGCCATTTTGGAACATTGCCTCCCGAATCACTGCATGTACACATGATCCACTCAACCTCATCACCAACTTTTCTGATTCTCTCAATAGAACAGTAGACACCCTTTACATGGCCTGTGCTTGTAACTCTATTACTTACCAGTTGGATCACGTAGCCACAATCATTGATATATCCTGGCTCCACAATCATGATGAACTCGTTGAATTCACGGGTCGTCAACGGAGCACCAAGTTCGTACTCAGCCCTGATACTAGCCCATCTCTTCAAATGTGTGTCATCTGCAATCTTGGCAAATTCATCGTAGCTCTCCAAAGGAACTTTATCCCATTTGCTCAAAACATGAATGTAATCCGTCTCATACTCAGTGTGCTTGTAGAGATCAATGACAGAATACTCACCACTCTCAGTCTTATCAGCACCCAATAAATACTTGGCCATCTTGTCAAATGCAAACGTCTTCTCCGCGTGACTTGAGACCCTTGACAGCCAGTATTCACCATTCAAATTAGTGCCATAAGTCGTCACACTTTCTTTAGATCCATCATCGAGCTTGTACGTGTATGTCTTATGCTTCTTCCATGACGACTCGACATTGCCAACCAGTGCGTCTGCGTCCTGCACAAATTGCTTTGGATCAGTCGGAATATCCAACAGTGTGCGAGCCTCTGTTGAAAATTTGAAGACCATTTTGCAATATTAGCGAATATTAATCAACAAAGAATCAATACTAACCTAGAGAAGCTTTCTTTCCTCTGGACATTCTCGACAAACACGAAAACCTGTGGGGCCAGCCCAATTTACCCGTTATGTGTGTCCCCTGGTTATTCGCGTGAGCGGTAAGCGCCACATCACGGTTTGATATCAATAGATTCGGGAGTCTGAACAGTGGTTCTAGACGTCTTCCTTCCAATCACCTCCACAGTACTTGCCCTAATACTTCCCACAAGCTCAGACTTTTTAACCCTCAACATCAAATACTCGCCCTCTACCGGCCCTGTAGAGTATGAGACAAGTCCACCAACAGCAGGGTAACCGTTGGTGGGCCCGACGCAGTATATCAAACGGTGAAGATTTAGACTCCAACGGGTTTCTTGGTCTAGTCGGTTATGGCATCTGCTTAACACGCAGAACGTCCCCAGTTCGATCCTGGGAGAAATCACGTTTCAATTATTTTTTTGATTCTGGAGACCAGAGCGTGGCCGTACCATCTCTTGGAGAATATGCACCAGTCGCACGGGCGCCATGAAAACAAGGACTATGAGTATGACAAACCTCTCTTCTAAATGCTATAGAAAGGAAAGCAACAACTGATTAGTCCCTATCATATGCCATTCTCTTACACACCGCTTCTGCCCAAGGGCTCACACTCTCGGGCGTCGATACTGGAGTTTGATGGAGTACGAATTCTAGCCGATCCTGGTTGGGATGGTGTCTCGGACCTCTCCTACCTCAACGATATCCTCTCCACGATCGATATCATCGTTCTATCACAACCCACAACTGATTTCTGTGGTGCATATGCATGGCTTGCCTTTCATGAACTCAATATCCCCGTGTATGCCACTTTACCCGTGACGAACCTGGGAAGGGTTGCCACAATCGATCTTTATAGAGGCAAGGGAATCATCGGACCAATCGAGGGGACTGAGTACGAACTTAATGACATTGAAGAGGCATTCGATAAAATCATCACTGTTAAGCACTCACAGACAACAGACCTTCGTGCCAAATATGACGGACTCACAATTACAGCTATTAATTCTGGTCATTCTCTCGGTGGTACCATTTGGGTCCTGAACAAAAATTCTGAAAAAGTGGTGTATGCCCCATTGTGGAACCATTCTCGAGACTCTTTCCTCAATGGTGCCGATCTTTTACAAAATCAAGCATTAGCAAGACCATCAGTCATTATTACATCAGCGACGATCGGTTCTCCACTTTCACACAAGAAACGAGTTGAGAAATTCTTAGCCCTCGTTGATGCTACACTTGGAAGAGGTGGAACAGTTTTACTCCCAACAACTATCGGTGGTCGTATCCTTGAACTTGTGCATCTTATCGATGAACATATTCAGAGTGCACCTATCCCTGTACTGCTTGTTGCTCATGCTAAGGCGAGATCGTTGACATATGCTGGAAGCATGCTTGAATGGATGGCACCAGCGGTTATCAAGACGTGGGAGGCAAAGGGACAAGTTCCATTTGATGCTTCAAGGGTGCAAATTATTGATCCAAAGGAGTTACAAGGTATGCCAGGTGCTAAAGTTGTATTCGCCTCTGGTGTAGGATTTGAAAATGGAAGTGAAGCACAAGCTGCGTTATTGGGATTGTGCAGTGATGATAAGACTACAATCTTGTTAACTGAGAGAGCTGATGAAGGTACCATTGGAGGTGATTTGTTTTCCACATGGAGATCAGAGCTTGACTCGAGAGGACAAGCAGCTGAAGAAGGTTTACCTATAGTGCTGCAGAAGCCCCTTCAGATGCAAAGTATTAGAGAAGATCCTCTTAATGGTTATGATTTGACTCAATACCAAGAACTTGTCAAACAAAGAAGAGCTGAGAAGGAAAGATCGAAAAAGGCTAAAGCTGCTGAACAAGTCCAAGCTGCCCAGCTTGAAGAGGAAGATGAATCTGAGTCGGAAGATGAGGATATTCTTGCTAGTGCTACCAAGGAGGAAGACATTCCAATTGATACAGATGTACGTACTGCCAAGGGTCGTGCGCGTATGTTCCCATATATTCCAAACAGGAGTAAAGTGGACGATTACGGTATTGTGATCAATCATGCGGACTATGCAAGAGAGGAGGAGAAAGATGTGAGTAAGTTGAAGAAGAGGGAGCACCACAAGGTGAAGCTTGGTGAAAAGAAGAGATGGAATGAGGCTAAGAAACAAGATGATGTGTCCGATCTTGATGCTCTTCATAATCCATGCAGACGAGTTATTCACGATGTTGTTATAAATTCGAGATGTGCTCTATCATATGTCGACCTTGCTGGTATTGTCGATTTAAGATCCTTAGGATTGATTCTTCCAACTTTGAAGCCAAGAAACATTTTCCTTGCAGCTGACTCGACAGATTCTACCAACAGACCAAAAGTCTCTGCAGCACTGAAGAAACACAACAAATTCGAAGTGATTGATTTGGATGATAACGTTCCACAGACAGCTGAAAACACAGTCCAGTCATTTGACATTCTTCTTGATGACAAGCTCTCTACACAGTTAAAATGGCAGAAGATTGCCGGTGGATTCTCCATTGCACACGTTATTGGTGAAGTCAAGACGAAAGGTGAACTTGAGTCTGAGAAGGATGACGAAAATCAATCAACTGATGTTAAGATGGTGGATGCTTCTACTGCCTCTAATGAGAAAGAGGATGTGAAAATGGAGGATACTACCGAGGAGACGCATGCTAAGGATAAAGATGATCTTGTCTTGGTGCCACTAGAACAACCAACTGGTATGTTTTCAAATATTAGAGCGGCACCTTTGGCAATTGGTGATGTTAGACTTTCTGAGCTTAAGAAGACCTTGTCTGTTGGACATAAGGTTGAATTTAAGGGTGAAGGTACTTTAGTCGTTGATGACATTGTCGCTGTTAGAAAGGTGACAGATGGTGATGTTATCGTGGATGGTGCACCAGGTGAACTGTTTTACGAGGTTAGAAATGTTGTGAGACAGATGTTGGCTTATGTTTAGACTACAAAGATGTTCATCGCACTCGTACGTATTGTAATTTACAACTGCTGTAGCTGCTAAACTATCAAAATACTTGAATCGTAAAACACATTGTTCAGGATATTGATTAAATTATGAATCAAGAATTAGAGTAGAAGACATATATATATATTGACCTCATAATGACATCCAGACACCAATATTAAAATGGTTCCTTGCTTTTTCTTTTTTACGGAGGAAATTGGGTACGACGAGTCAAATTTACATTTTTGATTTATATAAATACAACATAAAATTCTTTTTATTGTAAATTGAAATATGCTAAAATTGACACAAAAAATCCTTATAGAATCCCAGGATTTCCACAGTTTAAATTTTAACTTGTAAAAAGAACCATACCAGCCACAGATGAATTTTTGACTTTTCTTTTAGAGCCAGTTAAAGACCCGCCTAGTTCCACTGTGGCACCGCGGGGCTCCGTCATGCGTGCGCGCTCCAAATGAAAAAATTCGCGGTAGGGATGATCCGAGGGTAGCTTACGAGGGAGGTGCACGTGATGCGAGTCCTCTGTGGCTTTTGCAAGTTCAACCTTTTTGCAAGCGAAGTGCTAAATAGGATTAAACCATGTGTATATTCAGACAACTGTCAATTGTCTTGAAGACTTCTTGCGCAATTTTTAGACTGAGCTGACAACCGAAGCGCGCGATGACCCGATGGCCGATGGACCCATGGGACCATAGGGCCCAATGGCCCACTGTTGCCCTGCCACAGGCATTGGCGGTGGCCACGCCGCAGCGCCGGGAGAAGGTGCGCCGGCCCATCACCGATATATAAACTGCCAGTTGCTTCCGCACGTTCCTAGCCGCCACCAACTTTTAGTAGCACACCACCACACACAATGTCTGTCGAGCAGCGCGCCATCAGCACTATCAAGCTTCTTTCCGTCGACCAGGTCGCTAAGGCCAACTCCGGTCACCCAGGTGCCCCATTGGGTCTTGCCACTGTTGCTCACTTGATCTGGAAGCAGATGAAGGTTACTCCAAACACTCCAGACTGGATCAACAGAGACAGATTTGTTCTCTCTAACGGTCACTCTGTTGCCCTTCTCTACTCCCTTCTCCATCTCTTCGGTTACCCATTGTCCATTGACGATCTTAAGGGATTCCGTCAGTTGGGTTCCCACACCCCAGGTCACCCAGAGGCTGAGACCCCAGGTATCGACGTCACCACTGGTCCATTGGGTCAGGGTATCTCCAACGCTGTTGGTTTGGCCATTGCTCAGAAGCAGTTTGCTGCCAGATACAACAAGCCAAACTTCACCTTGTCTGACAACTACACTTACGCCATCCTCGGTGACGGTTGTTTGCAGGAGGGTGTCGCTTCCGAGGCTTGCTCCCTTGCTGGTCACTTGGAATTGAACAACTTGATTGCCTTCTACGATGACAACCACATCACTATTGACGGTAACACCAACGTCTCCTTCACTGAGGACGTCAACAAGAGATTCGAGGCTTACGGCTGGAACGTTTTGTGGGTCAAGAACGGTAACGAAGATGTCGATGCCATCAACGAGGCCATCGCTGCCGCTAAGAAGTCTAACAAGCCAACTTTGATCAGACTCACCACCATCATTGGTTACGGTTCCTTGCAGCAGGGTACCCACTCTGTCCACGGTGCCCCATTGAAGGCTGACGACATCAAGCAGCTCAAGGAGAAGCTCGGCTTCAACCCAGAGGAGTCCTTCGTTGTCCCACAGGAGGTTTACGACTTCTACCAGAAGGAGACCATTGAGCCAAGTGCCAAGGCTGAGCAGGAGTGGAACGCTCTTTTCAAGAAGTACTCTGCTGAGTACCCAACTGAGGCTGCCGAGATTGAGAGACGTCTCAAGGGTGAGTTGCCAGCCGGCTGGGAATCTAAGTTGCCAGTCTACACCAAGGATGACAAGGCTCTTGCCACTAGAAAGCTCTCCGAGATGCTTTTGGACAACATCTTTGACTACATTCCAGAGCTCATTGGTGGTTCCGCCGATTTGACTGGTTCTAACTTGACCAGATCTAAGGAGGCCACTGACTTCCAGCCAGATGATGCTCCAGCTGAGGGTACTTACGCTGGTCGTTACATCAGATACGGTGTCCGTGAGCACGGTATGGGTGCCATCATGAACGGTATCTCCGCCTACGGTGCCAACTACAAGGCCTACGGTGGTACTTTCCTCAACTTCGTCTCTTACGCCGCTGGTGCCGTCAGACTCTCTGCTTTGTCTGGTCACCCAGTCATCTGGGTTGCTACCCACGACTCCATCGGTCTTGGTGAGGATGGTCCAACTCACCAGCCTATTGAGACTCTTGCTCACCTCAGAGCTATTCCAAACCTTTCTGTTTGGAGACCAGCTGACGGTAACGAGGTTTCTGCCGCTTACAAGGTTGCTCTTAAGTCCAACCACACCCCATCCATCATTGCCCTTTCCAGACAGAACTTGCCACAGTTGGAGGGTTCTTCCATTGAGAAGGCCGCTAGAGGTGGTTACGTGATCCAGGAGGCTAAGGACGCCCAGATCACTCTTGTTGCTACTGGTTCCGAGGTTGAGATTGCCCTTGCCGGTGCTAAGAATCTTGCTGAGCAGGGTGTCACTGCCCGTGTTGTCTCTCTTCCAGACTTCCACACCTTCGACCTCCAGGACAAGGAGTACAGACTCTCTGTCTTCCCAGACGGTGCTCCAGTCATGTCTGTTGAGGTTCTCTCCACTTCTGGCTGGTCTAAGTACGCTCACGAGCAGTTCGGTATTGACAGATTCGGTGCTTCTGGTAAGGCCACTGACATTTACAAGTTCTTCGAGTTCACCGCTGAGGGTGTTGCTAAGAGAGCTTTGAAGACTGTCGAGTTCTACAAGGGTGCTAGAGTCATCTCCCCATTGAACAAGGCCTTCTACTCCGTCCACTAAAGGATTCGATATGAAATGATTGTTTAGTGTTTTCAAATGTTTATATGATTGGTGTTAAACCTCACATTGTAGTTCTTAGCAGGCCATAATTTGTCACTATCAAGCGGATAAATCTACGGCGGCGTGTTCGATGTTCATGCAAACCCAATAATAAATTAAAACATATCTATATCAAGACAAAAATTCAGAAAACAACAATGCAAATAGATAACATCATCTCAGTTGGAGGAACCACGAGCTCCAGCACCTGAGGTGATCAGCTTGAACTGCTCATCAGAGAGCTTGATCTCTGGCAAAGCCTCTTTACCATTCTCGGTTGGTTCTGGCAAGAATCCAATCTTGATCAAGTAAGAAATGTAAACAGCCAACTGCTTGTCGTCAATACCTCTACCAGCAGAGGCATCAATACCAGTCCAAGCAGCATCACTCTTCAACGAGGTACGAGCATTCGTGTCATCCAATTCAGGAGCCTTAGTGTTAGTTGGAAGATCACCAAGGACAAAGTGTAACAATGGATACAAGGCACTCTCCTTGGTACCCTCAACAACAAATCTCTCCAGAGCCTTCTTCCATGTCACGTAGTCAGCTTCCTTCAAGTCGTAGCCGTACTTGGTCAAAGAACCAACAAACTGTGGGAATGTGATACGTGGGTGACCAGTGACTTGAACAACAGCAAGCTCATCAGCTTGTGGCGGATGGAGAGCGGAAGCACAAACAACTCTGGCAACGTGATCAACTGGAACCATGTTGATGGTGTTGTTGATGTTTGGATACAGACCCAACTCAGCGCAGCCCTTCAACATACGGAGCAAGAAGTCATCAGTGTTGGATGAACCAGTGTTGGTCTCACCAGTGACATAACCTGGTCTGATAATGGCACCCTTCAAACCACGCTCACCGGCACGTCTGATGATGTACTCAGCGGCCCACTTGGACTGACCATAACCGGAGCCCAAGCCATAGGCAGAGCCCTGCAAGTCATCAGACTCTGGGATACCATCCTTACCCTCGGACACAAGCTTATCAGAAAGCTCAACAAAGTGGTCAGTGTCCAAAGCAGATGTGGAGGAAACGAAGGAGAAGTACTTTGGCTTACCAGAAGCGGCCATATTCAGCACATTGACTGTACCAACAACATTAGCATTACGGAGCTTCTCATATGGGTACACCCAGTGAACCAAGGCACCGTTATGGACAATGACATCAATAGTCTCCGTTAACGAGGCCCAGGCATCAGTAGAAAGGCCAAACTGCTCCTTGGACAAGTCACCAAGGACAACATCGACATCATCGAACTTCTTGTTGTAGACACCATAGGTCAAAGCTGCCTTCTGAAGTCTCTGAGCACCAGTCTCCTTGTCAGAAGCACGAACATGGGCAAACACCTTGATGTTTGCATCACGGTTGAGCAAGTTGGCAACAATGAAGGAACCGAGGAAACCAGTAGCACCAGTAACAAACACATTGATCTGCTCGTTCTTGGAGAGTGGACCTCTCGACTCATATACTTTCTTCAAAGAGGACTCACTGAGATCCTGAGCGTCCTTGTAGTAGTCGGCAACCTTGACATCCGTCTCAGAAGCGGCTGCAGCAATATCCTCACCGGCTCTGACACGTTCAATCTCCTTAGCAAAAGCCTTGATGGTTGGTGCCTTGAAGATGGTACCCAGTGGCAAGTCAATCACGAGCTCCTTTCTCAATTCAAAGATCATTCTGGTAGCAAGGATAGAGTGACCACCGAGATCAAAGAAGGAGTCCTCCGGGGAAATGGTGGATGGTCTCTGTGGCAAGACAGACAACCAAAGGTCACGGACCTTAGCCTCGGTCTCAGAGAACTGGGAGTCATCTTGATCAGCTGAAGAGTGCTTGGCAACGGCCTCAAGCTGAGCACGGGTTGGGAATGGAAGTTTTGGCTTGTCCACCTTACCGTTAGGGTTCAATGGCAACTTGGTGAATGGAACGATGATGGTTGGGATAGCATAGGAAGCAAGTCTCTTCTTCAAGAAAGCCTTGATATCCTTGATCAAGTGACGGTAACCAACAAGACCAGCAACAATATGATCATCCTTGTCCTCCAAATCGTCAACTGGGGACTTGAAGTTTTCAATTTCGGAGACATCGTTCTTTGGAACAATGTAAGAAATCAAGGTTGGCTCGTTGTTGTGGTCCTTACGAACCAAAGTGATGTTCTCACGGACAAGTGGGTGCTGAGAGATGTTGGTGTCAATCTCGCCGAGCTCGATACGGAAACCACGAATCTTGACCTGGTCATCAGCTCTACCACAACATTCAGTGTTACCATCAGGCAGGTAACGACCCAAATCACCAGTTCTGTAGAGTCTATCTCTTGGACCCTTCCAGAACTCTCTCCATGGCTCACCCTTGTTCAGTTTCTCATCGAGCTCAGCCCACTGCTTACCGTCTGTGTACCAGTTCTCAACAAACTTCTCCTTGTTCAAGTCTGGCAAGCCACGGTATCCCTCGGAGAGACCGGCGGCACGGACATAAATCTCACCAACTTCACCAACACCACATGTCTGAGATCTGTCGTTTCTGTTGACAACGAGCAGTTGGACGTTAAGCATACCTTTACCAGCTGGCATCACATCCTTCTGGGATTCGAGGAAGGTTGGATCAGAAGATCTCGAGGCAACCTCAAAGTAAGAGACAGCTCTTTGAGTTTCAGTAGTACCGTACATGTTAACAATGTTCACGTTCTTGGCCAATGTCTGCAATCTCAAACAGTCTCTCTTGGTCAAAATATCACCAACAAAGAAAGCATGATGCAATGATGGGAACTCGGCAGTGGCCTGGGCAGAGAGAAGCTGTCCCATGGCTGGCGTCAAATGCGTGACAGTGGCACCGTAAGTTGCCATCCATTCGGCGAGCTTACCTGGGGTACCAATGTCATCCGCTGTTGGCACGAGAAGTTGAGCACCAAGGAAGATAGGAGTGAACATATCTCTCTGGATTGGGTCATGGGCAATACCTGAAAGCATGGTGAATTTGTCATTTGAGCTCAAGTTGAAAGTCTTGGCCATCCAATCGAAGTAGTAGGCAAGGGAGAAGTGTCTACCCAAGACACCCTTTGGAAGGCCCTCGGAACCGGAAGTGAACGAAAGGGTTGGGTTAGAGTCAGGACCAACAAGAACACCAGTTGGTGTAGCTGGAACACCGGTGAAGACGTCAGCATCAGAAGCAATACCACCGAGAATGGAACCATCGTCCTGAATCTCGATACCTGGAACAGTAGCAACAACTTCAAGCTCATCCTTGATGTAGTCCTTAACAAGCTGATCCAGCACACCAGCTTTCTTGATGATGATCAGACCTCTTGGCTTGGCAACCTGCAAGTAGATGTTCTGACGAGCTGGTGGGTAAGCTGGATCAATGACGGAGAAAGTGGCACCGGCCTTCAAAGTACCGAGCACGGACACCAGCAAGTCCACAGATCTGGATGAGTAAATCATGACAACATCACCTCTCTTTATACCATTCTGAACCAAATAGTTACCAACAATGTTCGAGGCTTCGTTGATCTGCTTATATGTGAACTCTCTAGCCTTCTTCTCTGGGGTCATGAAGGATGGTGTCTCAATGGCAAGAACACGGTCAGGGTGTTTGGCAGCATTCTCTTGGAAGATATCGTGGATGGCACCTCTGTAACCGGACCAGTCCAAGTTTGATGTAGGATCTGGAAGCACGTCTTTCTGTGTCTTAGTGATAAGACTCACCTTGGTGATCTCGGAGGCAGGTAACTCAATGATGGCAGCAAAGAATTGGTTAAATTGCTCACCCAAAATTGTGATACGTTCCTGTTTATAGAGGAGAGCGTTGTAGTAGATATCATATGAGCCATCGTGGACGAAGATGGAGAGATCCCTAACGGAGCCGTACTCGGAGAGAAGCTGGTGCTCGTTAGCATGCTGGAAACTGAGTCTGAAGAGATGTGGTTTAGTCTCGAGTTTGTTCTCTGACTGGATGGCAGCGGTGAGCTCATCGTAGTCGACAGCCCTGCTGACGTTGTTATTGTAAAGCTCAGTGACCTGCTGGAGAAGCTCAATGAATGTGAACTTTGGGTTGATAGTGAATCTGATGACGAATTCCTTACCACCGTTTGGAGAATCAGTGGAGATGACAATGTCGTCGTCACCTGTGAGTCTGTAGATGAGAGTACCAAAGACAGCGAGGCCGACAGTGAACTGAGTAGCACCGGTTACCTGCGATGCGATGGTTTCAAGATTCGAATTTGAAGGGACCGTGAAGCTCGACTTGGCCTCGATGATCTTGTTATTCGTTGGACGAATGAAGTCGTGTGGCAGCACGGACAATGTTGGACTGCTGAGCAACTCGACCCAATGCTGTAAGTTTGACATGATTTTCGTGAGTTTGTGAGTTGTTTGGATAGCTCTGGCGATTAGAAGAGGAGATGAGTCGAAATTTGTCAAGACTTTTTATCTCGATGGGCTAAATCCCGTCACCGGAGGATGACCGGGCCGGTCGCGCTTGAGTCACACTGGCGGGATTCTGGGGTCCTGTATCGGAGGCAGCATCATCCATACCTGTGTACCTGGAGGTGATGATGAGCTGATTAGGTCTTTTGGGATCACCTATGCGGGAAGAAGGTGAGGGTGAAAGCAGATGGTATTAACCACAGAGCCAGGTCAATGACGTGAAGCGTGCTAGTATCCAATGCAAAGTCTACAATAAGTTAAGAACATAAAAAAATACTCTAGAAGCATAACCAGGTGAGCCAAGCCCACAACTGCACCACTGGAATAGTCTTTTTCATCTCCAAACCATATACCTCTCTTCCTCAATACTTTGTTTAAGGTTGAGTGAGGCTCAACTTACTATCAAGAGGTCGGAAAAAATCCAAACTCACGTGCCTCCCCGGAAGTCAAATACCACAATAACGACTTTTTCGCGAATTCGCGAACCGTGGACGAACCTCTGAACAAGAGTAATGACGATGGAGAGAACCACTTGTCACATGATAAACACCCACCAGATCCTTACCGCCACGTTGATTTGAACCGTTTTGACTGAGTTAAGCCTCGTTGTTTTACTGTTTCGCACTGCACTTGCTTCTTGACCCCAATCCCGGCAGCGGACCACACTTTTCCCACCAAAACACAAACCACACTGTACTCTCTGCTCTCGGTCATATCACTTCACATCATCAACAATGGCACAGAGAAAGCTTCAGCAGGAGATCGATAAGGTCTTCAAGAAGGTCAAAGAGGGCCTAGAAGTCTTTGACATGTACTACGACAAACTTCAGATGTGCGAGTCCCAACCTCAGAAGGAGAAGCTCGAGTCCGACCTTAAGAAGGAAATCAAAAAGCTTCAGAGACAAAGAGACCAAATTAAGAACTGGGCTAGTGGTAACGATGTTAAAGACAAGAAACCTCTTCTTGAGAATAGAAGGATGATTGAAAATGCAATGGAGAGGTTCAAAGAAGTTGAGAAGAATATGAAGACAAAGGCATTCTCGAAAGAAGGTCTCAATATGCAGAGGATTGATCCTAAGCAGAAAGAGAAAGAGGAGACATCGGAGTTCCTTCAATTAATGCTGGATGAGCTCGAGAGACAAAATGAGAAGCATGAGGCCCTGATTGACCAGGTGCAAAGCTCAGGAAAGAAAGGTAAGAGACTGGACAGCTCAAAGCAGTCCGAAGTTGATGATCTCCAGGAAAAGATTGACAGAAATCATTGGCATCAGGAGAAACTTGAACAGATCCTTAGAATGATCGCTAATGACGCTCTTGACTGTGAAAAAGTCAATGAGCTCCAAGAAGATATTCAATATTATGTTGACTCCAACGAAGATGCCGACTTCCTCGAAGACGAATTTTTGTATGAGGACCTCGACTTGGATAACATTGAAGAATCATATGGAACAGTGGGCGAGTTCCCAACAATTCACCAAGACGACTTCATGGAAACAGCTACTGCCAGCAATACACCAAAGAAGAATTCCGTCTCAGGCTCATCAACTCAGAATACCGCACCATCAACAGCAGGCTCTTCCGTGCAGCCTCCACATCCACCTGTTGCTACTCCATCAAAGGTCGCCCCACCACCAGGATCAGCTACGCCATCTAAGAACGTGCTAAATACCCCAGCAACCGCCGTCCCACCAATTGCAATGAACCTCAAACCGGCTTTACCTCAGAAGACAGAATTGAAGTATGCATCGGTAGCCAGTGCAGCCGTTGCCCATTCAAACCACAACACACCGAAGACAGCAAGCGCCATTTTGAACAGTGCGTCTGCCAATGGATCCTCAACATCGCTCAGTAAGTCGGTGCAGCAGTCCCCAGTTGTGCCGCCTCCAGGCCTTGGTGCTCCATCAACGACGACCACTCCTGTCATCTCCTACGCCAACATCAGCAGCAAGGTTCCAGACCTTGTACCAACTCCAATACGGGAGGTTGAAGAGCCAAAGGAAGACGGGTCTGTTGACAGTAAGAGAAACGAGGCAATTGCCAAGTTACTGGGCAGAGAGGCCATTCAGAAGGATGCTACTGGTGATGCAATTGCAGACCTCATTGAGCCATACTCACAAGTGAAGGACTATCTCATGAACCCAGCTCCATTCGAGGAGATTTCCAAGATCCTGGAAACATCGCTGTTGAACTGCCCTGACTCTTTGGACTCTGACAAACCAAGATCATACCGTCCACAGAACCCACATCCAAGCCCAATTCATTACCCACAAGATCCACTGCCTGAACTGTCGTTTACATCAATTGTGTCGAAGCTGGATATCAGCACATTGTTCTTCAACTTCTATTACAACCAAGGTGACTATATTCAGATTCTCAGTGCTCGTGAGCTTGTGAAGAAGGGCTGGCAATTTGACAAAATCTCACAGAAATGGTATCAGGAGGTTGAAGAGATTCAGCCACCAAGTCTAATTGGAGAACAATTGACTGGACCAGAGAAGAGGATTGCATGGAAGTACTTTGATAATGAGGGTGTTTGGTTGCCACGTCGTAAGGATGATTTTGATGTCGAGAAGGTGGAATGGACAACGACGTTTTAACTTTATATTCGCATACAAGAGAACTTCCCTCTTTCACAAGTTGTTATATAGTTTGAGCTTTCATTAATTCATCATGTTTGTTTATTAGATGCGTAGCAGCAGGAAAAAAAATAGATCTATCAATTTGTATCATGACTGAGCAGGCAGACTCTCACATACCGAGCTCCTTCTTCAAAAACTCCTCCGAGAAGTAGGTAACTTGGTCGAAGTTGTACTCGAAACCACTGGTCCCACCATAGTATGGGTCATCAACGATACTCTTAAACTTGTTTCCAGTGTTATATTCACCGAACATCTTGACCTGAGCCCTGCATTTCTTCGGCTTGATGCGCTCCATGTTGAAGATGTTAGACTCATCCATTCCAATCAAGAAGTCAAACTCGTCAAAATGCTTTTCCGTGAGTCTCTGTGCACGGTGGTTCACAGGAACATTGTGCTTGCGGCAAGTAGATGCGGATCTTGAGTCAGGTGTCTCGCCAATGTGATAACCTGATGTGCCAAAGGAGTCGATACGTTCGAAACGGTCAGAGAGACCCTTCGTGTTGACGATATGTGTAAAGACTGCCTCGGCCATTGGTGAGCGACAGATGTTGCCGAGGCAAACAAATGCAACTGCGAATTTCTTGTCAGTGGCCATGATAAAATGAGTCTGTGAGCGAAAGTGGGTATGACACGAGTGCTGTTATCCTGAACGGTGAACTACAAATGTCGTTCCGTTCATGTTGTTTTCCCCAGATCGTTCGCGGTGGCCCGACCAAGTCCTTGATCTGTCAGACTAGTGAAGAAGATATGTGCCCATCTGATTAGTTTATTAATCCAAAATATACTCTTCTTCGCATCACAGTGGACAGATATACTAAGTGGTGCTACATAGTGTGTGATTAGAACGCTTTTGGTATTATCTAGATGCAACTTAGTTCGTCTTCTTCTCACCAATGTGCTCGCCTTCGATTAGAACACTCAAAGCGATACTCAACCAAGTTGGGAACCAACCACAAGTAACCACTAGCAAGGTATGACAATTTAACTCCTTCCAGCTAGAAACGAGCCCTTGGAAAAGACCGAATAAGCCATTTTCAAAGTCTAGTGCGAACAAAAGGGAAAGGATGAATGGATTCGAAATGAGTAGGAGAAGACAGTTTATTGGTTTTGGTGTCTTGTTCTTGATGAATGTGAGTGGCAGGGAGAAAAGTCCCATTGTGAAAGTTAGTGAGAAGTTGAGCACTAGTAGAGACGAGAGAACCGTGCTGAAGAACATGAGTGATATACCACGGAGCAGCGGTTTTATTTCAGGAGCGAGTGTGATGCTAGTGGCGAGTGGGGAAAGAGAGATGATGGCAGAAACAGCAATGAGTGAGTAATTGACCACTGTTGGAACTATTGGCATGAGCGTGAGGATTAAGTAGCCGATAGCTGTTGTTGCAATGAAGTAAAGTGTAGATGACACAGCATATGGAGAGAGATGACGCACTTCATAGCCTGAGCTGATTACTTTATCGAGAGAGCTGAGAATGAATGCAACTGCAAACATAGCTGCTGCAGGAAGGTATGTTCCAATAGACACAAAGTTTCTTGGTGCAAGCAGCATGTAGAAGAAGAAGGACTGGTGGAACTTCTCAAGCAAGTTGTTAACAGAACGGAATACAGCTTCTGGGATACGACCAAAGACGGTAACATCGAAAGGCCCTTCAGTCTCCTTAGCCTTCAGCGTTAGTGCTTGGACTCTCCAGCCTGAGAATGCTTCATTGCCGTGACCCTTTTTCAAGCCAGCCAATGCTAGCTCCGTAATACCGCGAGACAAGATACGGAGACGAGACCAATAGTTGTTGACTCTCAATTCATTCTTGCCAGTACCCTGCAAACTGACTCTTGGGCCCTCATGCTCAGAGACTGAAATAGCAACATTGAGGAGATCGAGATTTGGTAATTGACCATTGACACCTTCGTAGTACAACTCAATATATTCAAAGTTGTCAGATGCTGAAGGGTAGTCCATCATGATGGCAGCTTCTATAGAACCACCCGTCAAATCAAGCGATGTATGATATGCATTGACCCATTCTCTGAGCGAGTGGTCAGGATCTGTTGGGATGACAATTATGATATTTTTGGACCAGACGATCCATCTGTGGAAGTATCTTGCTAATGCTAGGGCAAGTGACATACCGGAGATGTTGAACTCTCCATCACTGTTGAAGTATCCTGCACCGAGCACAATGGCCTCAGTATCATCACCTCTTGGGGCATGGAAGATGGCATAGAGGTTGTCTCCATGCTCACCCTTGTGGATCTCTGTCTTGTAACCCACATCTTCCAACCATGTTCTCATCGTCTCCATGTTTGTCGAGATGTCATCCATTGTAAAGTTTTGAATCTGGGTACGGTATCCTCTCAAGATATTCCATTCTGACTCTCTGAAATATGAGTATGCTTGAGACGGCATCAACGCATTCTCAGAGATGTATGTGTTGCGATATTGTCCATCCATCGGTAACACTGCAAGCCATGACACACCAACAATGGCTAACACGAAGGAGAAAACGGGCAGGAACCGCACGAGCTTGGGCAGGATCCCATGACGGATCACGAAGGTGTATACTGTCTGCAGAAGAGCCATTACCGGATGATATGGAGATCTGCTAGTTGAGAAGGAGAAAGGGCCCTTGAAGTAATGAAATCGTTAACAATTGAGTACGTGTTCGCCCGCGCGCTGGATCTGTAGCGAAAAAACAAACGCACGTGACATTCACGTGACTACTACATGAATATAATACATGATCTACTGATAGCACTGGGCCCCTAAGAAAAAGTGCTTAAGCATACTTGAGTATTTGTGTATGACGAATAAATAAGTAAAGTCCACAAAGGGGACCCAATAAATAATAAATAACTTCGTTTCCTCCTGACAACTGTGTAATCAATCGTGACTGGGGAGGGACAACTTGTGCTCGAACGATTCATTTCTCATCAATCAATCCAAGAACCTCCGGAATCGTGCCCTTGACTGAGACAGCTCCCTGATTAGCATTCTTAGCACCTTCGTCGTGCTTGTTCTTCTCGTACTGCTCCCTGATGGCACTGACCCTAGCTCTCTCCTTCGGTCTGTGGAGACACTCAAAGTAGTCGTCAGCTTGCGGGGTACACTCCACTGGGTGAGTCGTGTCCCTGGACGTGTAGCAGTCCATAAAATTCTGCCAGACAGCGAAGCAGCGTCCAGTACCACCGGAGAAACCGTATCCGGACGACATTGAGACTTTTGATTAGTTCTTTATTGCTTTGTCTGTTGATAAAAGCTGGAAGAAGTGGCATGAGGAAGCATCAACTTTGAAGCGGGGCCGCGGGATTCGCGAAGAATTCGCGCACTACTAACTCACTCATTATATATACATACCAATATATATCAAACAAACTGTTCATTAGACATAATACATTAAGCATCAGCGTCATCGTCAAAGATGTCAGCGAATATGTCTTGCTGGCAAGACTCATAGTCAACAGCAGCACCGTTGTAGACGTTCTCGAAGTTGAAGTAACTTAGTCCATCGAAGAATGGCTTCAGAGCAGACATGGAGGAAATAGACTTGACTCCAATAAGAGCAGGCTTTCGTAAGCCCTTGGATTCAGAAATCTTAGCAAGCAACAGCTTCTTCTCAGAGATATCCTGTGTATCGCCCTCAAACAGTTCATCCTTCAGGGAGATTCTGTCAATCAAGCTGATGATACCAGCGTTCTTGTAGATGGCATTGATTGTATCAATGATGAAGATCCATTCCTGGAAGTCCTCAAACTTCAACACCAGCAACAGGTCAAGTAATTTGGAAGCCTGGAACACGGTACCAATCTCAGCACCTGCACCGCCACGCTCAGCGTGAAGCAAATTCAGGAAGAAGTGCTGTAAGGTTGTGTATATTAGCGTCCAATAGTCATTTAGATGAATCTCAGAAAACTTGAGAACAATAACTCTCAACAAGATGAAGATCTCAGCCATAACAGTGCTAGATCCCTTACTTTGACCCAGCAATACATCGAGCTTGCCAAACAGATCCTTAAGCAGTACAATGTGTTGGTCCTTCTCACTAATTAGCAACAAGTATGAAATGCGTCTGAGTGTCAATCTCTTAAGGAGCTGCTCATCATCGTTCCAGTTGAAAATGTTGGTGTTTGATTGTGTCGACTTGACAATGTACTCCGTAATACGATCACTAGCATCATTACCCATCCACTTTGACACAATAGAATTCCATGTTGACACGTCCCAGATCTTTACGGAGAAGAATTGTGAGTCGTTGAAAACTTCGGATATGAGGAACTTGATACTCTTGGAGGATGGGAAATGGGAAACAAGAGTGTTGAGAAGGTCAAGTTGGTATGACATTATATTTTTGGGGAATTGCTTGGACTTGAACGATGGTGTGAGAAGGGTCACCAGAATCGTGGATACAACTGTGAATTGCTTATCAGCTTCTGGAATGATGTCCTTGATGCGTGGTCCCACAAATTTCATCGTTTTGACAATGTCCTCTTGACCAATGATGATCTCAGATGTGGATCCAATGGTACTCTCCTCTGGGTTCGTCTCCTGCGGAAGAGTTTCGTAGTCGTTGATGCTGGATGAAAGAGCACTGGATATTTCAGCATTTTTGAAATTCAACGAAGTAGGATAAATCTTCAGGAAAAGATCACCGACATCCTTCTTGATCTTTTTCTGTGAGCCAAACTTTGAATGACTGAGCTTTGTCGAGAAGACCGCAATGAACTTGTCAATATTGAGCAATACTGGCTTGTAGGAGTTCAAGTCATCAGACAACGATTTCAAAAAGATCATAGTGTCATTGAAAATGTCCTCCATTAAGTCATCCTGAAGTGAAGAGGTGTATTTGACCAGGAATTCACTAGTCTCGAACATCGTAGGTCTCATCAGCTTTGGATCACGGACAGTTTGATTTAAAAGCTTGAAGATGAATGGAATTGTGAGTTGTGGTCTGGTTCCATCGAGGACTTGCAGTAATTTGAACACTATAGCATCATCATCCTTGTCAACATAGCAAATCACTGTCTTGAGAACTTCAATTGGCTCAAGCTCATAAAGGGACTCCATCAGATGCTTCGACTTGTGTTTCAACTTGAGAGATTGGTATTTGATAGATGCGTTCTCGGAATCGGATGTTGTTCTCAGGAGTTGATCAGAGTTTTTCCAAATGTTGAAACATGTCTTTATTGCTCCTCTGAGACAAGTAGTGAGCATTCGACGGTTCTCATCAGCGACCCCTTCCTCGGATGTTCTTCTGTTATTATCACCGTTGAAGACACCGGCAACTGTAGAGAAGAAGCCCGGATCATGCTGTGTGTTCTTGGTGTTGTTGATTTCGATACTGATGACATAGGTTCTGAACAGTGACAAGACTTCCTCAAGAATAGTCAACAACAACGATATGGATATATCATCTTTGAATTCTGGGTCTGAACCATACAATTCGTCAACTTTCTTGATGATAGTCAGGGCGATTGGCTCGACGAACTTGAAAATGTATTCATCTTGGAACTTCAAAGATGCACTCAAAAGCTCAATCCAAGTACTCAGCAGATCTGGGTTGTTAAACTTGACGAAACTTAGCAGCAAGAAGTCAACAAGGAATGGCTTCCCAGTTGAATCCTCCTTAACAAGCACATCAGTAACCTTGTTATGGGTACTAATTAAGAGCTTTGTCAGTTGTGTCAAATGGTTGAACAACACCACAAACATGATCCCATTCTCATCATCATGGTTACTTTCAAGCACTAACTCCTTAGCCAGCATGAAGATCAAAGTCACATGGTCCTCAAACCAGGACTCAGAGCCATCTAGAAGAAGCTCATACAGTTTTAATACAGCTCCAAAAGTTTTGGCATCAAATGCTCTTGCTTTCACAAACCTCTCCATTTGGAATAGTGTGAAGTCCTTATAAGTAGATACATTCTCATCCTTGTACTCAATCGAGTTAATGACAGTTAACTCCTCTTTAAACAATGGGAGAATTTTCTTCAGATCGATAACGAGCACTTTGTAGAGTACCGAAACATGGTAATCAAAAACAGCGTTATCATCAATGCAGTCGGCAAATTTGGCAGTGATGAGATGGAAGAGCCTGTTAGCGTGTCCCGTGTTGACCACGTTGATGATCCAGTTCTGCAGGACTGTGTAGACGGAACCATTGGCTTCGTCAAGATCATCGAGGATGGCGTGCAGTGGATAATCGAGGATCGATGTGTCCGAGGCATGGGACCAGATGTAATTAAACACGTGAAGTCTGTCACTGAAACTGTTGAGAGAGAGGAGATATGAAGTTATAGCTGCTTCAACGTAGGATGGTGACACCGTGAACGTAAGGGTGTGCAGCGTCTTCACCGCTTCGACCTGATATCTGTTTCCGGAAGTCCTGAGAAGTTCACAAAGCTGGAATACAATCTTCTTGAGCACCTCAATGCGGAGGAATGGTGTGGAGAAGTGTATCTTCGAAAAGAGTTTGGAGACATTGATGATCACGCTGCCCTGAAAGTCGTGCGTCTGAAGTATCTCAACGAGCTTGTCATTACTGTACTTGAGTTCTGGGATGGTGTCAATGATGTTATTCAAGACGGAGATGAACTTTAGAGCAGCTGGTGCATCAATGTTTGAGACGACAATGTCTGTTACGAGTTGAAGAGTTACCAAGCTCAGATCAGCTGATTGGAATGGGAGCTTGAGGACATCTGTGCCAGTGTAATAATCCTGAATCCGCTCTGTGATGTCATCCGTGGTGAGTTCAGTGGCTGACTCAGAAGCGTGTTCAATGGGAAGGTAAGCACGTTGCGGAATAAGATCCATGATTACATTGACAATCTTGAACCAGACTGGTGAATCAGACTTTCTAGACAGAAGCGTAAGCAGTAACAAAGGCAACTGATGAACAATCATTTCCTCCTCCTGAACATTGAAGTTCTGTAGAACAAAGAGCACAAACTCAATATCAGCAGACTCCTTGATCAGTTCTGAATGGAGAGCCGAGTATATCGTCAAAGTCTCAACAGCATCGAATAAAGCGGCACCACTCTTCAAGACATCCTCATATTCATAACTTTTACTCTCAACGGAATTCTGGACAGAGCGGAGGGCGGCGACAAGCAAACTTGGAATGATATCTGAGCTGATTTCCCAGCGATCCATAAGTGCCAACGAGATCTTCAGAGCGTCAATCTTTTGCTCGAACGCTGGTCTCTGGTCATGGTCCCCCGAGAGCAATTTGAGGAGACCATCTAATAGATGCATGGAACCATTAGTCTTGAAAAACTCGAGATGAAGGGCAGATGTCGTCTCTGGTCCAAGAAGCCAGGTCCACACACGTCTGTTGATGGACATATCCTTCTTTAGGATGGCACTGAGAGCGGACATTATTAGGTCACGAAGGTCGTTGGCTGGTGTGAGTCTCTGGAGTACAGTAGAGTCGAGTTGAAGCTTCTTGATAAGTAGATCAAAGAACCCTCTCTGGATGAGAATGTTGTTTGACTTGAGAGCATGAATGAATGCACGGATTACGAGCCCTAATTCTGGTGTGATGAGTGCTTGTTGTTCAGAGGTGAGTTGTTTGCGTAGTTCAGATTTGTAGTATTCCGTTGTGGGTTCTGTATCGTCTGTTGGTTCTGATACCACAAGATTAAGATCTGGCAATTTCTTATTGCACCACACAAGACACCCGAGTCGTCTCTCCTCACTTGTGATGATTATAAGGAATAGAGATTGCCAGAAGAGAGCATCATCATTGAGTTCTGTCTTCAAACTGGCAACCAATGCAAATGAGGCATCAAAGAACTCAGATCTTTCGTCATCTAAAGACGGTATGAGATACGCAAGCAATGGGCGCACAATGGTCTTAAGAGTGTCCGATGGCAAAGTCAAGATGCGTGTCTTGTAGAGATCTATCACCATTGGCTTGATACTGATGGATGCAAACTGCATTAGCGGGAGGATACCGGGGACCCAGAGATCCACCTGCGAGCTAAGGGACTCAATGCCGAGCTCAGTGAAGATGAAGTTGTAGAGTTCGAGCGTCTTGGAGTGCACACCAGACGGGAGGTTCGGTGACAGACATTTGGAGAGAACGATGGAGATTGAGAGACCGTGTGGGATCCAGTGAGGCGTTGTATGCTTCTGTTGGAGAGCCTTGAGTAGCTTTGAAAGGAAGGCGATGTAGTCGGCCCACTCCTCGACGGAGTCGAAGAGAGCGAGTGACCTCTCGATGCCACTGGCGTACTTCTTGTCCTTCGAGTCCATTGATGGGAGGCACAGAGCGGTAAACAATAATAGACAAGTGTAAACAAAGCCAAAAGAGAAGTAAATGTCTTTAGTAAACACGTATAAGCTCGCGCGCAATCGCTTCAGCTCCGAGGTCGTGCGCGAAACCGAAAAACCGCGGGTAATTTTTCTTCTCCTGAGTTCATCTTCGACTTCTCCACAACACTAACTTATCTCTCAAAAACACCATTTCCAGCATAATGTCCGGGTATTCACTAAAGAGGGGACGCTCACCGACACGAGAGAATACACCGAAGACTTTGACTGGTCCCTGGGGACGCAGTGCGCGTGATAACAACATTCGAGGAGCCATCAACTTGCCTACCCTCATCACCGGTGTGCTTACTCCAGAACAGCTCGATGCCTTCCAAATCATTTATCGTATTGAAGAAATCACTCAGAAGATCATTAATAATGACATGGATCCACCTGTAAGAGAATCACGATCTCCATCTCCGCCACCAACGTATGACAACCACGGTAGAAGAACCAATACTAGAGAGCAGAGATACAAGAAATCACTCGAGGATGAAAGACATCATTTAATCGATATAGCTGCCAGAATTGTGCCCAACTACATTGCCCCTACCGACTACAGAAGACCAAAGAGCACAACGGAGAAATACTTCATCCCGGCACTAGACCATCCAGAGATTAACTTTGTCGGTCTTTTGCTCGGTCCGAGAGGTAACACATTGAGAAAGATGCAAGAGGAGACAGGTGCCAGGATCGGTATTAGAGGTAAAGGATCTGTTAAAGAAGGTAAGAACACAAGAAATGATCCGCGTATGTCACATCTTGACGAGCCTTTACACTGCTTGATCACCGCTGACGATGAGGACAAAGTGCAGGCTGGTATCGCTGCATGTAAGGCGATTGTTGACAAGGCTATTACATCCCCAGAGGGGCAGAATGATCTCAAGAGAGGACAGTTGAGAGAGCTTGCCGAGCTTAACGGTACTTTGAGAGAAGATGATGATAGGCCATGCTCCATTTGTGGTCTTCGTGGTCATAAGAGATGGGAGTGTCCTAATAAGGAGAGTTACACTGCTCAGATTGTCTGCCGCTTGTGTGGTAACACTGGCCATTTCGCAAGAGATTGTAAGATGAAGACAGAAGGAGGTAACATGCAGTTGAATGTCGAACAAGAGTTTGATAACATTTTGAATAATATCAACTCTAAAAACTATACACAGGATGAAGCTGCTGGCGACGATGATCGCCACTATCAACCTTCAAAGAAAAGAAACACAGCAGCAGAGTCACCATTCCAGGGCCAGCCAACATCATCATCCATTCAGCCTCCACCAGGTGTTGCAGCTCCTCCTGCTCCTCCGGGTCTTGCTCCTCCACCAGGTCTTTCTGCACCACCTGCACCACCAGGTCTAACACCACCACCAGGTTTGGCACCACCACCAGGTCTTTCTGCACCACCTGCACCACCACCAGGTCTGGCTCCACCTCCACCTCCACCTGGTATGGGTGCCCCACCACCTCCACCACCAGGTTTGGATCTCCCACCTCCACCTCCACCACCGACAACAACAACATCAACCTCAGCAACAACCACGGACAATGCCGACAAGGTTTGATGCTGCTGCTTACGAAGTCTACGATTGTGTTTGAAAAAGAAAAGAAAAAGTCGTACTTTAATGCTATTATCATCTCTATGCAAAAATTAAACCCTTTTGAATTTGTAGACGCTCAAATCTTCCCATCCTGCTTTTCTATTTAGGACCAGCGTCACTGACCAACCCATTTCCTCCATCTTAGAAGCGACAAGCTTCGGCTTGTTACGAGCACAGAAGAGAATGTATGCAATTCCATCACTTGAAAGAATCGAATCCAGATTTGCAAGTAGTCTGTCAGTGACTACCATACCGTCATCGCCTCCCAACAGAGCCAGATCTAACCACTCGTATGCGTCTTCCGAGTCAGGAACAGCTGGTACGTCTTCAGCGGGGACATACGGCGGGTTGAACACAAGTATATCAACGAGATGGGGCCTTATGCTTGTCGTGAGGTCGGATTGTAGCGAGTCGAGGAATAGGGCACCTCCATTCTTCTTGGATGTGTCGAGCGAGGCACGACACGCATGAGGGTTGAGGTCCGTAGTGAGGAAGAGCCCCTGTGGGATAATGTGTTTGTGCATAAAGGAGGTTACTACTCCAGAACCTGTGCCGATCTCCACTACTAATGGTGATTTGAAGTTTGAGTTGATGTAGTCCTTCTCCTCTTCGAGAGAGTCCAGGAGGAGAAACGAGTCCTCTGCCGGCTCGTAGACTTTATCGTAGTCGGCCACAACGTCGGGCGTGGGAAGCATCTGAGGTAGAGAGAGATTAGACACCAAGTGCAGTACTGGATCTCTATCTATAAAGAGTTTAAATAGAGAAAGAGCCCTTGTCCAGAAAAGCCATGAGAAGAGTGAAGTCGCGGCCGGCAGAAACAAGTGCGGAGGACAAAACACAACGGTTTTTAGTCCACTGATACAGAAACACTCACTGAAGGAGCAGCGATAAACTAATCAAAAAATGCAGATCAAGGTCAAAGTACGTGCTACTCATTGGAATGATAACCATGTCCTAGGACTCGCATACTAACTAATGAAATCCACAGACATTGACAGGAAAGGAGGTTCGTACTTTGCCCCCCAGAAGCCAACTCGCAACCAGCACACTAACATGTTTCCATAGATCCCAGTGGATGTCGAGGCCAACGACAAGGTGAGTCACTCAGCCCATTTGCTACCTATTTAACCTACGCTAACATCAACAGATCCTCCGCATTAAGGAAATCATGGAGGAGAAGGAGGGAATTCCACCATCACAGCAGAGACTCATCTACCTAGGAAAGCAGATGTACGTATACTACTCTATTATCTCCCTAGCAAAACAACGCTAACACCCACACAGGAACGACGACGAGACAGTCGAGGCTTACAAATTGGAACCAGGTGCTCAGCTCCATCTCGTGCTAACCCTCCGTGGTGGCTGTCTCTGAGTATTATCTCGGTATATAATGAATGGAGTAGGCCCCTAGCTGCCAATGCTGTACGGGTCACTAAGGGAGTGCGAATAAATGTTTAGGATGATTGGATTTCAACTTTAACTTGAATATACTATTTAATGAAGTAGGATAAACCTTTCCTGTGTTTCGAGAGTTGTTTATCGAGATTGCAAATGGCAGAAGAGAAACATAGGGAGCGCAATAAGGCCCCCGCCGAGCTTCAGATCACCGCCGAGCAGATCCTGCTCGAAGCTTATGAACACAAGAGCGACCCTCTTAACAAGACCAAGGTCAAGATTGCAGATCTTGAAGAGCTCCAAGAGTTCCAAAGAAGGACGAGACAGGGATATGAAGATGCACTGAGGCGTAATAGACTTGATTTTGGCCAATGGATGCGCTATGCACAGTTCGAGATTGATCAAAAGGACCTACGAAGAGCTAGATCTATCTTTGAAAGAGCACTTGAGATTAACCCACATCACGTTCCTTTATGGATCCGTTACATCGACTCAGAGATCAAGACACGAAACATCAACCATGCAAGAAACTTATTCGACCGTGCCGTGACGCTATTACCAAGAGTGGATAAATTATGGTTCCGATATGTCCAGACAGAGGAGATCCTTCAAAACATCAATGGTACACGACATGTCTTTAAGAGATGGATGCAATGGGAACCAGACACACCAGCATGGGATGCTTATGTCAACTTCGAAAAAAGGTATGATGAACTTGACAATGTCAGAAAAATCTACAACCAATACGTCATCATCCATCCAACTCCAGAGACATGGCTCAAATGGACAAGATTCGAAGAAGACTATGGTGAATCCAGCACAGTTAGAGAAGTATTCACAGCTGCAATTGACACACTCCAGAGTGAAAAGCTCATTGCTCAATTTGCTAAATGGGAAGGCTCACAGAAGGAATGGGAGCGTGCTCGTGCCATCTTCAAGTTTGGTCTCATAAAGTTCCCCAAATCAACACTCATCAATGAGGAGCTAACACATTTCGAAAAGCAATATGGTGATAAAGACGGTATTGAGGACTCTATTCTCTTGAAACGCAAACAGAAATACGAATCAGAATTGGAACAGGACCCATTAGATTATGATACGTGGTGGGCATATCTTTCTCTTCTTGATGACTATCCAATTCAGACCCGCCGTGAAGCATTCGAAAATGCAGTCGCTCACACACCGACATCCCTCGAAAAAGTTCATTGGAAGAGATACATATTTCTCTGGATCAAATATGCAATTTTTGAAGAACTATATGGTGACGTTGAGAGCGCCCGTTCGATTTATAAACGAGCCACCAAGATCACCCCGAAACAGTTCACCTTCTCCAAGCTCTGGATATTGTATTCCAACTTCGAGATCAGACATGGTGATTTATCCCAAGCCAGAAAGCTACTAGGATTCAGCATTGGTAAATATCCAAAGCAAAAGACTTTTAGACATTACATCGCCTTGGAGATCAAATTAAAGGAATTTGATCGTGTCAGGAAGATCTATGAGAAGAATGTTGAGACATTCCCTCAGCGTGCTGATGTTTGGATCGAATTTGCAGAATTGGAAAGTGAATTAAATGATTTGGATCGTGCTAGGGCAATCTTTGAGATTGCACTTGATGCCGTCACCACGGGAGAAAATGCCTTAGTGTGGGAAAAATATGTTGAGTTTGAAGTCGACTTGAATGAATATGAGAGGGCAAGAGCTATTTACCAAAAGATGTTGGAGAAGAAACTGGATGATGCTAGGGCATGGATCAAGTGCGCCCTGTTCGAGCTTACTGTGCCCACTGAGAAGCAGATGGCCGATTATCAGAGACAGGTTGAAGAGAGCGGTGATGATGAGTTGGAGTTTGAATTTGCAATAACAGATGAAGCAAAGACGCGTGCAAGAGAGGTCTTCGAAAAGGCATTGAGACACTTCAAGAAAGTTGATGCTAAGGAAAAGCGTGTTGTCATGTTCGAGGCTCTTAAACAGTTTGAATCTACGCACGGTGATGATACCTCTCAGGAAAAACTTGAAAAACGTCTGCCAACTGTGGTCAAGAAGAAGAAGACACTTGAGGATGGTACGATCAAGGAATATTACGATTACATCTTCCCTGATGATCAGAAGATGAGTAAGTTTTTGGAAATGGCTAAGAAGTGGAAGAAACAGTAAGACTGTGTCCTACTGGTTTCTTTTCTAATGATTATGCTTATCTTTAGTGTTCCCCTGTTGTAAGCCCGCCTTAGTCACTAATAGCAGTAGTATAGGAATCCAATGCCTGATGGTACCGTAGGGATTAATCACGAATAAAACTACAGAGTCCACTATGAGACAAAACAGAGTTTTAAAAAAACAATAACTAGCAAAGACTGGTGACTTGCAAGAATTCCCTTTTAGCTAGTGCTTCTCCTGGAAGCTGTCACCGATAACAACGTTAACATCATCAGTCGAAGTAGCATCAAACACCTCAGCCTCGTTTAGAACCTCACTTGGGCCCTTGTAGGTCTTCACACCTTGAATAAACCAACAGATCGTAGCATATGCAAGGACGATGAAGATGATTACCACGGTATAGTTCATGTTTCCAGCAGTTGTTGGGTGGACAGTTGGGAACATTGCTGTGATTGAGACAAAGCAGAGCCACATGATGGCGATGATGTTACAAATGACACCAACGATTCCGAGATTCCATGGTCTCGTCTTTGGCATGCGTGATCTGCCACCAAAGAGCATCATGGTTATTGGGACTAGATAAGCCAACTCGTGACCAATCGTACAAAGGGATAGGATAGTGTTGAAGACAACGTCAGAGGAGAGATAGAGGATGATGATGATCGATTGACCAAGGAAAGAGAAGATCAAAGCTGGGATTGGGACACCCCAACGGTCAGACACCTTGGAGAAAGTCTTTGGGAAAATGAATGCACCATCACGGGCGAACGAAAAGATGGTACGTGAGTTTGAAAGGGTCATACCGTCACCGGCAAAGATTGCACTAATGGCTGGGAGGAGAATAAGTAAAACTGTGACTGGGATGGAGCCGACTTTGTTAAAAACAAGTTGAGTGAATGCGGATCCAGTAGCGGAATCAACAAGACCTGGGATATCGTCCAAGACGGAGCAGATTGCGATGATGAACATAAATCCATAGAGAATGGAGGATGTGATGACGATCATGAGGGCACGAGGGATGATGTTGATGCCAGTCTCTGCCTCCTCAGCCAAATGAGTGACAGAGTCATAACCGGTAAAAGTGTAGGCAGATTGGAGAAGACCAAGAATGAAGACGTATCCGTGGGATGAGAACCCAGTCATGTTGTTGTATTCGGTGAAGATGAACTTACCAGTGTTTCTCTCTGGAGTCTTGGCGAGCAAAGTGATCATGACGGCAAAGACAGAACCAACGTTCAATGCAAAGATGAGCTTGGTAGTTTGGGAGTAGAACTTACTCAAGAAGACATTACAAATGGTGGAAAGACCAATGAACCCAATGGTAACTAGAACGTAGTGGTAACGTTCTGGAATATAGTCTGGGTGCTGTAGGGCAACTGCTGACAACATCTGAACTACACCTTGAAAGAAAGCCGATGAGGCGAATGCGATCTGGGCAAATATGTTGAAGTAACCCGTATACCAGGATGACAAGATCTTTGCCTGTCTCTTGTTGCCAAGCTGGTATGCCCATGAAAGAGGACCTCCGGAGACAGGGTACACTGCAGCGATCTCGGCCATTGAGAGGGCAACGATGATTGTGAAGATGGAGACGATAATATAACCCCATACTAGAGACTGGGCACCACCCATGACTAACGGAGTGGTGAGTGTATTCATGCAAGCTGTTGGAGGTGTGAGGATGTAGACACCATAGGCGACCAACGAAAGAATGGAATGAGAACGCTTGAACTCTTGCTTATATCCTAGCTGCTCGAGCACTGCCTGGTCATCTGGGCCCTTCAGAGCGTGTGACTCCGGGTCTTTGTGGTCATTGCTGTGAAATGAGACCTGCTCCATTGTCTCTGTGTGTATGTGTGTGATAATGGAAGGAGGGAAGCGATGGGTCTAGGGTTATAATGAGGTGCCAGCGGCGATGAGGAAGATTTATAAGTGTGCGCTACAGTTCAGATTTCCGCAGATATCCAGTCCAAGGCAGGCAGTTACTGACCGAAAACGGTGCCAGATTGCGCAGGAAACTGTCTGCTGGGCTTAGGCATAAAGATTATACTGAACCCTGAGCCTTCAAGCGACAAAGTGGCAGCTGATCGGAGTTGCAATTCTAAGAGACGGAAACGGAGACTCGACAGCGGAGTTATCAACGGGCCGCATCTGATAACGATTTTTTTGTCCAACGCCGCCGAAAGTGGGCCAGCGCAAACGAGCCTTTGGTAAAGCCCAATTGGTGTGTTATTCTTTCAGCATTGTTAGTATTTGCATTGGAAATGGCTACAAATACCTATAACGAATGGGTTTCCCAAGAACTCTCCGCTGCTCCATATCTCTCAGGGGCTGAAACTTATCCGCTTGTTGATTAAGAAGTAACAGCCATGGCACAAGCACTAGTCTTCAATCAAACACGGGACAGGGGAATATACGGGGCCTGTGCGCCATACGCCTTTCGTCCCTGATGATGGCCTCGGAAAATTGGCCGTCATACAGAGACTTGTTCTGATTGAACAAGCGGAATTGTCGCTGGATAGGGAAGGCAATTGCGCGCCGATTCCGTGTTGTGTCTTCCTCCCCTTCACAATGGATAACAGAATCATTTGAAGGGTTTATGCAGCGGAGTTTACTCTGTTTGAATGATGAAACAGCTGTTTGACACATAAGATCTGTTGTTGCTTAATTTTGGCTGGATCGTGTGCTGATAAGCTCTTCAGTTCCGGCGGTGAGAACGATACCTATATGGGATTATAGATCGATCTCCACATATCATGGGATGGGTCAATTACATGCTCGCAGCTAGAGAAAGGGGACATGGATAGCAGTGGATCCGCATTACCGTGGGGTTGACGGAGAGGGGGATATCCAGGACAAAAAGAACCCGGCAGGTCATTTAGTGTATTGTGTCTAAGGATGGTCTCATCAATCTCCCCAAGCATTGACGTCTAGTCTTGTGGGTAATGATGACAACTGATCGCCCTATACATAGCTCATCACCAGCTCATAGTATTCAGATAAGGTCCATCACGAGCCTAAACCCCTGGGAACACGAGATACCCACAGCACCCTCCAACACTCTCCTCACACCACCACGAACCATCCACAGAAACCACACTGGACACCACACAACAAGTATCATAACCTCACGTGCCTCGGCCCCCAAGGAGTCGATGGTCGGGCAAAAGCGATGACCTCTGAGGCGGGTAATACCCTCGGAAATGGTTTAAAGTCACCTGACTTTCATCTCACATTGCCGCCACGCCATACAAATCTTAGCCAAAATGCGCCTAATTCGCGGGTCAGCCACGCATGCGAAATTCCGAGGGTTAGCCCCGGGGGGACATCACCCAATGCAGCACTGGAGACAACGCTTTTATAAAAACCGCAGCCGGGGATCAGGAACAAACCACACTTCTACCCTCTACCCTGAGTTTCTCTCGTCAACATTCGACAAACAGTTCGATTGATCTTAACAAGAGTGAGTAATCCCCTCAATGCCCTTCATCGGATGAGCAATTGACTTGCCTTGAGAAGCATCTCGCACTTTGCTCCCCGTGCCCTTCTCATAGCACACGCCACTAACTGAATCCACTGCAGATGTCCCTTTCCAACAAGCTTTCCGTTTCCGACCTCAACGTTGAGGGCAAGCGTGTCTTCATCCGTGTCGACTTCAACGTTCCATTGGATGGCAAGACCATCACCAACAACCAGAGAATTGTTGCTGCCCTCCCAACCATCAAGTATGTCTTGGAGAACAAGCCAAAGGCTGTCATCCTCGCCTCCCACTTGGGTAGACCAAACGGTGAGAAGGTTGACAAGTACTCTCTCAAGCCAGTCTCTGAGGAGCTTGAGAAGTTGCTCGGTAAGCCAGTGACTTTCCTCGATGACTGTGTTGGCGAGTCTGTTGAGTCTGCCGTCAATGCTGCCTCTGACGGTCAGGTGTTCCTCTTGGAGAACCTTCGTTTCCACATTGAGGAGGAAGGTTCCAAGAAGACCTCTGAAGGTAAGATTAAGGCCTCTAAGGAGGATGTTGAGAAGTTCAGAAAGCAGCTCACCTCCCTTGCCGATGTCTACGTCAATGATGCCTTTGGTACCGCTCACAGAGCCCACTCTTCCATGGTTGGTTTCGACCTTCCACAGAGAGCTGCCGGTTTCTTGATGGCCAAGGAATTGACCTACTTTGCCAAGGCCCTCGAGAACCCAGAGAGACCATTCCTTGCCATCCTCGGTGGTGCTAAGGTTTCTGACAAGATTCAGCTTATTGACAACTTGCTTGACAAGGTTAACATTTTGATCATTGGTGGTGGTATGGCTTTCACTTTCAACAAGGTGCTTTACGGTACCAAGATTGGTAAGTCCATCTACGATGCCGAAGGTGCTAAGCTCGTTCCAAAGCTCATTGAGAAGGCCAAGGCCAACAACGTTGAGATTGTCCTCCCAGTTGACTTCACCACCGCTGATGACTTCTCCCCAGACGCCACCGTTGGTTACGCTACCGCTGAGGAGGGTATCCCAGATGACTTGGAGGGTCTTGACAATGGTGAGAAGTCCCGTAAGTTGTTTGCCGATGCCGTCGCCAAGGCCAAGACTATTGTCTGGAACGGTCCACCAGGTGTCTTCGAGTTTGACAAGTTTGCCACTGGTACCAAGTCCCTTCTCGATGCTGCTGTCGCTTCCGCTGAGGCTGGTAACACAGTCATCATTGGTGGTGGTGACACTGCTACTGTTGCTAAGAAGTTCGGTGTCGCTGACAAGCTCTCCCACGTTTCCACCGGTGGTGGTGCCTCCCTCGAGTTGCTTGAGGGTAAGGAGCTCCCAGGTGTCACTTACTTGTCTAACAAGTAAACTATCTATAGTACAATATTGTTTGTAAATGGCCTTGAAGGTTATGAATTGAAATATGTGTATCTGATTACTTTGTTGTAAAATCTTGATGACTTGAAGTGTCAGCACCAATGTTTCTGGCACGCGGTTCAAGCCACTGCATACCAAGTATATCAAAAATCTTCTTCTCACTAAATGATTCCACAAGCTCTTGCTTAATGACTTTACCAGATTGATCTTTTTCAATCTTGAACAAGCCTTGTCCACTTAGTGACATGTTCATCTTGCTGGCCCGAAGTCTAATCTTCTTATTGAATTCATTGTTCCCCGTGAAGTAGATCAAGGCAGCACCGATCTGCTGCCATGGCACAAGTAGGAAATCAACACGCCGAGCTTTCCCCTCAATGGACTCGCCATCAAGTTTTGCATTCCATTCTGGTGTCAAGGCACAACTTCCCAACCATTTGGTCGAAGCAGTGCTTGTCAAGGCACATCTATAATATCCATCCTTCTTGATCTCTTCCATGAATTTGTTTAATATCTTCTGCAGATCATCAATATCTGCATCTTTCTTCGTCACAATGAAATCAATATCTCCACAGTAGTCTGCCCCACGTCTGTAACTGCCACCTATAGTAACTTCCGTCTCTGGTGAAATCTCCTTAAACTTCTTTGTAACATACTCATCATGAAGTTTACACTCTCTTCTCGGAATCTTCTCATTCCACTCATCATAATACTTCAACCCCAGTCTCTGGTTAAGGCTCAAGTCGTCTCTTGCCCTTACATCATCGAGAGTGGTTAACCCTTGCTTAATCCATGTTTGGGCGAACCCATCACCAACACCATAGATTCCCTTGAACAACTTCATCAATCTCAATTCCTTTGACTCATTCAACTGCTTTAAAACTTCAAGAGTATCTGTAGCAGCAATCTCCTCAATCTTTCTCGCAATAGAAGGTCCGACCCCAGGCAGTTTGAGTGCCTCATCATACGAAGTGATGTGATTTTTGGTCCGACTCAATGTATCAATGGCAGTCTTATATGCCTTTTCCTTGAATGGGGATCCCTGGATGTGGCGAGCTTCAGCCATTTGCGAGAGGAGATGAATTGATTTCCAGTTTGGATTGTCAGTTACGATGTCATGATTATGGAGTGCTTCCAAGAGTTGGGATTTTGTCGGTGGGGTTCCAGGGTTTGGAGATGGTGAAGTGTTGGAGTGCTTGCGTTTAAGTGGGGATGGTTGTAAAGAGGTGGATAGATCAATTTTGTAGTTGGTTATGGGTTGTAGTTTGGATTGAGCAACACTGTCAACTAGCCAGTCCTGTGAAAGTATCGGGATCTTCGAGAGGAGAGTGGTGTTATCAGTTGCTGGGAATCCTTGCTCAATAAGTTTCTTTGATACCTGTGTTCCATGTGGTAACACCTTAGTATCAACTAAGACATGTGTAGTGGACGAATCGCCCTCTGCAATGAACCTGGAGGTAATTGAAGCATCATGGTTTCTAGCGAGATTTGACCGAATCTTGGTAATACCAGCACTATTGTTTGGGAGAAGAAGAAAGCGCAAGTTTTGAAAGAGATGAGACATGGGTTCCTGTAACGGTGGGAGAACTAGCTGCTTATCTGCATTTCTGGGCATGGGGCATACGCGAGGTTGTGAGTAGGTACAAAGTTATTGTCCTTCAATGTTTCACCATTGTAAAAGGAGTCGAGCCTAACTGTTAAGCAAAAGACGTTGCTTCAGAATTGATCCATTATGTCTGACATTGCTGGGATAGTGGCCATATCAATTAGATATGATGTTGGTGTTTGGATGTTTGTTTCATTGTAGGGGCTTCGGGAGGATTGAAAAATGGCGTGTCATCATGTTGGTATTAAGTCAATGGAATGTGTATTTAAGTTGTTTAATCTTCAGCCGATATGCTTTTATTATCTGCTAGTGTAATGATTATTGCAGCAGACTTGAATTTATTTATGCAAAAAGTCTTTTGAAGCAGCGTCTGAAAAAGTGAATTTAACAATTATCAAGGACTAGTCTAGATTTTATGCATAGCCGAGCCTTTATTTTTTTGTTTCTTCTCCCTTTCATTAATTGAAGAATCCATGTGAATGCATCCCTTCTCTTTAGGCATAAACCTAAAAATAAAAAACACTTGTATCAAGAGCCAGCTAAACGAATTACTACATTTACCGACAGCCGTGGACCTTATGAGTGTGGCCAAACCCCACACTCACCGTGAAATGCAGCTGTGCAGTTGGACGCGCCAGCGGATATAGACTGACGCACATGAGGTTTCATCTTGCGATAGCGAAAGGCTGACAGCGTCCCCGGGCGCACTAGATCAGCTCATGATCAGCCTTGTGAGCTTTGACAAACGTTGCCGTGTTATGCGGGTCTGCTTGTTAGTGTTTCAGAAATCCGGTGGTGTGGTGTGTAGTGTGTAGTGTGAAGTTCGTAGTTAGTAGTGTGTGGTGTATAGTGTACAGTGTATAGTGTATAGTGTAATTCTCAGTGTGATTGAAGGCTACATCAACACTTCCGGGACAAACTATAGCCTATGTGTGGTGATATCACTTTGTATCAAAGAAGGATTTTCGGTTGTACTCACGCTAAGGTACTGTGGTGCTCGCTGATGCGTGTGGGCTCTTCCAATTTAATTCTCGCTAAAGTTCCATAGGCGGAGCCCTAGCTCTGGAGACAAGGTGAATTGACAGATTCAACCTCCGCGGTCAAAGTTGTCGGCGTGACATCATTCCAGAGTGATAAATTCATATTTCACCATGGTGCATCCGCTCTATCGGAGAAACTGCAGCTGCGAATCGGTGCTGTCTCTTAGTTCTTCCGGCAGGGCTGCCAATGGAACTCGGAAGCGAGACAGGAAGCCAAGCAGGAATTCCTGGCGCAGGACAGGCACCAAGCTGTCAATTTCCTTTCCCCCCTGTCCTGCTTTGCCCTGCCCTCCCCAGCATAAGCTTTCAGGACACAGCATAAGCATGGGCCCACAGGCCCACTTGTGACGGTTTAAAGCGCCCGCCCTGCCAGTGCTTTCCAGCGGCAACGCACCAGTGCAGAGGATCAGACGACGAGGAACGGATAACTAGCAATAATGCTCGCATTTCTTCATTTATGCTCCTTTCACCTGGTTTTTAACCGAGGTGATTCACCCCTTGGACCATCTGGTCCTCTGCCGCCCTCAGGGGTCTGGCCTAGAATCCAGGCTCTTCAGTGACACATTCCCAATGTTAACTATCCATCCAAGGGCCAAAAAGGGTCTTCCTGAGCCCAAACCGACGTGCGCATGCCTTGCACTACAGACACAGACACCGTACACCTCGTTGCGTACGCACTTCGTGCTTTGTGACGTGTCAATAACAAAGTCTCAAACGTAACGTGTGAGTGGTTTGTCATCTGGCGCTGATCTCATCGCGGGAACTGGCGGCGTTCCCAACTGCCTAGCGCGCCCGAGACCTAGCGGGACCTGAGGGGTCTAATTTTTGGTTCTCTGTACTCTCTTTGTTAGTGTGCTTTTCTAGTCCTGCGGGACTGGGTTGCACCTGGGATTTGAAAATTTGAGGGATAGAGGCCTAACTGGTCTAACTGGCCCATCGGGCTTAGAAGGTATCGGGCTTCTTGGGGACTAGGCACCGCCATCGATGGACTGGAGATTGGCACCCCCACCCCCCTACTTTCTGTAAAACTCATCATAGTTTACAACTAAAAACAATCTCAGACAATCTAAAATTTCACCAGTAGAGACGATACTACCAAGGCTCTTGTCTCAACTTGTTCCACCACATAAATTTCACCCGCTGGCCCGGCTGAGCCAGACAACACCAACACCTTTGGGCGTGGGGGTAATATGATAGGCCTAGACTCATCGTAGACTAGCCTGTTGTCTGCTCACGTGATATAGCTAGAGTCGTTTTTCTAACGTTTTTCTAAGAAGCTTACACGGCATCAAAGCAGGAACAAAAGACACGACTTAGTCTAAGACACTCGTCTTTAACTCTGGGGGGCTTGATAACAAAGCATCAAGCACTCAAGCACTAAGTTCCCCGGATTTCGCCGTTACCGATGTGCATTTAGAGGATCCTTAGCTTAGCTGCGGGACCCCCACGCTTCTCACGTCCCCCAGGCGCGCGCGTTAGCCCTGCAAAATCGGGAACTTTGCCACATAGTAAATCACATTGGCACACTCAAATCACCCTGTATTTTATCAAGTCCGACTCTCTCTTTTTCCCCAGAAAACAATGGGGTTACCCACAGGCGACGTTGGGTCACTTGACTCACTTGGCTCACCTGCACGTTTATAAAGAGCCACTCACCCTCAGAACATTTTGCCTTACTGCTACAATTGAGAAAGCTGCTGGGTTCTTTCATTAACTACACCGCCCTTCACAATGCTCAAATACAGACTGGGACAAAGATTGGGTCACGGAGTTGTCTCACAGGCCTCAAAGAGAGCCGTGTTACAACCAGTGCGTCTCATGCACTCTGCTAAACCCACTAATACCAAGTTCCCTCATTTCACAACTACGACTAAATTGATCGCCACTGTTGGAACTGTAGCTTTGGGTCTTGCAGCAAGCTCCACGCTTATCAAGAACGACGACAAGAACACCGCAATCTCATCCGCAACTTCACCATACGATAATGGCTGCACCACAAAGCTCACTGACCTCGACCCACCAACTTATGGTACACTCGAGGACTTCCAACATGCCAAAGATGCTATCATTGCCATTGTTGGCGAAGACAACGTTGCCACTTCTGCCTCTGAGATTGATTACCACTCAGACGCATACTTCAACTCACACCATGCCCTTGATGGCCAAAAACCATACATGGTGGTTTATCCAAAATCTACCGCTGAGGTTTCGGAAATCATGAAAGTCTGTTACAAATATAGCATCCCTACGATCCCATTCGCTGGTGGAACTTCGCTAGAGGGACATTACATCGCCACTACAGGTACACCATGTATCACCCTCGATTTTGCTAAAAACATGAACCATATAATTGAATTGCATAAAGATGACCTCGACGTTGTCGTTCAGCCAGGTGTCGGATGGGAGGATCTAGACGATTATCTCGGTGAGAGAGGACTCCTCTTCGGTCCAGATCCGGGTCCTGGTGCTCTTATTGGTGGTATGATTGCTACTTCATGCTCTGGTACAAATGCTGCTAGATATGGAACTATGAAGGAAAGTGTTGCAGGTTTGACTGTTGTTCTCGCTGATGGTACCATCGTCAAGACAAAGGCAAGACCTAGAAAGAGTTCTGCTGGTTACAACTTGACCGGATTGGTAATTGGTTCTGAAGGTACTCTTGGTATTGTCACTGAGGCTACACTCAAGTTGAACGTTAGACCAAGGGAGGAGACCGTTGCCGTTGTCAGTTTTGATCACATCGAGGAGGCCTCCAAGACTGTCGCTGATATTGTGCAGAGAGGTATTCAGGTCAATGCTGCTGAATTGCTTGATGATAAGATGATGTCTGTCGTCAATGCCTCTGGTCAGACTTCTCGTCATTGGATTGAAAAACCAACATTGTTCTTCAAGATTGGTGGTAATAACCGTGTTGTCCTCTCTGAGCTGGTCTCTGAAGTGCGCCAGATTGCCAAGGATAACAATTCCTCTCATTTCGAGTTTGCCAGAACTAAGGACGAGATTGAAGAATTGTGGGAGGCTAGAAAGATGGCTCTCTGGTCCACCATCAACCAAGGTAAGAGCAAGAACAAGGACATCCAGATCTGGACCACTGATGTTGCTGTTCCAATCTCCAAACTTTGTCAAGTTCTCTCCGAAACTAAAGAGGACATCAATAAATCTGGTCTCACAGGAACACTTGTTGGACACGCTGGTGATGGTAACTTCCACGCCTTCTTGCTCTACACTCCTGAGGAGCGCCCAATCGCTGAGAAACTCGTTGAGAACATGGTGAAGCGTGCCGTGAAGGCCGAAGGTACATGTACCGGTGAACACGGTGTCGGTTACGGTAAGCGTGAATTTTTGCTTGAGGAGCTTGGTCATGAGCCTATTGATATGATGAGAAGAATCAAGATCGCTTTGGATCCAAAGAGATTGCTTAACCCAGATAAGGTGTTCAAGATTGATCCTAACGATAAGGAGCACTGAGAAATATTCAGACATACGAAAAAAAAACATACAAAGGTCATAAAACATTCACATTCATATCGCCGTAGCATGTAGAAATAAGATCAGAAGTCTAACACCAACATACCAGCAATCTCCTCAAGATGTTGGACATCGAGAACATCAGCAGCAGGCTCACCATCTGATGTTGTGGCTTGTACACCGGACTCTCTAGCCTCATTAGCTCTGAGGACCGCTTCACGGATGAATGTCCGTAGGTATTCCGCTGATAGATCGAGTGTTTGTTCGGTGATGCGTGTGTCTTCGTTCTCGAAGATAATGGTCTGCAGGAGACGCGAGAGTGTTGTTTTCGGGATTGATGGTTCTTCCATTTGAGAGATGCGTTAGAGTGAGAGGCTTTTGTCTAGTAGTGATCTGTTCAGTGGTTGTTAGATCAATAACGGTGTCTTAAGTGCAGTTGAGGTCTTGACGCGTCATGTTTTGATCTTTTTATTCGCGTGTTCGCGTGTGTGGGGATGGGACCATGGATGATACCGTCGAGTATTCTTCGGCGTACGCTACTATAAGCCCGGATCTTCGTCATTCATTGGTTCATTCACTCGATATTAAGCCACTTTTAGCGATTATCACGATACCCTCACTCAACAATACCCATATCCAAAACAATCCAATACCCACAGGCAATATCCTTCCCCCGAACACCAACAAGCACTGGCACCCTCAAACCATCACCAGCCTTCAAATCATTGCTAACCATAATATTAATTGGGATGACACAAAAGTTCATGGCACGTTCATAGATGCCCTCTTGTATCTCGTAGTTCGCAGGGACACGACTCATCAGCTCGACCCTTCCAAGTTTTGTCTCCCTGTTTAGTTGGATCGATGGTGTTGATTTGACAATCGTTTCAAGTTTTGTAGAGTTCTCGGGACGTGCACCGAGTTTGAAGTTGGTGATGGGCAGTTGTGCAGTGGAGAAGGTCGTTTGTGGTGGTGCTTTTGGTGAGGAGAGCGTTATTTGTACTTCAGAGTCTAGTGGGTTTTGGAATGTGAGGACGTATGTGATTGTGGACCCGGAACATTGTGGTGTTTGATGAGTCGGATGTGGATGAATTGTAATAGTCGGAAGGAAATCAATAGAGTTGGAAAGCTTATAGAACTTGACTGAAGTCGGGTCATGATCAGGTTTCATCAGGGATGTGCGGCATGCCTTGCATCGTTTGGAGTGCTTTACACGAAGCTTTGTAGACACTGGATATACTTTTCCAGATTTGGCAAATGTCGGAACAGGATGGATCAACGCATTGTCATATTTGATAGTATCACTGTTTGAATTGAGTCTTGACCTCACCTTAGCTGCCTCCTGATCAGCATCAAGATCGAATGGTTTGACAGTAGAGCGGCGAATAAAATCCGGTATAGCTGAATCTTTTATTTTCAGTTCGGCACATTGCTTAAGGATAGCCTTGTGTATATCAATGTGTCCATCCTGGATCTGCTTGCTCTGAATGTAGAATTTCTCCAAATCTGAAAACATCTGTATTTGATCGAGCTCATTAACTTCATTCTTCACCACTCTCGCCAGTGACCTTGGTTTTTCGAGCACAGCAGAGTCATATGTATAGTCACACAGGGTACACTTGAAATGGTATGACTTGCCCATCTCTGAGCTTTTTGATGATACAACGATGTTAGATCGACATAGGGGACAATCAAAGCAATTTCTGGAACAGAAGGAATGTTCCGGTTTCATTTCATGCATGCATCGTGGACAGAACTTGGTAACGACTTCAATCTCAGTGCATTTGCGACATTTGATAGCTTGACATTCTTGACAGAAGTTGAGAAAGGAGAGCGGATGCCATGTGTGATGATCGATGATTGTGGTGGGGAAGACCGTGAGTTCGAGATCGGAGGGATCCTTAACGACGAGGGGCACTTTTTCTGAACAGGGACAAAACAGTCGCACTGCTAGGGTGGCCATTGACGAGGAGGTTGCTAATGATTGGTCTTTATGAAGACAATGTGATTGTATGATAGGGAAGGATTAGTGCTCTTAAGATCCAAGACGCGTAGATTCGCGTCAGACCAGAAAGGGAAAAAAAAAAAAAAACAAAGACTGACCGAGCTACAATACTAGACAAAGAGATATCAAATACTCTTGGGAGAGGCCAGGGATAAAACCAAACGGGCGCAATCATGGGTGCCACGTCTTCAAAATTGTTGGATTCCCTCACTGAGGGCACAAATTGTGAGTATCTGTGGATTGTTTTTCCCTGGCGGACGATACTAATATCGCAACAGTCGACTCGGAGGAAATTGATAGATTACGCAAGCGTTTTATGAAGCTTGATAAGGACAGTTCTGGTACGATATCTAAAGACGAGTTTTTGTCGATTCCAGGTGTGAGCTCTAACCCATTGGCTTCGAGACTTATTGAGACTTTTGATAAGGATGGCTCCGGAGACGTTGATTTCCAGGAGTTCATTGCCGGGCTGAGTATCTTCTCCACTAAGGGACTCAAGGAAGACAAACTCAGGTTTGCCTTTGAGATTTACGATATGGACAAGGACGGATTTATCTCCAATGGTGAATTATTTCTCGTACTCAAGATGATGGTGGGGAAGAATTTAGATGCGGACCAGTTGCAGCAGATTGTGGACCGTACCATCATGGAGAATGACAACGATGGCGATGGACGTCTCAGCTTTGAGGAGTTCAAGCACGCGGTAGAGGACACGGAAGTTGCGCAGTCGATGACATTGCAGAGTTTCTGATGGGTATTTGTTTGTTTTTATACAGTTGAAATTACGATGCTTTTATGATAGATGCGAGTGTATTGGTGTAGTGTTGTTCTCTTTTTACTAAGATGAACCCTCTAGTCCTAGACCTGCCAGACCTAACCGCAAGCGGGACTAGATTTAAAACCAGGGGGGCGGTCTAAGACTTTAATGCAGGCGCGCTGGACTCGTAAGACTCAGAACCGAATCTCGGATTTATAGGCCCGTTTCGGTGTTGTCATGGAGACGCGCAAAAATTTAGGAGAAAGCAATAGCACTTTTGGAATTTTGTTGCCCGCTAGAGGTAAGCCTCGGTGTGCTGCCTGTGCTAAGGAGAAGGGAGGGGAAGAAGCAGGGTCTTTGCTGATAACCGATAGAGCGGTACCGTGGCACTCTGGAGCTGTGGCACTGTGTGCTTTCCCCGCCCAGACCCAAGGAAACGGCCTAGCAGACCCAGCAGGCCCAGCGGACCCAGCAAGGCCACGCGAATTCGGGTCGGGGCTCGTATCTGTGCAAAAGTAGGTTTCGTAAATGCCGAGTTTGCGCGCTAGGCGGCGAGGCCGAGAGCAGCTCGCGACTTACGGCTTACGGGACGCTGCGCCAAAAGCCCCAGTTTGTGGATCTTTTATGCCCCAGTCGGCCCGCTGCGAGCGAACAACCCGTGTTGGGCCTCCTCCCCCAGGTCCCGGCCACACCCGGGAGAGTTAGTCCCCGGCATGTGTCTCCACTATTCTCTTGTATGCTCTTATCAGCTCTAGTCAGCTCAGTTCAGCTTTCCCTCCTGTGGGTGCTTTTGCCACAGGGCCCGACTGTGGTGCACCTCGAGGCGCCGCCCGCCCCGCGGTGTGGTTTCATATCATGTACTCGGTGTAAGACGATGAAACGCCAGAGGGCTCTCGGGACGCGCCCAAGCACAGTCGCATGCCTTCAGACGTAGCAGACGCCCACATACGGCGAAGAACGAGCTGCTCGCGGTCGGCATCCACCGGCTTTCTCGACGTCTCCCATAAATACCCTCATCGCCGCCATCAACACCTCTTGTCCACATACATCGCGGAGCCTCCAGTTGACCCTCTGCCCTCTACCCTCTACCCTCTGCCCACCGCTGCCTGTGCTTTAATCCCGCCTCTCCGCCTTTAAGGCCTTCCCATCAACGCGCAAGCTCGATCCCAGTCTAGTTCCGCTCCTGTCATCGATCACTGGTGTCTTGTCTACTGCCTCTTCAGGGCTACACCTTTTTTGGACACAAGAACTCCAGTCGCTCTCTACTCGGATCTGATCTACATACATCACACTTCTCCCTGGGGCCTAACTCTCGTTTCCTCAACATCAACCCCCACAGACTATCATCTCTTCATCCCCCCACTCCCTCACTCACATCGTTTGTATCACATTCTCTAACCACACTGAATACCGGTGATACAAACTTACTTACTTACTCACCCACCCAACAACCCACCAATTTAACCTCCCATATCACACTCAATAACCTATACTCCACACATACCTCCCCGGCAGATCTGCAATGGCAACCAACCCATCTTCACAATCAGATGACCTCCAGATCCCTCAGTCCAAGCTCACAGCCTTCCTGCCACCAGACTTCCCACGAGTTTATGAGGATGGCCGAGTGCCCCTCAGAGTGCAAGTCGCCGACGATAGAAGAGTACTCCACACTGTGCTCACAAAGCCCAAAAAGGGCATCTACATGTGCTCACATTGCAACGTCCGCTTCTCGAGCTTCGGACCCTTACTGGATCACATCGATGCAAACGACATCAAGAGACCACATACTTGCACCTACGATGACTGTCCTTGGAAAATCGTCGGCTTCACAAAGCAGCGGCAGCTCAACCGTCATCTCAAATCGGTGCATCTGGACAGGAATGAATACCAATGTAACGTCCCCGGCTGTGGCAAGTTTTTTGGCCGAATTGATCTTCTCAACAGACACACCAAATCTATCCATGATAACAAGAACTCCCGCTTTAACCTTCGACTCGAAGCGCAGAGGCGCTCATCCACAACCTCCACAGGGTCCACCGCCACTTCATCCACAACTGCATACATCGACTCACCAATGTCTTCAGTCGTTGGTAGTCGGATAACAAGTCCAGATCTATCACGTGAGACAATCACAATCGAGCAAAGCCCGAATATAGAACCAACAACAGAGCAACAGCTCTCGCATGGACAATCACCTTCATCCACCTCCACCAACGCTACTCTCAATCTCAATAGGAGAGAGCATGACCCTTCGTCTGGTCAGAGTCAGCAGCAACAAGGATCAGAACCTTCAAACAAGTATAAGCACACCATTCAGTTCCTCACTGACAACGATCCGAATTAGTCAGTGTCGCGCTGATTCAATGGTACAGAGCTGCGCTCTTTCTTTGCCTTACACCACTTCCTCGCTCTTTCATAAATGCATACTGCAAGCAAACAAACCTAGAATGACATTCATACATCAATGACTCGCTCGTTTGTTTGCTTGCACTTACCGCCCCACCTATAATTTGTTAATCACAGAAAAAAAAGTACAACGATCTGATCAACTAACATGCAATATCGATTGTAATACTACACACAACCGTCTACATCCAACGGTGCCTACGGCTAATGTCAAAAAGGATTTATATAATCATGCAATCAACGATCCTTTCAATTTCGTATTTACAAACCTACTTCTTCTCTTCGCCATCCTGTTTAGCAACTCTCTCAACCGCCTTCGTTTCGACAACCTTACCAGCGTCATACACCCACAGCTTCTCCAACACCCTCTCATCAAAAACGAGCTCCTGAGTCCATTCACTACCCTTCTCTTGACTATTCTTAACCCATTTCTTTGGCCAGTCCTCCTCCTCGTCCTTAGCCCAATCGACATCATCCACAACGAATCTCGATCTCATATTCTCTACAACGGCACACGCGGCACGACCATACTCATCAGCACGCTCCCTCGTGTTGTAGAATCTCCAAATACGCCATGGCATTTGCAGGAACCCAAGGAGATGATACACTGGGATCACGAGAATTGGTTGTTGGAAAACAGCAGTCACGCCATTGGCGCCCTTGATAGGGCCCGAAGTTGGAAGTTCAGGGGCGTACAGAGCTGTAGAGTACTCGGACGGATCGATGAATGGTTTCGGAATAGGAAGAGGCTTTTCCTCGTCTTCATCATTTTCACCCTCTGAAGATGAATTCTCAGGTTCGGTGATTGCAGAGGTGTTTGTGTCACCAGCGATTGCCTCTGTCGACTCTGCTGTCTCTGTTGTCTCTGTTGTCTCTGATGTCACCTCAGTGGTGGTGCCAATCGTCGTATCAAGGGATTCAGCTGGCTTGACAATCTCATCAAGCGCCTGGACAGTAGGTGCCACCACAACATCCTCTGTGTTTGGCTTCTCAGCAGCTTGTAAATTTGAGGAGTCAGATGACTTATCCTCGGTCTTAGTGGATTCGGAGAGATCGTCGTGGTCCAATGGCTTCTCGAGCGGACCTAACAGGCCCTCGTGTAACCCATGGAGATATTCCTTGTATGCACCTCTTCCGATACAGATGACACCACCATGGGCAGTTCCGTCACTTACAAAGGAGTCCTCATTGATGATGTCACTGTTGATCCATTGCTCGTTTTTGTAGTAAGTTCCAAGAAGCTTCTTATAGTCAAACTCCGCGGCATTCATCTTTTCTAGTTCCTCGTTGGTCAATTTCTTACTTTGAGATCTCGTAAACCAACCTTTCACCTTATTGTACCACTTCTTGGCATCTTCAGCAGCTTTCCTCTTCTGCTCATTCTCCAAGTACTCCTTACGAACCGCTCTAACATCAGCAGCGACAAGAGAACGAATAACACCTTGTCTGTTCTCTGACTTGATCTCGAAATCAACACCACCAGCATTAAGCACAGGCTTCACATACCGTCTAAACACGGATAAACTCTCATCCAGGTAATCATTTGGTGGAGGAGCCACGTAAACCATCACTTTTCTAGCAGTGACGTTTGGTGGAAGGGGGACTTTTCCCAAGTGTTCAACACGAGTCATCCATTTCTTACGTGCTTGCTTCATTTGATACCGATCATATGCATAGCCACCAACACCAACGGACACGACTGTCCAGAAGATCATCCAGTTACGTGATGGAAGACGGATTGGAGGCAGACCCATGGCCTTAAACGCTGGGTTCGTATAGCCTGGCTTCTTCAATGGCTTAGTGGAAGCTTCTCCAACTGGCGTGGTCTTTGGAGCTTCTGCACCCATTGATGACGGTGGAATCTCGGCCTTGGCAGCCGATGACGGTTGCTCAGGCAAAGATGATGGTTTGTCAGCCATTGATAACGAGCTCAGATATCGATCTCTGCTGTAAAACAGCATCTCCAGATCGATATACACACAGATGCATCCTCTCTTACAACTTTCGCCCGCGATGGGTGCGGGTAGTGTGGCCCCTACAGATATTCCAAAAATCTCGCACACACCCGAACACCCCTTCCATATCCGTTCCACGTCAACAAAAAAAGCGGACGAGGCTGGACTGCCTGACAACGTAAGAGGGTAAATAAGTACGCCACTGACCGCATCTTTAACATTTGTCTTTGCCGTTTCCACACAGCAAGAGGCCCACCAGACATATCTAGTGGTACATTCACCCCGATACAACACCATCCGGCTCAAAACACGCCACAGAAAACCTTAGAGCCATTGCAGTACCGCCGGTTATCACTCGTGACAGGCCGCTCTCTATAGCTCTACACTCGCTTCCACCACAAGATCACATGGGAAACGCCCCCTCCCACGAAAAGAAGAACATCCACAGAGCCTCAGACGTGGACAACATTGCAAATCCGACATCCTCGGACTCTCCATCTAACCAGAACTCGCTTTCCCCACAGACTTCCTTGCAGCATCCACTGCTCAACCCCTCCATTTCTTTCATCAAGACCACCCCAGTATCATCAACATCCACCACAATAATGGCGCAGAACGTCTCCCCAACTGATACCACTGAACAGAACATCCAGGAGCCACTGCCGAGCTCGATCTCCACGCAAGACGTGACGATGTCAGGCACCGGCCAATCCAAGGTGGATCTTACGTCGGCCCCTTCGGCCATGAGTATTGATGGTGACTACCAAGGAGAGCAACATAACACAGAGCCTCAAGCTCCTCCAAGACGCAGGTCCACTTTGATTCTCACTGATGATCCAGACTATGAGAAACTTAAGCTCACAAAGGCTTCAGAGTCATCGACTCCTAGTCAAGGCGTGACCGATGACAGTGCCTCCCAGGTTGATAAGCTCGATGTTGGTGGCTCAGGTAACTCTAACGTCATCGACAACACAGTACCAGTTGATATCCAATGGTCACAAGGTGGTGAAAATGTGTTCATCACAGGTTCTTTCACAGGTTGGAGAAAAATGATTAAGCTGGTGAAGGGACCTGATGACAAGTTCTCCATCAAGCTTAGACTACCAGTTGGTACGCATCGCTTCAGATTCATTGTTGATAATGAGCTAAGATTCTCTGATTATTTGCCAACAGCTACGGATCAAATGGGTAATTTTGTCAACTACATTGAGATTCAACCGCCAGAGTCATCTCAGATTATTCCGGATCAACCAACAGAAACAGAACAAGCTGCTTCGAAGAAAACGGATAGAGTCGACACAAGAATTCGTCTAACTAATGATGATGATGATATGGGTAACGGATATTCACGCTTCCACGAAGTTCATCGTCTTACTCCAAAGCTAAATTACGTGCGTGACATCCCAGCCATATTCACTGATCCATCCGTGATGGAACAGTACTACAACACCCTTGACAACAACCAAAACCAGAATCAAAACCAATCCTGGCTCACACCACCACAGCTACCACCACACTTGGAATCCGTCATTTTGAACAACTACTCCAATGCCGACAAGAGCAATTCCTCTGGTGCCCTGCCCATCCCTAACCATGTGGTGCTGAACCACTTGGCAACCACAAGTATCAAACACAACACATTGGCGGTTGCCTCAGTAGTGAGATACAAGAGAAAGTACGTAACTCAGGTGCTATATGCCCCTCTGCAGTGAAATCGGTTTCTTTACATCTCTACGAAGGCTATGTTTGGGATGTTCCCAAAATAAAGGAAAATATTAAAACAAGATGAGAATGAATGCGATAAGCAGATTAGATTAACGAATTATGCAAGCGTGAAACGTAGATGTCATAGCGAAGATGAGTCAGATTCAACTGATCCAGAGCTTTGAAGACGAAGCGGAGCACCAAGTCCTTGTGGAATAGCAATGTCATGATCTGAGTTAGTGGTCGTGGCACCACTAAGTGAGCGTCTCGCCGTACCGGGCTTTAGGCTCCTAGAAGTCAAGGATTGTCTCTTTTTCGAGGAATCAATAGCATTTTCCAGTTCGGAGATACTCTGATCAATAATGGATTCGTCTTGGATTGTGTCCTTGGATGCCATGTCGAGGTCATCGGTGTACTTGGCCAAGTCATTCATGTTGACGTCGGAGTCATCATCAAGGAGAGCTGACATATCAGGAACATCCCACCTCACCTTCTTCAGCTGCTTGTGCTTAACCTTCGGCACAGGTGAGCTTCCCTTCGTGATTTTTGATCCATTCGTTGGTGGACGAGCAACTGAAAGACGTTGTGATGGCGAGTGTTTGAACGGGGATGATGGCCTTGGACGGGCAACTCTTCTGATAGGGGATGTGGGGATCTTTATCTCAGAGGAGACGTCTTTCTGGCGTTCTGCTGCAAACTGCTCAAACTTGTGGTCAATACTCAGAAGCTCATCTATACACTTGTCAAAGCCGGTATAGAAATCTTGAATTGATAGTTGGAGCTCTCCCTTCATCAGACCTATATCCGTCGATGAGGTGTTCAAGTGCTCCAAATGCGTTATAAGTTGAATGAGATTCGTACTGGTAAATTTGAAATTGAATTGAAACATCTCGGACGAAACGACTTTGTCATGGAGCACAGATGCGTTGAAAAGAATGGTCTTCTCCAGTGAATCTTTGATGAGTGAGACCATTGAGTCCAGAGTTAGCTTGTCATAGTCAGACCAGCTCTCAAGCTCACTGAGTTTGCGGATCGCACCATTGGTGGAGCTTGTCATGATATGGTCAATTTCTGATTCTTCCTGGTAAAGAGATTCCAGTTCAGCAATCTTAGTAGCAAGTTTATCAGCCAAACCTGACAAGTGGTCATGTGCCTCCTCAAATTGAGGCAGTGGATGTTGTAAACCGCTAAAAGTTGCCAAAAAGCTTATAAGCTCAACACGTTGTTGCAAAAGAATTTGACGCTTGCAGAGAATGAGAGACTTCTTCAACTTCAGAGTTTCAAACTTCTTGGTGTTGAGATTTTGCTTGAGACCATCAACAAATTCCAAGATACCGATAGAAACACGTTCTCTCTTTTGCTTGTAGCGATCAAGTTCTTGTTTGAGCTTCGTAGCTTCTCTCAATCTCAACTCTTCAATTTCCTGTTTTTGTTCTGTGATCATCTTCAAGTATGACCCAACATGACGATTTAAACTGTGCTGGTTTCTGACAACTTTCGTCTTGATCTCCTTAGCTCTGTTAGCATATTTCAATGTGTTTAACGTCTCATCGTAGTGCAGAGATGACGGACTAATACAGACAATCATCACTGTTTTGCAATTACCACCAAGTGAGAACTTCAACAATCGTGTTAACTTCGAGTCTCTATAGGGCACATGGTTTCTTCTTCTCGCGTCACATAATGCATTGATGCAGTTTCCCAAGGCAAGGAGGGATTTGTTGATATTTGCACCTTCTTGAAGACGGCCACCACGGTTCCTTGTTGCTGCCGCTCTTTCACTTCCTGCCAAATCGATGATAGAGAGCGTAGCAAATGTGTGATCTTCTTTGATATCTGCAGTCCTGTTCTTTTGAGTTACATTGATCTGAAGAACAGCGTGTGATCTGGACGATGTGGCATTCGCCTCTGTTGGAGAGCTCGTTCTGTTCCTGTTACCAACAATGATCATATCCATAACGTCCTCAACGGACTGTGGTCTATGCGTGGACAAGTTGGAGACCGTGATGCGTTTGTTGGCATCCTCTCTCAAAGTGAGAAGTTTACCTCCGTTGTCTGGTTGCATCAAGTCCCTGATGGTCTCGTTATAGATTTCTAGGTATGAAAGCGAGACGTCAACATGCTTGGTGTCTTGTAACTCCTCTATCCTCTCGAAGAGCTCCTTCATGGTCAAGAAGATGATTCCTGGCTGATCGACGGTTCCACTGATCGTGTGTGTCTTACCGCAACCTGTGGCACCATATGCAAACACCGTTGAGTTAAAACCATCAAGAACACTATCCAATAGTGGCCTGGTAGTGTTATGGTACACGTCCTGTTGTGTAGTATCCTCATCAAAGAGACGATCAAAGACAAACCTATGCTCTTTGAACCTTGTCGTGTGCTTGCCATGTGGAAAGACATTCCGGGACATCTTTGCCAATGGGTTGTTATCTGGAGGATCAAAGATCAACATGCGATCATCAACGACATCAACGATCTTGCGGATCCCCTTTGGAGCATATCGTTTCGGAGCATATAGGTTCTCCTTGTTCGCCTCCACTGTGTCGATCAAGGCACCGTCTCCAAGGAAAATGTTGTCATCCTTCTTTACTACCAGATGGGCAGCCTCCGTAGTGGTGAAGGGCCGTACCCTAACAGCAACTGTGATAGATGACTCTCTTTCAGTGGACATTATCGGTTGATTAGCGGTGTGTGGTGGTTTTCAAACCGCTCAAGCTGGGGAAGGTTGTTGGGGTGGATTCCTGCGCGTTTGGTGGCTATAATTGGATGATGCGCTGTGATAAAGTTGACAGTTGAGAGCAGTTATATGATGGTGATGTAGTCAGGTAATGGGATGAGTCGTTATCGGTACTCAGACTGGTATGATCCGTGGTTTAGAGATACGTGTTCCATGATTGAACCCTCATCGCGTTCTTTCTTTGATGATCCTCCGCGACAGACACGCGAAATCAAAACAAACAAACAAACAGGAATACACCGAATGGTGACACACATCCCAGGTACGTAGCTTGAAACATCTGGTTCCGATCAGTATTTATTTATCCATAGGGCTCAAACTCCCTGAGAGTTGATGTTGCCTGACATGTCTGTGTCGATTGATGGGGATTACAACTTAGGATCGGATGCTGCTACCAGGGCAACAGTTGAACCCAACTCCATCAAAAGATAGATCACAGACGCACAGAGGAGGAAGGAACAACACACAGCAAAGGTTATGACTCACCATATCTATTATAGAGATATATACCATATGAAAGTTGTTCTCACCTACAGATAAAATGCTGCTGTCGTAGAGCATGAGACAGTGGCATCATGGTAATCTCCATGCCCAGCCTGAAAGTGGAAAATAAAACCTATCTGTAAGACCCAATGGTCGTAGGCTACGAACAATTGATCCAGTTGCATGGATATGAACAATCCTATGGATCCCTATACTCCAAGTGGGCGTTGTGTTGGAATCAGACGTTAGAGGAATGGCCACCGCCAGTGCTCGCAATCCTCGGTACGCGACACATGACCTGTTTTCTCAAGCCACCCGCAGCAACGTACGACTCAGGCTGAACCGCTCTATAAAAGGTACAAGTGATGCATAGATCTTTCAGTTTCGATAAAGAGACACAACTGACACTGTCAAAAGCAAGCATACACTTTGAACAGCCCACCACCACACAAACTCAGCAGTAGCAACATGTTCGCGGTGCTCCAGGTTCGCGCCAGCCAATGGGCGACCAGTGTTTTCTAAAACCATGGAAAAAAAAGTAAGCAGCTCATCAGAACAGCACTCAAGACGACACCGGAACCATCACCGTATCAACCACAAACACAATAATCATGTCTTTCATTGCTAATTTGATCGATTCCTTTGTCCCAACTTTGGCTTTCGCTGAGGTACGTCGCCGCCATCTATATTCGAAGCAATGCGAGACATATGTCGCAAGCTGATTTCACTATCGAACATTGAATCACTAACATTATCTACTATAGGAGCCAGCTGAAGACGCCACTGCCGTGGAGACCTCTTCTGACGCTCCATCTGAGGTTAAGCCATCCGAGGAGAAGGGCCCAGCTGATGGTTCTGCTACCCCAGCTGAGGAGTCCGAGGAGGCTACAGCTCCTGAGAAAGCTGCTCCAGCTGAAGACGCTGAAGAGGCAACCGAGGAGAGCGAAGAGGGTGGTGACGACGAGGAGGAAGAGGAAGAGGAAGATGAGGATGAGGATGAAGATGATGAGGACGAGGAGGAGGAAGCTGGTGACCAGATGGATGCTCTTAGAAAGGAGTGTGCTACCCGTCCATCCATTCTCCCATACGTCCACCACTACGAGCACTGTGTCGAGAGAGTCACCAAGGCTCAGGAGGACCCAGACTACGACAAGCTTGAGTACAAGGAGGATTGTGTTGAGGAATTCTTCCACTTGCAGCACCACATCAACGACTGTGTTGTCCCAAGATTGATGGCCAAGCTTAAGTAAGCAAACGTATAGCTTACTCTATTGCACTTGAACCTCAAATCAAACACATCATCACCATTTACACGTCTATCCCTCTCCATCATCCACTGCCAATGAAACTCACGACCCTGATACGATCCTAGAGCCTAGGAGCACGATTAAAAACCATCTACAGCACACACCACACATATTCCACATGGCTCGCCACAGTCTCCCGCGCTGCGTTCCACATAGAGGCCCGCGCAGCATCAGGCAGCCTCCATAAGGCAACTTGTACAGTTATTTATTTCAGTTGTTCTATCGCACGTTAAACTAAATCTTTCGTTATCTTTGTCTGTAGAACTTGCTCACTAATCTCGGCAAGGCCTCCGATTACCCAGTGCCCATTCGCGACCGATAGAAAAAAGGGTTAGAGACTGGCGGTAAACAACGCCAGGGGGAACCAGTTCAATCTCTAGGAACACCCACGACACACATCCGCTAGGCAATCGCCCCGATCACTTGCTATAAACACACACACAACTGACCTGCATTACACGGACACGCCTCTTGACAGCTACCACACCCATAAAGCGCTGATTCCCTCTTTTTTTACCGCGTGACGCCGTTCTTCATTGCTACAGCGAATGGTTGACCTGTCAAGTCTTCCCCTCAGGTACCCATCACATCAGCCTGGCAGAGCATAATGGAATATAACTACAAGAAGTCGCTCTCACGGGCCAACTCGTCGCCTAACACGACACAATCGCAGACTTTTCCTGTCCACGGTGATCTTCAGCGGAGCGTCAGCAAGTCCGGTTCCCATAATGAAGTCCTCCAGGCACACAGATCTCCCAGCTCATCGCTTGCCAACAACCGCTCGCCAAACGCCACACTGCAGAGGATGTCTAGCTACGATCAAACCTATTCTCCAGCGAGGACCCCATCGGGGTCTAGTCGTCTGCCGAAGCCAAGAACAAACTCCAACACCTCACGATCATCGTACCAGACTGCACAGTTTCTTGCACAGGAGAAAATATACCTCAAGAAGATGAAGAATGACATGATTGATGACTACTATACACAGGCAGTCATATCTGATCCGACTGACAGTGAAGGTGATGAGAGTGAGTCCGAAATGACAGAGAATGACGATAATGAAGACATCGCTTTGCTGTGGGGTGCCTCCCATGCAAAGGGTACAAGTCTAGAAATGGAACACTTGGATGACTATCTTGTCGACAATATCCAGGAGAATCCAAAACTTTTAGAGAGACGTGAATGGCAAACGATGCTAGCCAATGTGCTCAATGGTGACGTCGTGAGATCTGAGAAGAGGAGAATCATCACTCAGACGGACTTTCACTACAAGAGCACATACAGTGACAATCTGTGGCTGGGTCTCAAAGCGTACTTGGTTGGAAGAACCGAACAACAACAGCAGAAAATTATTGAGTACTCTAGAACACTTGCAGACGAAACTTTGAATGAAATTCAGAACTTCAAGGTGACAGACCAAGAGAACGCCCTGTCCGCTGTTCATGAGCTTTTGGATAAGTACGATTCGATGAAAGAGCTTTGGAGAGGATACAAGGAAATGGCCAACGACAAGCCCATCTGTTACACTGAGGCTTTCAAAAACCGTGTCGATGCCCTGATCTCTTGGAAGAACATCACCAAGACATTGCGCAGAGAGTTGAGGGTATTGGAACAGTGGACGCAGAGTCAAAACCTTGATTTGACACAGGTGAGAAATGACGGTTTCGTTGACACCTCCTTTGCTGACTCCCTCTTGAAAGAAAAGGATATCCCATCTGTATTCCAAAAACGCCTCTTTGAACCACACGTTCCATGGCTGAACAAATCTAAGATGGCATACTTGAAGTTCCACGAAACCTTCGCTGAGTTGAACCTTCCAAGTTACATCCCAGAACTCTCTACACTGTCGGTTTTTCCAATGAGACTCATTCAAGAGACCCTCAAAATCCGTTTGGCCTATGCCAGAAAACTCAAGAACCCAACAATGATGATGATTGATGAAATGATTGCTGATTTTTCTCTCTATCTGCGGTTGGCCATCCAGATCAAGCAAGCATACATGATCTACCGCAAGGGCTGGGATATTGAGATCAAAGCTCCTGCTAACTACGACCAATCAGTCCTCGAAGCTGTGAAGTTCATTTTCAACTTGCTACACCGTAAGCTGATCAATACTGCCACCAAGAGTTTCAAGACTTTCAAGGAGCCAGATAGTTTGGAGGAGAGTTGGTACATTCTGAAGAATGTTGGATGCTATATTGACTATGCTGGACCAGAGGTTGCCTTCCAGATGACGTCATTAACCTCGAAGCTTGTTCAACGTCTCATTTATTTCATCCAGACCCAGGTTGGGCATCTTTCCGAGCTGGTTAAGAACGGTCCTCGTAACACTGATAGTGCTACTAACAATGAGATAGCACAGCTGATTTCGTCTTCAGTTGATAAGCTCTCTGTTTTGAGAAGAAAGCTGAACAAGCTCTACTTGGAATTGAGAAGGGCATTGACAAATGCCTCACTATTTACAATAGACAAGGTTGGTCCTTTCTTGGACTCTATGAAGAATTCTGACCACTTCTTGGTTCAGGTTAATGGCAGCAACGGGTTCTACATCTTGGCCTCCGGAAGCTTGTACGGTCGTGATGAAGCCATTGTCAACATTTTGACTGGTAAGGAAATTGGTTCAGACTGGTACCAACCAAGAAGCTCAATCATCGACATTGCCTTAGATGACTACGAAGAGGAGACTGACCTTGGTTATGTTGTTATTATCCACCCTGCCAAGCCAATGTTATGGGAGGGGTCCATTGTGACACTTCCATCTTCTCTTGATCTCCACTTTGACATCAAGCCAGGTGAGACCATGTTGATCACAGAAGGTTCTTCTCAGACCCTCAAACATACGAAGACTATCTTCAATGATATCACCGGGGACTCTATCACTTGGGTTCATCACAGATCGTCTATTCCACGTGTACATAAGGAGTTCCTCAAGTCTGAGAGATTATTCTTCAAATCTGTTTTGACCCAGATGGTGGAAGCTGAGACATGCAGATCCCTCCTGCACAGGTTTAGAGTTCACCATGACTTGATTCAGCTCGTTTACACGTTCGCAAGAGATGCCGGTCGAGCATACGCTAAGGTTGTGGAAGGGACCAAGAGAACTGCTGTCATTAAGTCGATGTTGAACATGGCGATCGAATGGGTAAGCTTTATTGTTGATGACTGCACTCCAACGGACAAGAAGACGTTCAGATGGTGTGTTGCCGCTCTCGAATTCGCCATGGACATATCCACCGGATCCAACATTCTCACACTGTCCGATGCTCAGTTCAACAAGCTTAAAGACAAGGTTGCTGGGTGTATGTCGCTATTGATTTCTCACTTTGACATCATGGGAGCTAGATCGAGTGAGGCCGAAAAGAAGAACATCAATATTAAGCCTAATAACATTCAGGATGACCAGGTACTTATGCAGCACTTCAGACAGCAAACAATGAAGCAAATCGAAGCATTGGAGGCTTCTTTGAATGTCCAGAACTCTGTTGGTAAGGTCCTGGATGACACCGTACAGGAGAACCAGTATCTATCTTTCCTTGCATCCTCTTTCTCGTCTCTTTCCATGAGATGGCAGAAGAGAAAATTCCTTGGTGGTGGTACGTTCGGAAGTGTTTTTTCAGCTTTGGACCTCGACACTGGTGGTGTTCTTGCAGTGAAAGAAATCAGATTCCATGATATTCAGTCCATCAAGCAGGTAGTTCCACAGATCAAGGAGGAGATGACTGTCTTGGAAATGCTTAATCATCCAAACATTGTTCAATATTATGGTGTTGAAGTTCATCGTGACAAGGTCAACATCTTCATGGAGTACTGTGAGGGTGGTTCTTTGGCATCTTTGCTAGAACATGGACGAATCGAGGATGAGACTGTTATTCAGATGTACACCCTCCAGATGTTTGAAGGTCTGGCTTACCTGCATGAAATGGGTATTGTCCACAGAGATATCAAGCCAGAGAACATCTTACTGGATCACAATGGTTTCATCAAATTTGTCGACTTCGGTGCTGCTAAGGTCATTGCCAAGAATGCTACCAAGAAGGTTGCCACAAAGGTGAATAGTATGACGGGTACGCCGATGTATATGTCGCCAGAGGTGATTACTGGCTCCCACTCATCCAAGTACTCTCTTGACATCTGGTCAACTGGATGCTGTCTCCTAGAAATGGCGACAGGAAGACGTCCATGGGCCAACTTGGACAATGAATGGGCCATCATGTATCACATTGCTGCGGGTCATCTCCCTCAATTGCCATCTCCTGATCAACTGAGTGAGGCTGGCCGCAGATTCTTGGTCAAGTGTCTTGAAAGAGATCCAAACAAACGTCCAAGTGCTGCTAAGCTGCTGGAGGATCCATGGTTGGTTGATATCAGGCTACTAGCCTTTGGGGAGGGTTCGACTTCGTCATCAGAAGTTTCTTCGGATATTGGTAGCTAATTTGTACTCTCTATGCCAATTTTTTACTACTAATACTAATGCTTTTTCAATCTAATGACTCCCATTCTATTTTGTTAATTTCTCATCTAGTTCTAAAAGCGTCTGTGGAGGATCCATATTAATCAAACGGCTATATATAGGTCACTGATGTCCACGGAGACTCGTCTGCTTGAGAAGCTCGGCATATATGTCATTTATGTTCAAGTTTTTACCGATTAAGACTAACTTCGATTCTTTCAGCTCGGTCTGTGTGACATCAATGAACTCGTATGCCTCTCTAACTCCTTGGAGAACCTTTATGCTGTCCTTGGTGATAACGACACCTTTGGATCTATGCACTTCAATGTCCTTGCCATTGGCCTTACCTTCCCAAAGAATATACTGAATGAACTTTTCAAACTTCTCAAAGTCATTTTCCGTGACAATACCAAAGTCGAAAGAGATTGTCGAAATTCTTGAATCATGGAAGGACCCCCTGTCTTCACCGAGTTTGATGCTACCTTCAAAGGCATGAAGATCCAGTAGCTTTGACACATCTATGTTTCCAAATTGTGTTTCATACATAGTGGCAACATTGTTTATCATTCGTACCGTGTCCACAAGTTTGGTTTTATCGGTCCGCAGTGTATCCATCTTGTTCAGCAAAATGACATCAGCCATGGCAATCTGAAGATGTGCAGTTGTGACACCTTGCTCTTCGACATCACCATGGCCATTCTCCTTATGCCAATGTCCACCAACATCTGCCAGGCATTGCATAATATTACCAGCATCGAGAACAGTGACAACACCATCAATGTAGACGTTACTTTTGACACCTTCATCGAGCCAGAACATGCGGGCGATTGGGGCCGGATCAGCAATACCTGAAGTCTCAAGAAGAATGTGATCAATCTTGTATCCCGAGCGTTCCACAAGATCTTCAATGGCCTGGACACCTGCATCTCTTACAGTGCAACAGAGACAGCCGTTACCAAGATCTAGCCAGTCTGTGTAGGACTTTTCACCATCGGTGACAGTCAACGACTTCTCGATAGCAGACGAATCTCCGAACTCGTTAAGGATGACGGCAAACTTCCTCTTGCCCTCTTGAGCAATATGTTGTAGAAGCGTAGACTTTCCTGAGCCAAGATACCCTGTGATGATAGTTACAGGAATCTTTCTTGGGGGATCTGAAGGATCCTGACGAAGTCGGAGTGTTTCCTTGTACTTCTCGACTTGCTCTTCCGTCAGGCCTGGGTCAACGAACTTGGCATTATCAAGGAGGTTGTGAAGATCTTCCTCTTCTCCTGTTACGAGTTCGGGTATATCATCCATTTTTGAAGGAACAAATGTGATGGGGACGAGCGTAAACAATTGAAAGAGTGAGAGATGGCATAGTGATGACGTTCATATGGCAACGCTTGCGGATCAAATGGTGCACGGATGTGAATTCACGGCTTCTTCCATGATCAAGACTTTAAATGGGAATTAGTTGAATTGGCTCTTTTCATGCATTCTGAGGGAGGAAAGATGACCTGAATTACCAGCCCCTGAACCTCATCAATAGCTTAAAGATTGGTACAGTTTGGTAGCTGGTCCAAAGTCACCACTCGGTATCAACTGAGTCTGCCAAAACCTAACGGTAAAATGACGCCATCAAAAGGTAAACAAAGGGCATCTACGCCTCCGTAAATATGAACATCATCATTACTATTTTGCACAGCAAACAATGGATCCACCAGCGTTATACGAACCTCCTACCTCCACCATTTTTCAACCCAGTGTTGAACAGCTCGATATCTTCCTTGATGGTGACTGGCGCGACCGACCGGCATCCAAGTGGGCCATCGCGTGCTCAGGTACTTTACAGGCTAAGATCGAGGCATACTGCCGTTTCAGCGCGCATAGGCGACCTTCATTTCTCCATGGGGCACAAGATGTGCCTTTCTATAAGATGATAGAGTTTGCGAATTTAGCCTTTGGCTACGACGGATGGTCAACTGAAGTTCTCGGATCAGAGGTCGAATCACTCAAAGAGGATGGCGATAGATATTCACTCCGGATGCTCAGCACGGTACGAGTAACTCTCAAAGATGGAACGTATCATGAAGCAGCTGGCGCAGGTAGAGGTGATAACTTACCGCAGAAATCGTTGGCTTTTAGTAAGGCAAAGAAGGAATCCGTAACAGCGGCAACGAAAAATTGTTTTCTTCAATTTGCTGATTTGGTTTTGGATCACCAGGCTAAAATGGAGAAAGGATTTTACTCTAATGGAGGTATGTTTGAGTTTCTACACTAGAGTGAAACGTATATAAACGACAATGTCAATGATGGAATGAGCAGTGATCAACATGCAACCTCACATCCATGAGAGGTGGATGCTTATCGTGTAGACCATTCACCACCCAATCTGAACTTGAAAGAAGGTGACGCTACCCAATCTGAGAGTATCTGGAGGATGTGCATTCAATGTGTCAAAATGATTATTAGGTGGCACTGAAGGTCTTGAGCAGCCACTTCTCATAGATCTTTAGTCAGGCATCATATGTCAAGATCGCGGCCCGATCACTGAAGTCCGCTTTAATCCGGAGGCTTGGGTTTGAAGCATAGCCCAAAGTTAAGGAGTCACCGAGAGGGCCACAATGGAGGCGCAGTATTGCTGGCCGTCCTCCGCTTTCGGCTACATATCACACTATTTGAGGCTAGGCTTTTGTGGCTTCAACAAGGCTGATGATGGCATAGTATAAGTGGTGGCCCAATTGATCGCAGACAACATATGCTCGATCAAGCCTGAGCACGCTAGATCGCAAGCCTTCATTTCAGTCTGCGACCAAACCTGCTTCGCCACTTGGCAATTGGCAATTGGTTTTATAGTCTGAGCACGATAGACATCTGTTTCGACTTAACTGCTTCCGTATTCTTATAGTACACTCCTTGTACGTCATTATGGTAATAAGGGCCTTCATTGTCCCTCATCGCCCCTCTTCGGCATTTCAAAATGTCTGACAGCGGTGTTTGATTTTTAGCCAACTATTTTTAGACCGTCTCTAGGTGTACCCCATTTTCTGATAGATCAGATCTTGCTCCAAGTGGAACGTCAAAGCCCTTTCTTAAGCCGAGATGGCTGGCTCCGCGAAATTGGTATGGGGCGCAACCTCGCCTAATCTTTGTTTATAAATTTCCCAAACAGGTAATGTTGAACTTCATCTAAAAATAACTCGCTAGTAAATGTGTCAAATCGAATCAAAAATTCTTACCCAACTCGATGGTGTTATGCATGACGTGACGCAAAAGCCTTGGGCTTCGGTGATCAAGCTGCATGTGTCGAGGCATCTGCGTTCCAAGCACCGAGGTATAAGTACAGTGGCATCTCCCGACCTGTAGATAAGCAGGATGCCGAGAATTCTCGTCTATCAACATCAAGCACTACTCTAAAATCACAATGCTTTTCAAAAACATCGCTACAGTCTCCTCCCTTCTTCCACTCCTCGTCGCTGCTCAGAACGGTGGCTTCGATGAAGTTGAAACTGCCAACACTGCCGCTACCACGGGTGCTACTGCCACCGCTGCCACCGCTGCCACCGCACAGACAGCCGAGACAGCCCAAGCTGAGTCTGAAGCTAATGAGACTGGTGTCATCGCCACTTCCACCGCCACTGCCGCTTCTGGTATCATTACGAACACCCAGCAGGCCAGTCAGGCCAACGAACAGGCAGCTACCTCTCAAGGTACTACCGTCACCGTCAACACCCAGGCAGCCGCTTCCCAGTCCACAACTGTGTGGTGGACCCCAGAGTCCGCTGCCACCGCTACCGAGGCTGCTAGCGGAACGACTACATTGGCACCAGCTTCTTCTGCAACTACTGGTACCGGGTCTGCTTCTACGACTGTGTGGTGGACTCCAGAGACAACATTGTGGTGGACACAGTCCTCTTCTAACCCTTGGTGGACACAATCGACTCCAAGCGGTGCTGCCTCTGCTCAGGTGACTACAGAAACCAACTCAGACGGCTCCACCATTGTTTCCACCCTTGGTACCACACTCACCACCGATGAGAAGGTTATCACATCTGTCGTCTCCTACACCAGTGGGTCTTCCACCGGTGAGTTCACAACCGTGTACACTACAGATGAAGTTCACACCATCACCAACTACTCAAACTCCTCCAACGGTGCCATTGCCTTCAAGGCTGCCTCTGGCTACTCCAAGCTTGTGGCTCCAGCCGTTGCCTTTGCCGGTGCTGCCTTCTTGATCCTCTGAGAGAGCAGACAATGACGCCTCTTCGCTCACGCTTGGCTTGAGCATTTTATGACTTTTGATGACCATGGTTTGTATATTACTGGGTAAGGCTTTTATTGGAAATGCCGAAAAGAATAGAATGTTTGCATACTTGTTCAAAAATCGTAGATGGTTAATACGCCATAGATCTCTGTCATTGAGGAAACGGATGTTCACAACTTCTTATCGCGCGAAAACATCTGCGCTTAATGAAACTCTCTATAACCGAGGGGCCACACTTCTCTCCACAACGCAAATACCACCGGAGTGTTCCTTCAAAGAGTCTTATTCGGACAAATTAGACCGTGTCAGAACTTAGGACCCTCAATTATGAGCTCCAACGAAGCAGAACCGGCGGCCTCAAGCTCTGGCTCCATCCACAAGGGTAGCCAGCCACCAGCCCCCGAACCAGCACCGGATGCTCCACCACAGCCAACAAGACCAACAAGTGTGAAGACCAAGAAGGAGACTGAGCCATCCATCTTCATCCAATCCATTAGAGCCATTTTTGGTTTCAGAAAGACATCATTGACACTTTTCGTTGCACTAACATACCTTGTTGTGCTCCTCATCGTTCCTCTCGCTAAGCGCAACACTCTCTCACTCCCAGAAAAGGAGCCATCCATCCTCACATCCTCTTGGTTAGACCTCCAAACCATTTCTCACAAGCCACATCCGTATGTCAGTCATGCAAATGACGAGGTGCATGACTACATTCTCTCCCGTGCGGAGGCCCTTGCGAAGAGTAGCAAGCTCAACATCACAATCGATGATGATAGGGAAACGGGCCTCACTTGGTTCGAAGTGAGCCAAAGCTGGAAGAATAGCACCAGTGACTTCTTCCCATTACATCGTTTTGAGAGCGGTAACGTTCTTGTGAAGATTGAAGGTAAGGATCCAAATCTCGATGGTGTCTTGCTTAGTGCCCACTATGACTCTGTCGCAACTGCCTATGGAACCACCGATGATGGCACTGGTATCGCTTCCATGCTCGGTGTTCTTGAACACTACGCCCTCACTGGCAAGCAGCCCCTGCGTACAATTGTCTTCAACTTCAACAACAATGAAGAGTTTGGCCTCTTTGGTGCAGAGGCGTTCTTTAACCACCCATGGAGTAAAGAGGTCAAGTACGTAATCAATCTTGAGGGAACAGGTACTGGTGAACGTGCTGTGTTATTCCGAACCACAGATTATGATGTCGGTAAGCACTATTCCTCTGTCAGGTCCCCATTTGCTACTTCCATCTTCCAGCAAGCTTTCGCAACCGGTGTCATTCGCAGTGAAACAGATTACAGAGTTTACACCAAGCATGGCATGAGAGGTTTTGATATTGCCTTTTACAAACCAAGATCATTGTATCACACTACTGAGGATAGTATTAGACACACGTCGAAGAATGCTTTGTGGCACATGCTCGGTAACTCTTTGGACTTGACTATGGATTTGGCAAACTCCAAGAAGATTGGTGGTAATGCTGAGGATTCAGCCGTGTATTTTGACTTCTTGGGCTTGTTCTTCGTTGTGTTCCCAATGTCGCTTGTAACTAGTCTCAATATTGCTCTCCTTGTTGCGGCTCCACTTGCTATGCTGTTCTTTGGTTTGATCATTAGTAAGAGAAAGATCTGGTCAGTGGGGTTCTCTTTCTTCAGGTTACCAATTTCTCTCTTGCTTGGTTTTGTTGCTGCTAAGTTCGTAAATCATACCATCTATTTCTTCAACCCTTTTATTGTTTCAAGTGACTTTATGTCACCACTGCTTACCGTTGGTGCCACGTTCTTGTTTGTCAATTATGCTGTCTTGACCACATTCCAGGCTATTTGGCCAGTTCATGACCTGAAGCTGGTGATAACTTTGGAGATATTTGCTGTTCATTGGATTCTTTTGTTGGCTACAACGGTCTCTGCCCAGAGCACAGCCAGCGGATCCGGATATTACATTTTGACAATCTTCTACACTCTTTACGGTGCTGCTGCCATTTTCGGTCTCTTTGGCCTCTCTGTTGTACCAGCAAGAAAGAAATCAACTCGCCCATCCAGTTATGGAAGTATTAGTCCAGCCAATAATGCTGACTCTCACACCGTCACTGACGCTGATAATGAGAATTCACCGCTTTTGTCCAACTCTATTCCTGAGTTTGACTCTGAGAGTAGTGATCACAGTGAACACCACTTCGAGGATGATGAAGCGCATCCAGAGCATAACTCATTTGCCTATGATTGGAGTATTCAATATCTGATTGTTGTGCCACTGACTACACTCTTGAGTTATGTCTCTATCCAGCTCTGTCTTGAAGGTCTCAACCAAACAGTTCAGGAGTCACTTGCCTCTCATGAGCTTGTGTTCCGAATCATTCTCTACTCCGCCATTACACTCGGCTTGCCACTGTTGCCATTTGCTTACAAGTTGAACTTCCTCTTTGCATTGGCTCTCATCTTTACTATTATCGGCGGCGGTCTCAATGCACTTACAACCGCCCCATTCTCTGCTGATTCACCAATCAAATTCAGAGTTGCCCAGACCATTGACCTCTCTGGTGATTCCGTCCCATACATGGAGGCATTTGGCCGTGAGGAATTACTTCCATCCATCCTCTCAGATCTTCCTTCAGTGAAGTCGTCTTCTGCCAACGTCACATGCGAGTCGGTGGGTGATGGCAACGAGCTTTGTCACTACAGTGCCAACAGACCGTACTTAATCAACGGTACCGCCTCAGATAATGATTTTAATTCGTACCTCGATGTGCAAATCATCAAATCTAAGGACACAATTGCATCACCATACTCACCAATGAAAGTGGAATTGAACATCACGGCGCTCGATAACAGATTCTGCTACGTTAAGTTTAACTCGAGCTCATACACCCCGGGAAATGGAAAGAGTCCCGTGCGTATGGTTACCTACTTTAACGATACTCCACCTGCAAATACGTCTGCTGTGGCATCGACAATGGCTAAGTATTCTGCTATTCCAGTTGGTGGAAGTAAGGATGCTGATGGTAATGACGTTTTCAAATGGCTCCAGGGTATTGATGAGATTCATCTACACAAGACTAATTGGTCGCAGACGATGTATCATTTGGGTATCCAATGGGTGCCAAAATGGCTAGAAGATGGTGAAGAGCAACAACCAATCGATTCTCCAGAGAACGACTTGGGTGTCACTGTTTCTTGTTATTGGGGTGAATGGGATGATGTTGCTGTTGTTGATGGTGAGCCTATCAGAAAGCTGAGGGCATTTGATGAGTTGTTGCAGTATGCTCCTCAGACTGCCAGTTGGAGTAATAGATTCGAAGGTTTGGTGAGGATCGATAAGTACGTGCAGCTGTGATTATGATACCCTCCATTGTATTCTTACTATTTTATTTGATGTGGGGCAGTAGCTGTTCCCACGAATCAATACACTTAATCTTGATATCTGAATCCTGTAAATCTGTGGTTGTTGGGATGTTTAGGCGTTGCAGTGTGGATAGGGCACTGCCTCCTGGGACGATGATGCCTGTGTGGGCTAGTCTTAGGGCAAAGATGTCAGTGGAGCTGTCGCCCATATACACGACGCCATCTGAGAGGCCAATCTCTTGCATTATGATCTTCATGACTTCTTCCTTATCAACGCCTGTTCGGATGTTGCGACCAGGTGCCACTGCACCATTTAGAACACCGTCAACCTCCTCAAACTCGTTGGTGTAAATCTTTACTTGATCTCCATCAACAACGATGCCGTTCCTCTCCAGCACCTCTTTCATGATGATTGATGTCCAATTTACACTCAGAATGCGTAGAGGCACCCCCTTTTGTATCAATTGTCTCAACACTTCCATGGAACCGTCCTTAATGACCACTTTTTTGGCTTGCTCACGCAGCGTTTCTGTCTTGACACCTTTGAACAGTCCCAGTCTCACATACTCATTCACCGATGACATCTCAACGTCCTTCAGACCCTTCTGGTACTGCCATTCCTGCTCAATGGTGGATCTCGGTGGCATATGAGAGGAATATTCGTCATAGGCGTCTCCATACACCTTCTTAAAGTGGCTCCATGGATAAGCAAAGTCTGGATGTGTCTCGTATGCGGCATCGGCAACAAGATGGATGGTGTCGTTGGTGATAGTGTCATCCCAGTCGGCGACGAGTGCCTTGATGTGCATGTTTTGAAGGCGTTTTGTTGCTCTTGGCAAAGTATGTCTTAATGGAAGCATCTGTTATGGTCATGGTAATGTGTTGTTGTTGTGGCTTGTTCTCGTTTATACGTCCGAGATGAGAAGTCGAGCAAGATGTGCACGTTATGCGCTTACAGCACGGGAAGCAAGGAAGGGATCATAGATCATAGCATTTGAAGATTATACACCGAAGACTTAAAGCCTCCCACCGAATGACAAAAGAATGTCTACGAACTTCTATATCAAACACCCACGGGGCCTCATGGACCCATAATGTGTCTGACTCAAACCGTGTAGATACTCGCTCTTGCAGAGCGTGGATGGCGTCGTTGGTCGGCAGCTAAGGCACACAAGGACCAACGAACACCAAAGGGCCATCCACAGTACTGCTGAATTTGAATGTAAAGAGCAGGAACAAGTTTAGGTCAGTGGCTGGGAGTTGTAATTCTCCAAAGATTTTTTTTTTTCTCCCCCAAACCTGCGCTGGCGAAACCGCGGAGATGAGCTCGGGGAAAATTTTAGGAGGGCATGAGCCATTAAGACCATACATTTCAAGACAAATAAACCACAGAAACCCCCTAATTACCCTTTTATCTTCATCTCTCGAAGCAGAATAATCAGCAAAATGTCCGAACACGTGCCCGCATGGAAAAGACTTGGTCTCAAAGTCAAGGAAACACTCGAGGAGGACCCATTGGCCGTGACGGCCCACTTGGAGTCTGTCAGTGTTCCAACCAAGAAAGTCAAGAAGGATAAGAGACCTCGTTCCAGTGATGGCGATAAGAAGGACAAGAAGCCTCCAAAGAGACAGAAGTTGCCAAAATCAGAGAGGGCCCCTCCTCCTGAGAGAGATCAGCTCGCGTACCTGAGACAGTACACCGAGGATAAGGAAAATTGGAAGTTCTCCAAGCAGAAACAGAACTGGATCTTGAAACACGTCAAGATCATCGACGAAAAGTACGAGCAGTTCCTGATCAATTACTTTGATGGGCTTCAAGGAGGAAGTGCGGATAGAATGGTGGAGACTCTGCGGGGTGTTATTGACAAGTGGAATGCATTGCAAGATGAGGTACCATCCAAGGCCGCTGGTGATGATGCTAAAGAGACGAAGGAAGATGTCGAGACCACAGAAAAGGAGGAGGATAAGAAGCAAAAGCAAAAACCAAAGAAGAACAATGACGACCATGATGACCTGACGAGCGTGGATGCTGACTTTGCCATCAGGGCCAAGAAGCTGCTTGCCGTCATGGTGGACGATGAATTCATTTTGAAGGGTATTGATGATGTTGAGAAGACTGAGGAAAAGAATGAGGAGAAGAATGATGAATCCTCTGAATCTAGCGAATCTAGTGAGTCTAGTGAATCTAGTGAATCTAGTGAATCTAGTGAATCCAATGAATCAAGTGAATCTTCAAGTGATGAATCCGAGGAGGTCATACCCAAATCATCAGAGAAAGAGTCGGAGAAAGAACCAAAGAAGGGCAAGAAGAACCAAAGTGGTAAGAAATACAGCAATCTCTCAATTGAGCAAGTGGAAGCCACTGAATGGGTCTCCCCTCAGGACTACGTGGACACGCAGGCAGAGCCTGAAGTCGAGGCTGACGTGAGCGAAGAGAAGACGGAGAAAAAAGACAAGAAAGACAAGAAACAGAAGAAAGAGAAGAAGAGCAAAAAGTCAAAGAAGTGAAGAAGACAACCGCATATCTCTTAATGATCAACACCAACCTGCATCGTAAAGTTATTTTATCGTAGAATTATAAACAAAATCGATACTCATCGCAGAGTGCCCATACCGAAAGAGAGAAATCATGTTTTTGCTTACGTAACACGAAAGTAATCAGCTGTGCGATGAGCTCAAAAATTAATCCATTAAGTCCACCATTAATGTGTACAATCTTCATTCTTGCGCCACAACAACTTGCCTAGAGACAGAATGCGTAACCTCGTCTGCCTAAATAGAGGCCGTGTCTCTGCCACGTCGCAAACAGCACCGGATTTGCCGCTTTGCTCGGCCCTTTTTGACACAGTCAACGATTCGCTCACCCTGTGCCTTGGCCCTGGCGAGTACGGAGTCTATGAGGTCCAGCAATTCACTAGAACGGGACAGACCAAAGTCCTAGCGTCTTTCCCTCACGAGGAAAGTGCACTTCTCAGCTTTGCTCATTTCGGAGACTCCCAGCAGCTCATCTTTGTCTTCTCCAATGGTGATCTCATCACCGCCGTGTACGATGCCTATGGTGACTCTGAGTCCGTTGTCGAGGTTGTTGGATCCATCGATTGTGGTATTTCAGCTGCCAAATGGAGTGATGACGAGGAGACACTGGTGCTTGTGACTGAAGAGAGAAACGTTGTTCTTCTCAGCAGAGACTTTGATTCCATCGCAGAAGTTAAGCTCACAGAGGAGGACTCGAGACTTTCCAACCATGTCGATGTTGGTTGGGGTTCCAAGGAGACACAGTTCAGAGGTAAAGGTGCCAAACAGCTAGAAAGACAAATGATCAAGGACCTCGATCTCGAAAGAGATTTAAACAAGAGGGACCCAACGATGCCGACTTATGTTCCCCTCGGTGAGCTCACAGAGTTCGACTCATCACATATCGAGATCGCATGGAGAAAAGACTGTGAAGCATTTGCCATCTCCACCATCGATACCATCCAGGAGCACACCAGAAGAATGATTCGTGTGTTCAACAGAGAAGGTACACTTGAGAGTGTCTCTGAGCCTGTTGACTGGCTTGAAAACCAACTCGCATGGGGTCCACTCATCACCTCCATCCAGAGAAACACACATCCTCACATTGAGGACGAGTTCGATGACGCAGAACCGTCTCTCGATGTCGTCTTCTTCGAACGAAACGGTCTCCGTCATGGCGAGTTCTCCTCCCGTATCCCACTCGACACAATCATCGATAGCATAGTCTGGAACTCCAACAACGAGGCCCTGGCTCTCCTCAGTCGTGATAAAGTCTACATCTGGACCTCGAAGAATTATCATTGGTACCTCAAGCAAGAACTCAACTTCTCTGCAAACTCTGTGCAGCTCATTCGCTGGCACCCAGAGAAGCCACTGACACTCCTCGTCGGTACCCACACTGGTCTCGAGATTATCGATTTTGCACACAAGACTACAACAGGTCCAACTGTGGCACCATTTGACATTGGTATGAACTTGGTCATTGATGGTGACTCCCTCAATATCACTCCAATGGCGATTGCTAATGTCCCGCCACCAATGGCGTACAGAGAACTAGATGTTGATCTGGGGAACATTCTTGATGCTGCTGTAAGTAGGTCGAATGAGCACTATGCCGTGTTGACAAATGAAGCAGTTGTCATTGCCACGGTGGACATTGGCGAGATTAGAACGGGTGCCTCTCCAGAAGTGGTTGCCACTGTGCACAAGTCTGAGTTTGCCACTGAAGGTGAGTGCTTGAGACAGGTTGCATTCAGTAATGACGATACCGTTGGTGTCTTGCTAGACAGTGAAGCTGGTATCTCTAGAATTGTAGTTCTGGACGTCTCACTGATCAGTGAACCATATGTCAAAGCTGTTATCGATACTCCACTCAAGGCTATCTTGATGAAATCCTCTTCGGATTGGAGCAGTATTATCGTCGAGGTCATCAATGGTAGCGTTTATGCCCTCGACAAGAACTTTGTTGAAGAGATCCAAGATGAGGAGTATACACTTGTCAAGCTCACCGATTTCCCACAACTCTGCTGTGACTATCAACTTGTCACGGTCCACACTGGAGAACAGGAGGACGAGTACGAAGTTGATTCCCCATGGGCCACTAAACAAAAGTCCAAGACAACATTTGCATTCGGTATCACGTCTAATGGTAAGCTTTTCTGTAACGACACCCAGATTGCATCTGCCATCACATCCCTCCTTGTCACTGAGCAACATTTGATCATCACCACGGCGCAGCATACAATGAGATTTATCCATCTCAACACTACGGAGTTCAAGCCAATCACTGAGTCCACTGATGTCACATCTGATGAGCGGATCAGAGCCGTTGAGAGAGGATCTTTGCTTGTAAATGTTATGCCATCCAAGGCTGCTGTGATTCTTCAAGCACCAAGAGGTAATTTGGAGACAGTGAATCCAAGAATTATGGTACTCGGTGAAGTAAGAAAGCACATCAGCGAGAAGCAGTACAGAGATGCCTTTCTGCTTTGTCGTATCCACAGAATTGATTTGGATATCTTACATGATTACAACCCGGACATGTTCTTTGCCAATATCGAGCTGATTGTGCAACAGATTGAGAAGATTGATTACTTGGACTTGTTTGTTTCTTGTTTGCATGAGGAGGATGTCACCAAGACCAAATACAGAGAGACAAACTCTGATGCCGAGTTGGACGAGCTCGTTAAAGACTTGAAGATCAGTCAAGGTGTCAAAAAGAACGACAAGGCTATCACACAGGAGTCCAAGATCAATAAGATTTGTGAGGCCATCCTCAAGGTGCTCCTTACACCAGCATACAAGACCAAGTACCTCCAGACAATCATCACCGCTTACGCGTGTGAAAAACCAGCTAATCTGGAAGCAGCACTTCGCCTGATCTCCTCTCTTGATGACAATACTCAGTCTGAGAAGTCCGTTGTACACTTGTGTTTCCTCCAGGATGTTAACCTCCTCTACAAGACTGCACTAGGTATTTACGACGTTCGTCTCACATTGGCGATTGCTCAACAGTCTCAGATGGATCCGAAGGAGTACCTTCCATTCCTTCAACATCTACACGAGCTCCCAGAGCTCAGACGTCAATTTGAAATCGATACACATCTGAAAAAACATGAGAAGGCACTCTCTCATCTCGCTGAGATCCACAGGGGTGATAAGACCTTGCCACAGGAGCTCTTGGACTACGTTGTTGATTACGAGTTGTACCAGACTGCTCTGGGCATTTTCAAGTATGACAATGAGAAACAGAACACTATCTTGGAGCTCTATGCTAGAAACCTCCAATCCAGACAGTCTTATTCTGAGGCTGGTATCACATACGAACTTCTTGGACAGCTTGACGATGCATTGGAAGCATACATCCTAGGGCAGAGATGGAGAGAAGCCCTCTCTATCACGTCTCGTGCAGATTTCAAGGAGTTGGGTGAGGAAACTGCTGACAGATTGGTTGCTGCATTGACCGAAGCACATAAATATGCTGATGCTGCGGAGGTGCAGCACCGTCGTGGTTACATCTTTGACGCTGTTAGTCTTTACTGTCGTGCATACTTCTACGCTGATGCAATCTTGCTTTGTCAATACCAGAACAAGTCAGAATTGGTGGAAGAGGTTGTGGACCCAGCGCTAGGTGATGGATTCGGTACTGTGGCTGAACTGCTTGCTGATTGTAAGGGCCAGTTGTCTTCACAGTTGAGACGTTTGAGAGAATTGCGAGAGAAGAAGGCTGAAGATCCATATGCATTCTTCAGTCAGGGTGACCAGGATAATGATATGGCTGATAATGTATCTGTTGCTCCGTCAGAGACCTCGACAAAGGAATCCTTCTTCACGAGATACACAGGTAAGACCGGTGGTACTGCTAAGACCGGTGCAACGAGAAAGACACACAAAAACAAACGTCGTGAAGAGAGAAAGAAGGCCAGAGGTAAGAAAGGTACTATTTACGAAGAGGAGTATCTCGTTCAGTCCGTTGGTCGTATGATTGATAGATTGGAGCAAACTAAACCAGAGGCTTTGAACTTGATTGAGGGTTTGTTGAGAAGAGGTAAGAGAGAACAAGCTTACCAGATCCAGAAGAACTTTGTGGACTTGGTCTCTGAGCTTAAAGAAAACATTGTGGAGATCTACAGCATCAGTGAAAAGGACCGTGAACGTATCAATGAAGATGGTGAGGTTTATTACGTCCCAGAGATTCCAGTTCCAACAGTCCCAGACTTCCCAAAGCTGGCTGTCTTGGACTATTAATTTATTTGTACTTAGCATGTCTTAATGCCAACTCTGTACTTTATTGATCTGTGTAATACGTCTGTGATAGACAATTGATCTGCCATCCTGTTAGGCGCGCCGCCGCAGGTAGTTGGATTATCAACTAACTTGAACGTCTTCAACTATAATGACCTGAAAAGTTGGATCCTGAATATTCACTCAATCGCCAGACCAGATTTGAAAAACACTACAATTCACATGTTGTTATTACGATTTTTGGTTACCATATTATTACACGTTAAGCATGACAAGGTCGATAACTTACTTCTTCTCAGCGGAAGCAGCGAGAGCGGCTCTCTTGTCCTGCTTAGCCTGGGACTTAGCACCCAAGATACCACCACCCCAGTGCTTTCTGTTCTCCTCGTACTTCTCAGCGAAGTTAGAGTTGATGGTAGAAACCAAGGTAGCAAGAGCAGCCTCGTCCTCAGCTCTGACCTCGGTCAAAGCAGCAACGGCGGAGGTCTTCTGGTGAACCAAGGTACCGAGTCTGGCCTTACCCTTGATGATGGCGTATGGAACACCCATCTTTCTGCAGAGAGCTGGAAGGAAGACAACGAGCTCGATTGGGTCAACGTCGTTGGCAATCAAAACGAGCTTGGCCTTCTTGTTCTCAACGAGGGAGACAACGTGGTTCAAACCGTACTTGACAACGTATGGCTTTGGAGAAGCCTCCTGTCTGGTCTTACCCTCGGCGATGGCAGCAGCCTCCTTGGTGAGACGCTCCTTCTTCTCAGCCTTAGTCTCTGGTCTGTACTTGTTGAAGAGCTTGAAAGACTCAGCAGCGGTGTTTCTGTCAAGAGTGTGCTGGAACTGAGCGATAGCTGGTGGAACCTTCAATCTCAAGTTCAAGATCTTCTTCTGTCTCTGGAGACGAACGTACTCTGGCCATCTGACGAATCTGGAGAGGTTTCTCTTTGGCTGGATAGCCTGACCGATACCGAACTTCAATGGCTTGGACTCAGCCAATGGGTTCTTTGGGGCCTTGGACTTGGAGCCAGCCTTCTGGGCCAATGGAGCTGGAGCGACCTTCTTACCTTTTGGAGCCATTTTGATGTGAACTAGGTTGCGATCCTTTCAACAAACTGCACGCTGAATCTCCTTGAGATGTCACAAGTGTTGAAGTTTTTCACTCCCAGAGCCCTCCCACACACAGCTGCTCGATCCACCGCCAATTTCCAGCCAGGTCTGGTAAGGCCACTCTATTCGCGAACTCATTTGATGCGTGGGTTCGAGGCTATTGAGTTTTGTGACTGTGAAAAATTCTTTTGGTGTACGGGTGTCCAGGGTGTTCGGGCTAGGCGGCTGCTGCCCTGGCGAAAGACAACAAAATCTCACGGAGTGCGAGGATGTACCCCACAGAATGTTCCCCGGCTATTAGTAAATTCTCTAATCACTTGCTCAAAACATTAAATAAAGACATTGATTAATATACCTAAACCACCATGACTTTATATATACACACACACCTTGTCCAAAAAAATATCATCAAAAAGCATCAAGAGTAGAGATTTTGCAAAAGTCGTAAAGTAGGAGCATCCAGGAAGCCAACAACTTAGTCAGCGATCCAGCCCTTAGCTCTCTCAACAGCTCTCTCCCAGAGTGTCCAGTGAGATCTTCTAATAGTTTGGTCGGACTGGGAGACGAAGTCACCCTGGGACTCACCACCAATAGATGCAACAACGTCATCGAGGTCATCCCACAATCTGTTGGAGGCCTCCTTTTCAGCCAAACCAGCCGCAATAGCAGCACCGAGAGCAGTAGCCTCAGCGTTTGGAGATCTTCTGACAGTGACACATGGACCCAAGATATCAGCCTGGATCTGCATAACCTCATCGGACTTGGACATACCACCATCCACGGCCAAGAGAGACAATGGAGCTTTCTCGTAAGTACCGACAGACTGCTCCAAGAAGTCACCCTCAGCACCAGCATCGGAAGCCATAGCCTTCAAGATAGCTCTAGCCTGGTAACACACACCCTCGAGAGCAGCTCTAGCAATGTGAGAAGCAGTGGTGTACTGGGTCAAACCCAAGATGGTACCTCTAGCCTCAGAATCCCAGTATGGAGCAAAGAGACCAGAGAAAGCTGGGACGAAGACGACACCACCAGAGTTCTCAACCTGGTTAGCCAATGGACCAATGTCCTGAGCCTGGTTAATAAGCTTCAAGTTGTCTCTCAACCACTGGACAACGGAACCAGCAACAGCGATGGAACCCTCGAGGGCATAGTGTGGGTGGTTCTCCTTCTCAGCAAGAGCTGGGAACCAGAAACCAACAGTGGTCAAGGCACCAGCCTTAGAGATCAAAGTCTTCTTACCAGTGTTGTAGAGCAAGAAACAACCGGTACCGTAAGTACACTTAGCAGCACCCTGCTTCAAAGCGAGCTGACCAACGAGGGAAGCAGACTGGTCACCAAGACAACCACAAAGTGGGATACCTTCAATGGAGGACAACTTCTCTCTAGCAGCCTCAGAGAGCGCACCTGGGTAACCCAATGGGCCAAGCTCTGGGGTCTTGAAATCACCATAGTGCTCAGAAGAGGAGACAATCTTTGGAAGAGCAACCTTCTTTCTGTCGATGTCCCAGAAGGCGAGCAACTCATCGTCATACTCAAATGTGCTAATGTTCATGAACATGGTTCTGGCAGCGTTTGTGACATCGGAGACAAAGGCGTTCTGCTTAGTCATGTGGTAGATCAACCAAGTGTCAATGGTACCAAACATGAGCTCACCCTTCTCGTAGGTGGCCTTGACCTCCTCGTCATTGTCAATCAACCATCTGAGCTTGGAGGCAGAGAAGTATGTGGACATTGGGACACCATTCTTATGTCTCAATTCCTCAAGCTTCTCAGCTGGGACGGTAGCCTTCTTCTTGTTCACAATCTCAGCAGTTCTGGTATCGTTCCAGACAATACCATAGTTCAAAGAGCGACCAGTGGTCTTGTCCCAGACAATGGTGGTCTCTCTCATGTTGGCAACACCGATGGACTTGATGCTGTATGGCTTCTCACCCTTGGCCTCACGGGCCTCGTTGATGTTGTCAAGGGAGATGATACAAGCAGCCAAACACTGGATACCGTTGGCCAAAACGTGTGCTGGCTTAACCTCAACCCAACCTGGGTTTGGGAATCTGAGGGTTGGACCCTTGCTGTCCTTGTCATCCTCAATCTCGAGGTTTTCAGTGGCAGTGATAGTGATACCCTCGGCAGAGAAGATCTTGGTCTCACCGTCGGCAGTGGTGTTGGCGGTGGTGGAGTACTCAATTTGGTGCTTAGCAATCTCCTCACCTTTTCTGTTGAAGAGGATGGCTCTGGAGGATGTTGTACCAATGTCGATGGAAGCCACCAATGTTGTGTCTCTGTCGGTCATTGTGGTTTGTGAGGCTTGAAGTGCTATGATATTGTCAGAAACAAGAGGCTGTGCGACAATGGCAGGGCAAGTGAGTGAGGGGACGGCGGCGCCCAAAGGGTTTTTATACCCCGACATTTCGTCACGTCGCCGGTGGCCGTTCTGCGTTTTGCGTCGTGGAGTACATGCGCGTCCAAGAGGGGGAGGCGGAGATGTCCCGCCGGCAATTTGTCCCGCGTATGGGCTCGGTGGGTTTGTTTGTTTATGGTGGAGGGGGGACTAGAGGTGATCTAAAGGTAGTAGTCGCTGCTACGACCTACAGAGTTTGAAATAATGGCAGCTTTGAATGCGTTGGAGATACTCTTTGATATACCATAGCGTAACTAGAGCCGCAATGTGTACGTTGCTGCCCCATAATTCATAGTCCTCCCAGTTGCGGGCCCCGCCAAAATAGTCTGGGGAGCGTGTATGGGACGGGACTCCTGTGTTGTGGGGGGCGCAGAGCCAAGTCCACCCGGCGGCTAGCATAGTGAGTGAAGCGACTGACTGGTGCTGGATTAGACGGGCCTTATCGCAAGAGTATGGGTTGTTAGTGGTCACTGTTGAGAATTTTTGGACATGCCTTGCACGGCGAATTGCAGTGGTCCGTTGAATGGACTCGTTGGGATGGTCCGAGAGGTCTGAGAATCGATTTCTACACCTCGGCGTCCCACAAGCGCTACGTACGTATGTCTCCCGGGAGTGTATACATGCTGTGTCTCACTTTCTTTCTTTCTCTCTCTCTCTCGCTTTGTCTCAGCTCTCAGCTCTCCCGGGGGCCGAACGCCATGCCATGTCATGCAGTGGAAGAGGCGAGCTGGAGGCTATTTGGCTGCCGCTTTGTCTCGAGTAGAATATCGATAGCCTTGATGCTCTCTCTATATGCTGGATGAGGTCAATGAAAAAGCTCCCCCACACTTCGCGTTCTCATCGCTCCAGGAAAGGAACAGCCTGTGTTGAATGGATTCAGTCTCTAGCCTATCTATGGATTTCCTCTGGTAATAACTGTTCGAAATACTCGAAGCTCGGTATCGAAGACCCTGTTATGAGCCAAACAAGCCAGATCTCTCTGTATTTAGCGTCACGGCTCGGGAGTCAATCCCCACAGAGTTGAAGCAAGAGCCCGCGTAGCTTCCCCGGGAAAGTTGGGTTTTTCCGGGTTCTCCGCAAACTCTCTTGCCGACCCTTGTGCTACGAAAAGTGTCCACCTGTCCTTCCAAAGGAGCCGAGAGTCAGGGTTGAGTTACTAGAAACGTTTCCTTCGAGACCTTAGAGTGAATACATTCTCTCTACGCTACCTATCTAGCTCTACCACGTTTAACAACCCAGCTGACACCTATCAACAATAATAAAAAAAAAAAAAACAACAACAACAACAACCAGCAGACCCCGGCGAAACAATCCCTCGCGTCCCCGCGTACTCCCCACGGTTCGCGCAACGATTCCAAATGTCCCCCGGCGATTCCTTTACTCTCTCTGTGTCCCTTGTATGCCTTACCAGCCTCTCCTACCCCCGCCAACCGGCAGCCTCGCTGCTGTACGCTGGGGAAAAAGACGACCCGTCAGTCGATGACCCCCCTTTTTAGTTGGTAAGGTCAATCCTGTCCACTGTCCAAACGAGCGTCACGGCAACAACGGAGAACTGCCGATTCCTACACACAAAACAAACTGAGCTGCTCCCCGAACCGCCAAACACTTCCCACTATCGGACAAGAGCAGAATGTAAGAAAGATCTGCGTATATCATGCCTCCGATACGATCGGTACACTGTTGTGTTGGTGTGTGTTGCCCTGAATCCTGAAATGCTAGCTGGAAACTACTGGCTACAGTAGTACCCCGGATGTCCTGATTTGTCCCAACTTTACGGTTTTGAACTTCGAGGGTGTAGAGATTCAGCCCTACAGTGACTCCCAAACATTGCCCGCTTCGAGCGGGAAAGGACACCCTTAATACACATCTACCCTCCATCTGTTTTCCCGCAGCAGACAATCGCGTGGATGCTTCTCAAGCCTCGGTAACTATGTTCTGTTGTGCCTCCGTCCAGAGACACAGGGCACGGTTAGTCGGCTGGCGCCCCCCGTCTACCCAAACGCGTGCGTAACCGGCGTTCGCGTCATCGTGCTTGAAACGGGGGCACCTTAAACCGCCCGGGCCTCGGGAAATCAAAAGGCTACCTCCGCACATTTCCGCGTATACAACATCTTCGCGTATACTTGTCAGTCACGTGCATGCAGAGTCACGTGCAATCGGCCTTATATTTTTTTTTCGCGAATCAGCCATTAGCTTCAAGATCGTAACCAGGCAGAGGAGAGGGCATCTCAGCTACGATCTGTGATTCTATCTCTGTAGCGCAGTCTTAATTTTTTTAGGCACCACCATCTACCCTCGATCATCCACGATCCATCGACTTGCTACTCTGGTCTCCCAGACGCTATCTCCCAAGCGCCATCAACACACCATGAGTTTCGAGCTTCTCACATCATTTGACGTGACATACGCTCCGTCAGCCATCAAGAAGTGGCGCTCCAAGCGTACGGGATTACAAGCTGCAATCATCTCTAAGGAGACACCTCTCGTCAGTGGATACTTTGCCGTCGCCACCGAAGTCGAGGATGATAGTGGTACACCACACACATTGGAGCATCTCGTCTTCATGGGATCGAAAAAGTATCCATACAAGGGATTACTCGATACTTTGGGTAATGTTATGTTCTCAGAGACAAACGCTTGGACCGCCGTGGACCAAACTGTCTACACTTTAACCACTGCCGGTTGGGAGGGCTTTAAAACACTCCTGCCCGTGTACCTCGACCACATCTTGAATCCAACATTGACTGATGAAGCTTGTTACACCGAGGTTTATCATGTCGATGGTGAAGGTAAGGAGAAAGGTGTTGTCTTCTCTGAGATGCAAGGTATTGAAAACCAGGCATGGTTCCAAACTATGACCACATTGCAGAGACAGATGTTCTCTGAAAAATGTGGTTACTCATCTGAAACTGGAGGATTGATGAAAAATCTCAGGCTTTTGTCCAATGACACCATCAGAGATTTCCATAAAACAAGTTATAGTCCAAGCAACTTATGTGTCATTGTAAGTGGCTCCGTTGATGAAAGCGAGTTCTTAAAAGTGATGGAGGCATTCGACAGTGAGCTCCCTCCCCTCTCTTCCGATCACAAGAGACCATTCGTTGAATCTGATCACCCAATTGTCAGACTTGAGAAGGATACCTACAAGGAAATTGAGTTCTCTGAAAAGGATGAGTCGTATGGTGAAATTGCTGTTGGTTGGATCGGTCCAAGACACGACAATTACGAGGAAGACCTTGCCATTACATTACTCTTGGAGTATTTGTGTGAGTCTCCGATCTCATTATTGACAAAGAACTTGGTTGAGATTAATGAACCATTGGCCAGTAACTTGGAGTACAACACCGATGACTTCACTTACATTTGCCCATACATCAAGATGAATGATGTCCCAACTGATAAATTGAGTGAGGCTAAGGACAGATTGTTTGAGCTCATGAAAGAGCATGCTACAGCTGATGAATTTGATCTAACTAGAATGAGAGGTATCGTTGAAAACTCTAAGAAGAAACTTTTGTTGTCATGTGAGAAATCCACTGATATCTTAACCGACTATGTCATTAACGACTTCCTCTACTCAGATGTTGAGGCTAAGGCTTTGACAAAGAACTTGAAATCTCTTGCTGACTACGAGAGTTTGTCCACATGGTCTACCGAACAATGGGTTGACCTCTATCAGAAATACCTCATCAAGAACAAATCATCAGTTGTTGTCTCCAGACCATCCAAGAAACTCTACAAGTCATCCAAGGCAGCTAACAAGAAACTCATTGAGGACCGCAAGGCAACTCTTGGTGAGTCTGGCTTGGCTGATTTGAAAAAGAAGTTAGAGGATGCACAGAAGTTAAATGACGCTCCAATCCCAGATGAACTTATCAAAACCTTCCCAGTACCAGATCCTGCAAACATTCCATTCATCAAGACTACAACGGTTGGTGTTGGTCTCAATACAGATGTCACCAACGACCTCACCAACCATTTTTCTAAGAAGGTTCTCGACGATACCCCAGTTAATTTGCCATTATACATCAACATTGATCAGTTCAAGTCCGAGTTTATCTCGATCTCCATCCTCATGTCATCAATGGAGATTCCAGAACGTCTTCTCCCATACTTTGAAATCTTTGTCGAGATTTTCTCTCTTCCATTGGAGATCAACGGAAAGACTGTTCCGTATGAGGACGTTGTTCGTGATTTACAGAATGAGACTGTTGAACACTCATTGTATGACTCTTTCAACGGCCAGTATGCTGAGCTTGTCAACGCCCACATCCAAGTCAAGAAGGAAAACTATGCCAAGGCTATCGAATGGTTCCAAAAGATCTTCTGGTACACCAAGTTTGACAAATCCAGAGTTAAAGTTGCAGTTGACAAACTCATCAACTCTATCCCATCTGTTAAAAGAAGTGGAGTGAATGTTCTGGGTTCTGTCATATCTGAGAACTTGTACACATCCAGATCCTTGAAACATTCCAAGAACATGTTGGCCAATGAGACTTTCTATCGCGATCTCGCTACTCAAATCACTGAGGGTGACTATTCCATCATCGAGAGAGATTTGGAAGAGATCAGGGAATCATTATTCAAGCCATCGAACTTCAGAATCCTGATCGCTGGTGATCTCTCATCCGTTCAACATCCAGTAAAAGCTTGGGCTAACTTCCTTCCATCTCAAAAGGCTGTCTCCACCATGATCAGAGTGCCAGAAGCTCACCAGGTGCTCACCCCACTTGGACAAAGACTTTCAAAGAAGGCCTTCCTCATTACTGCCCCAGCTTCTGATTCCACCTTCCTCATGTCTTGTACCAAGATCCCAACGGACCACCATGATCCAGACATGGCACGCATCTCAATGGCGTCATCATATTTGCAATGTGTCGAGGGTCCATTCTGGAGGGGTATCAGAGGTGCTGGCTACGCTTATGGTGCTTCTGTTTCAAAGAGTGTGGGTGCTGGTATCTTGAACTTCGAGGTCTATAGAGGTTCTGATGGTATCAAGGCATTCCAGGCTGCTCAAAAGATTGTGAATGATTTGGCGGATGGTACAGTTGAAGTTGATCAGACCTTGTTCGATGGTGCATTGAGTAGCTTGGTTAACACTATTGCTAACAATGAGAGTAACTACTACTCATCAGCATCATTGAAGTACTTGGATAATGTCTTGACCAAGGTGGGCCCGGATCACAACACAAAGTTCTTGAGACAGTTGAAAAAGGTGACTAAGGAGGACATGATTGAAGTGCTCAAGAAGTACTTCGTTCCATTGTTTAAGAGTGAATCCTCTGCTGTTTTTGTCTGTGCTCACCCTACAAATGAGAAGGATCTGAGTGACTTCTTGGTTGGTGAAGGCTACGACATTACAACTAAGGAAGTGACTCAGCCAGATGGTGACGACGAGGAGGGTGATGATGATGATGAGACTGATGAAGAAGATCTTGACGACGATGACACTGAAGATGAAACCGACAGTGATGGGGAGACTGAGACTGAGGATGAGACCGAGGACGAGACCGAGGATGAGCATTAATTATTAGAAGAACCTACAGGTGATTGGTAGTCTAGCTCCGTCATCAATTAATTGCACAGTATCCATTTCAACCGAAGATGTAGATGTAGATACCCATACCAAGCATGACACACTGGAAAGACATGATCAGGTTGACCTGGTTGTTACTCAAAACATTTTCACCAGTGACAACCTTCAAGTTATCCTTATTGTCCCAAAGCGTAGTCTGGTCAACCTTGCAGCCGCCAACAGGCTCCAATACTTTACCATCCTTTGTATCAACGAGAGTAGCCTGCATGAAGGTGCCCATCACGGAGTCAATGATAGTGCCCATGAAGCCGATAATCGTGAAGAAGAAAAAGTGGCCAATAACACGATCCTTCTGGAATGCAGCAGCAATGGCACTCAAAAGGGCAGATCCAGCAAGTCCAGCAGCCAAACCAAGCTTGGTGACACCGCCGTTGGTTCCTGGAGGGACTTTCTTAAATGTGGTGAGAAGGAAGGGCTGTTCGGTCGAGAGAATACCAAACTCGGATGACCAGGTGTCAGCGATAACGGCAACGTATTGCGTGACGATTCCCGCCTTGGCCATGGTAGTGAGTTCGTAGTCATCTGTGAATGAAGACGCCAAGATCAGAGCAGTGGAAAAGAATGAGTTGGACAACACCTGGACGTACGTTCTCTGAGATTGCTCTGCTGCGGTCTTTCCCCCTGGGATCTTCACCTTACTGCCCTTTTGTTCCTCCTTGTAGTGCGTAGCTTTGCTGGATGTGATGAAAAATGTGATCAAAAGGATCAATGGCAAGTTACTTTGCGGCAATGCATGGACAATGCCCGTAATGATTGCAGCGACGATTCCAGATGTGGTGAGGGACTTCTTGGAGTAGGCCCGGTAGGCGACGCCCAAGATCACCAGTGCCCTCACCGCAATGGTGACATGATCGTTGATATTGACAAATTTATGTGATAATGGGTACCTCAACTCCATGATTTAATGCTCTCGGTGTCTGTATGTGACGAAAGGTGTCCGATCTTGGGTGTGAAAGCATAAAATTACGCGTAGGTTAGAAAAATCGAGCTAGAATGGGCACTTCGCGATGCAGGGGCTGGAGAAGGTTATCTGTTGGGCGCCTCTTTTTCGTCTGCCCTGACAGCTACTAATTCGACCTAATGGCCATTACTTGGCTTATGCTATTCTAAGGTAGGGTATTACAAGCAGATAAAGATCTTCCTTCAACCCGATATGCCACTCTCAGAGCCGCTATCTACCGAAGAAACTGAAAGCGTCCGCGGCGATAAGACACAATCACGAAACAATCACGTGCCTGCAGTCCTGAACTGTGCAGATTGTCTTGTTATCGAGACTCATCATCGTAGAAACCGAGTTTTCAGAAGTCTTTCTGCCCTTGTAGTTGCTAATAATAAGAAACCCGGGTTTTTCGGTTCCTACAAAGACATAACCACGTAGAGTCTCTCCGAGTGCACCGACCTGTTCTGTGGCGGGAACACTGCTTCCAAGGCTACACACATTGCCTTTGTATTTGATTTGCAAACTCAACCTAACAGCGCCTTTACCCCTTTCTTGATGGATGCTGAAAACTATGTCTACAGCTCTGCCATCCAGATTGTTACACACTTGTTCAGGGGCAGAGCACCTTCGTCCATGTTTCGGAAGATTGGGGCAAAAGTTTCATACCGACTATGACCGCTACAGACTTATTTTCCACTTTTGGGTAATGATGACTGTATCCTTCTTTCCTATGAGGGTGAGAAGAAGGCAGTCCATTTGGACTGCAGGAAAACAGCAAACCTGAGTGCACACTACAATCCTGCATTGATAAAGACTATCCAAGAGTTGTCTCCATGACATTACGGATTGTAAGCTTCCACTTGCAGTCATGAGTGTTTGTACTGGAGAGGAGCCATATAACACCACTCGACAACATGCCTGCTTTGATTCGCATAACTTTCCGAGTGGGTTACTTTGAAGAGTCTAATTACCACGTTGACAAGTACAGCACCAAGATTCGATTGGTTCCTCACAAGCTCAGATCAGCAGGTTCAAAATCCCTCCTGTGGGAAGAAAGATGGGGTGAGGAGGACGCACGCAAGGTTGGCCCTCTAGAGTTCCTCAAGACTGTGCATGCTTGGCCCTCTTGCAGAGCATCAAAACTATCGAGAAGTTTATATTGGATGTCACGCCTGTTGATTTCCCAGTTGGTGAGTCTTGGAATGTTATTCGACTTAGATACAACTTGGAGGAGATGCCGTGGTTGGTTTTGCCAAAGGGTGACACACCGCATTGATTGTGAGAAGCTGTTGTTCAGTGAGCAACATGAGGGTTTCAAGTCTGGATTTTTTGGCACACCATACCCCTGTAGGATAAACACTGAGTTAGAAGTCTCGATGAGCTTTAAAACTTTTGTCTTCGAAGACATGTGCATGAAAAAGATCACCCAGAGGGAAAGTCCATACGAAACTTGGGTGGTTGGTGGAGATCATCACATCCGCATCGTAGACGAGGACGTAATTGTTGACTGTTTTTGATAGTTGAAAGGTGTCATGCACTTATTTTGAGTATCAGAAAGACCGTGTCCTGCTTATAGCTTTTAAAATATCTTTCAAAATACGTAAATTAAAGATAGAACAAATAATACTGGTGCGGCTGAACCGCCTGCCCATGCACTTCGTATGCACGATCTAAACTTTTACGAGTTTGTGCGCGTAGGAAGAACATTTGATGTACTTTTGAAAAAATTCCAACATTTCTAGCTTAACAGCTTCCATGAACATCAGCATTATATATAGTGGTGTCTAGCTCTCAATATAGGCTGTAGCGGGACGCAGTCTTAGTAGTTGTCATGCAAACTTGTCGCTAGCATATGCAGATGCTCAGTATCTAGTGAGAGTAAATTTGGCTCTTTACAACTTTCATGATGAGATCGAGCTGAGAAATTTTTGAGCATTCTTTCTTATGGGTCTGATATTGATACAATCATGAAGAAAATTAAGCTTTTTTTCAAAATTTATTAGATTTATCTTTAACTCTTGAATAAAGATCTGTAAATAATAGGAAACAATAAAAAAGCTGCCTTTAAATCTTATAATACGTATTTCAAATATTTGAATTTGAGGCTAAAAATAATCCAAGTGCATTTTTACACTATAATCAGTGACTACACGAAGCTAACACTACTGAATACATGATTAGTATTTTTGTAGTAGAGTTGAAGCTGTTGCAAATGTCCGTATCGAATATTCATTCACGCGGTGGGCCGGGTACTCTTCCTAATGTGACCAAGCGCTTACATTACGACGACCAATCAAACAAACTTATATTTTAGGTGAAATAAACTCACTTCTTATACGCTGCATAAGTGGACAGATGCCAGAGATCAAAATATATTATAGCTTAAGTAGCTAGTGAAGCTAGCTGGTTTCGCGTAGACGCTAGCTGCGATGTTCGGGTGTTCGACTACTCAAGTTCCAAGCGTTCCAGAGCCCTATTTGAACGCTGAAATGTAAATTGAGGACTCAATATTGTTAGAGATTCAGCAAGAATTGACCTCAGGGATTTTTCCATCCAAAAATAGTGCTTCAATGGGCAAAAAAAAAGATAAACTCCGCGACAGGGAATCGAACCCTGGTCCTCCGCGCGACAAGCGGAGATTCTAGCCACTAAACTATCACGGACTTGCTTGTTTAAATCTTTGTCTTCGTAGATCCAGTGACTTGATAGACTACTGAAACCGTTACTTCGCTAATGAGCAGGTTATTTGGATAACATTGAACGGTTTAGAGCTTCTCAGACGTTGTGCGGTTATATGCAAAGGGCAAATGTTCTTGAGGTTACATTCTCGAAAGACTTAATTGCGCTCCACTTCTTTGGGCCCTATATCCCTCCAGCAAGGAAATTAACAGATCAGTTTAAGAACAAACTAACTGAACTAGTTACAGAAAGGTCAATCTCTTTCGTTTGATTTTTGTTCTTTTCAAAAAATTGCTTCTGACGAGGATCGACTCCACGCCTTTTCACAGCTATGATATGCAAAAAAAATAAGCTCCGCGACAGGGAATCGAACCCTGGTCCTCCGCGCGACAAGCGGAGATTCTAGCCACTAAACTATCACGGACTTGCTTGTTGATTTTGTTACCATCGACTGACAGAACGTGCCATAGCGACCCGGCACTAGTAGCTTCAATACTCGAATTCTTGCTCAATTAAGGGCAATTTCAACCAAGAAAGCGCATTTCTGTGCACATATATAGCTCTTGATACAGTAAATGCTTCACTCCTACGATGAAAACTAGAAGCTCATTAACATCTCAATGGCGTATATCTTTCTCAGCCGAGCCCATTGGTTGGAGCTGATAGGGAAGTAGCGAGACTTAAGCTATCGTTAGCGAGTCTAACCGAGCAGCAGGCCTTTTGTCAAGACAAAACTTTCGTCGTGTTATGCAACGTACCACTATGGTGTGTAACACTTGCAAGGATACGTGCTCTGTGCACTAGGTGCGAATGATGTGAGGAGGACCGGTGGCTATAGTTTCTGCTGACGAACACTGTTAGTGTGATCTGCAAGTTGCATTCAACCGCCAAAAGCAATCAAACAAACTCTGTTCCGGGCAAGTCAGGTATCTATCCTGTGAAGAAAGTTTTCGGTTAAGTATGGTATTCTCTTCTGGTGTTGCAGGTGAAAAGAACAAAGTAACCCTGGCAACGGCAACATCGGGAAAGAAAAAAAAAAGAAATGCGCTGGCCCGGAGTCGAACCGGGGGCTCAAAGATGGCAACTTTGAATTTTACCGCTAAACCACCAGCGCTTCTGTTTCTTGTCAAAGATGAGCTCAATAACCAATCGAATAGCAATGACTATAGGTAAATAAATGTACCGGCTGTACCCCCAAAACAGTCATTCAATTAGCATCGGAGCTGCATGAGACTCCTTAACAAATCACTGAACTTAAACTTGGCGTACTATAAAGGAAAGTTGGGCATCAATGCCATCTAGTAAGGTGATCCTGATGATCTGTGCTGCCCCACCCCAAGCTGGAGGGGACAGTCTTAAGACCATTGCAAATTGTGACGGGTAGTACCCATAATTTAGATCTTCTTGATACTTCTGATTGCAAACAGAGCATTGATTTTGTAACAATGTCGTTATGGTACGCGTGTCCCATCCGACATGGTTAGGGCAGCACTTCGGACGAGATCCAAAATTCCGCTACGCACGGAACAACAACAACACGACAATGGATCAGAGATCCATGCTACAAACCACCACTTTGTAATTTACGCTGACGCCTTTCTTCGCATAATCCATTCGATCACATTTCCACAACTTCCAAAATGGGAGCAGAAATGAAAGGATTACAGCAGTTTATTGCTGACCTTCGCAACGTTGAATCAAAGGAAGAACAAGACAAGCGAATCAACTCCGAGATCGTCAACATTCAAAAACAGTTTGCCCAGAACAAGCTCACTGGCTACCAACGGAAGAAGTATGTCTCCAAGTTAATCTATATTTACCTCACTTCAAGCTGCAACATCAACGCTTACAATGTCTCTTTGGGCCAGGGACAGATCACCCAGTTGATCTCATCAAAGGTGTACACCGAGAAGTTCATCGGTTACCTCGCAGTTGCTCTGCTCATGAATAACGTCAATGATTCAGATATGCTAACGACGCTTGTGCAATCTCTGAAGAAGGACCTATCCACAGCAGACGAGGAGTCCAACTTGCTCGCACTTCAATGTATTGCGACATTGGGTAACACCATCTGGTCTGAACTTTTAATTGAAGAAGTGTTCCAAGTCCTAAGATCACCTACTGCATCCCCACTCCTCAAGAAAAGATCAGCACTGGCGTTCTTCAAGCTTGTGAGAGCTAATCCAGATTCACTAAGGCGCCATCGGTCATGGATTCCAAGAATCCTCGCGTTGTGTGATGATCAAAACTTTGGTGTTGTGCTCTCCATTCTTCCAGTTGTTGAACTGATTGCTGTTGAGATTGATTTCGAAAGTGCAAAAGATCTCATCCCAACATTAGCCAAGAAACTGAGCCAACTGATTACGGACAAGGAATCGATCCCTCAGGATTATTACTTTGGAGGCGTTCCATGTCCATGGTTGATCGTAAAGCTTGCCAAGCTCTTGACTGTGCTGATGCCTGACTCCAAGAGTCTGAACATCGACCTCAACTCTCTGAGAACACTGAGGGAATGTGTCTCAATCACCATCAGCGATATTGGATCACGTGCAAGCTCTGACTCGTCTGTAAAGAACGTCTACAATGCTGTTCTCTTCGCTATCATCAACCTCGCGACACATCTTGACCCATCTCCAGAGGCACTGTCCTCATCAGTCGATGCCATCACACGACTTCTCGACTCCCATGAAATGAACACCAAATATCTTGCCCTTGACTCTCTCATCAAGCTTAGTTCTGAACACAGTACACTCCACACTTCTCAGAAGCACCTGCTAAAGATTCTGCATCTCCTCAACGAGCAAGACGTATCCATTTCTAGAAAGGCATTAGACCTCGTTTATGTTCTTGCTGATGTCGGGTCCTCTGGATACATCGTTTCTGAGCTACTAAAGATTATGAAGAGTGCTGACCCTGTACTTCGCTCTGAGATTGCCATCAAGGTGTCGGTACTCAGTGAGAAGTTTGCCACGGATCCACAATGGTTTGTCAACACGAACTTACAGCTGATCGACATGGCTGGTCCACAATTGAACGATTCAATTTGGCAGAGAGTGACTCAAATCGTGGTAAATAACGAGTTGCTGCAAGAGTTCACGTGTAAGACTGTTTTCCAGTACATCATGAAATCAAATTTTGCCGAGGCAATTGTTAAGATCGCCGCATACGTGCTTGGTGAGTTTGGAGATAAGATTATTGATGAGTATCCGTTGGGGAAACAATTTGATATCCTGTCAAAGCTTTACTTTTACGTTGCTAATGACACGAGGCAGATGTTGTTGACGACTCTGATGAAGCTGCTAAAGTTTGACCTTGAGAATAAAAAGTTGAAATCTAAGCTGATCAAGTTGTTGAGGCTTGAGGTGAATTCTATCAATTCAGAGCTTCAGCAGCGTTCTCTGGAGTACTTGAATATGATCCAGAGGCTCAACACAAGCCAGGGCCAGATGTTTTATCGATTCGTGTTTGATGAGGTACCTGTGTTCAATACTAAGCAGAACCCACTGTTGTTGAGACTGGGTAAGACGAATCCAAGTGCTAAGCGTGAGCTTGTCAAAAGCACCGACGACTTGGCTCGTAAGATCCAACAGAATGGCAAGGATACCATCCTCGAGGATGACGAGTACTCGGACGAGGTCGACACAACTGATCCATTCAAAGAGAACTCCACTACGACTTCTACCCCAATGACCAGTGCCCCAACATCATCGCGTGGTCCGCCACCACCAGTACCAACTCAAAACAGAGGATTAGAGGGTCCACTGACGCCAAACTGGGAGGTTGGCTTTTACAGACTATTCGAGTTCAATCAAGGAGTCTTCTTCGAGAACTCACTCATCAAGATCCTTGCTCGAATCACTCCACACGATTCACAAAAGGAGCTTATATTCCTCCAACTCACATTTCAAAACAAGTCCCCACAACCACTGACCTCGTTCATCACCACTGCAACAAATTATCGTACCATCAAACCCAATGTGGTGATCAATCTTGTTGACCTGCCATCCACTGACATTCCAATCAACGGAAGAGCCACTTCGACCATTGAGGCACTCCTTCGTGGTCCACTCACCATCAGTGACATTCCAAATCTTCGTATCCAGTTCTCATCCGGTGGTGCATTCAACAACGTGCGTCTTAAACTGCCAATCTTCCTCACTAAGTTCATCACGCCAACGGCACTACAGTTCCCACAATTCCTGCAACATTGGAAACAGATTGATGTTCTTGGTGCAAATGGTGAGGCTGTTGAGAATATTCAGGTTCGCACGCCAGTGGATTACACCTGGCTTGTCAGGTTTCTTGGCAAGTTGGGATTGGCGCTCATTGAACAGAATGCCACTAGTTTCTTGTTTGGTGGTGGTATTCTGCATACATCTACCGTTGGTAAGCTCGGTACGCTGTTGAAAGTGAAGTACGTTGATGAATATAATCTGGAGTTCAGGTTCAGAACTACAAAAGATGGTGTGGCGCAGCTGTTGATGGAGTATGTGGCGAACTATTTTAAGAGACATTGATGGACGTACTGTGACGTTTGTATGTCTACGAACGACAAAAAAGAAGCTTACGATTATATGTTACTTATGCATTTTTTGGAGGTATTGTAGATGCTATTTCTTTGGTGGTCTTGAGCCAAAGATATCAGTACCCACCCTCACGTAGGAAGTTCCCTGATTGATGGCCTCGATGTAGTCAGCACTCATTCCCATGGAGAGCTCAAGCTTGGTACCAAACTCGTTATCGATCTCGGTCTTGAGGTCAAACAAAGTCTTGAACTCTGGGTTCTCACCAGTGGAGTGTGATTTCTCGAAGGATCCAATTGTCATAAGACCAGCCAGCTGGACATTTGTAGCATCCTTGGAAAGATACTCGACGATGGCCTTGATCTCATCTTTAGCCTCTGGAAGGATACCAGATTTCTGTTCCTCCCTCGATGTGTTGATCTGAAGGAACACGTTGATCTTTGGACCATGACCTTCTCTTGTGTCGTTGAGCTTCTTGGCTTTCTTCAAGGAATCAATTGTCTGCACGGCATAGAGATTCTCGATGTTTGTAGCGAGGTCCTTACACTTGTTGGTCTGGAGGCCCCCGATAAAGTGCCATCTGATGTCTTTAGGAAGAACGGCAGCCTTGGCAATCATCTCCTGGACATAGTTCTCACCAAAGTCACGAACACCATGGTCGTAGAGAGCTTGGATGTCTGAGGCCGGCTTGAGCTTGGAGACAGCTAGGAGTCGCACAGGATGTGTGAGTGATTGTGGGCGGGCCCTCTCGGTGGTCTGGACGTCTCCGAGCACGCGATTGTAGTTGGAGATGAGCTCTGCCTGTCTCTCAGAGGTATATGGTTCAAGCGACATTGGACGGATGTGGAGAGAACGTTGTGGGATGAAACAGCGACGGAGCATGAGCATCCTAACCAGCTCAAGTGCGCTTAAAAGCTGTGTTAAACGATGGCAGATCATTCGCTTTTATCGAAATGGTGGTGTGCGGGTGTCGGGTATGTGGGGCAGCGCTAATATTAATATAGGTGGGAGATATTTGTAGGGGCTCGGGGTGCTCCAAGCTGGCTAAAAGATCCGGAAAAAGGAAGACGTTAGAAATTGAGTACTCAGTTATACCCCACCATGCCTAATCATATCACTCTCGTAACAAACCCGCAGAAACCGAAGTAAAAGCAGGTGGAGGCAGTGCCCCTGGGACACTCGCACGCGCCGGCAGCTTCCGGCGAGCAAGCTGTTGCGCCTACCGGATCGCCAAATTTCAGTCTCCACACACTGTGTGTATTTTACTTGCTTTTATCTCTTTTCCTCCTGGAACACACTACTTTACCACCCGTTAAGACTCAATTGGCTCTACAGGGACACAGACCACGCACAATGTCTGCACACGTCAAGCCCCTGAGCGAACTGAACCCCGACTATGCTCTCCTCCTCTCCTTCCCGCAGGAGGCAGGAGAGGCCACATCAGAGGCTAAGAACAACCTTTCCAAGCTTGTCGAGACTTTGTCCAACGCTGGCTTCTATACCCAGGCACGTCCAGCTGATGACGATCAGCTCCTACTCTTTGTAAAACTTGCTGATGCCGTCTTGTTGAAATATCTCAAGGGCGAGGGCGTTAAAGAGTACCTCTATGGTGTACGTGGGGAGCTCGACTCTGATGAGTCTTTGATCCACCAGCTCTCCACCACTACAAAGTCCAATGCTGTGCATGCTATCATCACCAATCCAGTGCACGAGGGAGGCTGTGGTATTACTACTGGTAGTCCAGATTGGGACTTTGTCACGAAGATCTCGCCTATTTGGGACTACGACGAAAACAAGCGTCTGCTCAAGTCTTTCTTCAAGCTCGACTTTACCGAGACAGATATCGAGAAGATTAGAGACGTTGCTGGTGAGAAAGTTGCCCTATACTTTGCCTATGCTCGCTTCTACTTGCTAGCTCTTGCAGTTCCATCTGCATTGGGTCTCATCTCTCACTTCATTTTCAAGAGATACTCCCTCGTTTACACCGTGCTCAACTCTATTTGGGCCATTGTCTTCCTTGCTGCTTGGAAGAAGAAGCAAACTGTTTACGCCTTGAAGTGGAAGACCACTGGCGCCTCCAAGGTTGAGGTTAGAAGACCAGAGTTTGTCGGCGAGTCCAAGGAGACGGACCCAGTCACCGGTGAGTCGGTCCCAACTTTCTCCCCAATTACCCGTACCATTAGACAGATCTCTTTCCTCCCATTCGCCCTTGTTGGTATAGCTATTCTTGTTGGTTACCAGGTTTCTTGCTTCTTTATTGAGATTTTCCTCACTGAGATCTATCAGGGTCGAGGCAAAATGATCCTTGGTCTCGTTCCAACTGTCTTGATTGTTGGTGTTGTCCCAATCCTGACCGCTATCTACGAAAAATTTGTCGATAAAGCTCTGGACTTTGAGAACCACGAATACCAGTCCAGCTATGACCGTTCGAAGACTCAGAAGATGTACATCTACAACTTCTGCTCTGCCTACGTTCCATTGTTCATCACTGTGTTCTTCTACTTGCCATTCTTCCACAAAGTGAACTCATACGTCCCAACCATTTCTAAGTACTCTTCCAAGTGGTCAATCCCAACCGTGTCTGAGCATTACCAGATCAACAATGACAGACTCACCAACCAGTTTGGCTACTTCACATTCACCGCCCAGATTGTTGGTGTCTTGATGGAGAACGTTGTTCCAATCACGATCCGTCTTGTCAAGGAGAAGCTTGCTGCCGGTAAGGCTGTTGCCAAGCACCTAGACACTCCAGAGGAGGCTGCCTTCTTGAACAACATTCGCCAGCAGCTGGCGATGCCAGAGTTTGACGTGGACGCCGAGTACCGTGAACTTACCACCCAATTTGGTTATTTGGTTGTCTTTGGCCCTGTGTGGTCTCTTGCCCCACTCGTCTCTATGTTCTTCAACTGGATTGAAATCAGAGGTGATGCCGAGAAGCTTTTGTTCGAATGCTCTCGTCCAGTCCCACGTCAGGCTGAGTCCATCAAACCATGGGATACTCACATGCGTATCTTGACTTGGTTGGGTTCCTTTGTTGGTCCATTGGTCACTGTGATGTACAGACGTCAGTCTGAAGTGTTGTCATCTAATTCTTACTCCTTCGCATCTTCACCAGTGATCACTCCAGGCTGGAAGTTGGCTACAACTGCCCTGATTTCTGAAAACGTTGCACTTGGTATCAACTTTGCCGTTGAGGCCCTTTTCAACTCTGCCACTACTTCCATCGAGAAGGAGCACACCCAACAGGATCTCCTGATGCGTCGCTCTTATGTCGATGCTTACGTCCAGGATGCCGCCTCTCTCTCTAAGCGTGATGTCGAGATCGACCCAACCACTTCTTCCTGGAAATCCTTCTCGCCAAACAACGTATTGAAGTCTGCGATTGGTTTCCCAGGCTTACTAGCTGCTGCTAAGGCTGCCACAGAGAAGGCCAAGGCTTCCGAAAAAGCATCCAAGACGACTTCAGACTCTGTCTCCTCCGCTGCTGACTCCATCCCAGCTACTGCTTCCAAGTCGGGCTCCCAGACTCACACTGAAGATGCACAGCTTCGTTCCACCACCGCTGCTTCCAAGAATACCCCAAAGACCTCTCACTCAACCGGTGAGACTCGTAATACCACCACTACTGAGACTGATCCTACTGCCGCAAACTCTTCAGTGAACCAGTACAATGCCGCTCCATCTTCAACCTCTGCTGCTGCCCCAGCAACATCTAATTCCGCTTCAGGAGGAGACGCTGCACTCGTTGGAGGTGGTGTCGCTGCTGGTATTGCTACTGCCGTTGGTGTCAAGCCATCTGAGGCTCCAACCTCGTCTGGTGGTGTTCAGTCCTCTGAAGCCTCTAACTCTGCTATTGGTACCCCATCTGTCACTTCTGAAAAGACCATTGCTTCTGATAAAGCTGCTGTTGGTATCCCTGTGTCCTCATCTGGCGGTGCCACCGCCGCTGAGACAACTTCTCCAAAGAAGAAGCGTGACTTCTTCGGCCTTGGAAAGAAGGATTTGAAGGGTGTTGGTAAGGCTGCTAAGGCAGATGCCGCTGGCTTGGCCCCAGAGCTCAAGTCTGTTGGTGCTGATGTTGCCAAGGGCGATTTCTCGTCTGCTAAGAAGACTGCTGTTGGTATTTCCAAGAACCCAAACCAGGGAATTTCTCATACCAAGGAAGCATTGGCTGGTATCAAGGCTTCTAAGAACGAGCCAACCTCTGGTCCTGCTGCCACCTCTGCTTCTGCTTCTGCTCCATCGTCAGGTGCTCCAGCTTCTGCTGCCGGCACCGCTCCAACTGGTCCATTGCCACCTGCTCCATCTTCCTCTTCTGGTGAGAAGTCCAGCTCTGGTCTCGGTGCTGGTGCTGCACTTGGCGCTGGTGCTGGTGCCGCTGGTATTGCTGCTTCTCGTTCTAACGATGCTTCTGCTTCTGGACAGGGTTCATCGGAGAAGACATCCAGATCCAAGTCTTTGTTCAAGAGAATGAAGAACTCTGGTTCGTCAAAGACCTCTGCCGATTCTTCCTCTGCTGCTGAGACCTCTGCTCCACGTCAGTCCTCTTCCAACTCTGGCGTGCCAGCTGGTTCTTCATCTTCCGCTCCACATCAGACCACGGCCAAGGGCCACTCTGGTGTACCAACTGGTGCCTCGTCTTCCGGAATCTCCACATCATCTTCTGGGAATACCAATGCCCAATCTAACGATATCTCTGGCACTGAAAAGTCTGACTCTGCTCCGGGCAACTCTGGATCCGGTATCTCTGGTGCAGCTGCTGGTCTTGGTGCCACTGCCGCCGCTGGTATTGGTGCAGCTGCAGCTGCTGTTGGTCTTGGTTCCCAGGGTTCCGACTCTACTCCAAGTTCCAAGGATGTAAACTCCTCCTCAACTGGTAATGAAACCTCCGTTCCGTCTGGTTCGCACTCTGGTGCTGGTGCTGCCGCCGGTGCATCTGCTGGCTCTTCCTCCGACCCTAAAGTTTCGAAGTCTTCTGATGTTTCCGCCAACGGTGCCCATGCTTCCGGTTCTGCTCCAACCTCTGCTCCAACCTCTGCTGCTGATGGCTCTTCTGATTCTTCCTCTACTCCATCCAAGTCCAAGGGCCTCTTTGGATTTGGTAAGAAGGACATCAGTTCTATCGCGAAGGGTGCCAAGGCTGATGCTACCAAGTTGGCTCCGGAAGCTAAGAAGATTGGTGGTGATCTTAAGCATGGTGACCTCTCCTCTGCCAAGCAGCTTGCTTCTGATGTCAAGTCCAACCCTAACGAGTACATTGGCAACTCCAAGGCTGCTTACAGCGATGCTAAGAACGGCCAGACTGCTGGTACCGGTGCTGCTGGCTCAACATCTAGTTCTGGAGCTGCTACTGGTCATGACTCTTCTTACACTGGTAACGATATCTCAGCATCTTCACACAATCCTGGGGCCAAGTCCTCTGGCTCTGGTCATGCTGGTACAGCTGCTGGAATCGGTGCTACTGCTGCAGCAGCAGCAGGTGCATCTGCTGCGTCCTCCTCTGACCCTAAGGGTTCTAAGTCTTCTGATGTCTCCACCAACGGTGCTTCTACATCCGCTGGTGTCGATACCTCTGCTAATGATGCTTCTGACTCCACTTCTACGCCTTCCAAGTCTAAGGGCTTCTTCAGCTTTGGTAAGAAGGATGTGACGTCTATTGCCACTGCTGCTAAGGAGGACGCTGTCAACCTTGGTCCTGATGCTAAAAAGGTTGGTGGAGACCTCAAACACGGTGATTTCTCTTCTGCCAAGCAGCTTGCATCTGATGTTAAGGCCGATCCAACCAAATATCTCGGTAACACCAAGGCTGCTTATGAGAATGCTAAGACTTCTGAAACCGATACCTCTGCTACTGGATCTGCTACTGGATCTGCTGGCAACGATACATCTGCTCCACCTTCCAGCGGTGCTGGTATTTCCAGTTCAGCCCCAACATCTCGTTCTGCCGATGAATCAACTCCATCTACACCTGCTGATACTCAATCCGAGTCTGCTAAGTCCTCTGGTTGGGGGTCTGGAATCGCCGCTGCCGTTGGTGCCGTTGGTGCTTCGGTTGCCGGTACTGCTGCCGCTGTGACTGGTTCTGGTTCTAAGTCTACTACTGGTGATGAGGTTACTGCTAACGAGTCTGATAAAACTCCAGTCACTGGTGTCAGTGCCCCAGATTTCAAGGGCGTTTCTGGTTCAGACTCAACTTCAACTCCTACTGGTGTCTCTGAATCTAAGGCAGCTTCCGGTTCTGGCTCTGTCCCAGACTCCACTCGTGTTGATACTTCTGCCGATAACTCGACCTCCAAGTCAGGCTCCACTGGCTTCGGCCTTGGTGCTGCTGCTGCTGCCATTGGTCTTGGCGGTAGTGAGCGTAAGGAGACTGCATCGCCTGCTTCCTCCTCCGGATCTCCATCTTTGGCTGGTGCTACTTTGCCACCTGACTTTGAGAAGAAGGCTGCTGCTGCTAACTCGAAGAAGACCAGCGCCTATGGATCAAGTCCTTCCGGTACAGATGGGGATCATGGTTCCTCCTCTGCTACTACTGCCGGTAGAAAGTCTGATGCAGATACTCCACAGCAGAAAACCACTTTGGACCCAAAGGCTTCTTCTGGTGCTGCTGATGGTGCTCAGTCTGCCCAGGCAACCGACTCCTCTTCAAAGAGCAACCACTCTGGTTTGGGTACTGGTGCCCTGGCTGGTGGTGTTGCTGGACTTTCCGCTGCTGGTGCTGGCTTGGCCTCAAAGCTTGGGTCTGGATCTGGTGCTGCGTCCGGCTCTGCTGCCGCTAATGGCGCTTCCAACGGTGCATCCAATGGACAAGACGGCTCGTTTGTCGACTCTGCCAAAAGTTATGCCGAGAAGGGTGGTAAGTCGTTGAACGACTATGTTCAGTTGGCTGCTGACAAGGTTGATGACTACGCTAAGACCAGCAACAATGAGTATGTGACGAAGGGTAACACTTACGTCCAGAAGCTTGCTGATGGTATCGACGACTACACCCACAAGCAGGAGACATCTTCTACCTCCACTTCTGGTGCCACCACATCAGCCTCTGGTGTCGGTGCTGGATCTGGAGCTGGCGCTGGTGTCGGTGCTACCCCAAGTACGCCAAAGCAGTCACGCGCTGCTACAGCACAAACTCCACAGAGTGCTGCTAATGGTGGTGTTGATGCTGACACCCCATCTCACCAGGTTAATAACACCAACCCATTCAGTGGTGAGACTGCCCCAGTTAACATTGTCGGTGACACTTTGGCCCCACCAAAGCCTATCTCAGGCGATACTCAGTCTCACTCACGTAGCAGCAGTACGGCCTCCTCACCTTCTAAAAGAAAGAAAAAGGGCCTTTTGAGCAAGATTAAGGAGAAGGTGTCTCACTCTCCTTCCTCGACCCCAACAAAGCCATGATGGATTGATAAAGTGACGGATACCGCTGATACACTTCGCTTTTTGATTTCTTATGATCTTTATTGTATTTTATATGTGTTGTTATATGAAAAAGAACGACTATACTTGATAAAATTATCATTTTTTGTAAGTTGGTAGTGTTTTAAGTCCCATTAATGATACCCCACTACTAGTCCTTCGCGAACATCGCGTATGTGAGGTTTCGAGAGATCTGGCGAGGAGCTATCTCATATACTGACATGTCCATCTTTGACAAGCATCGCCACAACTCCTAACTCATTATCTAAGCCACCTGGCCGTCGCATATAATGTCCCTGGATATTCTCCTCAGTGTGCTCGGCGAAGACCCGAAGTCTCTGGTCATCGACCGCACATTGTCGTCTTCTATCAACGCTCTTATACCATTCTCCAGACTCAAGCAACGGGCTAACCTCCACAACGTGTATTGGTTCCAGGACTCTCTCAATGTCACGATTGACACATCGATGACATTCCTCATACGATCAGAGCTACAGAATATCTCACTGCTTGACAAACGGATCAAGGAACTCATGGCGCTGAATGAAGGTGTACAAATCGATGTTGTCATCACGGACGATTACGCACGCAGTTTCAAGCATGAGATGGAACGTGTTGGAATTCTAGGTGAGATATTCACAGTGAAGGAGTGGAAGCTCTGGCTAGACCTTGACGGTATGATGTCACTGAACTTGAAACAACTCGAAAGTTTATATCTTTACAAGACACCGAGCTCTCCATTCAAGTTGGCATCGTTGTTGAATGAGCATTTAAAGAGACACCCAGAGATGAGAATCACCCAAATATTGAGCAAGGGGCTCAATTCAAGCAAGTTTGTTCAGATATTCAAGGATTTGAGGGAAAACGAGGTGAGTCAAATGAGTATGGAGGAGAAGAGAGAATTCCTAAAGATTGAGCATGGGCTTTATGAGAAGCTGTCTTCTGGTAAGCAGTGTGATCTGATCGTGCTCGAGAGGAACTTGGACTTTATGAGTGTTGTACTTCCACAGCTAAGTTATTCTGGTGTCATTGATGAAATTGCCGGTATCGATGTTAACACAATTGTTCTCGATGATGAGACAATTTATCTCTCTCTTGGTGAAGAGTCCGGGGACAACATCTACGACTCGCTAAAGTACATGAATTTCGGAATGGCATGTGACTACCTCAACACTGAGGCCAAATCTCTTCAATCCCAGTACGATCTCTTAGTGAAACGAGTCGAGGTATCATCTAATCTTGTTAGTGAGCTCCAACAACTTGAGTTCTTGAAGAAGGAGGTGAGCACACATACCAAGATCAGCGAGTCAATTCTTCAAAAGATCAGTGACTCCTCTCGTTTTAATGAGCTTCTTGAGCTCCACCAAAACATCATACTTCAGAATATTGGATATTCGACATCCATCTCAAAAGTTTTGGATCTCATATATCAACTTTTCCCAGTGAATGATATACTTCGCCTGCTTTCGATAGTGAGTATCGTGTTTGGCGGGCTTCGTGAAAAGGACTTCCAGAGTCTTTCCAACGAGATCATTGAGTCATATGGAATCAAGTACCTCTTAGTACTTCAAAACCTTCTCAAGGTAGGTGTGCTGTCAATCAGAGGTGACCCATCCATCATCAAAAACTTCAACTCGTTGAACTCAGCTATGCATCTTCTCCCTTCCGATGGTGATCCTGATGATCTCCTCGCCAATGTCATGGCATATAGAGGGTATGTCCCATTAGTGGCACGTATTCTTGAGAAAACACTAAGTGCTAACGATAGGGCGTCATGGAGGGATGTCGATCTTTCGTCGATATTGGGTAAAGTTGTTGATGAGCGTATGGTGAAAGACGTGAAGCTTGGTGGGGCATTGCAGAAAAATTCTACAGTGTTTATAGTTATGATTGGTGGTATTACACACTCTGAACTGGCTGCTATTAGACAGTTTGAGGAAAGGTTTGAAAAGAAGTATGGTGTTAAAAAGAGTGTTGTGGTGCTGACTGATGGATTTGTTAACGCTGGTGACCTGTTAAAAAGCGTCAGCGGCTGATAAATAGATAAGCACAATGCACATCAAGTCTACGACTAAGTTATTACTATGAATAGTTCAAATACATTAAGAACATGATGTATAAATATCAGAAAAAACATCTCTTCTTCTTCCAACAATTGAATGGGCGAGAGGGAAAAAAGTGGGTCGATGTGGATGATAGATCCCAGACTCAGTGGACACGAATGCAATAGTTTGATGTGATTTAGTGGGCTTAGACCGTTAATCTATGATTGAAGGTGTGTTGTATGTTGTGTCCAAAGCGAAGTAAGACCAGTCTCTTCCCGCTTAGAACTCGCTCATGTTCTTGTTGTTGTTGTGGTCGCGTGTGCATGGGGTAAAACAAGGCACTGCGTCTCTCCGCTCTCCGTAAATAGCATCTTCTCGTATCAGTGGATATAAGGTGAATGTGTGAATGTGTGAATGTGTCAATGGGTGTATGTTTGAGTGTGTTTTAACGTTAAAATAATTTACTCCTCGTCAGCCTGCTGCTTGGCCAAAGAAGCGTAGTAGTCCTCTCTTCTCTGGACAACTGGCTTGTGGAAACCCCACCACCAGTAGGAGGCGAAGACCATACCGAGGGAAAAGCCGATGGAGATATCGACAGCGATCTTCTTCTTAAGTGTGCCTGTGATTGGAGCAATCATTGTTATGTGTTGTGCTGTGACAGAGAACCTTCCTCTACACAAGTTGGTCTCTTCCCATTTGAACTGACGATTTTTTCAAACTACAAACTGAGCCAACAGCACCGCGAAAAAAGCGCGTGCACGTGACCACTCGGCCAATCAGGGCGCGTATAATGGTACTATAGGGCCGGGTAATATGCTTAACTGTGGGCAAACGCCCGATTCGGCGATGGCGAGCGGAGCGAACGAAAAAACTGAATCTGACGATGGCGCTTAAGCACAATTTAACCGTCCACAACACCCATTGGTTCAGTATTGACCTCATCACCACACGAAACACACGACACAATGTTTGCCAGACAGGTTGCTAGAGCCACTGCTAGAAGAAACTTCTCCGCCTCCGCCAAGTCCGCCGCTCACTTCAAGGAGGGTGTCTACGAGAACATCCCATTCAAGGTTCACAACAGAAGAATTCCATTCGCTGTTCTCCACTTCTCCTTCTTCGGTCTTGCCTTTGCCATCCCATTCGTCGCTTGTGGTGTCCAGTTGAAGAGATCTGGTGCCTTCTAAATTAGCTGATTGATTGAGCTGGCATTTGCCTTCTGATACAACACATTCATGCTACACAGACACATATACCACCCACATCCACATCCACAATCACAACCACAACCACATTCCATTTATCTATCTAAAACCACTACAAAACACAAGATGCACACATTGGACGCTGATAATTAAGGTGCACCAGAGGAGCACAAGCGGAGACAGAGAAAGAGAGAGAGTTACGATTATGACAGCATAACTCGGAGCACATGGTGATATTTCGATGCTCACGGATTTCCCTTAATGGGATATTTATTTTACAAATACATTCGGTAACATAACACAGTAATACCTGTTCATGTAGTAGTGATAAATAGGAGAATAAATAATAATGATGCAACGCGTCATGGGAGCAGTCGACTTATAAATAACGGGATGTGTGAGATACGTTACGGTCCACCAAGCCCATCGAAATCCGAGAGACAAACTCACTTGATGAGGCCCTTAGCAGCAGCAGCGTTCCACTTATCAATTACGTCCTCCTCGTACTCCTTCTGTGGATTGTACTGAATCGTCTGACAGATCTTGAAGACTCCAAAGGCAAAGATTGCAGCTGTGCTACCAATCAACACAACGTTGCTCTTGTAATTCTTTGGTGTGAACCACCAACCACCTGATGCTAGTTAGTATTACTTCAAGAGAATAATCTCCATGTGATCTGCTCACCAGTTGGTGTCCAAATGTGCTGTCATGTTGTTAGGGACGGTCCTATGATTGCCTTTCAATTGTGGGGCGGGGGTCTGTGGTGATACTCACTTTAGGGTACGGGAAATGGCCTCCACTCTGCGGAATGTGTTAGTCGTCGTTGTACATAGTAGCCTCTCGGGCGAAACCAACATACCATGATAATCACAAACTCAGCTTATGGTGGTTTTACCCTGTCAAACCTTTGCCAAATGGCCCCTTGTATAAAGTGGAGAGTCCTCCCCACTAAACATCACCGGTTCGCGAGGTCGCGATTATCGCGAAGAAGCGCGAAATCGTTCGATTCGTTTGCTTCTCGCAGACTGGGAGCATAACACGTCGATGGCGCGTTAACATGCAAAGTGAAGTAGATCTTCGAAAGGTTTCCTGGAGATGAGTGGTGCAATGTGGTGAATAGTTCTATGAATGATTGATAAACGCCCATTTGTAATGCCTGGGCTGACTTAACTTCCGTGAAGTAGAGGATCCTAAACCGAGGGTGCGCGCCTCGGAAATGGCAGGCGCCAGATGAGAAAACGCGCTTGTCTTCACGCGTCTCTCTGTTTATCTTCATGATAACTCCACTAAAGTCATTATTGATTGTACCCTATAATGACTACATCAGATAACCTGGTGGCCAAGTTTGGCCCATCAGTTAATGAGCCAGCACTTATCGCGGCCCTTGAGCAGATCATGAAGATCTTCTCCATGTCCGTTGATGAGCTCCACATCAACTGGGAGTCATATGTGTTCTCTAAGCACGATGGTGCAAAAGTCCAGTACACCGTTGACAAGTTCAATGCACTCCAGTCGTACATTCAAGAGAAGCTCGAAAAGAAGAAAGACAAGTCAAACGTCCCAAGTACTATCAAGACCAGAAAGATTGTTAACTTTGATAATGGCTCCCCTTTCTCCACACCGCTGCTCAAGAAGAAAAAGCTTGATACACCACGCAAGCTTGTATCACCTTCATCCCACAAGACAACCCCACACTCGGCGGAGCAATCACCTTCTACAAACTTCACCACACCTTCAGCCAACACGACCATCTCAACTCCAGTTAAGACAGACTCCCCATCAACTCGTGCTCCATTCCAAGTCATCGAATCGATCAACTCATCCCTTCCTGATGTATTCTTCGATGACTTCACAAACCCCGTTAAGATCGGTGCTAATTTCGATCCGAAGAAGTATACATTCAGAACAATGCGTCAGAAACTTCTTGAAGCCGCTGATGTCCTCGATGAGCACATCGACTCATTTGCACAGATCGTCCAATCGCATTACAATATTCCAGAAGCAGACTTCGGTAATCCATCCATCCAATCGCAGAACCAAATCATCGCTGTGGGACGAATTGTTCCTGATAATCCACAGTACAAGGAAACAGACATCTTGAACGAACTCAGTTTGGCCCTCGAGACATCGAGATTGGGAGGTATTGGAAAGAGAGTCTCTCTTGATCTTTCGCAGCTTGAAAACTACGCCTTATTCCCAGGACAGATTGTGTGTATGAAAGGTAAGAATCCAAGTGGAGAGGTGTTCAAGGTTGATGAAATTGTGGAGCTTCCATATCTAGGAGCCCCAGTGTCCTCCAGAGATGAATTGGAAGAATCCTCTGACTTGAAGTTCATGATTGTCAATGGTCCGTATACTTCATTGAACGACTTGGATTACTCCAACTTAGAGGAGCTCGTACGAAAAATCAATTCGGATTATAAGCCCCACGTGGTTGTCATGTTTGGACCATTTGTCGATATCACACATCCTCTGATCAGTCAGGGTATCGACATCGAGGTCGAGAATGAGGGGAAGACAATTAAACCAAAGACCTTGACAGAGGTTTTCAAATATGTTGTCACTCCGATCTTGAAGAAGATAAACCAGGCTACACAAGTTATCCTCATTCCATCATTAAAGGATGCCACCACCAAGCACGCTGCCTACCCACAGGACTCGTTTGATAAGAAGTCTCTGGGATTAGGCAAGAACATCAAATGCTTCCCTAACCCATCAATGTTCCAGCTGAACGAGGTTAATATTGGTGTATCCAACAATGACATCTTCAAAGATCTAAAGGATGTCATGAAGGGCCCACTGATCACATCGAACAGATTTGAAAGAGTTTCAGAACACGTCATCCAGCAAAGAAGATTCTACCCATCATTCCCAGGGTCATCCCGAGAGAGAAAGACTAAGATCAACGGTGAAGAAGTTATCGAGACTCTTCCAGGGTCTAATCTTGACGTGCCTTACCTTGGCCTTGCAGAGTTCACAGAGATCGTTCCAGATATTCTCATCATCCCATCAGAATTGAGATTCTTTGCCAAGGTGGTTAAGAATGTGCTAGTTATCAACCCAGGTGCTTTCATGCAGTTTAACAACAAGGGCACAATTGCCAATGTGAGTCTTAAGAAGGCAGATTGTGATCAGTTGACTAGAGTCGAAGGTGCAGAGGACATGTTCATCCACGATATCTGGAAGAGAGCTAGAGTGGACATCATCAAAATCTGAATGTTGCTGTATAACATGCAGTGTAACTTCAACGCGAATATATGGTTATATCTAATATTTCACAAAGTGTTAGGGTATGTAGGAACTATTGTGGCGAGTACCACATCGTGTCCAGATTCGGTAGTTTTCGAGACTTCGGTCTCTCAAGTTGGCGTAAAAGCGATTTGTGAGGTCTTTTATTTGGCTAGAAACGTTTTATAAAGTGAGTTTTGAGTTGTGTTATACTCTATCTTATGACAGGTGTGTTGTGATTTGATGTTTACTCCTTAAATATGTTAATCGTAGCAAATTTTTAGGTCTGCCCTGCCTCGTTCTTACACGCATAGCTGCGCATCCAAATCGCAAAACAAAAACACGCTTCCGCGTCCCTCCCCAGATAAGAACTACACGGTCTTGGACAGACAACCATCATACAAGGCATAATGTCTTCCCCCAGGAAACGGTCTGCTGACGAGAGTCCAGAGGAGCTGTTTGAGCAGTCCATCTTGGAAGAAGAGACGGGGGAAAGCGAACAAGTAGGTACTTTCCGAGTCATCAACGCGTCCTCATCCTCCATCTCAAATACTAACCATTCCATAGGATCGTGACATTGATGGATTCCTCACCCAGGTTGATCTTGCCACCTCTCAGAGAGTTGCAAGAATGCGTATGGCCAGATCGGAGGAATTTGACGATGACGATAAAGTCTCCGGTGTCATCAAGCGTGTCACATTGAAGAACTTCATGTGCCATGCCAACTTCCAGGTTGAACTTGGTCCAAGATTGAACTTTATCATTGGCCATAACGGCTCTGGTAAGTCTTCAATTTTAACAGCGATTTCGGTTTGTCTTGGAGCCAAGGCCACTGAGACGAACAGAGGCTCATCTCTTGGTGATTTGATCAAAGAGGGAACGACCGTCTCTGAGATTACTGTTGTCCTTTCCAATGAGGGCGCTGAAGCGTACGAACCAGGCACTTATGGAAATGAAATCATCATCCAGAGAGTTCTCAGAAAGGGCACCAAACAGTTCCCATACTCGCTAAAGTCGGAGAATGGAAGAAAAATATCAAGTAAGAAGACTGACCTTGATGCCATCTTGGACTACTTCGGTATCGCAGTCAGCAATCCAATGTCCTTCTTGTCCCAGGATATGGCAAGATCCTTTTTAACTGCCTCCTCTGACGAGCAGAAGTATAAGTTTTTCATGAAAGGTACTCTCATGTCTGAGATGATTGATAACTTCAAGATGACTGCAGACAAAATCAGTGCTATTCAAGCCAGACTCATCAAAATGAAGCAAGACGTTATTGAATTGAAAGAGGAGGCCAGTGAAGCTAAGGCTATGCACCAGAGATTGAAGGATTCCGATAACCTCCGTAACAGGCAACTCATTCTTCATGGTAAGTATTTCTGGCTTAAAAAGGATGAGGCTGTCAAGGTGATCCAAGATATCCAGCAAACGCTAGAGGAGCACAGTGCCATCATTGATGAGATTGACAGAAATATTGCAGATGAAAACCTTAAGCTTGAGGCTGCTAAGAAAAACCATGAACACGCACAGCAGAAGTACGACAACTTGGTTGAGGAAGCTAATGCTCTGAAGCAAGAGTTCACCGAGAAGAAGACTGCCACCAAGAGAAAAACCATCGAAGCAGAGAAACTCAAGACCAAGTATACAGATACTGAAAAGGAGGTTCAAAGATATGAAAAGATGCTTGCCGACTTGGACAAACAAATTCGCCAGGAAGAGGAGGAGATTCGTCGTAACAGTGGTGGTTCTAAGGATGTATTGGAGCAGCAGGTCAGCACTAAGAAGACAGAGGAAGAGAGCCTCAACTCCCAAATCCAAGAACTGAAAGCCCAGCTTGACCAGATTGATGACCGTAATAAGGGTGAGTATCAGAGACTGTCCTCCATAGCCGATGACAAGAGAGAAAGCATTCGTCAGATCCAGGCACAGATCTCACAGGCACAAAGTCAGCGAGCACCGGATCCAATGAGCGCCTACCCGGAGGAGGTCAGAAGAGTGGTTAGTGAGATACAGAAAACACGATTCAGGGGCCGTGTCATTGGCCCTCTTGGCAGACACGCGTTCCTAAGACCGGGTTTCGAGGACTTCAGTGGTATCATCGAGTCTCAACTCTCTGCACACGTGAACTCTTTTGTTGTCGAGAACCATGCCGACTGGAGTCAGCTACAATCCATTATGAGACGTAACAGGTTCAACGGTCGTATCATCACAAGACGGCCTGAGAGGTTCAACTTCTCACACGGTATTCCTAAGATCAACCATCCGACGATTCTTGATGCCCTCGAGTTTGATGACGAAGATGCCAAATACACATTCATCGATCAAGCCAAGATCGAAAAGATGGTCCTCGTCAAGGACAGAAAAGTCGGTCAAGAGCTCTTGGAGAGTGGTATTTCTAACCTCAGGTGTGTCTTGGCCCTGCAAAATGGCGATTCCGGTTTCGAGCTTCGTACGTCCAATGGTGCCTTCTTGTCGAATCCAATCCGTTACCAGTACGGTGGAAGACCTAAAATTGGTCCCAAGACCGGTGTTTTGGACGTTAACCCATTGAGGCAGCGACTTAGCGCTTTCAACAAGGAGAAAGATGATATTGAGCTTCAAAAGCAACAATGGCAACAGCGTGTTCAGCAGGAGAAGAGACAATGTCAGGACCAGATCAAGAGCTTGGGTGCTAGTGTTCGTCGCTTGAAAACTGAAATTCACAATCTTGAAAAGAAGTTGGAGGAGGATGGTGATACCGGTAAGCTCGAGGCCCTGAGAGATGAGAGAGACGGTACTGAGCGTCAGAAATTCTTGTATGAGCAGTCATTGCCCGACCTGGAAACTCAGATTGCTGATACCTTCGAAAGACTGCAAGAGATGGACAAAGAACTCAACAAGGTGAGAGCTGTTGCAAAGGGACATGGTGAACTTGTTGAACAAGTGAGAACTAATTTGCTCGAGTTGGAAAGTGCAATTCAACTGGGTAACACTAAGAAGGCCTACCACGAAACAAAGAAGTATCAGAGACTTGAACAGGCGAATACTTACCAGGAGGGTCTGCCGGCCTGGGAGAAGAAGGCTACTGATATGGAGACTGAAGCCACCAAGTTCTGCTCCAGAGAGGAAGCCGAGAGTATCAAGATCAAGGACGAGAATGATTTGAAAAGGATGATTGAGCAAATCACAAAGAAAGTTGACGCTGCTAATGAGCTTCTTGGTATGTCCCCTGAACAAATCATCCTGAATGACGAGAAGGCGAATCAGAAGTATCAATATGCATTTGGTCAGTTCAACCAAGCCAGAAAGACGCGAGACTTGCTGAATGTGTCGTTGGACAACAGATTGAAAGCTTTTAAGACTTCAAGAGGATCTACATTGGTGCAAGCCGATATGGACTTCAAGAGTTCTTTAGAGTTCAGAAACTTTAGCGGTCAACTAGACTTTGATTTGAAGAGAAACAAGTTGACCATGTTGGTGAGTACGAAGAACGATAAGAAGCCAAGACACGTTGACTCGTTATCTGGTGGTGAAAAGTCCTTCTCTCAGATTGCATTGCTGTTGGCCACATGGAAGCCGATGAAGTCTCGTATCAAAGGTCTTGATGAGTTCGATGTGTTTATGGACCAGGTGAATAGAAAGATTGGTATGAAGTTGATGCTCAACAAGCTGTCTAATGAGGTCAAGGCTCAGACGATATTCATCACACCACAGGATATCGGCCAAATTGCTGAGTTGGATCCAAAGTTCGTCAGAATTCACAGAGTCCAGGATCCTCGAGCACATCAGTAGGACCTTCTCTAACTCTTTCAGTTCTAGGTACTGCAAATTTATTTGTATTTAGCTTTTGTTTGTTATTATCTGGTATATTTTCGGGATAACTATGAGGTTATAGTAGGCGAACGTCTGTAGACGTCCTCGACACCAAGTAGCGTGGACACGTCATAAGCAGTGAAGTTTAAGATTGTATCAGGATCATCCTCATACAACATCTTGACAATCTTGTAGAACACCTCATAGAGTTTCAGGAACTTGCCAGAACTTCCTGTGATGACATCATTAGCAATGGATGGAGATGAGATCTTGAAAACAGCTTGTTGGATATCGACAAGGGCCGTTGGGAGGAATTCATGCAACTGAGTGTCAATCTCTAGAAGCTTTGCTTTCCCAAAGAGTTTGTTTTCGATGAGGGAACTGTACATGAAGTAGTCATCGTCGTCTTGGATCTGCTCAAGTGGGAACACAAGCTGGATGAGTTGTTGATGGATGTCAAGACCAGCATCCTTGAGCAAAAGGTTGAATTGTTCCGTGGTCAGTGTCTCTTCAAGCTCCTTGATTGTTGTCTGAACCTTCTCCTGTGTTTCTGAGAGTTGAGATATGGTTACGATCTTATATGTGACTAGATCGAGACAGTTCAATCTGTAGATGAGCGAAGAGACCTTGTCACCCTTCAAGGTTTTTGCCTGCTTATTGTACAATTCTGATGGCTTTTCGATTAACAAACAACATAGGTCAGAAAACCTTTCATCGGTAAGAGCCATTGGCTTTTCCTCAGAACTAGAACCATCACCAAACAGCAGTAGAGACTCATCAAGCCACTCTCTCAGCCAGTCAGGGGCTAGCAAGGAATCATCATCCAGTGCCCATTCTTCCGTTGCCAACATCTTCTCGACGATAGTGAGTCTCTCTTTGAGTACACCAAACACTTTTTCGGTACAAAGGCTTTTGAGTGAATCCAGAGTCTCCAGTAATGAACACTCAGAATCCTTACCCAGTTGTTTGACAAACATGACCTTGTAAAGATCCAAGAGGCCAAAGATCTTCTGTAGCACATCTAATCTCTTTTCACTTCTGATTATCTGTTCGGTCCTAACCTTCAATGGTCTACTCAAGGCACCGAGGATACGCTCGATGGTGACTTTCAGTGAACGATTGACATCTTCTAGATTCTCCATCTTGATCAGGTGCTCCTCAAACTCACTGCGCTCATACTCTGGTTCTTCTGAATCCTGGCTAATCTGGAACAGGCTCGATATGAGCTCGATTTCGTTGACTATGGTGGAATGGACAAATGCAAGGATATCACCAATGTATCGGATTGGATCGTGTGCTGAAAGGATGATTGGACGGGAGTTGTCGAACGAGTCCGCGTTGTTGGACTGGTACATGAAGTCATCAACGATTGTCTTGGAGCGGGATGTGACGAGTTTTGTTGTGATGTCATCAAAGTATTTGAGGTTGTTTGCGAGGTAAAAGAAGGAAATCTTCATGAGACGGAGGTCCTGAGGTGGGTTCTTAGATGAGTTATATCTGGTTCCATCGGACATGGCAAGTTCCAGCTGGGTGGAGACGAAGAAGGAGATTCTTTGGTATGACAGGTCTAAAAATTTGGACATTTTTTCCATAATCTTCACACCAAGTACTGGATTGTCGAGAGTCAAAAGAATTGAGCAGTTAGTATGGATAGTCTTGCACTTATGTAAGATCTGGAAGTATTCGATAGAAATGTCCTCATTAGAGAGGTAGTGCTCTTCGTATTGTGTCAGCGTAAAGTTCTTTTTGAAGCTTTGTAGGATAGACTTCTTTAGAACAAGGAGGTTCTTCTTTGTGGAGAGATCTTCAATCTTCTTGAGCACCGTGGGATCAATGGCATGGTTGTCGTTCACTGCCGTATTTAGTTCATTAAGTTTGGTGATCTTCTGACCCAAACTCTCCACTTTCTGTACAACTGGTTGAAATTCTCTCAGAACAGCGGTGTGTTCTTTCAGCAAACCGCTCTCTATATCACTTCTGAAGCTTCTTCTGTGAATAGATCCCAGCATGTCTGATCGTATTAGTCCCTGGAGGTCGAGATCCGATTTCTGCTGTATAATGGACAATGCATCTCTGAGTCCAGACTCATTCGTTCCGTAGTTGTTCAGGACATTTGCCAGCTTTGTGCTGAGAATCGAATCAGGTCTGGCTGTGTTCTGTGTGGTGAAGTGATCATTGAGTGTGCTCTTTGAAGCCGGAAGCCCAGAGAGGAGATTCGTGTCGGCTACTGGTTCTTCAAAAAGCTTGAGAGAGAGCTTCGCGTATTTCTCCGCCGTCTGTGTAGTGTTATTCACTGTCGTCTGTTGTCCATCTTCTTTGATGGCATTTTCATCGGCATTTGAGTTCCTCAGAAGCGAAAGGCCTTTGAACTTTGATGTGAGGTTAGTGTTGATCGGGAGAAGTAGCGGCGGAGCTGGCTCGGGAAGCGAGGTAATTGCGGCATCATTGTTGCTCCCAGTATCATATGTGTCGAAGTCGATGAAGTCCATGGCTGGCACACACGCAATTGACGGGTTTGAAGTGTACAAGATGTCGAGAAAGTGTCTCTTGATCCGATTGGGCTTGTTGTCATTTTGGAGCTCGAGCCGCGAACATTAACATCAAGAAGAGAGGCTCGAGATGCCGGGCTTAATGTTGAAGTTAGTGAGGGTAAAAGTATTATAAAGCGATTTCAGGTTTAACGAAAATGGCGAACTGAAGAAGAAAAGTTACGCATGGGTTGTAACTCTCTACTAACCAGATTCGAGACGCAGGAAGCTGCCCCAGACTGTACCTTCTTCGTCCAGCACTACACACAATTAGAACATGAAATCGTTCATGACGTTGTCCCATATGTACAAGCAACAAAACACCGTTATAGTCATAATTTTAAACCCAAGCAGCTCAGAAGTTACCCTGGAATACCTCCTCCAATCTCTGCTTATGGACACCCTTAATCAACAACTTTTTACTCTCCATCACAACTTTGAAGTTCTTCTTGGGCACTTCCTCGAGCACTTCCTGCAGGTCATTTCTGAGCTGGACAATGTCACCTTTGATCTTTCTAATCTCGGTGTATGGGATGCCCTGTTTGAAGTCTGTGTACACTGGGAGGTTTCCAAAAGCAGAACGTTCGAGGAAGTAGGAGCCATGGCCGAACGGAGTAGATGGCTTGTGAAGGTCCTTGGCCGAGATCTCGGCAAGCTGTGGGAAGCGTGAGATGGTAGACAGCTGTCTCGTCTGTCTTGTGAGCTGTGATCTAAACATATTTGTATTATTAGGGCAGGGAATGGACGCAAGAACACAACAAAAGACTGCTTTAAATAGGTAGTGATGATGATGTTGAAGCTTTAGGAACCATTAACAAAATTCGCGGAAAATTAGTTATTCCCGAGGGTATTTCTCACGTGATACCCGAGGGCTATAAGGATAATCAAGGACTACAAATGTACAATTATTCCAAAAATCGGATGCTTTTCTTTATTGGTTATGCGGGACTCAATGTGTCCAGAGTCTCACATGCTTGTCCTTACCACCACTGGCAACACGCTGGCCATCGACACTCCAATCAACGGCGTACACTTCATCCTGGTGACCTGGGAGATCCACACTTAATTTGCGGGTTCTAACATCCCAAACCTTCAAAGTGGTGTCCTTAGAGCAACTCACGAGCAAGCGACAGTCAGAGGACCAGGCTGTCTGGTAAACAGCAGCGACATGACCACGGAATGTTGCAACGAATTTACCTGTACGGCCATCCCACAACTTGATCGAGTTGTCAAAGGAGGCAGAAACCAAGTGACGAGCGTCTGGGGAGAATTGAACATGGTTCACTAGTTTCTGGTGACCAGTCATACGACAGACCGGTTTGTTTGATTTGAGGGGCTCCCACATGTACATCGTGAAGTCATCACTGGCGGTGACAATTCTCTCCTCAATGACACCGTTGACCTTGGCAACCTTCTCATAGTTCTTCAATGCAATTTTCTGTGCCTCCTCTGGAGAAGAAGGCTTGACTCCCTTATGGTCGAATGCACCCATTCTAAGAGCATAATCAGTGGACAATGACAAATGGTTCACCCAATGGGCATGGCTCTTCAATGTATTAATCAATTTACCATCCTTAGCATCCCACACCTTAATTGTCTTATCATGCGATGCAGAATAAATCACACCTTGACCACTCCACTTGACACACGAGACTGCACTCGTATGACCACTTAGCGTCATCAACGGTACTCTTCTCGCTGTATCCCAGATTTTCAGCGTACCATCTTTCGAACCACTAACAAGACGTGGGGAATCACCAGGCTTAACGAGATGAATTGGCTCCCATGCGAGAGAGGAGATCCATTTACCGTGACCGCGCAATGCGTCTCCGATTGGCTTTCCCTTCTCATCCCACAAACGAATCGTGTTGTCCATGGATCCAGTAGCGATCATCTCACCATTAGGACACCATGAAACGCAAAGAACCCAGTTGGTATGGCCCTTGAGCACTGCAAGTGGCGTTTGAGTCTGTGTATCCCAGATACGTGCCGTGTGATCTCCGGCACCGGTGACCATCTTTGCTGATGTATGTGGGGCAAATTGTGTGCAGAGAATTGTAGAACCGTGTCCGGCAATAGACGCGGAAGAACGAGTGACTGGTTTCACTTTAAAGATAGCTCGTGGAGTGTACACGAGTGTCATGAAATCTTCTGTGGTTTTGATTCCCGGTTTGAGGACAGATGTGTAAAGGTTCTCTCTGATGTCAACAAGATTTCCATCTTCTCCTAGCAAGGAAAATGTATATGGTACTGGCTCATCTTGTTCACCAAGCAATTGGTTCAAGAGCTCCTCGAGCTGTTTTTCGGATATTCCACCTGGGACATGAAGTGATCCACCAACACCAGCGCCAGTGTCAGATGCTTGAAACTTGATAAGGACATTTGGAAGATCAGATGGGATGAGTTCAACCTCACGTGGTTTTTGAGCTTCACGCTTCTGCTTCTTAGTAGGTGGAGGAACGACAGTAGCCATCTTTTCTGAGACTCAAAGAAGTTAAACGCCCAAGATATGGTGTAAGATTGGTTGTTACCAGTATACGTCTTTGTTTATGTCCTGGGGAAAATTTTTGTAGCACATCTCATCGCTTACATAATCTACAATGAGAGCGCGCCGCGCCACTATCAAATATGTACTTCTCATTAGGGGCAACTATTTAAAATGATTTGTAAATAACAGTGTAGATATATCATAAAAATAAGGTATAAGTCGTATCTTTAATGTGAATCATGACTAAAAAAAACCAGTAATATTTGGTGCAAACAACAGCAAGGGAGAGAAATTGAAACTGCCTTTCCCGACCAGCAGGCACGTCAATCTTTCAATCTCTCATTGATGCGTACTTTTGATCCTTGTTCTTCTTGTACTGAGCAGCAGCATAGATGCATGCTAAGCCTGCAAGGGCAAATAAGATCCAGACGAATCTGGTGTTGTTGATCTCACCATGTGTCTTACGTATATCAGCCTTATCCCTTTGATCTTCCTCGTAATCCTTAACATCGGTCATCTGAACATCCTTATTGACTTCACCCCATGATTTCTTGATTGTAATTGGCTTTTCCGGTCTATCGTTCTTACCACGCTTGGCGCCTTCAATCTTAGCCACAACATCCATACCTTCGACAACTTGTCCGAAAACAACGTGATGACCATTCAACCAACTTGTAACCACAGTAGTGATGAAGAACTGAGAACCATTGGTGTTCTTACCGGCATTAGCCATTGAGAGTCTCCCTGGTCTGTCATGTTTCAAGATAAAGTTTTCATCATCAAATTTCTTACCATAGATGGAGTAACCACCTGTACCATCGCCATTTTCAAAATCACCACCCTGGATCATAAAGTCCTTAATGACGCGATGGAAGATTGTACCTTCGTATCCCTTTCCTTCGAAACCCTTGGTGGCAAGCTCATAGAAGTTCTTTGCAGTGTGTGGAACAACGGAGCCAAAGAGCCCAATCTTGATGGTTCCAAGCACTTGCTCATCCTGTTCCACTTGGAAGAAGACGAAATCAGTGATTGGTGGTTCCTGCTCGTCAATAGGCGCAGCTCGTGTCTGCGAGAGCAGCAGTGTGCTAAATAAAGCTATAATGTAGAACAACGGATTCATTGTGAAACAGTTGTGCTATAGTCCCCAACTATTGGGCCCTCCGTAGTGTGTCTCATGGTTTGATATTTGCTGTTGATAACGTATAACGCGAACCGCGGTTAGCGCGGTTGAAGTCACGTGGTAATACATGTGCTTGATCAGCTATTTGCACGTGATCTGCTCCTCCCTCCCAACAGAAAGCACGTTTCCATAAAAAAAAACCAAAAATGTTAGTCACTTTTCTACGCGGAGTCAGCCGAGTCAACGGTGACAACGTTAGATGTGCATGCCTTGGCCAACACGTTGGCCCGGTAACATTGACGTAAGATTTTTTTCCTCGCTTGTGGATGTGAGGATGTGTGTTTAAGTGGGGGTAAAGTACAGAGCATCTCTTTCACGTTTTGCGCTGTGCCTTAAGCACCTGCAGGATGAAGTGGAGAGTAAGCATAACTTCATACTATGTGAAAGGTACAGAGTGTTCAATTGCAAGTTACAAAGTTGTAATTCGTCTTGGCTAACAATTGAATTAGAAAGATAGGGGAATGTGCTTTGTCATTTGTGTCAATCTCCGCCCCTTTGTTGCCGGTACCGCAGTAGTTCGCGGTGACGAAGTGTTGACATCATTTCTAGTGCGTCAGCGAGGAGGCCGCCTTTCGGCGGGTATTGGCCCTTTACAAATAGTGCTGAGCCATCTCATCATTTGTTGGCCGCTGTGGGCGATATGACCTTTATTGTTGACCCGCATGCGCAGTCACCACACTGACAGATTGTTAACCATGGTATAAAGACCCATCCGTCCGCCCCCCACCGGGTTGGAGCTCAGCATAAATACCCTCAAGGGCCCTCCCATCAGAGCATGAAAGCGGGCGCCATCGCAAGATTACTATCACATTGCCTCCATAGACCTCAGCTGTTGCCACAATCCACCATATCTGCACAACAAAAGTACACCACTGAGATGCTCGCTGCCTCCACTGAACAATTCTCCACTTCCCCAATCAGCCATGATGCTCATGCGCACAACCACAACCACTCCCACGACAATCATCACTATGGATTTGAGGTTGAAGAGGAGAAGAACCCATTCGCTCTCACAAAGGAGTCGACATTAAGAGACTACCTTTACAACAACAAGTTGTGGGTTGAGAAAATGAATGATCACAAACCACACCTCTTTGAGATGAATGGTAAAGGTCAAAGTCCTCACACACTTTGGATTGGATGTTCTGATTCTAGATACAATGAGAATGTGCTCAATGTCTCACCAGGTGAAGTGTTCACATTTAAGAACATTGCCAACATGATCAGTGTCGATGACTTGACAACGAAGTCTACACTTGAATTCTCTATCAATGTGTTGAAAGTTAAGAAGATTATTGTGTGTGGACACACCGACTGTGGTGGTATTTGGAACTCTTTGTCCTATAAGGATCTTGGTCCAGATAACTCGCACTTGATGACATATTTGAAGAAGATTGATGATTTGAGAGATGAGAAATTGGAGCACTTGAACACTATTTCCTCTTTGCCACTCAAGGCTAAGAGATTGGCAGAGTATAATGTTATGAAGCAATTGGACATTTTGAAGAAGCAAAAAGTTGTCATTAATGCCCTGAACAAGGGTGACATTGAGCTTTGGGGTCTCATTTACAACGTTGACAGTGGTTACCTTGAAGTTGTTGAGGCTTGATTATGGGTTTTAGATGATTATCATTTATGGTTGGTGTACCGAAAAATTTGGTACATCCTTGGGCGTTTAATATTGGTTTTAAAAACTCTCAATTACACAATGGGTATCCATTTGAGAAGGTGCTACAGATATATAGAACTATTCTGTTGCAAAACACATATCTAGAGTTATAAAAGTTGATTTGCATTTGGATTTAACCAACAGTTGTAGCTACTGTGTAGCTTGCCACTATCTATAAATACGTGCTCTGTGATAACTTCACTTCTACATATATATATATATATTGACTGTAAATATAGGTAATATGATGATCTGCATCTGGTGAGATGTTGCCAGGAACGAACGGGTCGTGCGCGCACGGATAGATGATCGCTGGTCTGGGCTCAATGATGAATTTGAAGTCAAATTCAATATTGCTCCGCCACACCACGCAACAAGATCGAAGGTATTAATAAGGCGCGTCTACCTAATTGCTGGGTATATGAACACGGGCAACTATACGGTCCAATCTCATGAACGGGATGTTATGTGGTCAAGCTCGTTATTGAATTGATTATATACTAGACGCTTCCGCGTGACGCGTAGAATCATCTAGCCATATCGATAAGGTGCTGTCCATATGCGCACAACTGGAATCTTACATGTAGCGGGGGCGCCGGCCAACACTATATAAATAATGAATTGCATATAGTTAGGTTTGCTATATACATTTCGTGCAGTGCTATATATCTAATTGAATCGATCATTAGCAAACAGCAAGGCCGGCCGGAATCTGGCTCCGTAAAGGTGACTCAAGATCGGAAACCAGCTGATAAGGGACTCGGGCACAAACATGGGTCAATACGATACAACACGATACAACACAACACGACATGACATGACACAACCGAGGGTACCCGAAACCGCGATTTTAAGAGTATGTATCACCGAGGCGCAATTTAAGATCATAAGACCGCGCTGAACTCTAATCGAGATTGTAACATGGCAATAGTTGGTTGAATCGCTAGAGTTGACTAATCCCCCCTGGCGTTTTGTGTGGCGCACTAGCGTTAAAGTGCTGTAGTGTGTGCGGTGTGGCGCGTTGACGTGGACCTGCTTTTTGCCCCAAATCGCTCAAACTAATCTGTTTGCGTATCCCCGCGGCATACAGAAATGTGTCACAATTTTGACGTGGCCGAGATCATGTGGGACGGTACGGGTGCGCCTTATCAGCTGGACGTACCAGAGAGGGGGGAAATCCGCAACGAATGGTCTGTACTAAGCCCAGGCAAACTATGTAGACACAAGATAAGGCTTTTCTAACACGAAGTGTTTGGCAATGACATCATACCCATGAATTGTCATGGGTAGGAAAGCGTGTCTTACTCCCTATTGGTGTGTCCCCTTTGCCAGGTGCACCACGCTTGCAGCACGTTATCAGTCCAGAGAGAGACACCCAAGGCGTACTGCTCGATCGAGGAGTCCAAAGTCCCCCGACCCTCGGACGCCCCCCGGACCGGGACGAGGATTGTTATAAAGCATTTTCCCCTCGCACCTCTCGCACGCGTGTACACCCTCATCTTCCAAGATATCACCACCCACCAACTCCTAGACCCTCCCCCACCAATGGACTCCCGCCAACATCCAGGCGGTATGCCCGTGTTCCACCACAAACTGCATCACAATTCTCAAATGCCACACTTACTCGCCACACAGCCCTCCAGCGGCTCCCTCGAGCAGCACCAGCACCAACAGCGCCAACAGCCACTGGCTCACAGCGCCACCCAGGGGCTCTACACTGATCAGCACCAGCACATGGCTTCTCGCCGCTCCATTGGCTCTACTGGATCAACCGGATCGACTATCCTGCCCTCCATGAGATACACCTACCCAGAAACCTCGGCTACTCCACACTCTGAGATCTCGGCTAGTCCCAAGAAGAAACGATCTAACAGCGGCACACACGCCTCGCCTTCCTCTTCCCGTGCGATCCAGGCTAGCAACAGCCTCCTCGATGGCGTAAAGATCATCTACCCTTGTCACGAGTTCCCATCCGATATGCTCCGTGTCATCCCAGAGTCACAGGTAAACTTGATCCGCCCACTGCTTTATCCTTCCTCGTCCTCCTCGTCCTCCGTCGTGGCAGACCCCTTCATCACCAAGAAGAAGTATGCGACTAATGTCGACGAGCGCACGTTCCTCTCCGTTTACGAGTTCCAGATCAACGATCATTGGATAATTTGGGATTACCATACCGGATATATCTTCTTCACAGGTCTCTGGAAGGCTGCAGGTAACACCAAGACTGATATTGTAAAGCTTGTCGATAACATCCCATCCATTGCATCGCAAGTGCGCCGTGTCCGTGGCGGGTTCCTCAAGATCCAGGGAACTTGGTTACCTTTTGAAACCTGTAAGACTCTTGCTAAGAACTTTGCTTTCCCAATTAGATACTGCCTTGTGCCTTTGTTTGGTGAGACGTTCCCTGATGAATGTCTGAAACCGGGCAATCCACACTATGGAAAGCTTGTTGACATTAATGATCCACCACAGACCCGCATTAGACGCAAATGGAGTCAAGGAAGTAAAGATGCTGCTCCACCTAAAGTTCAAAAACCTTTAGTGAAGAAGAGATCCCAAAGTGATACCGTTTCTCGTCGTGGCTCAGGTTCTTCAAATGTGCCAATCTTGGAGTTGGAAGAGGTGCTCAAGGCTTCAAAGCAGTTGCATGACTTATCCGCCTCATCGGGAATCATCGGTGTTGATGGCACCGTTAAAGAACGTCAACTCTCATTTAACTATGGTGGATTCATATGGTCATGGCAAGATGAAAACAACTTGACAATCTTGGGTAAGGATGAGGAGGCCATCTTGGACGATGACGATACGTCATCTGTTGCTGGTGGTTCCGGCCCAGCCACTGGATCTAGTCGTCATGGATCCGCTTCTTGGTCGAGACAGCTTCAAAACCTCAATCTGACATCTCCATCGGGCGAGGTTAAGGAACCCTTTAATTCGAGATCACCAAGGACTAGCTTCTCCACCAGTGGTACATCCGCTACATCACCTTCAACATATACCACACAGCATGATTCCATCCAGGAGACACCAAGGATCCCAGAGCCCACTCGCTACAGTCACGATGACACCGTGCCAAAGACTTTTGAAGGTGATGAATCCATCTTCAGTGCTGCTAAGCAGTTGATGAATTTCAGTGGTAAACGCTCTAGCGATAGTTCTTTGAGGGATACTCCCTTGGAGAGGGACACCACTAGCCCAAAAGTGAAAATTGGTGATCTTTTGGCATGATACTTCACACCTGGACATTTTGCTTATTAAACTTTATGATGGATCCTAACAGCTGGTCTGGGATCCGTTTATGACGTTGCTAATACCTCTTGCAGTTTTATTAATGGTTTGCAGCTGCAGCTACTTGATAATGATGGTTGTACACTGCAGGTCGGTCGACTGGTCATAATGGCATAGCGGTTTTTCTGTTTTGATATTTTTATAATTTGGTATTTTTATATGGGTAATATTCACTAGGACTACAATCGCTCTATATATATTCAGATACATGAATTTCATTCTCATTCAATTGAGTGTGTAGACAGAAAGCACGATATATGCAGATGAGACGTTGGCCGCGGTGGAGTAGAGGAAAAAAAAAAAGTTGATGATGGGCAAGGACTGGTTCTATAGGAGGTCAGGACAGAGCGTAGATTTGGCAACACGATCTTCAGGATGTCAGTTTCGGGGCACAAGTACGTTACTCACTTGTTTATCTTAGACCTTGTGTGCCAGATGACTAACACTCTTGCAGAATATCAAGACAGGAACTCTACTCTGATGGGGAGGTGAGCGACGATGAGCCAATGCTTCTCCCAAAAATTGACTTTGAAATCGTCGAGAACGTAACAACTGAACCACAAGATGGAGATCAATCAATGAATGATCAAGATGAAGAGTTTGATTTCCCTCTTTTCTCCTTCGGTGCCGCCGCTGATCCACAAGAGGACAAGAAACTGGATGAGCCAACAGAGGAAACAGAGGAGAGAGGACGCACACAAGAACGCACTACAGTAATGAAAGTCTCCCTACGATCCCCATCTCCAGTCTACATCAAACAAGAGCGTCCAAAGTCATACTATTTCCACACCAGCACGGACCTATCTCGTTCCCAGTGCGAGGCAACAGCTTTAACTTACGACCAGATCATGCAAAGAAGTCAGGACATCACGCCCTATCCCACGGGCAAAGTCATCCAACTCGCTGCATATAATGCCCGTATTGAGAGAGAGTTGTTGAGAGCTGGTAAGAAGACGAGGCCGGGCAAGAAGGCTAGATTAGCTCGTGTTGAGGCTAAGAAGAACAAAAAGGAGAGAAACAAGATACAAAAGAAGGCTGAGGATGAGGCTTTCAGAAAGTTGATGAAGAAGAAGAACCACAAGAGAGGTGGTAAAAAGAACAAAAAGAAAAGTGCTGCTTCTGGTGCCTCAGCGGGTAATAAGCAGCCAGAGAAGCCGAAATATAGAACAGAGTAGTTGTTTATTAATGTCATGCCTTATGAGCTCCGCATAATTGTAGGTTGCATTTTGCTCCCATAGTTTGTTCTTCTTCATACTCATAACTGCACGATAATGCTATGATAAGGTTTTCAAATGGTGCAATAGCTACCCAGACTTCGTTTTCTACACTCAATAACTGACAAATCATTATCGTTCATCATCGCACTATTCACAGTATCTCACAGTTCAGGCAAATTAAAGACCAAGGTCCTTCTTCACCAAATTGGAAGCAATTGGGTGATATCTCTCCTTGAACTTTTCGAAAGTAGCGACAGCCAAGTCATGGTCAACAGTGTTGAGGAGTCTGTAACTTGGTCTGACGTACTTCATTCTACCAACGGTACCCAACCAATCAGCAAGGTCCTGATAAAAGTGCTTCTTTCCAGCCAGCAGTTTCAACTTGAACCATCTGAAGATGATCTCAGTGTTTCTAGTCTCAGTAAGGTCACTGTAGATGGAAATCAAAGCATCGGAGGAAGCAGAGTTGTCCTTCCAGAAAGTTGGTGTTGATCTCTTCTCAAGCAAGTGATCAATGAAGAAGATCTTTTGTGGGGAGGAGAAGGAGTCGTACGTCTTACGGTTCTCACCTGTACCAAACACAGAGGCAAATTCATCAAATGTCTTCAAGACAGTGGCCTTCTCCACCCACTGGTCTACCAAGCTTGTAACTTGATCAACAAGGGTTGTGTCAAAGTCGGCTCTTGGTGGTAGGCCCGGTGTGTACAACCACAAGTTCCAGTCCACCGAGTTCAAGGCATCAATCTTTTTCTGATCATTGGCATAAAACTCAAAGAGAGCATCAACAAATTGGTAAGTGTCAATGGACTGTTTGGAGAATTTTGTAAAGTAATGCTTAATGAATGGGTCAAACTCAGCAACACCACCGAGCTTACACTCCAAATGATAGATAAAGTTAGAACCCTTCTCATAAGGAACACTAGAGAAAGTGTCGTCTGGGTCAATTTTACCCTGTTGCAAATCCTGCACCAATCTCGAGTATTCAAACTTTGGCAATTCATTGATAGCTCCTTGCAAATCGTTCCAACCCATGATGAAGTGGAACTGTCTGGTTTGTTCACCATGCAACTCACCAACGATACGTCTTTCAAGGTAGACGGTCCATCCTTCATTGAGCCAGAAGTGCTCCCAAGATGCATTGGTGACGTTGTTACCGGACCAGGAGTGAGCGAGCTCATGGGCAATCACATCAACTTGGGATTTATCATAGGAGATGAGTGTTGGTGTCACGAAAGTGATATTTGGGTTCTCCATACCACCATATGGGAAGGATGCTGGGTTGATGAGGATATCATAGGTGGACCAGATGTATGGAGTAGTGAGCTTCTCAGCAATCTGGATGAATTTTTCCAAGTCTTCCTCAAATTCATTACGAGCATCCTCAAGACGATCTGGCTCGGCGTAGATGGTGGATCTTGGACCAGCCTTGACGTGAGCAATGTTACCAGATGCAATTGCGAAGAGGTATGCAGGAATTGGAATCTTTTGTTCGTACTGGAAGACATCGGCTCTGTTTGTTGTTGGAAGACCGGAGAAGACAACTGGATGCTTTGACTTGATGGTGGCATCAACGGTGGACTTGACAGCTGGAGTGTCGAAGCATGGGAAGAGAGCACGAGCATGATTTGGCTCGAGCTGCGTGAAAACGTAGTCGGATGCATCAGAGGTAGATGGGTTTGTCTTCAACCATTGGATGGCGGTGGACTTTTCAGTGGTTTCAAAATCAACCGAGAGGGAGATGGAATCGCCCTCCTTAGCTGGAGACTCAATGTCAATGGCAGAACCCCATGGATCAACTCTGTCACGAATGCTGTACTTGACAGTGGTGTCATTGACCTTGACGCCGTGGATCTTGATGTAAGAGGAGTCAATGACGAGCTTAGAGAATGACTTCAAGACGGAGAGATCGTACTTGACGTTTCCAGCAATCTTCTTCTCTTGAAACTGGATTTCAATGTCGAGTGTAGTGTTCAAGACCTTAACGTCCTTGTAGTTCGAGAGAGTCGAGTAGTCGTACTCTGGAGAGACCTTTGGTCTCTTCTGCTCAATGATGGCTGGGAGTTGTGGCATTGTTGCAAGTGAGGCGGATGTTGTGGAGAAGGATCTGGTTGACAGAGATGACCACAAACGTCTGAAGAGCATACAGATGAGTTCAGGTGGTTTGAGAAACGAATTGTTTAAGACGGCAATTGGAAAATTTTGCCGTGTGCACGGATCTCTCAGGCTTATCGGACCCAGAGCGTACAGTTGACCGGTTGTTGCGCCGTTTGGTGCTTGAGCTGATGCCGGGGGGCCGTTTGAAAGCTCCCAAACGGCTGAAAGCGGTAATTACCGGATATGGTAATGTTGTCATGGTGACAGAATCTTTTTTTAAAGAAGGGCAGCCGCGTACTGAAACTCGAAATGGGATTTTAGTGCGGGAGGGGGGTTCCCTTTGTGTGTGGTGTCTGTGTGTTGAAGATGAATTCTGTTGAGGGAGAGGTAGTTGATGACTTAAGCATCTTACCTATCCGGTTTCTCATCCAAAATTTTATCAATGGCTCCTGTCTTGCTGTCTGCCATCTCGCCCTGTCTCGTCTTTCCTTCCGCTTTGGGCCTGGATTAGACCAGATTTGGAACGCGCGATAACTTGAGACGTCAAATGCTTACCGCATCGGGCAGCTTTTGCAAAAGCCATTTTTTTGATGTCAACATAAAGGGCTCCTCTGGAACCAGTTTCTCTTGCCCAAGACTCCGAGCCTGAGGTAACAAGCACCATAAATGGAGCACGGGCAGAAGCAGAAGAGCGAATCCCTGGAGGAACGCGCCATTGAGCCCTCCCTGGCACAGCTTCTCGGCCTGGGGAACACGCCTGTTGAGTGGCCCTACTCTGAGGAGGCACTAGTGGCTTTGATTCAACTCCAGAAGGAAAAAGAGGTGACGAAGCAGCAATTCTTCCGCTCGGAACTACTTACAAAGTCTCTGGAGCTCATGAACCGTGCTCTGGCTGTCAGCGTTCCACCAGCACTCATCCCTTCCCTCTTTTCTGGAGAAACACCCAACGACGAGCTACTCATGAGACTGGCATCCCAGCAACCTCAGCAACCTCAGCAGGCGACTCCAGATGCTACAATGGCTCCTCCGACTCCTTTACGACAGCCACAAGCCCAACCAATGCCAATGCAACGCCAGGCAAATCAACCACCACCTCCACAACCACATATGATCCCTCAACAGATGCGTCAGGCCCCTCCGATACCTTCACCTCAAAGAACCCTATATTCGGGCTACCATCAGCCACAACAGATGCCCCAACCCACACAGACCTACGGCAATCTTGGTCCACCAGTCTCCTTTCAACAGCAGGCTCTACAACGACCAAATTCACCTGCAAAGATCGGGGCCGCAGCCGTTGCTCAACTCGAGAAGCGCTACCCAACATCACCAGCACACAAGAGAACCATGTCCACACCTGTATTCCACCAAACGCCTGTCCCGAACATCCATGTACACTCTCCAGTGCAGCAGCATCAGCCAGCTGGTGGTCTCATGGGCACAATGAACCAAATCCAGTTTATCAATGAGAACCCGGGGAAGAAAAGACGTCGTGACTCTAGAGATCTAGATGACGAGGCAGATGCCACCGAGGATGAAGGTCCCTCTGAGACCGAGAAGAAGAAAGACACAGTGGTATTACCAAAGCCTGCAAGAATGGTGAAACACGCCCGCTCAAGATCGGAACAGTTCACCTATAATCCAGATCAGTCCAGTTCTAAGACGAGAAAATCGGAGAGTGCAATGAGAACTGAAGAGCTCAAGACTGGGACAGCACCAAAAGTTGGTCCATTGGTGAAGAAATTTGAAGAGGGGAATGCTACTCCTAGCTCGGGTCCAAAGTTTGCTAATAACATCTTGAGCTCTGTGTGATTCGGAGCTGGTTTGTTTAAATCGTTGTTTGTCATATTATGGTTTTAAGACATTGGTTACATCATGGGAAATTTATGCATTGTTACGTTCGCTTCTACTTTTATGAGTTTTTATCACTATGATCTCACACCTTTTATATACCCCTTGTTTACATGAATGATGTCTACTTATGCATGTGCTGACGCTCAGATGTAATTGCAATCACAACCAATGCCTGGTAGGTCACTGCTGAGCATTGCCCTGCTCGTTGTACATCTGTTCAGCCAGTTGCTCAATCTCAGCAATATTCAACGAGGTATCAACATCACCCTCATCATCTAATTGTTCAAACACAATTTCGGTTTTCTCAAGGGTGTTCAAATGCTTCTCCACCTCTTTACTCAAAGACTTCAAAACAAAGTCATTATCTCTAGCATCCTTCACCAACCAGTTCACAAGATCCTCCAACAGCACCTTATTGTAACAATAATAAATGTCATGGAACCTAAATGGCTCCCTAGTTGCCAATAACGCCTTGATAACAGCCTTCTTTCCTCTGCCCAAGATCGCCACGGCGTCCCTCCATGCCGCCATCACAAGCTCGTAGTTTCTATTGAGAGGATATGACAATGCACGTCTAACACCCGTAATTATGGTCGCCTTAATGATGTTCACACTAGTCACATCTGGGAGAATGATCTGTGTATCCAGAGTGGCAATTTGTGGGGTCAGTTTTCCAATGGACCAAGCAGACTCAGATGTGAATTCTCCTTCTGTCTGACGCATCTCAAAGGAGTACGAGAACAAAAGTGATATTATAGTATAATAGAGTGGACGTGGGTTGGATACAACGTAAGATTTCGATGGTAGATCAATCATAAGGTCGTTTTCTTGTTGTGTGAATGCAAGGTCATCGTTAGTGATGAGTGGGTTGTTGTACTTGAGAAGGTCCTTCACTGGAGAGTATTCGTCCTCATCTGCATACTTCGCTGTCATGTAGTCTGCCGCATAGTACTCCGGGTCAAATTTGAAGTTTTCCTTCAGAAGGCGTTCTTTGATTCTGTCGTTTGGAGATGTATGTTCAGGGTCATCGAGCTCATTGATGTCATTACCATTTGAAATGGAGACCCCGACGACGGAGTCATACTGATTGTCAAACCCGTACTTGGTCTTGATCGTAGAATCATCTTCAAATGTTTGGTTAATTTCCCAGTTAAACTGCTCTGCCTCTGCTGCTGTCTTCTCGAGATCACTCTTCTGATCTGGCAACTCTTCAATGAGTGGTCTTGTCGACCTCTCCTTCTCCTTCTGCTCCCCTTCTGCAATGGCAATATCTGCTTCACGTATCATACCTTCATCAGCTGTAGAAATTCCAATCTCTTGCAATAACTGCTTAGAATCCAGGGCTTCAGGTGGCTCACCAGTCGGTTGTTGTGTTTCTCCACTTCTAGCCATCAACTTTGCAGGAAGGTCCAAATCTTCGAAGACATCCCCTTTGTTTAACTTCGGGATTTTGACCTTGATACACTCCTCCTTTGACTCATATTGTGCACTCGAGCGCTCCTCATCGTCAATCAATGGCTTGTCAAATCGAAGACGGAGATAATATGGTGATAGAGAGAACACAAGTAGCTCGTTTTCAACAACGATTTGAACACCTGGTGCATCGAAACGGATGTGAGACACGGTGATGTCGATGTACACAAACTCGTCATCCTGACGGCAGGTGAAACGAGGAGTCAGCATCGTTAATGTGTGATTGGGCCCTTTTCTTGACCGATTGTGTTTAGTGGAGATGACATTATGTGGCATGCAATTTTTGTATGGATGTGTGCCCTGACCGATGTGCTCTATTTTTTTTTTTTTGCACCACCTTTAGCCTATGAATAATTGGAGTTAGCCAGTGGCACAGTAGCGTCTACAGGGGGCTAAACTACCATATTCATAGACTCTATGATGACCACTGAACCCGAAGTTACACCACAGAAAACGGCTGAGGAGCCAAAGCCACTCAAGCGTGTGCCCAAGCGCAGATTCGTGGGAAGAAGAGACGCACCTGCAACTGAGGCAGATGGCACACTTGTCAAGTCATCAAGAACCAGAGCCCACGTAGGTCGTGCTGCCACGCAGATCCCAGAAGAGATTCTCAACGATAAGGAGCTCAACGAGGCTGTGAAGCTTCTGCCCTCGAACTACAATTTTGAGATCCACAAAACCGTTTGGAACATCAAGAAGAACAAGGCCAAGAGAGTCGCACTTCAGATGCCGGAAGGGTTGTTGATCTACTCTCTCGTGATCTCTGACATCCTCGAGCAGTTCTGCCAATGTGAGACTGTCGTTATGGGTGATGTCTCCTACGGTGCCTGCTGTATCGACGACTTCACTGCCCGTTCGCTGGATTGTGACTTTATCGTACACTACGCACACTCATGTCTCGTCCCAATCGACATCACCCTTATCAAGGTCCTCTACATCTTTGTCACAATCGCCATCGACGAAACACATCTCATGAACACACTCAAGAGAAACTTCCAAGCTGGCACACGCATCGCTACATTCGGTACCATCCAATTCAACCCAACCATCCACGGTATCCGTGATAAGCTTGCTAGTGACCCAGAGAAGCCACTTTATACCATCCCACCGCAGATTATGCCACTCTCCAAGGGTGAAGTTCTTGGATGCACATCTCAGAGAATGGACAAGGAAGAAATCGACGCCATGGTATACGTTGGTGATGGTCGTTTCCATCTCGAGTCTGCCATGATTCACAATCCAGAGATTCCGGCTTACAGATATGACCCATACAACAGAAAGTTCACACGAGAGTATTACGACCAGCAGCAGATGATTGAAGTCCGAGAGTCTGCAGTTGATACCGCGAGAAATGCTAAGAAGATTGGTTTGGTACTCGGTGCCTTGGGAAGACAAGGAAATGTCAACACTTTGGCTACGCTGGAGAAGGAGTTGACCGAGAGGGGTAAAACTGTGGTTAAGATCATCTTGTCTGAGATCTTCCCGCAGAAGCTTGCAATGTTTGACGACATTGATGCATTTGTCCAGGTTGCTTGTCCAAGGCTCTCCATTGACTGGGGTTATGCCTTCAACAAACCCTTACTGACACCTTACGAGGCTATGGTTATGATGGAAAAGGACAGAATGTGGAATAAGGACTACTACCCGATGGATTACTATGGAAAAGACGGGTATGGTAGGGGTAAGGTTCCAGATCATTCGCTTGTTAAGTAAGCAGCTTACAATAGGGACCAAATTTAACGAATGATCTATCATGATTTTAAAGCTCACAATAGTACATGTGTATGCAAATGTAGTTTTAGTGTGCAAGTCTATCATTCCTCGTCACTATCGTCATCATCGTCGTCGTCGTCTTCTTCATCCTCTTCATCGCTGGAGACATCACCACCTAGAGATTTGACCTTTTCCTTATATTTCTTCTTCTTGTCATCCAGGTCATCGAGAACAAGCATAAGGTCATCAAGCTCAGATCTAGCAACCATGGTTTTCTTGAAGTCCTCCAGCTTTTGTTTCAACTCATCGTTCTCCTTCTTGAATTTATCAATGTCTGTAGATGATGACTTGGCACTTTCAAGATCCCTCGAAAGATTAGCGTTCTTCTCCTTTACCGCTTCAATATCCTTGGTCAGTTTCTCGGATTCTTCCACAGACTTCTTCAGTGTAGAAATCTCAGTTTGCATTGACTCTTTCTCGGATTTGGCAGATTCCATCACCTCTAGAAGCTTTTTCTTTGAGGCATTCTCGGACTCTTCCGCTTTGATCAATGATGCCTTAGCGGTCTTTAGGTCCGCCTCCGTAGTCGAAGCCCTCTTCTTGAGCTCCTCAATCTCATTCTGTTTCTGTTCAATCTCGGTCACACTCTTAGAAGAAGCACCATCAATGTCAGCAGTCAGTTTAGCATTCTGCTTCTTCAATGACGACAACTCGGTCTCAAGTGTCTTGACCTTAGCCTCGAGAGTAGCTTTGATAGATGAGGATTTAGTAGTCTCGGACTCGGCTTCCTTCTCAAGGCGTTCAGCATCCCTCTCGAGCTTCTCAATCACGCCAACAGAAGTGTCAAGCTTCTTCTTGAGGTCCTTGGCTTCATCCTCCTTCTCTTTGAGATCAGACTTCAGACCTTGGATGGTTCCGTCCTTTTCTTTTAGGTTAGCCTCAAGTGTAGCAACATTAGCAGTGTCCTTAAGTGCCTCGATATGCTTTCTCTCGAGATCCTTGATTTTCTTCTCCAATTCCTTGATGTTGGTCTTGAGTTCGGTGACCTTGGCATCCTTAGACTTAAGATCAGAGGTTAGTGATTCATTTCCGGAACGGAGATCGGCTATGGTCTCTTCTAAATTCTGCTTGGCTTTCTCAAGCTCCTCAGTCTTAGTACCAGATGATGTCTGAAGCTTCTGGAGCTCTTCTTCAAGCTTGGTCACCTTCTCAGAGTACTCCTTGGTGGTGGAGCTAGAGTTTTCACTCAACAGTGTACGCTCTTTCTCAAACTCGGTGTTCTTCTTCTCAATAGACTCCTTCAATGTCTTGATCTCCCTCTCCAAAACAGTCACCTTTTCAGACCATGATTTCTTTTGGTCTTCCAAACGTTGATTGGCGGCCTTGAGAGCTGCCTCAGACTTGCTGAGTTTTTCAGTAGTGGTCTCAAGGTTCTCCTGTAAAGTACCAATTTCAACCTGCAGTGTCTCAACCTGTTCCTGTGACTTCTCCAGAGACTGTTCCATGGATTTTTTCTCTGTTTCCAAAGCGTTCTTCGATTTTGTAACCTCCTCGATCTCAGAAGTCTTCGCCTTCAAGCTCTTGTTCAAAGACTGAGACTCCATGTCCTTGGTTTCGATTCTTTGGGAAATTATCTCAAGTGTTGAGGAAAGCGACTTCTTCTCTTCTTCCACAGACTTGATCTTCTCGGACAAGTTTCTAATCTCGTTTTTGCTTTCAGACTCCTTACTCTCCAGCTCGAGTGCCAATTCGTCAAGCTCAGTCTCAAGATCAGTTTTTGTCTTGGTCAATTGATCAACAGTCTGCTGTAGCTCGCTCAACTTGTTCTTGGACTTCTCATCGGAGTCTTTAAGCTTCGTCTCCAAAGCAGCATTTGAAGACTTCAGAACCTCTATTTCAGTCTTCCTCTCGCCTAGTTGCTTTTCAAGTGACTCCAGCTTGGAATTTTTCTTTTCCAAATCCTTTTTGGCCTGAGCAATGTCATTCTTGTGGCTGTCGAGCTCTTTGGTAGCAGCCTCTTCAGCCTTGGTCAACTCAGCAATTCTAGTCTGAAGTTCACCAATCTTAGACTTGTGAGTCTCCTTGTGAGAGCTCAACTCCTTCTGAACAGCACTTAGTGCTTTATGATGAGAGTCCGCAGTCTCTTTCACAGAGATGGAATGTGCCTCCTTCAAACCACTCAGCTCATCCTTCGTAGATTTTAACTGGGTAGTTAACGAATTGATCTGTTCCTCATGCTTACCAGACAGATCTTTGCTGGTTTCCAACTCCGCTTTCAAGTCCGAAATGTTCTTCTGTAATTCCTGGTTCTCACCCTCCAGCTTCTGAATGGCAGACACATGCTCGGATTTGGTAGCCTGAAGAGTAGACTCGAGCTGGTCCTTGTCAGCGCTCAACTTGTCAGTTAAAGACTGAAGATCCTTGCTCGACGCCTCGAGATCGGCGACCTTGGACTTGTATAATTCGAGCTCTCTTGATGATGTTGCTTTGAGAGTCGCAGACTCCTCTTCCAAGGCAGCCTTGGCAGATGCCAACTCGTTGCAAGTAGTTGCAATAGATCTCAGCTTCTCAGTCATCTGGTCAATCAACATCTTATTCTCTGAGCCTTTGGACTTGTGCTCATCAATAGATCTCTGAAGAGTAGTCTTAGTACTTTCAGCGGTCTTCAGCTCTTTCATGGCTTCACCCAGCCTCGTCTTCAGATCTGACGCTTCAGCTTCCTTCTGTTTCAGTGACTGCTCCAGCTTTTCTTGATGTTTAACATTCTTCTGGACGTCCTTCTCGAGCTTTTTGACGGTCCTCTCCAACTCTTCCTTTTTCGTGTTCAGCTGGAACAAATCTCGACTCATTTTACTCACGTCATTCTCAGCCTTCTTCTTCTGCTCTTGGACCTGTTTGAGCTCTTGTTTCAAGTTGATAATGAGTGTTTCTTTGGTGGCAAGCTGTTGCGTGGTAGACTCAATATCCTTGGATTGTTTATCCGACGAGTCGGTAAGGTCAGCATGAAGCTTCTCAAGGTTGGCCAATGCAGTGCTGGTCGACTCAAACTTTGCCTCAAGTTCAGCGTGAGTGACCCTCAAGGCGTCAAGTTCTTTCTGAGTAGAGTCATGTGCCTCGGTGATCTTAGATAGATCGGCTGTGGTCTTCTCCAAGTTGGCAGTAATCTCTTTGTGAGTTGTTGTTGACTTTTCCATATACTCGGAGTGCGTCTTCTGCAACTGATGGTAGTGATCGTTGAGTTCCTCAAACTTCTCATAAGAGATTCGGCCATTAGACTCCAGTTCAGGGTCCTGATTGAGGGTATTCTTAATTCTGTAGTAATTGTCCTTGATCAAAGATACAACAGTACGAACGAAGTACACTTTTGGCAAACCTGTCTCGTCCCAGGTGAGTTTTAAGATATCATCCTCACTGAAATTGGCAAACGCTTCGTCTTCTCGGAATTGCAACACTTTAAAACCATAACTGTCTTTTCCAAGCATCTTGACGATGAGAGAGTGGAAATCAACTCTAGACAACGGAGAGCTTTGACTGGAAAACTCAAATGCAACACCAATCAAGACAGTCATTAGGCCATGGACAATACCGTCTGAAGATGGTTGTGCCAAATACTGCAGCAAGGATTTGACATTAGATACATCGCCAAGGAAATCATCGACAGATTCGAAGTCCTCATAAAGCAACACAATCAAGAGCTGCAAATATCCCACAGAGACACGCTGATACTGGTTCGTAAGTGTTGTGACAAGAAGACCCGACATAGCCTGGATGGCAGAGATCTTCTCTTCACCTGCATCTTCATCACCAGTATGGACGCCACGAACAAGGGCCTTTAGATCATCGTTGTGTTGGATCAGGTTGATCAATATCACTGCTGAGAACCACACTTTGTAAGGGTTGAGCTTCAACTCTGGGTCGTACTCAAGAAGAGCTTGGAAGATGTTGGCGATTGGTGTTTCTTTCATCTCAAGTGCTGATGTCGTACCGTTGGTGCCTGCAGAGTCATTGGTAGCTGGATTAGTCTCAGAGCCATTCGAGTCATCAGATGTGTGAGGGATATCGGTACGAGATCCATTTTGTTCAGGTACAACTGTCTTAGCTTCTTCTTTTTCTTCTTCTTCTTCTTCTTCTTCTTCTTCTTCTTCTTCTTCTTCTTCTTCTTCTTCTTCTGCATCTTCGACCTCATCATCTCTATCTTCGTTGTAGAAGTCCGAGATCTGATCCTGAAGAAATGCCAGTTTATTGTCATTGTTTCCTTCGAAGTATGCTGTCAGTACATCGAGGGCAGTAATGCGTATATCAAATACATGAACTGAATTGACAAATAAACACCAGTTCAAGAGGGCAACGACAGCCGGGACTGGATCTTTGAATCGCTGAAGTTGTTTCGGCAGACTTGGATCAATGTATGGGACATCAATTTCACTGAACGTCTGCTGAATGTCTGGATTGTTGGACATGAGAACAGCAACGGTGCGGAGGGCATGGGGCCTGATTTTGTTGTCGGTTGATGGAGAGAACGCAAGACGAAGAACAGTGACAAAGATGCCAGCGTTGTGAAGTGAGTTCTGGTTTTTAAGTGTTGATTCGTTTCCCTCGATGACGAACAGCCCAATGATCTCCAGTGCAATGATTATGTTTTGAAGACGCTGGTCATTCCATAAGATATCATCATCCTCGAGTGGCTCAGCAATGAGGAAAGCGAGCTTCGGAAGACAGTAAGTCTCGAGGAAAAGCTTTTGGTTTGAAACATTGTATTTCAACAGATTGGTGAGAAGTGTCAAACAATCCTGGACCACAATACTTCCTCTGATGTCACCTTCTTCATGGATGATCTCGAAAAGTTTGTCAAAAGTGTCACCAAATGCAACAAGCTTCTGGATGTTGGAGTTGTCATTAGCAACGGCCATGAGGAGCAAGACAGCCTCGTTTTTGACCGGATCATGGAGATCATCAAGCACTGAGATCAATGCTGGGATTCCGAGAGGTGCATTAAGAAGCGAGTCCTTGGTCTTGTTCGGACGCATTGCAACCAGTGCTTCCAGCAACTGAAGTGTGTACAACCTCACATAGAAGTCATTATTCTCGAGGAGTGAAACAATTACAGAGATGTTTTCCTCGCTTTGTGTAATCTCATCTGCGATCCAGAGGGAGAAATGATCAAATGCGGATGTCTCATCCTCCTGCTTCATCAACAATGGCGATGGGTATTTACCATTCTGCGTACGAGACTGCTGTGAGATCCAAGCTCTTGTCTGATCTTCCTCACTTTCCCCACGGATGAAGAGGACGAGAATCGTCTCAAGGGATGCCTTGATGATGTCTGTATCCACGGCAAACTCCCGGAGAGTGGATATAAGAGCACGAAGACCATTGGAGATGACGGACTCTCGATATTGACGTGCGAATCCCTTGAGAGTGAGGATGGCAGCACGTTTATCCGAAGCAAGCCTAGCATGAGCAAGACGGTCACAGAGCGTCGGAATGATCTCCTCGGCCGATTGTGTTTTCTGCTGAGCCATAAGGCCCTGTATAAGCTCCATTGTGATGCTTTATAGTGTGAAGTTTAAGCCTGAGATGTCGGATATAGTGCAGTTTGGGAGCGCTGTGGTGGTCACCCGGAACTAATATGTCAAAATTTCAGGCAATTGGGACAGCCTCGATGTCTGAGTATGCACTGAGATGCACTGGATGGTGTTTGAGATAGATTAAGCCAGTGACATCGATCTCCCCAGAGTGTTGATCCAAGTGTTGACTTAGTCGCGCTGGCGAAAAACGCGTCCGGGTTTTGCCCGTCATGAAATGGCAGATCGAGCACCTGCCAAAATCTCACGGGCAATCTCAGCTCCTCCGAATCTCTCTGCTCGCCCTAAAACCTGTCAATTAGAACCCCTGCTGTCCTCTTCGAATCCTTGTCTTTGCGTTTCTGGTCTCTCAATTAAGCCAGTCATGTCGTTCCTCTTCGACATACTTCTCGTGCCGGTCGTCTTGGGCTACTCACTGCTCACTCAGAGCACTAAAGTCGAGGAGTCCTTTAACATCCAAGCCATCCACGATATCATCTACCATGGTACCAACATCGATGCATACGACCACCTGGTTTTCCCCGGTTCAGTTCCACGCACATTCATTGGATCCATTATAATTGCAGCACTTACCAAACCATGGGTCATGGTCTTCCCAGAGGCATTCACCAAGCAGGATGGTCAGATTGTCGCTAGAGCCATGTTGGGTTTGGTAAACATCATCGCTATTCTCTACTTGAAGGATGCGGCTTTTGCGCTTGTGAAGAAGTCTGCACATGACAATTTCACATCCACGGCGCAAGACAACAGTAAGCCGTCATCGAGGGGGAAGAAATCCGTCAAGAGGGCCTCGGCAGCTAAGCAAACTGAGGAGTACAAGCCATGGTCCTTCAAGTTATGGTTCACTCTATTCATCTTGACACAGTTCCACATCCCATTTTACGCATCTCGTACATTGCCGAACTTCTTTGCCCTCCCAATGACCAACATTGCCTTTGCTCAGATGTTCAAAGGTAAGTATGGCAGATCGATCTCCATTTTGGCCTTCACTGCTATTGTCTTCCGTATCGAAGTTGTCGCCTTGATGTTGGCTCTTGGTCTTGCATACGTTCTTTACAACAAGATGACAATCCCACAACTCATCAAGCCAGCTATCACAGGAGCTATCATTGGTGCTATCCTCAGTGGTGTCGTTGACTCCTACTTCTGGCAATACTTTACTATCCCAGAGATTGAGTCCTTCATTTTCAATGTTGTCCATGGGAGAGCCGCTGAATGGGGTACTGAACCATTCTCTACTTATTTCACCAGATACTTTGTGACTATGTATCTTCCACCGCATGTTCCAGCTCTTGCGCTTCTAGGATACTTTGTTGATCCAACCAAGAACGTGATCAGACTCATGGCGTTTGCATCATTCGTTTTCGTCATGCTCATTTCTTTCCAGCCACATAAGGAATGGAGATTTGTCGTGTATGTTAGCCCACTCATCACACTCATGGCCGCAAATGGTGCTGCCTTTATCACTTCTAAGGCATCAAAGTCCTTCCTTTATAAGCTCTATTCACTTGCCATATTTGGTTCGGCTCTTGTCGGTTTGATCATCTCCCTCGTCTTTGCTTCAATCTCAAGTTATAACTACCCAGGTGGTAAGGCTGTGATCCAATTCCATGAGACGCTGATGATTAAGCACTATAGAGGCAACCTTGACTTGTCCGTGCCTATCACGGTTCACATTGATCCTTTGGCTTGTATGACTGGTCACACACACTTCATGGAGGTCAACCCTAATTCGATGAATATCATATATGACAAGACTGAGAATACCACTGAGCTTGCCACAATGTGGGAGACATTTGACTACCTCATCACAGAGGTCGATATGAGTGATAATTACAGAGGTGATGTTATTCCATTTTTGAAAGATTGGAGATGGCATAAGCTTGCCGGTGTCAAGGGTTTCAAGTCCATTGATATGCGTGGATTCCGTTACTTGGATCCAGTTAATCTGTTGTTGAACTTATACCACCAGAAGTCATTGAAACCATTCTTCTATGCCATTGATCAGTTTGTTCATCAGGAGGAGATGTTGTTCATCTACGAGAGAGTTCCTGCTCCTGTGAAAGAGGCTGAACAGAAGGAGGAGGAAGAACCTATTAAGGAACAAGATCCTGTTGAAAACGGTGCTCCTGAGGAAGTGACTCTTGAAAAGCTGGAGGACCTTGTGGAAGAGACCATCGAAGAGGTTGTCAAGGAGGTCGGTGAGGACCTGACAGAGGGAGTCTTGGAGGAGATTGTGGAAGAGGTGGTCGAGGACGTCGTCAAGGAAGCAGTCAGCGGTGTTGTAGGTGAGGTTGGCAATGATATTGTAGACGGAGTCTTGAAGGAGGTTGTTAAGGAACAGGTTGTCGATGAGATCAAACACGATGAGCTTTGAAAGGACACACTGTATATACCAAAAAAGGCAACTGCCATATATAGCCATTGTTTTAGTTTTCGCGCTTTTTTGCATGTTTTCTTTTTGGCGTAGGCTGTGCACACGCGCGCGCGCATTCGGCCACGACATGGCTCTCAGCACAATGTCAGGAACAATCCACTGCACTTGTCCAATAGGGAAACCGTTGTCGGATAACGTCTATTGGAACGCACACAGTTTCATTCCCTTACTGAACTACCAAAAACACGAAGATGTCCCTCGCCGCCTTCTCCAACGTCAGCGTAAGTAATCTCTCCATCGTCCGCATGCGTTTTGTCACATCAACAACACCGTCAACATCAAAACAGACGCGTTTTACAACGATGCGAATGGCTAGCGATCTGGATACTAACACCACCGTCAACAGTTTTCACAGTTCTCTGAGAGATTCAGTATTGACAGACTCAAGTCTGAAGCCAGCTCTATCCAGAACAAACTCGCCAATGTGCGTCCTCCACAGGAGTTCTTTGATATCAAGAGAATTTCCAAGCCGCAAAACTTTGGTGAGTTGCAGTCCAGAGTCTCATACAACTTGAAGTATTTCCAGACAAACTACTTCATCATTGTATCTATGCTCTCGATTTATTCTCTCTTGACGAACTTGCTCTTGTTGTTTGTGATCTTCTTTGTCGCTTTTGGTATCTTTGGTATCAACAAGTTGGAAGGTGCTGACTTGGAAATTGGTCCACTCAGATTGACAAACTCTCAGCTCTACACTGGTCTTCTCGTTGTTGCTGTTCCATTGGGATTCTTGGCCTCTCCAATTTCCACTGTTTTGTGGTTGATTGGTGCCTCTTCTGTCTCTGTTCTCTCGCATGCTTCTTTCTTGGAGAAACCAGTTGAGACTGCTTTCGAGGAGACTGTTTGAAGAGGTAGTCTTATGTGATGAAAAGAAAGATGAGGAGATGAGGAATATGGAGTAATAAAGAAGCTGAAAGGTTTAATGAGACAATTTACTGTTGTCGGAAACAACAAAGAACTGTCTAATAGGGTAAATTATGTTACGCTTTGGTCATAATACAGAAAAGAACACGAGTACTCTCATTGTAGAAGATATTTTAAAGATTCATTAGGCAGAGGTAATATTACAACATTGTGAAAGCTAAGCTCTTTTTGATTTCAGGACCATAGCGGGGTAGTAGATTGACGGCATGATCATGATTACAGCATTAGACTGTTAGCAATTTACCAACCTGGACCACCCGGACCGCCTGGACCACCTGGGCCATCTGAACCACCACAAATATCTCCACAAAGCATCTCCAAGATACAAGCGCAGCAAAGCATCTTGCAACAAGTACCACAACAGCCTGAGCCGCTATCCTTCTGTGGCTGCTGCTGGACGTAGACTGGCTGTGGCTGCTGCTGGTAGTAGCCCTGCTGCTGCTGCTGATACTGAGGCTGGTATCCTTGCTGCTGGTACTGAGGCTGGTAGCCCTGTTGTGGTTGTTGTTGCTGGTAAAGGCGTGTTAGTGCTCCATAGTGTTTATCAATAGTCGTTCATGTACCGTGTGTGGGCCTGGGCGAACCAAGAGATTTCTCGGCAGTGCTGGGGATCATGGGTACAGATCCCTCGCAGACAGCACTGGCAAGCCACAACCATGTTGGTGTTTTCGGGCAGAACTTACGTAGTATTGGGACATTGTTGGTCTTTTGAATGTATTTGTGTTAGAATATCAAGAAAGAACAGTTCGGATGCAAATTTCAAAGAGCTGAGCCTGGTCTTTCCAGGTGTGCCCCGAGAATCTCGCTATTTCGCGTCAAACAGCCCCGCGCAATTACCTCATTCGGAAATGCGCAGATCTTGTAACTGAAATTTGCACAATTTGGCGCAATCTGCCCCATCCGTGCACCTGCGCTCATATTGGCAGTTGCTCTTAATGATGAAGTTGTACCTGGCACCTGTTGCTAAAGACATTGATTGCCTCCAGTTGTATATAAGAAGGTTAGATCCACTCTACTTTACAAGTCCTAAGTCCCAGTGCTGCCCCAGAGCTCTCTCCAAAGTTAATCACCAGCTTCTACTCACCAGATACACATCATAATGGGCTTCAACTACGTTCCTCCAGAGCAGCCACAGAACCCGGGCCCATTCCCAGCTCAGCACGGTTATGCTGATATCCAGATCAAGACAATCAAGTACGACGGTAACTGTGTAAGTTTTAACTCTTGAATGAGCCTCCTTATCAGCCACCAGAACAACACTAACCCGCCCCACCGCAGAAACCACTGAACCCTACAACACACCATACTCAGGGTGGATTCGAGAAGTTTGCCAAGGACGATAAGACAAAGAAGGTCGGTGGCTTCTTGATGCAGCTGCTTCTCAATCAATGCAAGTGATTCTCTGAAAAGTTACCTAATGCACTGCAGTCAGTGCCGAAAGTACCTATAGACATTGTGCCACAGAATACACTACACTTGACACAAAGCACAAATTAAGTCCCTACATATCATGGGCACCCACACTATTCACTTCTTGAAATGCCAAAGCATCCCAATTTTGGCTTTTCTGCTTAACCTGTGATATACAAATGTACGATTATGAAAAATATCCTTCCATAGAAGTGTAATGTATAACCTTTAAGTATGTATGGGGTAGCTGGTGATTCGCGCGTTACCTCGTCACGACCCTGGCTGGTCAAAAACCGGCACCCACGTACTCTTGAGCAGAAGGCAAGTCTACCAGGCATTTCCACTTGGACCACCAAGTAATTCTTGATGCGAGACCTCGAAGCCATCTCCCTGCACTCACGAACGCGGTGGAATGACCAAATCCCGGAGCTTAAGCGTTTCGACGACTTTACAACCACCGACTGGCTCGATGATAACCTTCAACAACACATCCGAAAGAATAGGGGTGTCGTGACTGGGCAGCCGTCAATACGGAGACTTTATGAGCAATTACAAACTTACATTATACTAACTGCTGTTGGTGTATGCATTGGTCTCGTCGCCGGCTTTGTGAACATCGTTACGCAATACCTTGCAAGTCTGAAGACAGGACACTGCACAGAAGGTTTCTACCTAAGTCGAGGCTTCTGTTGTTGGGGTGAACTAGAAGAGGAGAAATGCACCGCATGGGTCGAGTATACAGGAATATCACCAGTCAACTATGTAATCTTCATCCTCATGTCCATTGCGTTTGCTGCAACTGCTTGCAAACTCGTTATGCATTATGCCCCAGCCGCAGCGGGAAGCGGAATCTCTGAGATCAAGGTTATCGTCTCTGGGTTCTCCCTTGAGGGATTCCTAGACTTTTCCGTCTTCTTGATGAAATCAGTGGGGCTTCCTCTTGCAATTGCCTCGGGCCTAGCATTGGGAAAAGAAGGACCTAGTGTCCATTTCGCCGTGTGCATTGGAAGTGTCATCTGTAAGCTATTTGCAACAAAATTCCACACTGCTGAACAAAAGACAATGTGGTTCAGAAACGTGCTGATTGCATCCAGTGCCGCTGGTGTTGCTGTTGCCTTTGGCTCTCCAATGGGTGGTGTCCTCTTCAGTGTTGAAGATATCACATCTCAGTTCAAGCTCTCAACTATGTGGGAATCTTACTACTGTGCTCTTGTTGCGACATCTACACTTCAATTTGTCAACCCATTCAGAACAGGTCAGGTCGTTCTGTTTCAGGTTGTCTACGATGAACCATGGCATTTCTTTGAGATTCCCTTCTACATAATTCTCGGTATCTTTGGTGGTGTGTATGGTATTTTTGTTGCCAAGATGAACATCAAGGCTGTCAGCTTCAGAAAGAAATTCCTCTCCAACATCTACATGAAAGAGGTCATCGTCCTCGCATTCATCTCTGCTGCTGTTGGCTATTTTAACGACTTCCTCAAAATGGACATGACTGAGGCCATGCAAATCCTCTTCCAGGAATGTGGCAACCAAAAAGAGGAGCATCGCATCTGTGACATTTCCACATCATCCAAAGTTGCACAGAGCATCACATCTCTCCTCATTGCCACGGCTATTAGAATGGTCTTCATCATCTTTACGTACGGATGTAAAGTGCCAGCTGGAATCTTTGTCCCATCTATGGCATGTGGTGCCACGTTTGGACGAGCCCTTGGTATCTTTGCCCAATGGCTCATTTCAAAACACCCAGACAATGCATTTTTGAACAGTCAGTGTTCCACTGACGACGTTGGATCATGTATCACGCCAGGTATTTATGCCTTCCTCGGTGCGGCTGCTTGTCTCAGTGGTATCACGCACATGTTCGTAACTGTTGTTGTAATTATGTTTGAGCTTACTGGTGCTTTGAAGCACATTATTCCAACGATGATTGCTGTTGCTGTCACAAAATTGATCAATGACACTTGGGGAAAAGGTGGTATTGCTGAGCAGATGATCACCTTCAATGGACTACCGTTCATCGATGCCAGTGAAGAGTTTGATTTCCACAGACATCCGATCTCTGACGCTATGACGACTGGTATTGTTGCACTATTGAGTGAAGGTATGCCCCTTGAGAAGCTTCAAGTGCTCTTGAGTGACACTACATTCAACAGTTTCCCAATAGTTGAAAGTGCCCACAGACCATTCATTAAGGGTTACATTTCTAGAGAGGATATCAAGACAGGCATCAGCAATTACCAAGGAGAGCTCAGGCCAATGCTGGAGTGTGTTTTCAATTCCGAGAGTCTATACCAGGAAGAGGGCCGCTTGAACCTCACCTCATTGGTAAATCCAGCACCGATCACTGTTGACATCAACACCCCATGCGAAAACGTGATGGAGTTCTTCCACAAGCTTGGACCAAGATGTATTCTCGTTGAGAGCAATGGTGAACTTAAAGGTCTCATAACAAGAAAGGATATCCTCAAGTACGAGTACTTCCTCCACCATCAGGACTTTGACAGAGATGCCCTTCAACGTGAGCAGACATTTGCTAGGGAACAAGACGCGTGGAGAACTATTCAGAGTCTTAATGACTTGGTTTCTGACGGTTTGAAGCGAATGGTCCCATCACGTATGCCAAGTTATCAGCAGTTGAGTGAAGACCTCATGGGCAGATCGTCACACAACTAAATAAAAAATTGCTCGCCCTCGCAAAAAGTACAGTAGTTATTTGAAACGTCATCATTATAATCATTAAATGAATGCCCTATAGTAATACTTAAGCTTTATGCACTAATTATTCCAACAAGTATCGAATGATCAATCAGTCTGCCATTTACCAGCCTTCTTGTACTCATCATAGACTGTTCTGTAGTAAACTCTACCGGAGTAATCCAGCGAGGTACTAACCAAGACGAGCTCATTTTGAGATAAGACATCAAACACGGAGAAGATACCTGGAAGGATCAACTCTCTCACCTCAGATTCATAACCCACCTTCAGCGAGAGATGAACGTATGTCAGTAGCACGACATAGAGATGCTTTCTCAAAGATCTCTTGATAACAGCAGCTGAAGAGTTCAAATCTTCAGAATTGCGCTCCTTTCTGGATTGGGGAGGCTCGCAGAGGTTGGTCAAGACACGTTGGAATGCCTCAGCAGCAATTCTGGATGACTGAAGAGGAGAAGAGTGTCTGGACTTCGTAAGAGCTGTGAGAAGAGATGTGAACACAGAAAGAACGATGTGATGGCGGTTTGAAAGACGATAGCGGTGGAATAGGATTATATTTGAGAGTGTGTGTGTGATGGTGGTGAAGAGCTCAACGGACTCTGGATGGTTGTGTGTCTGCAGAGAGTCGGTACAGCGTGAGAGGAATGTTATAAGGAGCTCGAGGGAGTATTGTGTAAACGCCCATGTCTTCTCGGTAAGGAGAGTTTTGAATGTGTTCAACGCAACAATGAGTGAAGGTGGCTGGAGTGTAGAAAAGTGCATCAGCAACTTAGACAGTGTTTTCACGACAAATCCAGTGGCATGATCATTAGTACGACGGAGTTCATGAAGATAGGTCGAGGCGATCTCAACAACGAGATTACTTGGAGATGAGCTATCAAAAGATGAGAGCACAAATTCTGAGGCGGTTGCAAACTCAGAGTCCTCCAGTCCTGACACCACAGTCAAAAGACCAGACTTCAACTCGGACCTAGTGACACCAGACTCTCTCAAAACAATGTAAAGAGACTCGAAGTACTGCACAGATGCATTCCGATGATTGGAAAACTTAGCAAGTAGCATGAAGAGAGCTGCCTTCGCCTCATTCTCGTTTGTCTGCTGGATGGCCTCACCAAAGTTTTTCAGCGATTGCTTGAGCAGCTCAAAGTATGTAGCATCAAGATCAAGCTCGAAGATAGCCTTCAACAACCAAGTAACTTGAGTAGTCTTCTTCTTAGAGTTGGTGAGGTATTCTTTGAGAAGAGAGTTCGTGGCATCGATGAATGTGTTCTGGAGCGAAACAGTGTCAAGCTTGTCGTTGTTTGTAGCAGTAGAAAGAACGATATTAGCCAAATAGAAAACGTATGACAGCTGTTTCTGCTTCTTCAGCTGAGACTTTACTACGTTGATGAGTGATGCGGCGTATTCCAAAACGGCTTCATCCCTGAGGTTGGCAACAACGTTTGTCCATATAACCTCAAAGATTTTGGAGTCTGAATTGTGCTCAGAGACTGCCATGATGGTGCCAACATCACTTTCAAGCTTGGACTTAAAGGTTGGAGTCTTCAAAAGATGAGTAGTTAGAGTGATAATAGATTCGCTTGGTGTCTTTTGAGTGGTCAGTTGAGATGTCAAGCTGTCAAGCAGTGGGGCTTTACTGCGTCTGGCATAGCACTGGATTGGGATCGATATGAGAATGGAGGCATGAAAATCGGTCACAATCTGTGATAAAGTGATTTCTTTGTGAATTTTGTTGATGATTGATTCAATAATCTTAGTCTGTTCAAAAAGCAGGGCGTTCTGGATTAGAGTCACTGTCAATGTCTCATTCTTCAAGAGCAGATCCGTAATAACATCAATGTCATCAGAAGAGAACAAGTAATTCACAAACACAAACCAACGACGGAATGTTGCTTCAAGAATTGATGTTTGAGACTCCGAGATCTTCACAAACTTGGTGAAAGAGTGTGTGAGGTCCGCTACATCGAATTCGTAGATCTCTCTAGCCCTGAACATAGTGTAGAACTGGTTGATGTAAGCCTTTTTGACCTTGATCTTTGCTAACTCCTTGGCTTGATTCTCGCTGAGGATGTCTTCGTACAAACACAGGAGCTGGAACCTCAAGTCCCACACTTCTTCTGAGTCTTTCGTTTGTTGATCAAAGAGCTGTTTGAGGATATCCTTCGGAGCTAGTCTGATCTTGAGGTCCTTGATGGAGAACACACCTTGAACAATTGTACTCAGTACCACGAATTTGGAGCCACAATCGGAATCAAGAACATCAGAAACCAATTGAGTGAGCTGTGAGGCAGAAAGTGAGACAATGCACTTTGAGACGATACCCTTGAACTCCTCGGATGACCAGATTGACTCTGGCTTTTCCAGAAGATGCAACCAGATATGGAAGAAAGCAGCGAGATCTCTGGCTCTAGAGTGAGCATCCAATATCTCTCCACCAATGGCCAAATATTCACTAGATGGTTGTTCCTCCAGTTTCTTCATAATCTCCTCGCCATGACTGACGCCAACCTCAATGTCAAGCTGAAGAATGCAATGTATGAGTCTCCAGTTTTGAGAATCATTGGAAAACTCAATATCAAACACCATCTCGATAAAAGATGCTGATAACGTTCTCTTGGTCATTTGAAGATACTCGAGCTGCTTTTCCGAGGCGTCTGGGTACTTCTCGGTGATCATAGTGTAAATATCTTCAAGTGTAACGATGTCGTTCTTAGAGAGAGCATCGACGATGAGCTTGAAGAATGCAACGACTGATTTAGTGTCAAGATCCTGTTTGAGTAGCAAAGCAGTATTGTCCTTAATGGCTGAAGAGGACTCCCTGTTGAATACAGCCTTCTTAAGAAGAGCAATCAACGGTTGGGTGTTGGAAGTGGAGTTGAGCAGTTTGAGAAGAGGAGGGAGGGCAGAGGTGACAAATGCCGTGGTGAATTTAGGTGTGTACTTCTCAGCCGGTAGTGAGGCTTTGAAAAAGGCACATATGTCTGAAATCTGAGTAGACGTGTCGCCTTTTAGACTGGAAAGGTGCTCAAGGTATAGAGTCAGAATCTTAATGGAGACGTCCTGTGTGGAGAGGACAGATGTGCTGAGACGTACCAGGTTGATGGTCTCTGTCAATGTTGTGAGCATTGGCTCTACTTGAAAAGGCTGGATATGGCTGAGAGCACCGACCAATGCGTCATGGAACTTGAAGCCTTTGTAGGATCTGGTTCTGGTCTTGACGTCCTTATCGAGAAGGATCCACGTCTTATTGAAGAGCTTCCAGAGTGCCATACTCTCTTTGTATTTATTCTGTTTGGAGTCATTGAACCTGTCAATAAGCAGGTCAAACACAAATGAGAGTCTGTTGGGTAGATAAACATCCAACTCATCATTGAGAAGCTGGGTGGAGACCTTTACTATATCATCTAAAGATGTATTCTTGGCCCTTAGGAACTTGGTCACTCCTTCAGCGGATTCGAGCTGATTCTGCGGTAACTTGTTAGTTTCTGATGTTCTTTAAGATAATAGATGCCATAAAACTCACTTGTGTCATTTCTCTCCCCAAATCTTCAGTTAAAAACGCCCAATACCGAGACAAATCTGCAGAGAGAGACCCGATGAGCTCTCGAAATTTTTTGTATGTGTGTATACACCCGAACACCACTACATGGGCAAGAAAAGTTTGTTTACGTTTCGGGAAGTAGCAGAGAATAACAACCTTTAACAACGTAGTTTCTTCATAATCACCACAAGTCGTGGCAATTGGATTCTATGAGCTTCAACTTTGCTGCACCATCTTCCACGGTCTCGAGTGGAGCTGGCTCAAACGGCTCTGCCAAGCCGATCGCTCTCATGGACGAGACCTTCGACTTCATGGATCAAGACGACATGGAGGAAGACGGTATCGAGCAGGAAGTCGACGACGTGTCCGCTGTACTACTGAAAAGGTTTGACGAGGCACCAATTCCACCAGGCGGAGTTGATGCATGGAGGAAATCATCTCGTGTGCTGCGATTCAAGCTCAATCCAAACGGAATCGATGGTGTCGGTTTCATCTCCCAGAGCCCGCACTGCAATAAGAAGATCAAGGTTTATCCCGAGGAGACAAAGATCTACACAACTATGATTCCAACGTACGACGATGACGAGCTCTATGTTGAGTATGTGTCCAACCTTTACGGGATCTATGATGCTTTGGGAGATGAGAAGTACTACTCCGTCCCTACTGCTGGTCTCATCAAAAGAGATGCTCAGAGACAGCAAACCGAGGTCCTCGACAACGCCATGGGACTCACAATTAACGAGCTCGAGCTATACATTGAAAAAAAGAGAAGCAGAGGTGATCTCGAAGAAACCATATTTGAGCTTGAAGAGGCATTGTACATTTTGAACTGTCTCAAGGCTGTCTACTTCTCCGAGGACTATGAAATCGCATCTCTTCTCTCAATGTGGGCCAACAAGGCTGACCCGCAGCCAGATACTGAGTTCGCAGACTCCGTGATGCAATCAGAGACACCATTCTCCCACCCATATTTCTGGAAGTACATCAAGCAACTCACGCTGAGAGGGTTGTACGCCAACGCTGCCCATGCCATTCAATGTTCGAAATTTGAGAATCTCCAATCTACTGATGTCGCACTATATAACCTGTTTGTGGACACAGCAAGTCTCCTCAAGGCATATCCTGAGGGCTCAACACTTGAGGTATTCAAGCTGTGGAAGAGAACCGCAGCTTCTGCTGCATCGAACGCCTCTGTGAAGAATCAAAACCATCCAGAACTCATGAAGAACATCAAAATCCTTCTCGAAATAATCTCAGGAAATAAGAATATCATCATAGAGGAGTCACAAACATGGTACGAGGCCCTCGTTGGCTTGATGTATTATCATATTCCATCCAGCGATCTTCTCTTTGAATACTACCAAGCTGCTACAGCCCGTCACCAGCCAGATCACACATCAATTTGGGAACTCGCGTGCGTTGATATCTTTGAGGGAAACTTCCTACAAACCCTCAGAGCCATCAGCTCTTTCACAACATCCACATCTGCTTACGTCGGTGCCCTCTGTGAGGCCAAGGGTCTCCTGAAAGGTTACGCATTTGACGATGACGAATCTTCAAAACTTGGATCACTACAATATCTTCTTAATCAGGATCTGTTTTCCACTACCAAACCATCTGAATTTCTCCTCCACAGCCACGCTATGGACTGTCTCACAGTTGAAAAACTCGTCCCTGTCGGTATCGGTCTACTCGCTTCCTCTAGAAACCCAGCTGCCAGAAGCGTAATTGCTGAGTATTTGCCGAAGTACAACTTCAAGACAAACGACGACATTGAGTGGGCCCTGACAGTATGCGCAAGTCTGAAGCTCCCACAGATCGCACATGTGATATATCGTACCGCTGCTCAAAGATCTCTGTCTAACGGTATGCTCCTCGAAGCATTGGAGTTGTTTGCTCGTGCTGGTGAGGTTGAGTATGTCAAGCATCACTGCTGGTTAATCTTTGAGACATCATTGATGTTAGGGGGTCCAATTGAAGATGATGTGATCAATGCACTTGTTGACGATGACCTTGTTATCGAAGGTGTGGAGTTGCAGAACCTCTCACCATTGATTCGTCAGACTTTGGCACCATACGCTGTTCTCTACCGCTTCTGGAAGCATAAGAATGACGGCTCTTTGAGATTGGCCCTGGAAAAGTTACTGTCGTTGTTGAAATTCCCACATTTGCCACCTAGATTGTTTGGTATCTTGGTAGCTCAGTTGCTACCATTCCTAACTTTCAATATCCCACCTAAGGTGTTGCTCAAGGCTGATTTGCTCTCTATATTGAAGGTTTTGGATAACTTTGAGGAGTCTGTTGTGTGCAAGACGGATAAGAAGTCTATTAAGCAGAAGACTGACAGTGATGAGCTCTATCAAATATGTGTTGCCGAGGAGCGAGAATTGACAAAGAACTACTGGATTAATGAGTTGAAAGAGGCCGGTGATCAGGTTCCAGCCAACCTCGCTGGTCTTATCAAGGACATAAGAAGAAAACTTGCAACCGCCATTGGAAGGGCATTCATGGAAGAAAGCTACCAATGATGTTGACATAAACTGTAACGCCAATGTACAATGCTTCTACGCCTTCGATTTACAATAATGGACCTACCTGTAGTTGTTATAAAAAGGTGGATACTTAGATTCAAGGATGAGATCCGTCTATAGCTCCTGGGAAGAATGATACAGATGATTCTGTGGCGTGTGATTTTCTGTTGAGGTTTGTGTTGTATGAAGATTCGTGAAGATGTAGCATCTGTCAGTACCCTTCGATGAAGTAGTGCAGAGACAATCGAGCTAGCGAGCAATGCAATGATGATGATGGATCAATGTTTGGGGAGAAGGGTACCAAAAGATGTCACGGTATCACCAATTATCTGAAATTAACAGGTAACGTCCTGGGTGGCACGAGAGTTCAACAACAAGGCAACAATCAAACCGTAAAGACCCAAGACTTCGGCGAAAATGAGAATCAAAATCATACCGACAAACAATCTTGGCTGCTGAGCAGTACCACGGACACCAGCGTCACCAACAATACCAATGGCGAAACCAGCAGCCAAACCGGACAAACCAACAGAGAGACCAGCACCCAACTGAATGAAACCGGTGTACAAGGCCTGCTGCTGTTTCAAACCATCAGAGACCAAGACGGAAACGACAAGACCGTAAATGGCGATAATACCAGCCATAATAACTGGGACAATGTTCTTAACCAAGAGGTCTGGTCTCAAGACGGAGGTGGCACAGATACCAACACCAGACTTGGCGGTACCGTAAGCGGCACCGAAACATGTGAAGACAATGGCAGAAGCACAACCGATAGAACCAAAGAATGGCTAGAGAAAACATGTTAGTAAAGGGTCGAGACGACAGTTGTGAGTTGATATAGTACAACCCGCTGATAACGGGTGTGTATCAATCTTTAAAACGTACAGCGTAGACAGGGCTGAGAAGTGTGTTAGTAGTTGCTCGAGGACATGATCTAGGCATGGGAATGTGTTGAAAGACTCGGTCAGGGCATGAATTGCCACGGAGGAACAACGACGTGTTCCCAGCACATGGTCACGATAACACACAGCCTGCAAAACGTGTTGCCACCACATGCGGAAACCAAGCTATCCCAACGCAAGAACAGCGAAACAAATACAAGAACGGAGCGATCACATACCAAAGGTCAGACATCGTGTGAATTGGGGGTAATTGCGTGTGCTGTTGCTTGTGAGGAAGGGCTCAATAGCCAACTAAAGGCGTAGGTGGCCGTCATATCCTCTCGGATTTTTGGCGAAAACGAGCAGCCAACCGCGAACGGCCAGTGATTTACGCACCTCGAGCACTTTTCTGCGGTATATCTTGGACCAGCTGACGTCAGCCAAAAACCAGTGTTTCAACCAGCCGGGTAACCTGTCTCCTACTAATCCACCCCTACTGTTATGCGCCACATCCCGCGAAAAAAAATTTATGTCCTGCGGAGTGAAGAAAAATTGTAAGATGCCATGCAGATGCCTTCATCTCCCTCTCCCCTTTCCTCTTTCCCATCCACACGAGGCGAGCTCCCAGTCACTTTTCTTTGCAAGGAACCTCATCCCCCATACTACAACAATGTCCGCTCCAAACCCAAAGGCTTTCCCACTCGCTGACCAGGCTTTGACCCAGCAGATCCTTGACGTTGCCCAGCAGGCTTCTTCTCTCAGACAGTTGAAGAAGGGTGCTAACGAGGCCACCAAGACCTTGAACAGAGGTATCTCCGAGTTCATCATCATGGCTGCTGACACTGAGCCAATCGAGATCTTGTTGCACTTGCCTTTGCTGTGTGAGGACAAGAACGTTCCTTACGTCTTTGTTCCATCCAAGACCGCTTTGGGTAGAGCTTGTGGTGTCTCCAGACCAGTCATTGCTGCTTCTATCACCACCAACGAGGGTTCTACTTTGAAGAACCAGATCTACGCCTGTAAGGACAAGATCGAGACCTTGTTGATCTAATGAGTTACGATACACTTGGTTTTATCACCTGTTTAATACATTCACTTTTTTTTTGCCTCTCGACCGCAAGACGTGTAGCTATTTCTTTTTTCTAGAGTCATGATTCAGTCAAGTGTCTATCACAAAAGTTTGCAGTTTTCCGTGATAATGTCTTTCGCAATATCTTCATCATATTCCCTGATGAGATCTCCATCGATGAAGTTCAACATCGGCTTCACATTTCTGCGTGAACCTCTCCAGTTTCTCAGCCTAACGTACTGTTCCACTCTAGCCTCTTCAGATCTATCCTTGGCAAGGGTCTTCAACTTGTTCTTGATGACTTCTTCTTGTGCATCTTCCAGTACATTCACGAGTTCAGCATTCGTGGCTAAACTGAGAAGGTAGAGCCCACCACCAACGGATCCCAGAAGGAACATAGGAAAAATATCAGGAATACCATCAACCTTTTTACCCTCCACGAACAAGCTCACAATGTTTTCCGCAGTCAGCTTTACAGCGTCTTGTCTTTCTATCTTTCTCACAACGTTAATCTGATCACAGATATTAAACTGAGATATCGTCGTGGTAGTATCTGAGGTCAACAGCGAAACTTGTACGTTCTTCAACGAATCAGTAGTGATTACCAGATTCTCATATGTTTCCATGGCAGTTAAGAAACTCAGTGGGTCAAAAGTATCCAGCTTTTCCTTGAACTCAAATACGGTACCGCCTTCGTCTGGATTGTCCTTGACTTTCAGCCTCAGTCTCGTCGGACATTTCATGATATCACCGACAACAACATCAGGACCAACTGACTTAATAGCAGAAGTATAGTATCTTGTCTCATACGGATCAGATATCCTCTTGAGTGAGAACTTAGAGTCTGCAACAGAGTAATGTATCCGGTAAGCACAAACTTTTGTACCTGCACCGATCACCATTCTATTAGCATGGTTTGTCAACGAGTAGAAAGACATATCCGAAGACTCAGAAGAGCATTGATGTTGGATAGTACCGTGTTCATCAATCGAGAATAGCATCAATGGCGGGCCACTCTCATCCTGCATGTGATAAACACAGTTCACAACGAAGCATTGGGAAAGCACATTCTCGAACCCCATGTTGATCTTCTCCTCCTCATATGTATCAATGATGTCCTTTCTATAAGTGGTGTTCACGACATCGGTCACCTCAATTCCCTCTTGGAACTTGAAAATGGATTTGATCTTGAATGTATTGTTATCCATGACCTCGAGCTTGGAGATGAGAACATTGCGGCCCAGTGTCGTATTATACTGCTCCGTGACTGTGACGATCAGACTTAAGTTGAGATAGTTCTTGAACTTTGTAGACTTGCGAGGAAGACGATTCAGTGGAATCTCATTTTGCAGTGTGGCTTTGTCATTGGAAGATTTGAGCTTACCAATGTGTCCATGAGTCAAAGTAACGATGTCGGTGGTTGCTCGGTCATAGAACATAGCTTCTGGGATCTCTTGATTCAAGAATCCTTTCTCCACAACATCACCGCTTGCATCGACCTTTACCCTCAAAACATTCTCTTTGTTGTATACGATGAAGGTATGGGAGTTTTCAAGAATCACAGTAACTGGTGCTGATCCGATGGAAAACTCTGTTGTCTGGTTTTCAGCAATAACAACAACGGACCCATCAGATCCACCAATGATGTAAACCAGTGAGTCTTCAGTGGACATGATTTTGACAGAATGAGCAGCAAGATCTGATCTCCAAATTACTTTTTTAGCACCTTTGGTGAATAAGCTTGTCTCACCGTTCCATGTTCCCACCACTATGTATGCTCTCTTGGACCAAAAGACAGAATGGATGCAGGATGCTTCATTACTGAGCTTGTATGTCTCACCCTTATGTTTTAATATTCCTTCGCTGACGTAGACTGGAGACCCATTAGCCATTATTGATGCACTTTGAATGGATGCCTTTGAGACCAACTCTCCATTCTGGTATACACCACTCTCAGATACGCAGATAAGCCCACCCTGACCCACGGATAAGTCAAGTACTGAACCATCCACATTCTTCAATCCGTAGTAATCATCAGATTCCACAATACCCATGACCTTATCTTCGAAAATCCTTAGTCCGTCGAGATGATTTACGATGTAGACATCACCAAATTTCCATATCCCAGTGACACCTTCCGTGAGCCTAACTTTCCCCACGTCAACGATGTTAGAATCATATCCCTCAAACTCTGTCCTTATGAGCCCGTTTGTCATACCAGAACCACCAAGAATCTGAACTTTTGGAATAGCAGTCCCTGCAATGTTGAAGTCCAAGATCGATGGGGTAACATTCTTAGTGTTCAGCACCTCCAATGCCATCTTTTCAGTATCAACCTTTAACACCACGAGCCCATCCCTGTTTGAAAATCCAACAAATATGTCCTTCGAGATCTGAACAATCTTCTTCATCATGCTTACACGTTGTGAAAACCTGCGAATGGACCAGGATTCGATGACGAGTTGGTCTGGGTACCCAAAATTGTCAAGCTTGATTTCAGACTCCAGTGTGCAGTAGTAAACAAATCCATCAGTTGTATTGATTAAGATCTGGGTCAGCTTATCGAATGGTTCGGTGTTGAATACGAGCGCAGATGTGACTTTCCAAGGTTTTGGTAAAGTCTTCTTGATATAGTGAACGGTGCCGTTAACTTCACCGGTTTCGATGGTGCGGCCTTCCTTGTGAGAAGTGAGCGATGCAGCGGTGCTTAGTGATGTGATCTGCCCAGGGTAATGTCTGATGAAGATGCCTGTCTTACCAAATAGTATGGAGCCTGTGTTCTTTCGGATTGGTACAATTATGGGTGATATCTCATCGGGGAGTTTGAGTCTATCATTCTGTTCCAGTTGGCCCTTGACAAGGGAAAAATATGCAGAGAAATAGTTGTAAAGTTCATCACGGTAGATGACCGAAAAGGTGATATCCTCAAACCTCTCTTCATAGTGATCCACTATGGCTTCGAGGACAAGAGGACTGCGGCCTTGCATGTTGGTCAGAGTGAGGACTGAAGGCTTCTTGAACAGTTGCTGCTTGGTTTTGGTGTTCGGGTCGAATGCCTTGACAAAGTTCTTGAGATCCTTACTCTTGTGGATCGGGTATATGCACAAACTCCCCTGTGTGGTGTATGTGGCGAGGAATTTTCCAGACTCTGTGCAGAGTGTTCCTGGCTGGAAGGAAAGAATGTAGTCTGAGTCCCTGATATCGAGTTCCTCCACAACCATATCGCGTTCAATGGACTCTCTGAATGCCACCAGCAATGTCTTGTTGGATTCCGTTGTGATCACCAACCAGGTGCCAGGTAGCTCAAGCGGAAGCCATGGCTTGACATCTAGTATCGTGTCAAGGATGGTGATTGATCTTTGGAGATCTAACTCGTGTGCTGGTCCAATTCCGTAGATGTCAATGGCTTGTCTTCGCACCACGATGAGATGACTATCGGAGGAGTTCACCAATGGAAGGAACAGGATATCCACGATGTCGCTCGGCTGGTTCAACCTTGTCAGTACGAACGACATGCTAGTGTGTGATCAGGTGCAATTATTTGATCCGTTGTGATTATTACCACAAGGCGGTTAAGAAGAAGTAAGTACATCCATGGCGACTAAGTGAGAGCGTATAGATCAGGGCAAAATTCGCGGCCAGAACAATGTGGAGAGGACGTAACTATGACAACGGTGATACAGGCTTCTAATCAGACACAAACAAGCTGCTCCTGTGCCCCAGGGGTATGCGGCGGCGGAACTCGGCTGGCGGCACCACGCGCTGGGGCTGTCCTACTCAATCCAGGATTACTAGGACTGAACCTATCAGCAGCTATAAATGGCTTTAGACTAGCTGTTGTCCTTCCTTTCGCTCCATACACCTCCCGCTGTGCCCATCCGCCCTGCCCATCTCCGCGCCCGCGCCTGCGCAATACTGTACTGTCTGTGAGATCACGGCACGTCAACCCATTGCTTCACCTCGTACGAATCGAAACTTTGCTGTCCAGCTCCTTCTTTGTTTGACCTCTGCTATTCAGACTATTAATTGGCAAAATACTGGCTCTCAGTGTGGTCCTGGCAGACTACAATTGAGCACTAAACAACTGCCACCCAACCACAGCCACACTTCCCTCCACAGGCACAATGCTGAAACTCTTTGGTATCAGGAAGACTGAGGCTTCGCCGGAACAGTTGGCACCTTCCAGCTCGGAAACTTCACAGGATGATCCCATTGACAGTATGATGGTCCATCATTGCCGATGTTGTGGTACGCTCGTCAAATTCCCCAGTTCCATCACCAAGTATCGCTGTTCCGTGTGCTCCACCACACTGAGCCTTGCCGCCCGTACAAATATTCCTTCCGTCGAACCAATTGTCCTCTCTGTGCTCCGTGAGAAAGTTGAGAAGGGTCTTAAAGCTCATAATCTTGGCGTCCGATCACACTCTGCTTTCTCAGATCTTGAGAACTACATCTCTGAGAAGTTTGGATCTGTGGATGCCTTGAACAACTCATTCCTGGCATGCAACCATCCGAATCTTACAGTGATATCAATCAACTATGATGAGGTCAAGGCCACATTTAGACTCATTTCTTCATTGTCAAGCAAACGACCATATTTGAAGCTCTTATCGACGGTTTGCGCCCTCTTGCGTCGTCCTCGCAAACTCATCGCTTCCACACAAGATGTCAGATGGCTTCTCATTCTCTTCGAGCTACCCACACTCGCTGATTGCCTTTATCATAGTCGTCACAGACCATTGGGTCAGAAGAATTCACCCTTGGATACTCCTGAAGTGAAAGCATTCTCCTATGAGGTTATCAGTCGTATCATCGGGTACCTTGCCAGTTCGGACCGTGAGACGCTGGCTCTCCTCACTAGCTGGTTTTCCTCTTACACAGTGTCCCGTTTCAAGGCAAAAGTTGAGTTGATCAACCTTTACATCACATTTCATCTTACCAGAATCATTTACAGGCACCATAGCCTGCCATCTTCTGATAAAAAGGCGCCTCAATCGCCTCCCGTGGGCCCAACATTTGAGGAGTATAGCGAGTCGTGCAAGTTGAATCCAGCTTCGCCAGCAAGCCACAGCTCTCAATCGCTCTCCATGTCCTCAGCAACATCACGCCCGGCCTCAACTTGCATTAACCTACCAGCATCGATGAGCCAAGGCTTGGGATCCTTTGGCGACTGGACAAGAACCTTGTCAGGCAGTGGTAACAAGAATGATAAAATCAAGTTGAAAGTCTATCAGTATGGCAATGACTGGCACATTCGTACTGCTGCGAGACTCATGTCTGTCTTTTATACTGCAAACAAGGGGAAAGTTTCACATGATACGTTCTATAACACTTTGTCTGACTACTTACTGGTGAAACAGGACTTCGAAGTATGGCAATCTGCTTTCAAAAATACCCCTCGAAGTAATGAAGTTAGGATCTATCAGGATATCTTGAGTTTTGGCTCTATAAGTGGGGTTATGGCTGCTAAGAACCTTCAGTTTACATTCTGCCAATTCCCCTTCTTGTTGACTTTGGGCTGTAAAATTGCTATGTTGGAGTATGAGGCCAGACGTTCAATGGAGAAGAAAGCCGAGGAGGCCTTTATTAAGGCACTTGACCAACATAGTGTTGTGGATCTCAACTTGAAGGTCTTCGTCAGAAGAACACATATCACTAATGATTCTCTTCGCTGTATCAAGAATCACCAGGGAGACCTTAAAAAGGTTTTGAAAGTTGAGTTTGCTGGTGAGCCAGGTATTGATGCTGGTGGCTTAAAGAAGGAATGGTTCCAACTTTTGACTAGGGAGCTTTTTAGTCAAAATGCAGGCATGTTCTTCTACAACGATGAATCGCATCTCTGTTGGTTTTCTCCTGCTCCGTTAGAAGGAAACGATGAACTTTATTATTTGGTTGGTGTGATTCTTGGTTTGGCAATCTACAACTCTACTATCTTGGACCTCAAGTTCCCAGTGGCACTCTACAAGAAACTCATGGGCAAAAAGGTAACATTTGAGGATTACAATCAGCTCTTTCCCTCGACTGGCAAAGGTCTATCCACTCTTTTAGTGAGCAAAGATAGCATTGAGGACATGGGTATATACTTCGAGACAACGTTTATCAATTTGCTTGGTGAGCCTGTCGTGAAGGAGCTAATCCCTGGTGGCTCTGATGTTTTAGTTACCAATGATAATCGTCGTGAATACATTGAAAGATGGGTGGACTACTACATGAACAAATCTGTCGAGCGTCAATTCAAGAGTTTTTACAATGGTTTTCATAACATCATTGGTGGCAATGCCTTGTCTTTGTTCTCTCCAAGAGAGATTGAGCTTGTTATTTGTGGAAATAATGAGTCGAAGATTGATACCGAGTCCTTTAAAGCCATCACCAAGTATAGTGGCTGGGGAAAAGTTGGGCCAGAAGTGATGACGATTGAAATCGTTCAATGGTTCTGGGAATGGTTTGGCAAGCTTAATTATGATAGACAAGCGAAATTTTTGGTGTTTGTTACTGGATCTGACAGAATCCCTGCTACAGGTGTGTCCACAATGACTTTCAAGATGACGAAGTTGACCGACTACAGCGGCAGTGGTGGACGGCTCCCATGTGCTCATACCTGCTTTAATGAGTTGTGCCTCTACGATTATTCCAGCAAGCGTCAATTTTGGGACAAGATGGACATGGCTATCACAGAGAGTGAGGGCTACTTCGGAATACGCTGATCTGCAACTGACCGCGATATGAAAAGCTGCTGGCCAGCATTTGTAGTCCAGTTGAGTTCATCAATATAGACACATGTATGTTGAGAACGTTCTACATGAAAAAACTTAACGTATGTAGTCGTGTAATAACCAAAAACAATGCAATGATTGATAAAAAAGAACCAAAAGTGTATACTATTTACAATTTTGTTTTCGGTCTTCCTGGGATTGGGTTGTTGGGATAGAGAAAAGCTCCTCCATTTGCTGTCAAAAACAAAATAAATAGTAGACCCTTTTCAGAAAGAACAAGATGGTGGTAATCTCTCATAATCTCTATGATGATGTGATGTGATGTGATGTGACGTGATTTGATGTGTGGTGGATGTGATGATGGTAGCAGTAGTGTATATATGTGTGTGTGGAATGTTTATTTTCTTCATCCAATCTCCCCGCCGTGAGTGGGAGGTATCTCCTTCTCGTCTCCTCTTCGTAAAAAAACTCGTGAACAATTAATAACTTAAGTGAAAATTCCCATAAAATGATGTTTCTCACCTGTTAAAACACCTTTGGTAGAGAAAAGATTCGCTTAACCGACAATAAGGTTGCTACCGTCGAAGCTGTAAGTTGGAATCTCCAAGTTCAATGGAGCTGGACCTCTTCTGATTCTACCGGAAATGTCGTAGTGGGAACCGTGACATGGACAGAACCAACCACCGAAGTCACCAGCCTCACCGATTGGGACACAACCCAAGTGAGTACAGATACCCAACATGACAAGCCACTCTGGGTTCTGCACACGCTCAGCATCGGTCTGTGGATCTCTGAGAGTGGAAATGTCGACAGAGTTGGCCTCATCAATCTCACCAGCAGTTCTGTGTCTGATGAAAACTGGCTTACCCTGCCACTTCACGACAACGTTCTTACCCTCTGGGATAGCGGCGAGGTCAACCTCAACCTTGGCCATAGCCAAAACATCGGCGGAAGCGGTCCAGGAAGTAAGGAAAGCCTCAACGGTAGACTTGGCACCAGCAGCGGAAACCAAACCGAGAGAACCGACAGTAAGGTAGGTGAAGACACGACCCTTGTCGGTGGTACCCTCCTTCTTGACGTAGTCACCAAAGTCTGGGGTACGGTAGGTGGACTTCTGGGCCACAGAAGAGGAAGAGAGAAGTCTGGACTGACCAGCTAAATAAAGTTGTTAGTAATCTTGATCCCTTTAGCAATAACTAAAACTAAAGCTGCCTCCTTCCGAGAAACCAAACACTGTCTCGAGATGGTATCTCGATATCTCTAGACATTGGAAAAATAAGCCTCTTAAAGCACTAGTGTAATCGGGAATATTACGTTCTTCGATTTGGTGCTCCTTGGTTTCAATGGTTTCAATCAGTCGAGGACACTTGATTGCCCCTGTGTTCTTTTCGGTATACCGCTTGCCATTTGTAATGGATGCGATATTGACAGTGTATGGATCTGGTTGTAGGAGTCGCCCTGGTGCGGGAATTGTACGTACCCAAAGCTCTGAAAGAGGTGGTGTTACGCAAAGCGGTTCTCAAGGAAAGCATTGTGTGGAATGTTTGTCTTGCGATACCTTATAGGTTCTTCTGTTACGCTTGCGAGTGTTGATGTTGGTCCTTTTTTTTCGTGCGCTGCTACACGCCAGGCGAAAAACGAAGAAATTCAAATCAACTCGCCGTTGATTGGCTTTAGAAAAATGAAAAAAAAACCACGACCCAGGCCCGGTTAGCGCAACACGCAAACCCGCGAAATTAGCAGAGGCAACCCATTTCAACGCCCTGGTGGCGATTGGCTACGGTCGTTTTGGGCGACTTCCGGTCGCTCAGTTGTGGGGAGTCACGTTTTTCCCCGGAAGTCCAATGGGCCCCAGGGCCTTGCATCATTCTCTCCCTAGCTCTACATCTTAGTATGATATCGCAAGGGTAGTTCATTACAATTAGCTAATCAGTTGGTGATTGGAAGGGCCAGCCTCGTTTTGATCATTCTCAAGAGAGTCATAGTAGCCAGCTTCCTTGAGCGCGGCGGACAAGTCGTCCGGAATGATGCTCCAACCTTCCGAGTCCCATTTCTTGAACTGAGCCAAAGTGTGCTCAATAGCCTTCTTAAGCAAACAGTTAGAGTCATCCTGGTCAACTGGGTCCTCACCTCTATAGACTCTCTTGGCGTACAGTGGAAGGTTTGGTGGGTGATAGTCCTCGGTGTACCTCATTCTCCAGTAAACGCTCCAGTGTAACTGGGCATAAGCTGGAAGAGATCTGTGGCGACCCAAGTTCGGGATGTACACATTCTTCCATTCTCCAGCAGAATTCTCAATCTTGGTACCCAATGGTAAAAGCTCAACCATCCACCAAAAAAGCGTCCTCAATTGAGATGAGTTACCTCTACCGTCAAACCCTTGTATTGGCGTCTCAGGAACATCCCGGTGTACCTGAAAGACAGGGCCTACTAACAGTTTATCATTGGTATCAGCACCAATACGCTTGAGGTTAGTGGTATATAAACCACTAGTGAACAAGTTAGTATATGATGTGTTTGATGAGGTCTCACAAGATCGGAACAATGGAACCTCGCTTTTCTTGAACAATCTGTTTGATATCTTCAAGATCATAGCTTTCTCCTCCTCAGAGATCTCAAGTGTAAGGCCATTGCTCTTAAATGATAATAAATCGTGGTACGGAGATAAAAGAGAGCCTAGAGATGTGTATCTCTCTGAAAACTTTCTTAACTCTTCCTTCTGGAAAAGCACGCCAGTACCAAGAGCCTCGCCAAGCATCCATCTCAAAGGGAGAATCGACAAAAACTGACCGTTGACACTTGGAGCCCAACCACCACCAACATCACCATGATTCCCGGCAAACCAGATCTCCTGGAACTCACCACTCATTAACTTTGACTTGTCGTATTCAAGACTTGAAGAGGTGGCTGATGCTGTGTGACGCCCGTTTCTGATATTCTCAGAAACAATAACGTTGAGTCTCTCCTGGATATCATTCATCAACTTTCGAGCGGCTCCAGTCTCCTCGTTATATTGTCCAGAATTATCTTCCAAGGATCCATAGTTACTCCCCTGTTCATGGGATCCCGTTATTCTGCTTTGTGGTACAGGGGTGCACTCCAATGAGAATATGTGTGGTTTATATGAGTATGGATAGATAAGATTCTGCTTGTATTTGGTTCGACGTTCATCAATGCTGACAGCATGTCTGATTTGTTTGACGAGATTAAACCTTGTGGTGAACGGAAACATGCGATCACGAAGGAGACCCACTGAATTTACTGTATCAAAGAGACCCATAAATTCGATCCCAACTGGGATGGTTCTGGTGAAAGTGTTCTTGAATTCATCGACTAAAGTAGTGGTGTAATCAGGCTGGCTAGGTTGTGCAGCATATTCCCATGCACTATAAATGGACCAAGCACCATCTACGAGTCCTTCTAATCCCGGATTCAACAAACCGACGCGCTCTATCATGGAGCTGAGAACACGGGCGGTGAAGGCACCGCGGCTGTTGTAAATCGTCAGTATAAAGCCAATATGGAATAGACACAAAGGCTAACTTACCTGAATCCAAACAAGTAAATTTTATCACCATTGCAGTAGAATCTCATCAAGAACTTATATGCCTCTATGATGTGCGCGTCCAAAGAGAACGCAATCAGCGCGTCAATCGCATTGCAGGCGGTACTAGGAATATCAAAAGTAGTAAGGTTTTCAACAGTCATGGAGGCGCCAATCCCTGGTTGGTAATAGCATATCTGCCGTGTTGGATCATCCTTTTCCAAGAGTCGGAAGATCTTGAGGGCGTTAGTGTATGGGGCCGGACCAAATTTGCTTTCTGTGCCATCAAAGCAGAGCACTATGTTCTTCACGCCATCCAGCTTAACGGCAGCGACACCCTTTATCAATTTTCTCGAGAACTTGTGATCATTGTGGCCACAAGATGAGCTCCCTGATGAGAGAGTCATAGCCGCCCTGTGAATTGGCCTCTAACTCTTTCTCTAAGACGTACAAAGTGTCTCTGAGGGAAAGAGGAGGATGAACCCCACACTTTATAGTCCGATGTGGAATGGTAAAACTTCTAGCTATAGGGCGCCTCAGGCGTTTATATTTTCATTCATAATTTCTTCACATGCATTGTTTCTGTGTTGATGACTGGTCCAATGCGAATTTAGGTCCGTTTGTTTACATTCACTAGTAAGTTCGTATGTGAGGTCCGGCCAAGTCTAGAGAGTTGGAAGTTCCTTGTCGCGAAGGCAGGTTGGGGAGATGGTGCCTCTATCAACTTTTTTTTTCAGCATCTTTGACACAACCGATGAAGTTTTGTCTCTCCCTTCAAACAGATAACGACCTTCATTGGCTTCAACAATGGTACAGATTACTGAGCTCCCAGACGTGGTTGAGAAGCCAAAACGCTACGTCCCAAAGCCAGGTGAGCCGGAGTTGCCACCACAACTGGCCGACCTCGCAGACAAATCTGTCGATGAGGTAATGGAAGAGCTCAACAGACTTCCTTTTTTCATGAACCAGCTTGATGAGACAGACGGTGACGGTGGAGAAAATACTGCACTCGAGGCTTTGAAGGCCCTTGCCTACGATGGTGAGCCACATGAGATCGCTACCAACTTCAAGAACCAAGGTAACGATGAGTTCAAGCTCAAGCGCTACAAAGGCGCTGTGGATTTCTACACTAAGGGTATTGCTGTTAAATGCGGTGTTGCCTCTATTGACGCCCCTCTTTACTTGAACAGAGCGGCCTGCAACTTGGAGCTCAAAAACTACAGAAGGTGCATCAATGACTGTAAGGAGGGTCTAAAACTTGATCCAAAGAACATCAAAGCATACTATCGTATGGCTAAGGCATATTTTGCAATTGGAAAGTTCGAGGAAGCTAAGGAGGCACTTAACTTCAGTTTAAAGATTAACCCAGACAACTTTGCCTCAAACTCTCTGCTCAAGCAGATCACAACGAAGGAGGAAGAACTGGAGAGAATCAAGATCAAGAAAGAGCAGGAGATGATCGAGAAGATGGCACTTCAGCAACTATTGCAGGATGCTATGACAGCCAGAGGATACACTAACATAGCTACACCGCGTCCATCAGAGTTTCTTGAGAATGCCAAGATCAGACTGGAAGACCCAAAGGATATTGAGTCACAATTGATTATGCCTGCCATGGTGCTATACCCAACCACCGATGAGTTCGACTTTGTCGCCGACATTTCAGAACTTTCTACACCTATCGAAGTCATGGAGCTTGTTCTCCAAAGGCCTGAGAGCTGGTTTGAAGACCCAAAGCATGAGAACTTCACGCCGAAGAAACTAGAGGCATATATGGAGACACTCTCAGGTGGCTTAATTAAGGTGGGTAAGAAGGCAACCTTGAACAAAGCCCTGAGTAACCAGGCTCCTAAGATCCCACTGTTTGACAACTCCGTTAGACTCTACTTCGTTCCGAAGGTAGACTCCGAGGCTTGGTTAAAGAAATGGGACAAGTCTCTTGCATTGAAGAAGAGAATCAGCACAGAGTAAACTACATTTTGCATCATTTTAATCGTCACGTCATTTGTATTACACCCTTTTTTATCTCTTGTATGTCCTCTTTTTGTAGCTCTCCACCTCCTGTGTAGTCAGACCATCTCGTGTCCATTGAGCAGAAGACCCGCGGTTTCTCAACCTGGCAACATTATGGCTAGAGTGGAAAATCTCATCCATCTGTAATGGGGCAATGGGACCAAACACCTTATCCGGGTCAACATGCTGCTGATTGAGCAAGATATTCTTCAACTCTGGAGAGTTGGCCCAATCTTTCAACACACTTCCCTCTTCATCATCGTCACTCTCGGAGAAGATTTCCGGAAGAGGGAGTGTGGAAGCAGCCGGTGTTACTGGTGGATTGGACTTGCTGAAGCCAGCATTAGACTGGAATGAGGAGCTACCACCGGACTGGAACGGGTTCGCCATTTTACCATCATTGTTCAAACGGGCATGTTGAAGCACAGCTGTCTTCATCAATGTCTGGTTGGTCGTACCAGTGTACTTCGAAGTTTGCTTGACAGGTCTCGGAATCTCGTGTTCTTGGCCCTGGGGCAACTGTGACTGGGTCTGCGAGACTCTGGATGCTCTCTTCTGAAGCACACTCTGGAGTTGCTCGGCTGTGCGGCGACGCTTAGCATCTTGCTGTGCCTGCTTGGACTGAGAAACACTTGGAGCAACAATTTTGCTTCCAATCTTTCTGTAAGCTTGGTTGGTTGATGGCCTGTTCAATACACGGTTCTCCTCATCTGTCTGTGATTTTCTCTTGACTGGCACAACTGACTGTTGACCGACAAGTGACTTCGGTCTGGCCGGCTTGTTCTTAGCCTCCAATGGCATAGAGGCTAGTCCATTGCCTCTAGACTTTCTGGTGTGCTGGTTGTCCTCTGGTTTGGCCAAAGACATTCTCGTGAGGTTACGCGGTTGTTGTGGCTTCTTGACCTCGGTTGATGACTTCTCCTTCGCCTCAGCAGCATCGGTCTTCACTGGAGATTCATTCATTTCACGTCTCAAGACCCCGTATGCGCTCTTCACAGGAGAAAATTTCATACTCAAGCGTTTCAGATTGTCATCATCATCAGCATTCGGATCATCATCTTCCATCTCGTAGTCATCAGTCTTCTGATCCGGCGCCGAAACTATCTCTTCAGCCGACTTGGTCGTAGCTGTGGTGTGAGAGATCACTGAATGCGCATTCTCTTTAGTAGTTGGACCAGTCTTAGAGGGTGACAATGGTGCTAGATCTTTGTAATCGGTACCTTCGGTCAAGATTTTGCCTGTCTCCTTCATGAACTTGCTTCTGGCCTTCTTGAGGGTAGAGTTCACCGATGCAAACAAATTAGAAATTGGTGACTGGACAGCCTTTTGTGGGGAAGCCGCCTTCGTTGGGCTTTTGGGTTTGGAAGGACTGTTGGGCTTGGAAGGACTTTTACTTGAATTGGTTTCGTTTGACGGGATATCAGAACGCTGTGGGCTGGCGAGCTTGGCTTTCAGTGGAACCAACGATGGCTCCTTCAGTTTGGTGGGTGACGGGATCTTCTTAGCAGCCTTGCTGGTTGCAGATGATGCTGTGGACTTGATTGATGGTGATGGGATTGATGTAGCAGTTGATGGGTTCGTATAATCCACTGAGAGTGAGGGGTAAAGAGATTTCTTCAATGCGGGTGGCGATGTTGACTTTTCCTCCTTCGAAGGGCTGATATTGAAGTCATCATCAAAGAGACTCAAGCGGGATTTTGACTCTGTCTTCTTTGCAGACTTTACCGTCAGCGGATCTCTAGGGGGAAGCAATGCAAATCCTTGTGATTCCCTCTTTGATGGTGGTGGGGTATTTGATGCTGTGGACTTCTTCTTGTTTGATGTCTCATCATTCAATGGAACCTTGATGGTCCCTGAGGAGTCAGGGTTCCTTTGGGTTGCATTTAGCGAAGGAAAAGACCCTGGATGAGCCGCCAAAGATGATGGTCTAGATTCGTCGTCTGCACTCTTGTATGAGTTCTCACCTGTTGTGTTAGGTCTTTCTGTCCCCGTTCTCTTGGCGAGGCTCTTGCGGATCTTTGTTCTGATGGCCTGAAACGAATTGTCGTCAAGCGAGGCATCATAGTTATCCTGATCCTCTTCGGGGTCAGCAACCAGCTTGTTCACTTCTGAATCTTTTACTGGGGCATGGTGCTCATCTGGAGAGTATATGCGTGGTGCTTGTACGACATGGGATGCTGTGACAGCTTCGGGTTTGGTTGGTGATACCAACTTCAAAGGAGCATGCGTTGGCTTCGGCGCCTCAAGAAACGGATTGTACGACTTCTTCACAGGGAGATCTAGTTGTGGTTGTAGTTGTGGTTGTGGTTGTGGCTGTGTTTGTGTCTGTGTTTCTGTTTCTGTTGGCTTTGAAGCAGGAATTACACGGACCGGTGAGTTGATGTGAAGTGAGCTTTTGATTACAGGGGAAGATGGCTTTGTTGACTGCTTCTCGAATCTGATCGGAGAAAGCCTTAAGGCGTTGATGTCCAACTCCCTCATAGGCGACTTCGAAGCGGACTTATGTGGAGACATTAGTTGCACCGCCTGATCTCTCAACTTCTTGGTTGGAGAGTTCTCGCCTCTCAACTTGGAAGGGGATTCGAGGAGGAGACGTGGATTCCTGTGGGCAATTGTTAGTACCGATGTCAACCGGCGGCTGTGAGTGTAAACAGGACTTACTCCTCAGTGGCGTTAAATATCTCTTCCATCTGCTCATCGATCCATGTAAACTCAGAGGCAACCGAATAGGCGAACTGTTCGGTGTTACTGATCATGAGCTCATGGAGAGTCCGCAGCTCCTTTCTGATCCACTTCGATGTGCCGGGAACTTCGTCGTCCCTCTTTTTTGCCGCGCTGATGCTCCAAAGCGACATCTTATGAGCGATGGTGTATTGTGTGTTCCGTGTCTGGGAGCTCGCTGCTATGTGCAAGTCTCCTCTGAAGCGCCGTTGTGAAGTTTGACCCTTCTTGGAGTGTGCTGTTCCTCAGTTGTTTACGCCATCCGAGACGGTGCGGGATATTTCGTGCGCATAACATTTTTTTGTTTTGATTTTGGCCGTTTCCATGGCAGCCGACGCGCCAGCGCGTTAACCAAAACGTCAACTCATCGCCAGTGCCCTTCAGCGATAGCGGTGTCAACTTACAAATATTCTAATGCTGTTTAGATATTTTTACTTATGTCTCATTATGGATTTTTCAAGCCCATTATGCCATTGTCGCCCTTGCGCCGACATCTGTGCTTGATGTACCATCCTGCATGTTACCATCTCGACCAGATACAAACTTATTATAGATACCACCAAGCTTGACTTTCTCGGACACTGAAATACTTGGTTTGGTATCCTTCAGTGCCTCAATAAAGTCCTGTTGACGTATGGCGACGCTGGAGCCTTTCGTCTTCGCGTGGTCGGTTTCTTTACTCAATCCAACTGTGACTGACTTCTGAAGGTTTTCGAACAGTGGCTCAATCTGACGAAGCATCTTGGTTCTCTCATGTGGCTTCATCTTGGTATTGAGCTTCATCTGATTCAACGGCACCTGGAAAAACTCATGAACATCTGGCTGCTCAGTCTGCGAGACACCCTCGGCCTCAAGTTTGTCTTTCTCCAACTTCTCATGGACAGCGCCTAAGTAGGCATTATATCCCAATGCTTGAAGGTCAGCACCTGAGAAACCTTCGGTCTGCTTAGCAACCTCCTGAAGGTCAACTTCATCAGCCAATTCCATCTTTCTGGTGATTGACTTTAAGATGTCAAGTCTGTCCTCAAAGTTCGGCATATCACAAATAACACTCTTATCCAAACGACCTGGACGTAACAGAGCCGAGTCAATGAGATCCGGTCTGGAAGTAGCAGCAAGAACATAGACGCCATCAAGCCCCTCAGCACCGTCCATCTGCGTCAACATCTGGTTCACGACTCTGTCAGTAACACCTGTGGAATCATGGCCTCTTTTAGGAGCAATAGAGTCAAACTCATCAAAGAACAAGATGCATGGCTTAGCAGCCTGTGCTCTCTCAAACAGCTCCCTGACAGATTGCTCCGATGCACCAATGTACTTGTTTAAGATTTCAGGACCCTTAACAGAGATAAAGTTTAGTCCACACTGTCCAGCAACAGCAGATGCGAGCAAAGTCTTACCACAACCTGGGTAACCATACAAGAGGATACCAGATCTCAGACGGAGCGTAGCGGCTTTGAAGATTGGAGCATACTTTGTTGGCCATTCTAGTGTCTCCAAGAGCACAGACTTGGCTTCTGTAAGACCACCGATATCAACCCAGCTCGTGGAGGACTTCTGCAATTTAACACCTCTGAGGTTCGAAGGAACGTAGTTTGATGCTGCCTTAGTGAAGAGACTGTTAGAAACTGAAAATGACTGGCTCTGTTCAATCTCACCTTTTTCCATCTCTTGGTATACTGCTTCGTGATAAATTCTGTCTACCAACACCTTCAGGTCACTTGGAAGGTAACCTTCAGTCTCCAATGACATTTGAGATGCATCGAACTCTTTGGTCAATGAAAGTCCGTACTTGTCCATGTAGTGTTCCAAGATTGCCTGTCTCACATCCTTGCTTGGAGCTCTCAAGTTGAATGACTCCTCGATACAGTGACTCGAGAAGAGATTACCATTCACTGCCTCCTTTGATCTGGCTGAAGCCAGGACTGTGAGATTCCTAGACTTTGTCACTTTGGCAACTGATTGAATGAAGTACTCTGTGAGTTGGCGAGTTTGTGTAGAGTCAGCATTTTCAGACTCTGCTGGGAAGAGATCCTCAAGACCTTCTAATACCAGCAAGCTTGGGGAGTACCAAGAACACTGTCTGAGCCAAAGATCAATCTTCTCCTTGATATTTGGACCTGACTCTCTAGCGTAGTCATTCAACTCAATCTTTAGCACGTGCACTCCTCTGTTGAATAGTCTCTTCGAAATTTCACTGATAAAGAGGGACTTTCCAGATCCTGCAGGACCAAAGACGAGGCCACCAACTCTTCCTCTTTTCAAAGCCCTCTCGGCCTTCTTTAGTGTGTCATCCAACCCAATCGGCTTCTCGGTCGATTCGTTGTTGTTAATTTTGAGAGTGGTTGGGATTTGGGACCTTGGTATCAAGATTTCCTCTCCAATCTCGAATGATACCTTGGATGATTCATCTGGGAGTATCGTCAGTGATTTCCCATTGAATTGCATGACAGCACCGCTAGGAATACCCTTCATTACAGGAAGTATGGTACCCTTTGTCCAGCATGTCTTGTCGAGACCTATATCAAAAAATTCAGTAGAAAAGGCCTGCTTGATCTCTTGATTTTTCACTCTTTTGGCTTCCTTCTCCGCCTGGGCTTGTGATGCACTCATCTTCAGCTGGTCCTGGTTCTGTGCCTTAGACTCTGTAGTGAACGGATGAATGGTGAACGTAATGTTCTTCGGTGAAATTGGAGTGGCTGCTTTCTCAACGTTTACGAGATAGCCGAGCGAGTCTTCCACCCCCAATGCAATTGATAAAAGACGTGAAAGTACAACATGACCATGGAGTGATGGATCATGTGTCAGTTTTGCGGCAACCTTCCTGGTAATCATTTTGGCCTTCTCATCAACTTCCTTGTCTTTGACTGTTTCGGGACCTGGGACGATTGACACGTTCACATAATGTGCGGCCTTAAGAGAGTATATCACTTCATCAAAGTTTGCGGAAACCTCATAACCGTTATCGGACAAGGCACTGGCCATTTTGTGTGGTTGCGAGACACCCCTTAGGAGAACCGATGGAGCAAATTCGCTGGCCGGCCGGCCATGGGAGACGGACCTCACTGATTGCGACTTCTTCCGCTGTGTTCTTCTGGTCTTTGGGGCAACATGAAGCTCAGTGTCTGGACCCAGTCTACAGACTTTTGCAGGGCCGTCAATCTTGAGTACCTTTAATGTCGCATGGACAGTCTCCGATGGATAAAGAATGAGATGGCCCCCAGTATCGACGACTCTAGTCTGTGATGTGACTTGTGATTCAATGGCACCTGCGTGGAGTTCAACTATCTCCCAGTCACTTGGTGTCAATGGTTCAACTTCGACAGAGGAAGCCATAGGGATGTCGATGTGCACCGAGATATCCACCTTGGTCTTCTCCTGCAAGTTGATAGCCGATGCAAATGTTGGATTGATGGTGATTTCTTTCTCGGTTGGCTGGCCAGACCAACCAGCATGAGCTGTTTGTACGGGATCCTGTCTTCTATTTCTCCATCTAAGCTCAACCACGACGTCTTGAACTCGCTGTCGAATGGGGTTAGTACTTGTTACTGGTGACTGTCGATGCCGGTTGACTCACGATGTCGGAACCAAAGAGCAGGTCACTCAAATGGGTAGGGATCCCCACAAAGTTATCTCTCCTCGGGGTATAAACCACGGGGACGTTCTTCTGATCCATAATCGGTGCTTCACAAGGGCAATCGCTTCCTCTAGCGAGACTCACGGAGACAAGGAGATAGGGATGTCGACGGTTTTTCAAAAGTGTGGAGTATGGAGGTTCGCGGGGGTCCGAACCGAGGACGATCCGCGGGAACAAATCGCGGGCACTCCGGATCAACTAACTTTACGTCAAACAACAACATAGCATCAGCTACGACACCAGACACCCGCCAGTCTTCTCCCACACAACTTTACAGTCATGGCCATCCAATTTCTCATTTGCATGAATCGCCAGGGCAAAGTTCGCCTTGCGAAGTGGTACAAGGACTTCTCGGTATGTGACCTCATCCTGTGTACCATCACGTCTTCCTGACTAACACCTCAACTCAGCACGAAGAAAAGTACAAGCTTAACGTTGATGTACATCGTCTCATCTCCTCCCGCGAGCACAGGCAACATAGTAATTTTGTCGAGTTCCAGAATAACAAACTAGTGTACAAGCGTTACGCTGGTCTCTTCTTTATTGCCGGTATTGACCTCGAGGACAACGAGTTGTTATGTCTCTCTTCCATCCATCTACTAGTGGAGATTCTTGATCAGTACTTCGAGAATGTCTGTGAACTTGATCTTGTATTCAACTTCTACAAGGTCTACAGTTGTCTTGATGAGATGTTCCTAGCTGGTGAACTTCAAGAAACATCAAAGTCCGTGATATTGAACCGATTAGCAACTGTGGATGCTTTAGAGTGACGATACCTCCCTCTTCTATGTAATGACTTTATGACCTCATATCAACAACATTTATACTCCAAATAACCCCGTACTTCTCATGTCGTCAAAATGTTGGGATAGTGTCAGCGAATTCTGTCTTCAAGACCTTTTCCACGATAGCCCAAATTTCAGCATGGACTTCATCGATTGACTTACCATCGACCACCAGTGTGTGCCATTCTTCTTCATTGAAGAACTGCAAAAACTGTTGTTTGACTTTTGCTTGGAATTCGCTCACCTCGTAACGCTCATCACCGAATCCTTTTCTGGTGCTGGCGTCTAGCAAATTGAGGAACAACGTTACATCTGGTCTTGGAAGGCCAATATCTGGATTCAAGCACCACTGTCTATCTAGACCCTTCGCCGCAGTATATGCAACGCCGGAATAGACATATCTGTCAAGCACAATGTTCACCCCAGCAGCGAGCTTAGATTTGATAACGTCCGCCAGTTCCCATCTGTTTGCGGAAAAAAGGAGATGAGCAGACTCATCGGAGAGTTGGAAAGCCTTATCCACCAAATAGTTGTTGATGAGCTTACCGATAGGTGTGGTTCTATCTGTAATATACGGTTAGATGTCTGCGTTGATCTGTATCGTGTAGAGAAATGGTGACTTACCTGGGAATTTGATGAGCTCAACTGGTCCTATTGTCTCCAACTTTTCCACCAGTCGTGTGGTCTGCGTTGTTTTTCCAGCCCTATCAAGACCTTCGACTAAGATAAGAGCACCTCTAGCCATCAAAAAAGTTTGCTTTTGTCCTTGATACACAAGCGTTATAAATGAAGAGATTCTGATCAATTGACTAAAGCTGCTGACGCGCTCCAAAATCCATGTTGCTCCTACCGCGTAAACTACATAAGCTTTCCACACTTCTTGCGTAATCAAAAGATATGGTACACTAACTAATTAATAAATCTTAACTCGAAGATCCTCTCGGTGGCCAAGTTGGTTTAAGGCGCCAGACTGTAATGTTAACAAGTCATCTGGATATCGGGCGTTCGAATCGCCCCCGAGAGATTTTTTTTTTTTGGAAAAATAACTAAGTTGGTAGAGCCACGAAATATCTAGCACTGCTTCACTCACCCTGAGATGATGTCCCTACGTGATATTGGCTTGCAGTTTGGTTGTTATTAAGTTCACATATTATTAAGAGATTACTGTTCCAAGAGGAATTTTGTCAACTTCTTGTAACCACCGATGGCAGCCTTCAAATCACCAATGGTAACGTACTCGTCAGCACCGTGGGCAACATGAATAGAGCCTGGACCATAAAGGTATCTGCTCTTGAGGGTTCTCTTGAGGTTTGGAATATCAGTGTAGTAAGCCAAAATAATGGTGTCGAAGCCTGGAACCTCGTAATCCAGGTAAACTGGCTCCTCATACTGCTTGGAAATAAGCTTGACATTGTCGTACTCCTTGTTTGCCTCGTCAATGATACCAATGACAGTCTCAGAGACACCCTTGGCATCGTGGGCAACTCTAATAATGCATCTGGCATTGGCAATTGGGGAAACGACGTTACCAGCAACACCAGCATTGATCAAGCCAACGTTAACTGTGGTGTTGCCCAAGAGAGGGTCAGATGGGAATTCAGCATGCTCAATCTGGTAAAGAATATCAATAATCTTCTTGTTGGCATCGATACCAAGGTATGGGTAACCAGAGTGAGATGCCTTACCAGTAACATTGACGTCGAAGTGGAACATACCCTTGTGACCGACACCAAGCTTCAATTCTGTTGGCTCACCAAACACAGCGTGGTCCCATTCAGCACCAAGATTATCGGAAGCATACTTCATACCAGCACCATCGTACTCTTCACCAACAACGAACAAAAGAGAGAGGTCACCATCTTCAATGGAACCCTCGGCGTGCAAAGAACGAGCAGCCATCACCATTGCGGCAACTGAGGCCTTTGCATCAGCAGAACCACGACCATATATACGGTCTTCATGAATATAGTATGGAAGGTAAGGTGGCACGGTGTCAATGTGCGAAGTCAAGAGAACCTTTGTGTCCCTCTTGGAACCGTAGTAGGCGTAGACGTTCAATCTTCCCTCGGAAACAAGTTGTGTCTCAACGGTAAAGCCTTGTGCCTGGAGGTAGTCAGCAAGGTACTCGCCAACTTCACCCTCACCACCAGAGACGGAGTTGATGGTGACAATGTCCTTGTGCAATGAAATTATCTCCTGTTCAAGAGACTTTGGCTGCGTGTCAATGGCAATGGCCTGCTGGATGTTCTCAAGCCAATTTGAGAAGATGGTGGCAGATAAGGCCGTAGTAGCGAATGTAAGTGGAAGCAATCTCATTGTGGAGTGTTCCTATAGTGTGTTTGCCAACTAAGTGTCTCGTCTGTGCTGTGTGTCGAAGGAAGAAAATGGACTTTTCATTGGGAAAAGTCTTCCGCTCGTAGTCGTAAGAGATGTGGCGGGCATGCGCTATCTTTTTGGCTTTCGGCTTTCAGCGCGTTTTGGGGTGTTACCCGATAAGGCTATCGCCGAACGATCCGGGAGAGATTAAACTGTGCTTGTTACTTCGATGGACCGATTATTTGTAGTATTTCAGGAGTAAACTGTCAATTAATGGCCTATACATCTAAGAGGAACCCAAAGAAGTGTTGTAGCCACCGATAGCACCCTTCAAGCTCCCAACAATGACGAACTCATGAGCACCATGAGCACTAAGAACAAACCCAGGAACCTACAGAACTATCGCTTCTGCCCCAGAATACGCATACGTGTTGTGTCTTCACTCCAAAAGCTTCTAAATGTCCACGCTAATGCTCAGATTGCTAATATCCTGGTTTAGGGGGGCACCCAATTCTATGTCTTGAGAGGTAACAAGGTTTGTGATGACGGAATCATTGTGTAGAGAGATCGCTGCTTCATCAAGGGTTTCCGAAGTCCTGAAATATTCAAACGCCACTGCTCAGTCAGTTTTTAGTTTTCACTACAGAATATCAAAGCACTGAACATTGATGCAAGATCGATCATTAATGATTAGTTGAGCTCGACGGCAAGACCACAAATCTGTGTCAATATAGGAAAGATAATAACAGCACAGAACGGAATACCAGCATATACAATTAGTCTGACAATGATTGAAAGGTCATAGCGACTCTTGAACACACCACAGGTGAATATAACATTCTCTCTCTGCATTTTATCAAGCTCAGTAAAGTAAGCCTGGTTCTCACGCAGCTCCTCAAGTTCACGTTCATCGATGGCAGACTGTGGACCAACAGTTTCCTGCTGCTCATGTTTACCAATCTGCTTGACAAGCTCGGGAACATCAGCAAGTTTCTCGCGTTTTTTCATTGTGTCACTGCGGATTCTGTTGAAAGTGGTTGCATCTTTATCCGGTTCTGAAACCAAAAGACTGTAAAATGGCTTGATGATCTTGAAAAGCAATGGTTTAGAGATTTCCTTCCAAATGGCAACACAGGAGACACCAAGAAGGACTCGCAGAAGACTCTTTACAAAACCGAGCTGTTGGAAAGAATATGGAATATCGATACACGACATTCCATTGCCTTCAACGTTCAAAGAAGAGTGAGAGTATACCCATTGTGAAAACTCCAATCCGATAATAACACCAATGAAAGCAACTGAATCATCATAACATGGACAGTCATCAACCGGTTCAACATGATAGTATATTAATGCGTAGTTTGTCAAAGCAGAGGCAACGAGATACCAGCCGGAGCCCTTCAAAATCAAAGAGTCCCAATAAGGGCCAGTCCAGACACGGATGAAGTAGCACAGAAGACCAATAAAAGAACCGACAGCCAAGTCTGAGAAGCCATGCATACCACAGTAGATTCTCCCAAAGATCAATGAGTTATAGTACAGCCCCAGTGTAATCAGAGCAGCAGCAAGGGTCCAGTTGGATTCAAATTTGTCAGCATTGCTCAAGATCACATTGAGCATGAACACCGATACAGCGGTTGCATTGGCAGCGTGCGACGACGGGAAACCATACTCCTTCGCTGTATACCCGGACATGGTGATTCTGTGCAATGGTGGTGATCTTGGACGTGGAAGACAACAGAAGTCCTTGGCAAAGCCAGAGAAGTAAATTCCGTATCCGAGCATAAACACCAAATCACGCGTCATGTTACCGTATCCAAACCAGATTGGTAACGGGAGCATAAGAACATAAAATGTGTGCGAGGCCAGATTGGCAGTGTATGCAAAGTAGAAGTCTATGAGTGGGGTACGAAGCTTCTGTTGGATGGAGGCAAGGATAGGGGTTTCGGCCCGAACATATGGAAGGAGCCACTGTCGCACTTTAAAACGAAGCGGATGAATCTTTGTCTTGTAGTGAATGTGTGGGTAGTTACCGGAGTCTGCAAATGGAGACTTCGAATCAAAATGGTTGAGGTGTGCGAAGGAGTCCTGTGAGCTATTCTTGAGCCGCTCGGCAGCTGAATCTGGTGTTGATGGACGGGTGCTAACAGCTGAATTGGACGACAGATCGTGGGCCATAACGGCAGTCGCACGATGGCGGGATGTGCAGCTCATTATCGGAGCAGCAAGATATGGGGAAGAGAGTGCGTGGGGGATTAGTTACCGAACTGTGCACTGTCCTGGATGGATATTGCTGAGGGCAATTTCAACTCGGTGCAACTCCGATGGTGTTTTTGTTGATCATTGAAAAGATATGCAGGAGGGGTAGTCGCGCGTCTGCAACACCACTGCCCTAGATAAGATCACCATGTCTTCTCCAATTTGAGATCCCAAATCATCTCAAGTTTATACATTATTGGTTTACCTCTATGTGCTATGTAAATACTTGAGTTTTTTGCTTTTAAAGATTGAAATTCCTGCTTCAGCCAAAAATTAGAGAGAAGATAGCCATTTTGAGTGTTTGCTTCTTTCTACAAAAGATGTTTAAGCTTCTTTTTCTTCTAAAATGTTCTTTAAAAAGCTCAAAAAGCATATTAATAGAAAGCTTGCGTTTTTCAGTATTCTTGCAAACTATTTAGTAATTTTTGAGCCTCATAATGATATTTTTATAGGATGCTAAAAAGTCGATTATCCGAATCTAATGTCCGGATGTTAATTTAAAGGGGTAAACCCAGACATCTGGCAGCAGATCAGTCCAACAATGGATCGCTTCAACTCAGATTCTCCTACTTTAAGCCACCACCATGGCAGGTTTACTGGTTTGCAATACAAGAGTCGACTATCCTCTAGTATTAACATCATTTTTCATTGGATTAATACATTCAAGAGCTTGAAAAATAAAAAAAAAGGGGTAATTTCTTCCACGGCGGCTAAGGATGGCTTACAAGGTAACTTTGAATGATCTCTCTGACGATGAGACTGAGCTCTTAGACCTCCTCTACGGGAAAACTCCACCTCAGAACAAGCGAGGATTCCAATCACATCGACCAAAACAGAGAAGATTGCAACCGCCGCATCGAAACCGGGCCTGTTCCGGATGGGGAGACAATCACTACTTGAACTCATCTCCGGATTGTTCGGTGGACCAGCAAGACCCATTGAAGTACCAGGCTAGTGAAACGTCTTCTACAAATATCTATTATCAAGATCAAAGCAACACGAAAGCTATCATTCCGATTTCCGTGCTCTCATACAAGGCTCAAGGAGTTTTCAAGTTCTCTCACTTCAACAAAATGCAATCCAGGTGTTTCCTGCCGATGTACGAACAGGACTACAACTGCGTTATCAGCTCGCCAACTGGCTCTGGTAAGACAGTGCTTTTCGAGTTGGCAATCCTCAGATTGTTAAACACTAATACCAATGTCAGTAATATTAAGATCTTATACATCGCTCCAACCAAGGCATTGTGTGATGAGAGGGGAAGAGATTGGCAAAACAAGTTCTCCACATTTGGATTGAATGTTGGCATATTGACCAGCGATACTTCCTTCAACGAGTCAGAGAAGGTGAGACGCTGTAACATTATCATTACGACTCCCGAAAAATGGGACTTGATGACCAGAAAGTGGTCAGACTATACCAAGTTATTTGACTTGGTGAAGGTGCTTCTCATTGATGAAATTCACATCTTGAGAGAAGACAGAGGGTCCACTTTAGAGGTTGTTGTGACAAGAATGAAGAAATTATGCGCACACGTGAGAATTGTGGCCTTGTCGGCCACTGTGCCAAACATCCAGGACATTGCCAGCTGGATAAAGTTAGACTCCCACAGTTCGCAGAATGCAATCACCATGGTATTTGGTGAAGAGCACCGACCTGTGAAGCTCGAAAAAGTCATTTGTGGCTATAGACAGAGTGCTAATGACTTTGTTTTTGATTCCTTCTTGAACCCCAAGTTGGTCGAAGTTTTGAATGAGCACAGTATGGGTAAGTCAGTGTTGGTATTCTGCCCAACACGAAGCTCTACTGTTTCAACTGCAAAGTACATCGCTAAGAACTTCCTTAGTCACATGAATTTTAGCCCACCGCCCTCCAAAATCAGGGAAAGGGAACTTGCGGATGCTGCTTCAAAAGGCGTTGCTTATCATCATGCAGGTCTCTCTATGGATGATCGACTTGCTATAGAGAAGAGCTTTATCGCTGGTTCAATCAAGGTGTTGTGCTCGACATCCACGTTGGCTGTTGGTGTCAACTTACCAGCATACTTGGTTGTGATCAAGGGAACCAAAATCTGGAGCAATACTCAATTCGAGGAGTATTCAGAGCTTGATGTCTTGCAGATGATGGGAAGGGCCGGGCGTCCTCAATTTGAGACTCAAGGAAAAGCAGTCTTGATGACCAACTCAGACATGCTGAAAAGGTACGAGCAGTTGGTTAAGGGCAACCAGAAGCTTGAGAGTCGTCTCCACTTGAACTTGCACGAGAACCTTGTGTCAGAGGTTCACTTGAAAACCATAAACTCCTCCAACGATGCACTTGATTGGTTGAAACACACTTTTTTCTACGCCAGATACCACTCCTGCCCAACAGCATATGGTGAAATTCCAACTTATCCAAATACTGACCTGGACGGTAGATTGATGAGCTATTGTGATGGAAAGCTTAGGGAGCTCACGGATTTCAGGTTGATCAAAGTTGTTAATGGCACATATGAGTCTACACCGTACGGAGATTCCATGACAAGGCATTACATTCTCTTCGAGACCATCAAAAAGTTCATCAAAGCACCAAAGGGAGTCTCCATAGGTGAGATTATCCAATTGCTTGCCAATGCAGTGGAGTTCAAAAGCATACGACTTAAGCGAACAGAGAAGAGACTTTTCAAGGAGATTAACAACTCTCCAATACTCAGATTTCCATCAAAGTTGGATAAGAAACGAAAAAACATCGAGGAAGGATGGGAGAAAATTTCACTATTGATTCAGTATGAACTTGGTGGACTTGAGTATCCCAATGATCAAGACTTGGTAAAGCTTCAGCAGTCATTCAAACAGGACAAGCTTTATGTTTTCAAGCATATTGGGCGCCTTCTCCGTTGCTTGATCGACGTCTGTGTTGAGAAAAAGGATTTCATCTCCCTTCGTAACTGTCTTTCTCTTGCTTCATGTGTTAGTGGAGGTTGTTGGAATGACACTTCAATGGTTTTGAAACAGCTTGATGGTATTAATCTTTCGCACGTTAGACGCTTGACCAGCCAGAGTGTCAAGAGTTTTACTCTGATTCAACTGTTTGACTCTTCCAAGATTGAATATGTGTTAGGTCTTCGTCCGGGAAATGGTGCTAAAATTAAGGGCCAAGTTGAATCTCTCCCCGTTATCTCTGTGCGGAGCAAGATCGCAAAGATTGTCAAACCGAGAGATGGAAGTGGACTTAAATTGTCTGTTGAAAGTAATCTCGATATCTCATCTGGAATCCAGAAGTGGAAGGGAAGAAATATCACGCTTGTTTTCACAGCCGGTCTCTCCACAGGTGAGGTCGTGGACTTTAGAAGAAACAATATCTCACGAATTAGTGGAAATACATCACTTACTTGCTCTTTTTCAATTGAGTATGTGGGCACGAGGCTTGAGACTTATGTCTACTGTGAGGAGATTGCGGGAGTCGGAGCTTCATGTTCCATGGATTTGACTTCCGACTTGAGTGATAACTACATGAAGGTATTAAAGAGATCGAGTCCCAAGGGTACTGAACAACACCACTTGAATCCTTCATTATTTTTGAGAATCCTACTAACTTTAATTCATCAGATGATGAGTTCGGGACAGAGGATGATCTTGATGATCTCTTGCTTGAGGCTTCTAGTACTACTAAGGCCTCAAAGAGACCACAACCATCACATGAATCTCAAAGAGGTAAAACACAGAATGGTGCCTTACAATGTAAACATACTTGCAAGGATAAGGCTAAGTGTCGTCATCTTTGTTGCCGTGAGGGCGTTGCACCTTCCACCGCTAAGCGTCAGAAGACTAAACCTAATCAGGACACCGAGCCGGTAAGGGTAAAATCATTTGCACAAGAACCGGAAGAAACCTCACAATATGATATTTTGAAGAGGGTTCATACTAAAAGTGTCGAAAACTCACGTGTCGAAGGGGGTCTTCGTAGGTACAAGTTTGGTCAGCAGAAGGAAGTTGAGCATCGAAGGGGAAAACAAATAGAGGTTCACGATAAGACGGAGTCAGATTCTGAAATCGATGTAAAAGATATCTTGCAATTTCCAAAAAAAGAGAGCACTAATATTTTCCAGAAGTCTTTCGAGGGTCCTGTTATTATTAAATCCGATATAAAGGTGCCAACATCCCTGGTCTCACGAGAAGCCGAAGAGTCGATGGTTGTGTCGACCAAAGAGTTGATTTACCAGCAAATCGAAAACTGCAACCAGCCGACGCTAGATGAGGAGATCCATGAATTGAATCATGATGACCACTTAAGCTACTCATCTCTTGAACATCATAGAAAGAAGAACGAGACACAGGAGACCAAAAATTCAGTAATCACCATTGCAGACACCAGCCCATTCAAAGCTATTACAACTCCCAATACCAGTGCTCATGAAAGATTCATCCACGACCACAAGATGGCAGAGATTCTTGACAACACGCTCGAAGATGATTTCGGCGAGTTGTTTGGTTCCGATGTTGATATCGTCTGACCCTCTTCGTCATTATCACCTGCTAACCATGGCTTACCCAAATACGTGTTAACAATATCACGAATGAAATCATCACTGATGGCCATATGACGGTCGTCAATACTCAAGTAGTCGATTCTGTTCTCATCGTAAAGCTTCTTCAAACCGACACAATCATACTGGTAGAAGTCCGACTCGTTGAATGGGATAGTCAATCCTGTAATCCTGTCTTCGTCGTAGAACCAGGCGCTAGACTTGTCAACCAAAGTATCATCCTTATCGAACTGAACCAGTACCAATCTATTGAGCCTGGAAAGGTTCTCGACATACGTCTCGTTTCTCTGTCCGGGTCTTTCATTGTTGGCATCGGCCAAGAAAGAGGAGTGCTCGAGATAGTTGTCATAGTCTTGCGGATCTCTGAAGTACTGGGCTGATATAACAGATCCCTGTACACTATCCTTCCATACTTGTTTCTTCAAAAATGCGTTTCTTCTCTTGCACAACCAGTCACCATCATTGCAGAGGGGTAAATCTTTCACACCAGCATGTGGAGAGCCAAAAGTCACAAGTGTATGGACTTTTAAGTCACACTTCTCAATAGCAGCTCTAGCAAACAACCCTCCTTGCGAAAATCCAATGAAATCGAACCCATTTTCCAGTTCAGGAACGCTCTTCAACTGCTGGCATACAGTTTCGATCTGGTCCTCAACTTTCCCTACCAATCCGGCCTGCTGATCCTTGGAGTCATCGGGATCAATGAAGACTGAGTGTACGAATTTGTCGGGCCTCTCATCATGAACGACATTGAACACTCGTTGCATCGCCGTAGAGTTGTAGGAATCACCCATACCGTGCCAAAAGACAACGGGACGGTCATCATCATTGGGGCCCGCGAGACGTTTCATGATGTTGGAGGCGGCAAGGGCCTCAACGAGTTTTCGGTTAATGTACATATTGCTATAGACAAACTGGGATAGGGAAGGAAAGTGAGCCTCGAAGTACCGATGGGTCGTTGCGAGGTCATAGAATAAGCGAGATAGAATGGTGGCGTCGGTGTTTACGTCCTAAATTTTTGACACATATCCCCGGGGGGTCCGCGCATGTGGGCTGCAGGATTAAAAAAAGATGGGCCTGACGTTTATTGGAAGGCCGATTTTTTAGTGACTACTACGTATGATAGATGTTCAATCATTAAATTCGTTACTTTGATGCAGAGTTTCGACCCTTAGATCAAGTCATCACCGACAGATCCATAGCGTTGCGTCCCATGGTCCACCAGCGAATCGATTTGTGACTCTAAGCGACCAGATTCTTCTCTATCACGTTCATCCTCAGCCTTCAGTGTCTCCAGACCGACAAACTTAAGCTTGAGTACCGATAGGAATGGCAGCCTCAAGGCAACAGTGCGGCCCTGGAGGCCATCGTACTCTTGGTCTATGGTTGAGGAGTATCCAAGCTGCTCATCCTTCTTGAGCGAGTACTGCGTCGTGAACACCAGTAGCTGAAGGTAAATCAAGACAATGTCATAGGCAAAGATCCACCTTTTCTGTGTAAACTGCTTTTGGCCAATGGCTTGAAGTGTGTTGTGTCCGAAGATGAACCCGTCATTTTCCGGAATGGGGATGTCACTGGCGTAATGAATGAGAGCCGATATTGCATTCACCACTAGGATCAGTTGGAAAGTACTTCTTTTACCTGAATTCTTGGGTAACAGTAGCCGGAGATTGGGCGAATATTGCATGATGAGTGTGACCTATGTGTGTGGGGTTAGTATTGTGATAGGAGACAGATAATAGTGGGTTTTGAACGTACCGATTGAGCCCCAATGCGTAGCAATAGTATGAAGAGACTGCAGTCATAAAGGTACAGGATCAACATCAGGACATAAGTGAGTGTATCAAGCTTATGAACCACGTCTTTGCGAAACGACCTGCGCCTTGAGTTGAGTGATTTCTGGAGGTGACTCGTTGATTGCTCTGCGACGACCGCATCTGTCGCCGGTCGTTGCTCCTCTGCAGGGTACATTCCAGGGAAGCCCCCAGGAAACACATCCATTGTCAGTGATATTTGTTATTACGGGTGAATGGCCTCTACAAGGTCTTTGTTCTTTCAAGAGCAAGAAGTATGACACTGTTCGCATTATCTACTGGTGTTCGGGTTTTATCGAATCTGGTTTGAACCACACGGAATTTCGCGATCATTCGAAGTCGACAGCGAGTCAACAAACACGTACGAAGGGACAGGAAGGTGTATCACGGCATCACAGTTCGACACAGCATTGGCCCTGGCCCTTCTCTATCACACAGTTCTACTTTCTTGCACGTCATTGCAGTGCGAAGTACGAGATTGAGATCAAAAGCGAGCGCCCATTGCCTGAGAAGAGCTAATACTAATCACGCGTACGAAACACCAACATGGCCATTCTCGCTGCCTCCATCATTACCCGCAGTGGTAAGGCCATTCTCTCCCGTCAGTTCCGTGACTTGACCAAGAATCGTGTCACCGAACTGCTGGCCAACTTCCCAACACTTCTCTCTGAGAACAACACCCAGCACACTACCGTTGAAGACGAGCACGTTCGTTATGTCTATCAGCCATTGGACGAGCTTTACATCCTCTTGATCACAAACCGTCAATCCAACATTTTGCAGGATATTGATACACTCAAGCTCTTTGCTGAGACCGTCACATCATTGCTTAGAGTTATCAACGAGCACGAGATCTTTGACCATGCATTCGAGATCCTCTCGGCCTTCGACGAGATTGTCACTCTTGGATACAAGGAGAACCTCTCACTTTCTCAAATCCAAACCTTCTTGGAGATGCATTCTTATGAAGAAGCTGTTCAGGAGGTTATCGAACAGAATAAGGAGAACCAAGCTACTGAGGAGAGAAAGCGTAAGGCTAAGGAGATCCAGAGAAGAGAGATGGACCGTCGTGCCTTGATCCAAATGGGCGGTGGCCCAGGTGCTAGTGGTTTCGGTGGTGGTATGGGCGGCCCATCCATGGATTCATACAGTACACCACCTGCTCACTACCAACCGCAACAGAGCTACTCTCCCGCACCAGTTGAATCAGCCGCTGCACCAGTCAAGAAGGCAGCACCAAGAGGTCGTGGTTTGCAATTGGGTAAAGCTTCTAAGAAGCCAGCATTTGAGCAGACAGCTTCTGAGCCATTAATCACACAGGAAACAAGAGCCCCAGTTGTTCAGCAGCAACAGTATGTCCCAGAGCCAGTGGTCCAGGATGACACACCAGTGAACAACGGTATCCTGATCACACTGGAGGAGAAGGTTACTGCAGAGATTGACCGTGAAGGTGGTATTGTATCTTCTGAATTGAAAGGTGTGTTGCAGTTGCGCATCAACAACCCAGAATTGGCATTGGCGAAAATTTTGCTGGAGAAGAGTGACAGTGGTGTTGTCTTTAAGACTCATCCAAATGTCGACAGAAACCTCTTTACATCCAGCTCTGCTATAGGTCTGAAGAACCCAGAGAAGCCATTCCCATCCAATGATCAGAATCTTGGTGTGTTGAGATGGAGAGGTGCTGGTAAGGCCGATGACAATAAGTTTGTTCCAATCACATTCTCTGCTTGGCTCTCCGCCAATGGTGATGCTACCGATGTTACTCTAGAATTTGAGTTGACTGATAGCTACAACGAGGCCATTTCAAACATCACCGTCCTTGTCCCAGTCTCTACTGAAGCCGTTGAGCTCAAGTCTGAGGGTGCCAAGATTAGCGACATCACACAGGAGGGTATTTTCTTCAGTATCGATTCATTGTCTCCAGGTGAGAACGGTGTTCTCGAGTTCACAGTGGGCGCTCCAGAGGATGCACTCTTCCCAATCGAAGTGAGCTTCGTTTCTGAGAACCCTGTCAACACACTGGGTGGTGTTAAGGTGCTTGATGTCGTGAGCGTGGAGACAGAAGAATCATTGCCATTCGATCAATTATCTGAGTTATCAACTGAGGGTTACTTCGTCGTTTGAGTGGTTTGGTGATGACATTTGTGCTAATTTCTACATCAAAAATAAAAAGAGAACTTTTGCCGAGCATATTCATCAAAATTCATAGTACCGACCACTAGCGATTACTGGTCAATTTCATTCCTAGTTTGATGCTGCAGATCAAGATACTGGTACAGAAAGTAGTGCAGATTACAATGGTTCAGATGCTAATAGTAATACCGTTTACAATGGTACCTAATTTACATAATGCACAGCTGCAGAAAGTTGAGTGGGGGTCATGAGAGTAGGGTGGTCGTGAGCCATGATCGACTTAGACCGTTTGCGTACCGTAACCCTTGATATCCTTGGCAAATCTCCAGCTCTGATTCTCAGATCTCAAGTTCTTCTCGAATACAACACCCTTATCTTTAGAAATCGTGATCAAGGAGTACTTGTCCAAAGATCTAGCGTCTCTGTAATACAATACCTTCATACACTCCTCGATAGTTTTTCTTGCAGTCTCCTCATCAATGTTCTCAACTTCCTCCTCCTTGAAGAGGACCTTTCTCAAGATTGGAATGGCCAAGTAAGCACCAAAACCAGTGGCCAAAGTTGGAGCACCATATGTCACACCTAAAAGGTCAACGTATTTCAAGAATGGCTTGCCGTCGTCGATACCAGCAACGATAACACTGTTCCAAAGTGGATCCATCTTACTTCTTCTGTGGTAGAAAACTTTTTGCAAATATGAGTGCACATGTGATGCTCTCAATGAGTGACCATCAGAGTCATATCCGTGTTCTGTCTCTAAATCATCGAGGATTCTCTCCAGGGCCTGCATGTCCGAAAGGTCGCCACTGACACCAACAACACAGTCTTGGCCGACTGGGAACAATCTCTCAACGTCGGTGAATCTTGCGAGGGAACCATATGATCCCAAGTTATCAGCGGCAATGATGATACCATCCTTGAACTTCATCGATACCACAGAAGTACCCGTCACGATCGGCTGCTGGGTGTTCATGGTAGGCATTGAGTGTGATGGCTGTGTGCTTGGTGAAGCATTGGCAATTGCGGTATTGTAGGCGCCATATGTCGCATCTGAGGGTCTTCCCCACTTATAAGGATCGTGATCCATTGTGTATGGTGAGCTTGTGGGTCAATTGATACGCTGTGGAGAAATGAAGGTCGCCCAGTGGCAAATCGCCTCCTCAATCTCTAAAACACGTACGCGAACTAGATTCGCCGCGAATAGAACAGGGTCGCGGAAATTGTGCTCATGCTTATATAAGCTACTATAACCATTACTTCTTTATCCTACCTTTTTCTTATATTCAGACGTTATCTCACTTATGAGAACGAAGACCACTCAGTATTAAACAATATTTCCAAATTGTCGCGCTGATTGTCGTTCAAGGATTTTAATATGCTTCTGTCAGAGTAATCAAGAGAGACAAACTCAAGCAGTGTCTTTGTCTTCAAGACCTCCAAGGCGGTGAACGGATTCAACCCACAACTGACGAGGAATTCAGTATCTCCCTGCTCCAACATCTGTAAGTCGTCAATTGATAAGTCTCTACCCCTCTGCGTAGCAATTTCACAAATCCAATCGGATAGATTTTCAGAATCATTTTGAACCACAATTACCTCGGCACCAAGAAGTCCAAGGGAAAGCTGAAGTGCTGCAATATCCTCCCTCTTTGTAATATATCCCATTTGGACCAATACAATCAACTCATCAAACGCAATCTTAGACCTCAAGACCCTGTCATGGAGTACCATGTTTCCCTGTGGATCACACTGACCCAAGAGCGAAATGTCCACGATCATGACTCCACATTGTGCTGAGATTATGAACTCGACATCACCTCCATCCATGTCAAACTCGAGCACATTGAGGTTCGTAATCTGAGAGAGCTTACTGAGGTGGGTTTGAAGTCGTTTGGTAAAGCTGGCGTTGAAGCCGATGGTATGCGTGCACTGCCTATAGGGCGCGTTGAAGGTTCTGCAAATCTCAACTGAGGGAGGGAGGATGGTGGTTGTGTCTGCACCGGGGTCAATGGTAGAGTCAGGTGTAGTGGTTCCGCCACGTAAGAGATCAAGTATTGGTCGACGTTTCTTGTGTCTCTTTTCAGAAGTCTGCCGTTTCCTTTTACTGATCAATGTATCAATATCGTCATCTATTGAGCGCTTCAGAGAAGTGGTGGTGGAGACATCTTGAATGGTGATTGTGGCCTGAGTGGACATCTTGGTAGCAGCAAGGGTATCTTGCTCATTAAGTGCCGTGCTGTGCGTATTAGATGTTTCAGCTAGAGCCTGGTTGCTTTGATCAATGTGTATAGTAGTTTCTTGCATGAACGTTGGCTGTGTGATTGAGTCCTCATTTAGTGAGACATGTTGCGGTATAGGAGACTCTGTGATTACATGCTTGCGGCTTGTCACGGGAGACCCGTGGATTCTTCCAATCAAAAGCTCTGCTTTGTGAAGGATTGGTGATGGTCTTTGGTACAACTTTGAATGTGCTTCTGGGATATCCAAGCCGATGTCTTCATGAAGAATTAGGGCCTCATCAAGATTTTCAGCATGATAATTTATACCCTTTTCAAGAGATCTATTAACTTTCATCTCAGCTGGAAGTTGAGGTATGCTGTACTCAACAGGAGTTCGTGGCTCTTTGAATGTAGGCTCGTCAGTCATGAACGGTCCGTCAATCCGGAATTCTGCCCCCTTATTGATCTCCTCATCCAACAAGTACGTCTCGACAGAGGAAACGAGCTCATGATTGACATACGGAGGGCAACAAACCCATTGAGGGTAGGTCAAGCCAACAGAGAAGGAGATGGGAAGTTCCACCTCTCTGATATCGAGCGCGTAATGTGCTTCCGCTATCAACAACGAGGGTTCTGGATCTTCGAACCTGCGGTAAATTGCCTCGAATTCAGCTTCTTCTGAAAGCAGCTCCTCAAGAAGGGGAAGGTCAGAGGACTTCCTGACTGGTAAAGCTTCCGGTATCTCGACAGCTGTCCATACGGTTACTGGATTAAAACTCTGCTCAATAAGTGGTAACTCCTCGGTGCGGTACTTGTAGAGAAGTGAGTTGTCTTTCAACAGCACTGGCAAGGGCACGGTGTAGATGCACTTGACACATTTCTTAATAAACAAGGGAAAATCCTTCGACAAGCTCAATATGTCTTTGGGAACAAGTGTTGATTCCTGAGGTGTGCTCCACATGATGACTTTCTCTTCCCACGACTGCATACCGCGTGCCATCTCACCAACATCAGCTAGATAATAGACATCGTTTTCCTCAATATTATCCGCCTTTTCATCCAAGAGGTAGTCACCCATGAGTTTAATTCTCTGATGAGCAGCTGTACCTTGGGAAACACCAATGGGTTTCGTAGCTATGCGGAAAAAGCTTGCCGCCCGTCTGTCAATGGCAATGTTCTCCTTGAGCATGCGCTGCAGCTGCTCTAACGCAGCTTCAAACTTCTCAAGCACAGCTAAGTTGGGGCAATCAGGAATAGTCCAGTTCCATCCGGAGAGGTCCTCCTTGAATATCTGAGGCACATCCATGGTTTCTTGTGCCGGATGCTCCGCCGGTTGTATCGCTATGGTATTGTCCTTGATGAGTATAGTATCTGGGGAAACAAGTTTCGTCGAGATTTTATCATCATATTTACGGCGGCAGCCAACATCATCATTAATATACAGCAAAGTCTTCTATATATTAGCACGACTCTTTTCATTTTTGCTGCTTCCGTTCTTCAACATCTGGTGTTCAGTCTCTAGCGGAGGCAGGTCTCGTCATCCGGTGACCTTTTCCTTGACAGTAGCATATCGGCAATCTGCAAGATCGTGTGCCCGCGGTGCCCTTTGGACAGATTCTAGCACCTTCATCACCTCTTTTCCTTGTTCAAGCTCCTTGCTGTTATCAAGGCAACATCATAGTTCTTGGAGTGGCTCTTTGTGCCTATTTATCAGATGGCTATTAGGTGGCAGATTAGATTCCTAGGCGACAAAGATCAACCATGCATCCACAAACCAATGGCTAAATGCTTGTTTATATGATAGAATATTCTGTTAATTTACAGGCCGATTCATAAACAAATGTCCCATTGATGATGAAAGCAGCTGAATTTCCGAGCAAATTGATCATAGTGTCTATGTTGGTATCCTTATCCAGAACCTATCTCGAAAGAAGTTCCGCCAAAATGGCGCCAATGCGTGCGCTTACCAATTCTGTCGCCCTGACGAAAATCGAAAATTGCGAAAAAAGTGAAAACAAACAAAACGTAAACAAACACTACTCCACTATACATCAGCGCTCCACAGCGATTACCCGCATTATACGTTGGTCCTACCTCTAACACGGGGACAAAACTGCACTCATCACCAGAACACCCTACTGGCTATTGTTTGTGCGCGTCCCTCCTCATCTGCCACACCGACGCGAAAGTCACATCGGAGATACCACAGCTCACTGCTCCGGTGCTTCAGGGCCCTTTTCCTACTGCTTTCCCTTTACTGAGTCTAGGACGTGCAATCAAGAACTTCACGCTCACAGACATACTTTCCACTGTACATTAGCTGTTTCCAACCTTGTTTTCTTTTATCTTTTGAGTACTTAGGCATTGATCACCAACCACAATTTTATAACCCCATACATTCATCTACAATCTATGCCACCAAAAGGATCCACCTCATCGGTACCTCGTCGGAGGTCCATGAGGATACAGAACATTGAAGAAGACAAGAAGAGAACGAACTTGAAGGATCTCTTGAAGCGAGGATCCTCCAGTCTCGAGCAGAAGAAGAAAGCTGCAGAAAAAGACGGTGGATTCTCCTTCCCAGGAACATCCTCCAAATCCAAAGCCAATGGATCCGTCTCAAGCAGTTCAACCACAGCTAAATCACGGGCTACAGGTCCAGCTGCTAAGAAGGGCAAAATGAGACGACTTCAAGCCGAGGATATGATGATCACGCCCGATAAGCAGAACCAGAAAAAGAGACAAAAGAAGAACCCATCAACTTCTACATCCACATCCACACCGACTGCCACTGCCACAAAGCGTAAGCGTGTTAATGATGACTACGAGGAGCATTCGACCTCAATGCAAATAGCACTCCCAATTTCAGATACACCAATTATACGAAGAAACAAGGAGTATCGCAACAATGGGTCACAGGGTAGACGGTCATCGTTGAGTAACCGTGGTAAACGTGTTTCATCTATTGGAAACGGGTTCTCAGGTGTGCCGCATGAACAGGTTCCTACATCTGAGTATTACAAGCACCTGGACCACAGCTTACCTGATCCACACAAGATGAGACAGTTGTTGACATGGTGTGCTAAGCGTGTTTTCGATGAGGATAAGAACAGACATATCAAACAGAAGAACAAACTGCCCGCAGAGGAGCTCACGGCACTCAATATCGCGAAGGTGATCAAGGAGGAGATTGTCAATGATTTGACCAATGGAAAGATCAACATTTCTTGGTGGAATCGTGATGATGAGGACGATGAGGCGACTGGTGAGTCGTCACAAAATGTTGAGAAGACATTGTCACCTAATGAGAGGAATGTGAAAAACGCGGAGGCGTTGGATCAGCTAAAGTCCAGGTTGTTAGAATTGAAGGAGTCCTGTTCCGAATGGGAGAAGGACATGTCCAAACACGTTGAACTGCCCACGATATCTATGGCAAATGTTAAGTTGGACCCTGGTAGTAGTGAGCTGATGAAGAAAGTTTTGGACAAGTCACTACTTAACGAGATTTCAAAAGTTGAACACAGCGCGTTCCATGAGATTTCTGAGAATTTGGAGATTACAATGGATTCATTTACTGAGCTTACACACCACCTGAAGTCATCATCTGTCGGAAGACAAAAGTTTGTCTCTGACAAGTCCCAGGTATTGTCTAACATATTGGACACGACATTTGATGATGATACACTGAGCAAGATGAGTAAGAGTGAAGTGAACAGAGATATTGATACGCAGGATTTGTTGAGAGGAATATCCAGGCTTGACCGTTGATCGGCGCATGATTGTTCTTTCTTTTTCCCTTTATAATGATAATGATGAAACCCCACAATGATTTACTAAGTCTTAATGTCTGTGATATATCACAGAGATGTATTATACTACTACGAGGTTCTTGAATCGTAGCATCTATTTTCGTCATAAGTACTTCTTCGCTAGCGCTTTCACCTTGACATCAAACACGGGACTCGTGATGGGGTCGTTGACATTATAAAAAGGATTTAGCAGCGTCTTGACATACAAATCATTAACATCGTTGAAGAACTGTCTGATTCCCTCCTCGTTTCTTGTCTCATGTAACAACAAGAATCTGATGTTCCCGGGCGTCACGAATGTAGAGATGGCGTATCCGTAGAAGTCATCGATGGCCTTGAGGTATAGAGCATTCGTCTTCCATTGTACGTCGTCGACAACGTCTAGTGCAGCATGTACAACAAAGGGATTGAGTTCTTTCATCTCTGTTGAGAACTGATCAACATGTTAGTATTTTGTGCTAATGTATGGCGTTGTTGTGAGTGGATGCGTACCTTCGGCGTGCCGTCGCCTCCTTGTCTGTATGTGCCGAACTCAGCCTCGTAGATCGGATTGTCTGTTGTTCCTATAAGTGCAAGGTAGTAGCTCATTGTATGTGCTGTGTGAGTGTGGGCAACTGTGGCGTGGATAGATCTTCCGAAGTGGTCATGATAGTGAAGTTGATCGTTGATGTTTCGTCTCCCGCGAACTAATGAACCCGCAGGTTATAGCACTGCCCTCCACATTTCTCTCTGGAGCCTCTCCTTGCAATTGTCATCCAACACCGTAATCCCCACCACAGACACGCAAATCTCTCATGAAGACCCACCGAATACTCAGTGGGCTTGGCCCCAGTGGGATCGATGACGCTGCTGACCGGCTCAGCGACACACGGCCCGCCACCGTGGGCGACACTCCTAGCACAGCAGCCACAACAGGGACACCGCCATCCGCTGCATCCTCGAGGAGAGCGGCCAGCGCAGGCGTTCGTGGTCGCCGTCGAATGAGCTCGTCTATTCGCCACTCCAGCGTTGAGGGATTCGAGTTTGACCCTCTTACTGCCGCAGTCCAGGCCCGTAAGGAGAAGGAGAAGAGGAGACAGCGAGATAGGGAAGAAGATCGAGAACGTGAGTCCACAAGGAGCTCAAGTACTGCTAACGAGATTGAGCCCCCCACTGACCTGGACGAAGAGGACGTGATAAGAAGAGAACGAGTCAAGGAAGCTGGCCAACTGGCCTCAGTTTTTCTTGAAATGAGAAAGGACATCTCTGACGTTCATAATGTGCACTCTGGTTCGACGGCCGAGAGATCCGAGAGGGATCAACAGCCGGAAAGACACCACATCAGAGCCAGCCGTACCACAATTCAGAGGGCCGAGAGAACCAAAGTGATGATGAACTTGAAGTACTTCTCCTTGTTCAAGTCCCAAAAGCGGATCCATGACCCTCCAAAATTTGAAGGCGTTGATGGTGTCTACAACCCGCTCCAAATTATCAGAAACAGAAAAGTACGCAAGAAGTTCCACCAACCAGCACAACTCTCGATCAAAACAATACCAGCTGCATCGGAGGCATTCTCCAAGAACAAGACAAAGATGCTGTGGCAGGTTGATCTCGAAGAGATTGCTCATGATATCAACTGGCGTGCTCACCATTGGCACGACCTCATCAATCCACAAGGCGAACTTTGGTTTCCACCAGAGCAACAAGCACATGGCTCACATCATAGACACAGACCTCATTTTCATCACCACAAGGATAACGATGAGTCTAGCTATGAACATCTTACCGGTATGCATGATCGCCTATTCCAGTCTGCAGATGAAGACAGCTCTAAAGAGAGCTCCAAGGATGACTTACTCGATGTACCGAGGGCCAGAAAGCGTGATATGATTGCAAACAAGATCAGAAAAAGATCCAAATCTCCTTTCAAACGTGGATCAAATCATGAAGTAACTACAGAGCTCACTAAGATCAACAACGATCAAGAGGCACCAAGTTCAGGCACATCTGTCTACAGCCAACCTCACATCCAATTTTCATCACCTACTCCAAACCCTTCCCAGACCCAATTCCATCAAACTTCCAGCAGCTTAGGACTCCTTAATGATATCAATATTGAACCGGTTCACGCACACGAACGAGTTGTTTCCAATGCTAGTGGCCTTGAAATCTCTACCAACTCGAGCTCTAGCAAGGCACCAACCACAAGTACCCACACGCGCAACGGTTCCACGAATATCATCCCATCCCTTGAGAATGCTGAGGCAACCTCCAAGGATGCCCAATATGAGGAGTTCAAACTTCAAAAAGAGATCATGTCCTCCCTGCGAGCAAGTAAAGTTCTTTCGGAGTATGACATTCATTCAATCGGGAATCGTCGTTCGCAATACACCAATGTGGTGAATTATGCCCGACTGTTTCAAGATCACAGATCTGTTGAAGAACTCACGGAGAGCCTTAAAGTATCGGTGCTCAAACCTTATGAGATATCGCTTGATGCAAAGGCCGAGAGGTTGCAATCGATCCACAATGAGCTTGCTACAGATTTCTCCACTAGAGTCGATCAGCTCCTTCTTTTGTCTGATCGTACTATTGGTGAGGTGAATACTACTCTGGCTCTCGAAGCGAGAAACCTGACAGAGAGATATGAGAAATTGGGCCCCTTGCATAGACGGAAGGATGCACTGGTTTGGTTTGCCTACTGGCTGCTAGAAAACCTTGTCGTGCTACTTCTTTGGATCATCTGGATCGGGTTCTCCCTTGGTAGAATGCTAAAGTTTGTGGTGCTATGCACGTGGAACACTGTCCAGTGGTTTATCAACAATTAATTAACGAAGTAATGAACGCATAGAACTTATCGACAGTTGTAGCCCTGCTGTACCGTCAAAACCGCGACCTCCGAAGACGCGTAAACGAAACGCGGTCTCGAGTCTCGCACGCGTCCCAACTTTTCAACAGCGTACGCGTTCCTCTCATCTCAAGACTCTTCACTTTCTCCATAACCACACATGTCCATTGAACAAGACACCAAGAGAATCAAAATGACTGAAACTCTCAAGATCTACAAGCGTTCCGAGAACGCCACAACCCCAACTAAGGGCTCTGCCCTCGCTGCCGGTTACGACCTCTACTCCTCTGAGGAGGCCACTGTCCCAGCCAAGGGCCAGGCCATGGTTGCCACAGACATCTCCGTCATTGTTCCAGTAGGTACCTATGGTCGTGTTGCTCCACGTTCCGGTTTGGCCGTGAAGCACGGTATCTCAACAGGTGCCGGTGTCGTTGATGCAGACTACAGAGGTGAAGTGAAGGTTGTTCTCTTCAACCACAGTGACAAGGACTTCTCAATCGCTAAGGGTGACAGAATCGCTCAGCTCGTTTTGGAGAAGATTGTCAATGCTGAGATTCAGGAGATCACAGCGGAGGAGCTCGATAACACTGAGAGAGGTGCAGGTGGTTTCGGTTCTACTGGTAAGTAGGGTGTTGATTGAATGGTTAGACAAAAGACAGATGCAGTGATTAGTTATGATAAATGATTACGGCTCTATGATACACAGACAACAACGTAGCTACGAATGGGAGATGAGTGGTGGTAAATAAATACGCTTTTATTCGAGATCTTGGCTGTGTGTGCGTGAATCCAAGACATGTGTGTTTCTAGTTTATGCGTCGTGTGTTTGTTCACTTCTTGTCAGCGATCTTCTCACCGGCCGCCTCAGCCTCTTCAACTGGCTTCTCAGCAGGTTTCTCAGCGGGTTTCTCAGCAGACTTCTCAGCAGATTCTTCAGCAGTAGGCTCCTCAGCAACAGGCTCTGGAGCAGGTGGCTCCACGGCCTTCTGAGCATCACCTGCTTCAATCCGTGATTTCTCATCAACAGTTGTCTGGTCTTCATCCTTCTCAAAGTCTTCTAAATTGATATCATCCTTAACTGACTCACTTCTAGTCTGTTTCTCCTGCTGTTCATGCTCCTCCTTAATCAACTCCTCTTGCTCCTTAATGACATCAAGCTTCAACTTAGCATCATCCTCATCAACAGACGCCTTCGTCACGTTGTAAACCTGGTCAGGAATGGAACGAAGGACCTGCAATAGGGCTTCGTAATAGTTGTCAATGTTGTTTGCCTCACCATAGGTGTACACACTTGACAAGATCAGCAAAGTTGATGGAATTTTTTGTCTAAGTCTCAATTCCAACCACATCTTCAAATCGTCTTTGAGTCTAGCTGGAGAGACACCGTATGTCTTAATACCTCTGGACACACAAGCACTGTTCAACTCACTCAATGACAAGGACTCAACACCTTCATAGTCGATAGCACGATCATCCTTGATGATTTGGAGTAATCTGTAACGGATTTGGTATCTCAAGATTTGATCACTTCCAAATGGACGCAAGTTCATGTACTTGGCCATAGCGACGAGTTGTGGTCTGGACAAGTTATCGAGCACCATATCATTCTTGAACAATCTTGCAATTTTCAGCATCTTCTCCTTTGTTGGCTCGTATCCCAATGTGTTCAAGTCTCTAAAGAATTGGATGAACTCAGCCTTATCCTCAGGAGTAGTATTCTTCGGTAACTTGACACCACTTTCTTTGAAAGTGTGTCTCAGGAAATGTGATGTTTGTTTTCTTGTTAACAACAACTTCTCCTTCTTCTTGGACTTATCAGCCTTAGATTCGTAAGTCGATGGGAGTAATCCTGGGAAGATCCTGAGGGCAATAGGGAGGAGCAATTCTGCAAATGGGATGATGATAAAGGCAGAGAAGGGTACGAGTCTAAACAGATCAGATGTAGTGGTGCTCAACTGTTTCTGTTCTCTTCTTGTGAGTTCGTAACCTCTTAGCATTCTCCACAAGAGCTTTGTGGAAACTTTGGTCTCGTATCCGAGAAGCTTTGTACCGTCCCAGTAATGTTTTACCTCATGCTTGATTCTTTCCATCAATGGTGGTTTGGCAAGTGGTTTGGCAACTTGTGTCTGCTTTGGATTTGTCACGGATTCCTCGAGCTTCTTGTCAGTAATATTGCTTGATTCGTCCTCTGGAGTAGCAGATTTTGGTGTCTTGGTGGATGTGCTGTTATATCTCAAGGACTGGTTGACAGATATGGCGGAGAGAGAAGTCTTCTTCGAGAGGGCTAGTCTGATCACTGTGCCTCTCACCAGTGGCTGGCTGGACATGGCATGGATCATTCTTGCTGAAGAGTAAACGGAGGGTATCGGATCTCAATGTAAAAGGTTCTGCGCAGTGATCGTTAGTACAAGTTCTGGGCAACATTCAAAAGGGGGCTGCTGGGCCACAAGAAGGAGAGTGCCACTGAGAAGCCCTCATCATCTCGAGCGACGCCCCCAGCGTTCAAAGTCATCGATGACTCCGCGCAAAGGTTGCCACGGAGATTGGCTGGAGATTAGCGCACAGATCGGTGTCTCCCCCCTCCTGTTCGTTCTCTAGGGTCATTAGTACTCACATTGTCGTCTCCTGTCGTGTTGTTCCGGTGTCGATGGCTTAGTTAGCTGGCTTGGACCCGGCAAGACACAGTGCTGACAATAGAGAGAGGTCCGAGTAGCCGGACAGGCGCTGTGCGAGCGAAGCGTAATGGACGGGAACTGACGAAAGAGGAAAAAAGCGCGATGACTTCGCGGAATTTTTCCCTGGGACGTGACTCAGAGCTTATGTCAGCTGTCAATTGATTCTGTAACAAGATATAGTGAAGGCGTATCCATTGCCTGTTGTGGACATATTGGTACTAAATGCCCCGCAGATAGACTCCACATGCAGGTTTAATAGCCCCCCTTCACTCTGTGGCTTCACCTTTTTTATGTGATTGAGGGAGCGTTGGGCCTATGTCCTACCCCACATTCCCCCGGGTTCCCCGAGCTGGAGCTTGTTTATTCGAAAGAGGGAGTGAGCGGGTGCTGGTGAACTTTTGCAAGAACATTCAGACAAGATACACATTCACCTACAACAACAAATGCACCCTATTCTCGTTTCAACCTTCCAGGAAATACCTCTCAGAACGCCATTTCCCGTAACGACCCAGCAGGCAACCCGGACACCACCGTGGTCGGTCCCGAATGCCCGGGCGCGGTCCGGGAAATGGCGCTTTGGGAGAGGCGAGGCGAGGCAAACAACAAATCGTTATTTCTTAACTCCAGCGTGGTACTCACTGTTAACTTTACTTCTGAAGCCATAGAGTCTCTCTTTAAACACAACCAATGCGTCCATCCACTACATCGTTTGCCCGTCTCATTAAATTCGTTGGTGGAAAACATCCACGTCCTGGTAAGTCGTCTCCTTCCCCGTGTCTGCTTGTATGACTCCTTCACTCGATGTCTCCACATTGTATTCACGAGGGCGTCATTATTTATGCCTTAGAACCCTATACTAACCCTTCATAACAGAAGTCGTTGATGCCTCAGTGAAACAACATCCAATGTCGGCCGGTCTCATACCCGGTGGGGAGGGCACACTCCAGATCTCTGCCCTCAACTGGCCAAAGTTTGAGGTTGTCCCACCACCAAAGAAGAATGCTTCATCGACACAGAAGAACAGCACATCAACGCCTACGAGCTCAAAACCATTCGATTTCGTCAGTGTCAAGGAATTGCCGAAGAGATTCCAGACTCCTCCATTTGATGAATTGGAGATGGATGTTGTCAATTCTGGTGGTGCCGATTTGGTATTCTGAATTGGGGCCAGCTCTTTCAAATTTTGCACACGTTTTCCTATTTATATATGACTTGATCTGTTATCTTGTTTCCTTCGTTCGTTTCGGATGGTTCTGCTAATGTCATGGTGTGTTGAATCTGTCGAATAGAGATCTCCTCCGACTCTTGGAGAATCTCGGATTCACACCTCGGCCGGAACTGTCGTTGCTTTGCTTAAAAGTAACGCCTTTTATATGCATATGAATACGTATAAGGACGTATGGTATTTGTTTGCATGATGTAGGTTAAAAACTTTACAACTTCACCGCAGTATCTTGAGGTGATCAAAGGTTAGATGTGGAGATCGCATCGTACCGCGCGACGTATGTAGATCAATGGTATCAACTCGCTGTGATACGGAAGCTATATGCTACAACATGAAAAACAAAGATATTAACCGAGGGCAAGTAATCCAATCCTCTGATAGAGCCCAGCTCCATCCGTCTTGGATGAACACATGCATTACCTTTCACACACAACGCTGATCTATATTTGACAACTCAACACCCTTCTATCATGACACAGCATAAGTCTGTCCTGGCAGAACAACCGTGATCTCCACTTCTAGCCCCATCTTTTCATTCAACTCCCTCAACTCTCTCAAAATTGTAATCCTTGGATCCACATTGGACATCGTCTCCTTGACATGCGTGATCAACACGTTCAAGCCTTTGACACCCTTTGCATATGCCTTCCCCTTCAGTACCTCATCCAAAGTACTCAGTTCACTGAAAAGTGCATCTGGAGTCAGATGTCCATACAGTGGGATTCGTGGTGGGAGGTTCGGAGTGGAACATTCAATGAGGATCGTCCTGAGTGTGCCATCAATGATGTACTCACTAACGTGTTCCCAAATCCTTATATTATTCTCTGATTGGCAATACGAGTCTGCCTCTAGATCACCAAACACAAGAAGGCGTTTATCAGCAGCTATATCCTTGAGCAGGTACGCAGTGCTGTGGTATCGGCTCCCATCCGAGACACAGCCGTGGGAAACTGTGAAGGGCGTCACGGCAAATCGGTCATTTATGCTGATGCAGGACTCAGATTCCAAAGGAACAAAGTCGAGAAATGTGCCATTCTTCTGTGAGCTGAGGTTTGGCCAGATCTGATCGTTGAAGACATGCGATTGAAGTGCATCAACTGTTTCTGGGAGACCATATATGTGTTTACCCGACTCAAGGCCGAATGCGGGGGAGTTTATAACGAGGGCAGCAATGTGGTCCATGTGCGGATGTGTAATGAGTATGTTCTTCAAGGTATCTGCGAGAGTGAAGGCCAGTTGTATGGGTGATGCATCCTTTTGGAGCAAATGTGGTGATTGGAGCATGCGTGTCCTATGAAGAGTTGGTGCTGTGTACGACTCCACTGTGAGTGTCTCGGAGTAGAGACGGAGAAGCGACTCGGTAGTGCGGTTAGGGCTTCCCTGGAGATCATCTGCAATTATTTCAGCCATCTTGGAAATGCCACAACCAGCGTCAACGAGGACAAGGGCGTCTGTGATGTTGTTGGTGATAATTGTTTCGTATGGGATAGCTGCGGGCTTGACCAGGTAGGCGGAGGTCATACCTTCGATTGGCCCGCCTGAGGCACCCAAAACTGTAATATGGAAGGCTGGCGAGGCCATTGAGTTCGCTAGTGACTGTGTGTGCTGAGCAGGAAGCGAGTGGCAGGGGCAGAGGCAGTGGAAGTGGTAGTGGACTTTAAATAAGGACAAGAGAAGGAGCAGGAGGCCGCCCCAGTGCTGCGATGTCGGTTGGGGTCTCGCGCGCGCGGTGAAATTTGTACGCGTTGCTTGCAATGGGAACAGCGTCCAGTCTTGTGAGGTGTGCTACGTAGCTGGAAGGGTCTACTGGGACAGGTGAATATTATTTATCTTCAACTTATTGTTATCTCATGCCTCTCACCCTTTCCATGCGTCTTTGTGGCTGTTCAACGGAATGACATGGAATGCAATTCCCCAATCTCCGTCTTTGGCCTCCACCTCACAGCCCTGTGCTTTAGCTCATTGAACGTCAATTCCCCCTCGCACAGCCTTCCATGCATACGGTAGCACATGCCCGATACATACTACACTAGCCCGAAAAAGTGTCGTTCTCTGAGCAATCACTCCTTTGTTTGCGAAATGGCCTATCTACATTGTGAATGAGCGCAACAAAGCCCTTCAATACGCATCAACTCTAAATGGTGTCCAATTTGAGTCATTATATCAGATAGTCTCATCATTGGCCCTCTTGTAGTCCAAGATTTGCTGGATAGAATCCCCCAAAGTCTTCTCCAATGGGATCCACTCGAAGCCAGTCAACTCCTTAGTCTTAGAGGTATCATAGAAAGCCTTAGAAGCCTCCACGTTCTCCTCGGCACCTTCAGGAGCACCTTTACCAACGACACCATCCAATTCTGGATGCAATTTGTGCAGGGAATTCAACAAGGTTTGACCATTGAAGGCACCGTTGACAGGGAAGAGTCTAGCACCAGCAAGGTCTTTCTCCAATGGGGCAACATGCAACTTGGCCACATCACGCACATCAGCAGACAAACCAGCTGGTGTGGCATGGTACTCGACGTCTTCTGGTGCCACTTTGAACAAAGCATTCACAAATTCAGCAGATGTGTTCAATGTTGGGTTAGCGAGAGCATCCGCAAACATTTGTGGACCGAGCACATATGGAGGATTCACGGTGGACAACGTGAAAGATGGCTTCTCATCCTTAACAAAGTCTCTAGCGACAACTTCAGCAAGCTTCTTGGAAGCAGTGTATGCCTTGGCCTCATCGGAAACATCGCTCCACTGGATTGGATTCCAAGTCTCCTCGGTGTGGATGAAGCTGGAATCACCAGCCTTGTCTCTGTTAGCAATGGCAGCAAATGATGAAGTGACAACAACGTGCTTGACCTGAGGAGCATACTTCTTTGTAGCAGTGAGGATATTCTTGGTACCAACGGTAGCTGGCTTCAAGTAAGCATCTTCAAAGGACTTGTTGAGACCAAAGGAGAATGGAGATGCTGTGTGTAGCACCTCGGTGATTTCTGGATGGGACTTTAAAACATGGTCGAAAGCATCATCAGTGGAAATGTCCTCGACAAGCTCGAAGGAGAGATCACCAGATGGATAAAGGGACTTGAACTGAGAGGCAATCTTATCAGCTTTAGATTGGGTGCGGACGGTTCCAATCACACGGTAACCCTTGGAGAGGAGGAGGTCAAGGATATGCAAGGCGATGAAGCCAGAGGCACCAGTGACAAGAACGGTAGTTGGGGCCATGATTGTAGGTCAATTGGGTGATATTTAGCCAAGCTTAGGAGCAAGGATGGTCTTTGGAGCGAGGGGTAATACTTTTATAAGGACGAGGATGGTTATTTATCAACATTTAAAGGAGAGAAACAATCGAGGCGCTCCCAAGAATGGCAAACGACGCCGAGATGCATGGGAATGGGGGTGGCGGATGCCCGGTTCCGTCATAATCTGATAGTTAACAGGCTTACCCTACCGACGTGTTTAGTCTACGGTGCTCTGGCGCGATCGATTGCCAAAGTCACATACGAAATCTCGAAGTGGCTGCTTTAGCTCAGTTGGGAGAGCGTATGACTGAAGTTCATAAGGTCTTGTGTTCGATCCACAAAAGCAGCACTTTATTTTTTTGTTTTTTTTTTACCCGTCCTGTTTTGAACAATGGAGTTCATAGTATCAAGGGGTTTTAACTCTTCGATAAAACAGCCTATTTCATCAAAATAGCGCCTTCTAGACTTCGTCAATCGTGCCCTAGCCTCGGGATCCGCTCGCGCAGTTGTCGCAGCGCTCGAAGGTTTTTCGATTTGGACATAACTCATCGCATCTCTAACAGCACTATTTCTCTCTAACTTAGGGTAACATTCTTAATACCCACATTTATCGATGTCTGAAGATACAACGAAACTAAATACGTCAAAGCTCGGAACCAAGAAATAGTATGTTTCATTTATCCCCCTCCCCTTCTTCTAGCACTCAACTAACGCACTATTAGCTGGGACGACTTCTACGCCGTTGAGAAGCGCAACTTCGAGGAGAACCCACAGGATACAGGAGAATGCTGGTTCTCAGACTCAGACGCCGAGGAGAAGATGGTGCAATTCCTCTTTGACAATCTTGGCGAGTACAAGATCTCCGAAACGGCGACAATGTGTGATGTTGGCACGGGTAATGGTCATCTCTTGTTCACATTGAGAGAAGAAGGATTCAAGGGGCCATTTGTTGGTATTGATTATTCGGAAAACTCGGTAGAGTTCGCCACTAAGATTGCTGAAGAAGAAGAAATTGAAGACATTACGTTTGAGGTGGTTGATATATATGATGATAAGTGGACTCCAAAAAAGTTTGACGTTGTACTGGATAAGGGTACTTTAGATGCAATCGCTCTCAGTGGGCTCAAGTTTGGTGAAAAGACTGCCGTGGAGATATATTCTGAGTGTGTTTCAAAGTTGTTGGAAAAAGACAGCGTGCTTCTAATCACATCGTGTAACTTTACAGAAACAGAGCTGGAGAAGATTATCGTGAGAGATGATTTGAAGGTGTGGAAAAGGATTAATTATCCGGTGTTTGAGTTTGGCGGTGTTAAGGGCGCTACAATCTGCAGTATAGCATTTGTCAAGTGTTGATATATTCAATGCTATGATGTCGTTTTGATACTCAAGTGAAATGTGTAGACTCCACAATGTACCTCTTTATGATTCCTTTGTGTTTATCAACTCTGTAATAGTGGTGTAAAGGGTATCTGCAGTCTCAACATTACCAGTCTTGATGGCGTACTGCACCGGCTTCTTATCTTCCACTGAAGTAATTCTGATAAACTTCTCGGGACTCATCGAAGAAGGCATACCCTTTACAATTTCTAGACCTTTAACCAAGGCAGTGTTCAAGATAACCTTCAACAATCCATTTGATCTCATAATGATTCTTGAGGCCCTTTCTGCATCCTTGGATTTGTTGACACGTACATTACCAACACCACGTTCTTTCCAACCATCCTTAACGTTTGTAAGGTCGAGTGCGTACAGCTTAGCACGGCATGTAAACAACTGTTCTTCGTCCTCCTCACCTGACTTCACCTCTGTCTTCTCAAGATCCACTTGTTTGTACATATGGGTGGCAGTAGAGTTGCCTAGTGTACTATCACTGTCGCCAGCAGCTGGACTGTCCTCCTTCTCCTCTTTCTTCTGGTCAAAGATAGACTTTTTAGAGATTGCAGTCTGGAAGGCGTTACCGAATGATAAACCGGATCCAAAGACTGATGATGTGTTCGAGGCTGCTGTAGATGCACTCTTTTGCTCGGAGTCAAAGACGTTCTTCTTCTTGTTGAGCATCGAGAAGGCATTAGCACCGAATGGAGTCGTGGCACCGAAGACAAACTTCGACGGAGCTGGTTTTGTCTCCATAGACTCCTTGGATGTGTCTTCGTTCTCCTTCACAGATACCTCAGAAGTCCTCTCGCTTACGGATTCAACTGGTGCCTCGCTTTCTGTTGGGTTCTCAGACTTTACTTCCTCAGATTCTTCTTCCTCCGCAGTTTTGTTTTCAGACTTGGTGGAGTCTGGTGCTGTCTCTGTCGTTTCCTCGGACTTCGCTGATGGTTCAGCTGTGCTCTCCTTGCTGGCTTCCGCAATTGTCTCGTCCTTCTTCAATGTATCCGTCTTTGGTTTTTCTGTAGAGTCCTCTGTGACAGACTTTCTGCGTTTCAATGGGGCAATCTTTCTGTCCTCCTTCTCCGTCTCGGCCTTTTCGTCCTCATCAAAGTCATCTCTTGTTCTCTTTCTCGTCAAAGTAGAGCCAGTCTTCTCGGAAGAAGCTGGACTCGATTGCTCAGCTGTTGTCTTCTCCACAACAGGGCTTTCAGGTTGCTTCGCCTCGTCGCCGGCCATTGTGATTGTCAGGTTTATCTGTGAGTTAATCGAAGAGCTTGTCCTGCTGAACCTGTCGCTGACAAGTGATGAAGAAACTAAAAATCACCTAGGCAACTATTTTGTATCCATCTGTTCGAGTTCGCGCCCTTCCGCGAAAATTTCCCTATCAACCCAAATGTAAACAAATGCCCTTTTCCTACCAAAACAAAGGAATGAGGCGTCTAAGGAAGAGATACCATACAGGCTCATAGCGGTAGAGACCACCACAAACCAACCATTCAGATAATGAGCAGTGTTCCACACTACTTGCGTCTTAAGCCTCGCGGTGATCTGCCGGAGGACAAGCTGAAGGAATCGGTAATCGAGTCACTGACCAGCACGCACATTACTTTCAAAGACACGACAGGATCCAACAAGTTTAGCAAGATCTTCAATGAAGTCTCGCAACTTGATATGTACACCGAGACTATGCAGGACTTAACCACTGAGCTTTTCGCCGAGAAAGACAGTGTCTTTTTCACATTGGGTCCTTCTAACAGTGGGAAGTCTTACTCCATCTATGGTGATGCTTCTAACCCAGGTCTCGCCATTTACTCTCTCAATCAGATCTTCAACGAGATCGGTGACAATTACGCTGACTACAAGCATCTCAAGGGCCACTTTGGGGAATCCTTCCTGGTGACATCAAGCTCAAGCAAAGAGAGTAAGGGAGAGTTCGGTTTATCCATTTCTGTCTTTGAGATCTACAATGATCGTATCAGAGACTTGTCCTTGGACCAAAAGAAGACTATGAATCAATCCTTGGATATCATCACTGATATCAAGGATGGTAAGATTAAGCCAAACAAAATAAGACAGATCTACGTCACAAACCTGGATGACGCTAAAACAGTGTTGCATAAGTGTATCAAGAGAAGAGCTGTGAGTGCTACCAACTTGAATATCACCAGTTCCAGATCTCACTTGTTTATTTACTTCAACCTCCACAAGGTTATTGGCAAGGCCATTAGAACCACAAGACTTACTATCGCAGACTTGGCTGGATCAGAGAGAACTAAGAGTGCAAAGACCGAAGGTAAAGAGTTCAAGGAAGGTAATTACACTAATACGAGTTTGACAGAGCTTGGAAGATGCTTGGCATTGATGAAGTCTAAGAAGTTTGACAGATCCATCTTGAGAACCTCCAAGCTCACCAGGTTACTTTTGACAGACTTGTTTGGTAATATCAACATGCAAAACAGAATCAAGATTTTGTTAACTCTGGACCCATACTCCAACTTGTCTACAATCTTGCATGCTATCAGATACATCCAGCCAGTGGCCAAAATGCAGATCACCTCTGAGAGAAACTCACTGGATACAAATTTGATGGATAACCATCAGGTGTCCCAGTTGATGGAGGAGCTCAAGATGCTGAGAGCTATTAACGAGAAACTGGAGGCTGACAAGGAAACTGCTATGGAGAGAATGCTCGAGGTTGAGATGGATATAAGAAATGAATTGAGCGAGCAGTACGAGAAAAAGATTCAGGAAATCGAGACCTTACATGCGACATCATTGAATGAATTGAAGGAGTCCCACCAGGCTGATATCGATACAAAGTTGAAGATTCTCTCAGACGATTACGATGCAAAGATAAAGGAGCTCCGTGAGAAGTATGAGGTTGAAATTGATGAGCTTCTCGCTGAGCACCGTCAGCATATCATTAATATCAAGGCGGAGCATGATGTCGAATTGAAGAAACTTGGTGCATCTACCTCTGAAGCTACCACAAGCCAGACGGCTGTCATCACCAAGTTTGAGGCTCACTTGGCCAAGATAAAGAAAGAAAAGGAGCAGCTCGAAGAAGACCTCAGTAAAGAGAAGTCTGAACTTGAATCTAAGCTTCATGCTGTTATTGCTAAGCTCGATGAGGCCGAGAAAGAGATCAATCATCTTGCGAAGAAAGAGAAGAAGAAGGAGAAGAAAATTGAAGATTTGACTGAAGAACTGAACGACTTGAGAAAAAGGAAGTCCGATGCCACAGATTTCATGCCGCAGAATAAGAAAGTTCGCTTTAGTGAGGTTGAAGAGGGGCAGGCGGTTGCTTCCTCAACAGAAGAGGTTTCCAGCGCTGTATTGACGGAGAACAAGGAAAACAGCATATCTGATCCCTTGTTATTGAGTCCTATCAAGTTGATAAGAAGCTCCCCAAACAAGCATTTCAAGTTTGAGGATGACAGTCCAAAGAAGTCGCCGGTGAAGAAGACGACTCTCAGTTCTCCAACTAAAAGAGCGGTGCTTCAGGAGACCAACATTGACTTCACCATGCCATCCTCAAAGACCAAGACAAAGTCTCCTTCCAAGAAGAAGAAACTCAACAACGTTCCAGTTGTTGACACTTCAATGGATTAAGTGCTTTCATTGAATGAAAGTCAATTACCTAGTTATGCTGTACTGTAGCCAACTGAAAACAAGCAGACTGACTGGGCCCCTAGCGCAAATCTCGAGAACGGTGTTCCATTATACCTACGTACTGACATCAATTGTAACACCTTATCAAGGTACGCTATTGTGTCGGAATCTACTAAGAATCAGTCGAGCAAAGACAGCCTATTGTATCAAAACACGCTACAGCTAAGAGTACAGACTTCCTTGCCTACGTCACCTATGCCTGTCAACAAGAGGCTTTTCATAATGTACATTTCTCATTTATATTCTATCATGAATACTCATGACTCAGATGGTGCGTCTGTCAGACAAGTAGCGAACAACAGGGCCCATACCAGTGACCTCCACGGTCTTATCAAACCATGAGAGGAGAACACCACCTTGCTGCTGGCCCTTCTTTGTAGCCATACCCTTGTACAAGAACTTGATAAGTGCATTTTGCTGCTCTATCGAAAGCTGCTTGATAATGGATGGGATCTCTGTCTGTTTCGTAGCACTGAGCACGTCAATGACGGAGCTGAGGAACTGTGTCTGTTGTCGAGATTGTTAGTACTCTGCATTGAGCTAAAGTTAGCGCACGTGCTATTATGTGTGACATACCTTTGAAGACTCATCAGCTCCATATGGTGCCTGCTCTGTGGCATAGAGAATGGCATCAGAGTAAGAGCCTTTGGAAATTAATGTGCGGATGTTGGAGATTATGGATTGCACCTCGTCAGCTGAGACAGGAGGCACTTCCGGAGCAAGGTCCTCTGCTGTGATATTGTTTTCCGGGTCAAGTGCATCGATGTCAATTCTTCTCCAGTCTTCCATTGTGTAAGTGTGTCAATTGGAGCCTGTGGTGGATTCTGGAAGCTGATCCTTTAGGAGGCTATATACCTGTTAAGTTCCAACCTTACAGATTTCGAGTGCCGATTCCCCCAGTCCATGATAGATTCGCGAAACATGGTTAGCGCCACATGCCTCTCTCCTATCATCGACGAACTCTTTGATCTGCTTGTTCTACGCAAATTGTAATATGATTGACTATGGCTCTATAACATGGATATTAAGTCATATTTGAATGAACATATAAAATGCCAAAGTGTTCGCCTTATATGGAGACTTAACCACGGATGACCAAGTCATCTGGGATACCCTCGTACTCACCGTACTTCAAAGCCAGGTTGATGTTCTGCAAACACTGTGTAGCAGCACCCTTGAGCAAGTTGTCAATGGTGGCAACGATAACAACACGGTTCTGAGAAGCGTTGACAGCAAAGGCACCGACAACGACACCGTGCTTACCACTCACGTCACGAACCAATGGAGCCTCACCGGAGACGGTAACAAGCTGTTCACCTTGGTAACGGTCCTGATATAAGTTTCTGATCTCTCTAGAGGAAAGTGGCTCCTTGAGTGGGATAGAAATTGTGTGCGTGATACCCTGGAACCATTGAGCAACGTGTGGAGAGAAGGCAACCTCGACACCAAGCTGCTTGGAAATTTCTCTCTCATGGATGTGGTCAGTGAGGGAGTATGGAACAAGGTTGTTGCTGAGGAAGTTGATGTCGTTCTTTGGAGATGGCTTAGTACCAGCACCAGAGTAACCAGAGACACCAAAGATGGTTGGTGTACCACCAATGTGCTCCACCAATGGTTTAATGGCAACCTGGGCGGCAGTAGCGTAACAACCTGGATTAGAGATCTTTCTGGCGTTAGCGATCTCCGTTCTATTGTTCAACTCCGGAAGACCGTAGATCCACTCACCAGTAGTGTCAAATCTGTAATCAGCGGACAAGTCGATGATCTTGGACTTACCACCACCAGAAGCGGACTCGATGGCCTCAACGAATGGCTTACAGACACCATTTGGCAGAGCCATGACCCAAACATCAACCTCGTTACGCTCTTCAAGTCTCTTGATATCTTCAACTTGCAAGTTCTCGTAGGTAATGTCAGCCTTGGTGTAACCTTCAAGCTTCTTACCTTCGAGCTCACGCGAGGAAACGTGAGCAATCTCCAAGTACTTGTGGTTGTTGATCATGGAAATCAAGTTTTGACCAGTGTAACCTCTGGCACCAATCAAGGCAACACGGGACTTCTTGGTGTTGGTACCCTCACGAATTGGTGGGTTTGGGTTGGTCTCAGTGGCCATGGTTCTGACGCCGACGGATCTCTTTGCAGAAGTGGCGGAAGCAACAGGTCTCTTGGAGTTGGACAAAGACTGGGACTTGATAGTCTGTGCCTTCAAATTGGACTGTGCTCTAGCAGCATTGACTCTCATAGTGGAGTAGGATCTAGTCTGGGCACCAGCGAAGGCGCTGGAGAAGGAGGACTCACCGGATGCCTTTGGGACACGAGAGTACTTGAAGTCAAAGTTTTCGATGAGCTTGGAGACAGACTTTGGATCCTCAACACCGAACCAGAAGAGAATGTGACCGTGCTTGGTGTAGGAACCATCAGACTTGGAGAAGAACCAGTTGGCATTTGGATCATCCTCTCTGACAACCCACTGCAAGGAGGTGTAGTCTCTTCTAACGGCGTTGAAAATGTTGTCAGAAACGTTGTTCAACCAGCCGGCCTTGGAGGCGAGGAACTTGTCAAGGACTGGGATGTTAGCAGAGTTCTCAGTGGCATCTTTAACAATGGCCAAGACATCCAATGGCTCATCACCATAAGACTTGAAGGTGGTGTTCTCCAACTCTCTCAAGTATGAAGCGACGGAGACCTTACCAGAAGCAATCTCAGCGTCTCTCTGCAATGCCTTTCTCAAAAGTTCTGGTTCAGAGAACTCGGACAAAGAGTTTCTGGTTAGAAGACGGTAACCTCTTCTAATCAAAGTACCGGCACCGGAGTCAGTGAAAAGCTCCTTCTGCAAGTCGTTGACATTGATGATGGCGACCGAGGAAGATCTTGGCAAGTGCATAAGCAAATCTCTGATCTCCTTGATCTTGAGCTTGGTACCGTACTTAACCCAGGACTCCTTCATGAGCTCATCGTACTCCTCATCAAGGTTGATGACGGAGACCTTCTCACCAGTGTTTCCGTTGATGATACCTCCCTTCTCGTTCAAGTAAACGATTTTCAATGGTTCAAAGACACGGGCCAACTCACCGGCAGCGACATCGGCATTGACATTGAGGATCTGACCGGATGGGGTCTCGGCCAGAGAAGTGAGAATTGGAAGGGCGCCAGCCTGGATGGAAGCCTCGATTGGGGACTTGTTGACACCGTTGATCTTACCGACAAGCTTGTACTTCTGCTGATCAAGGTAATCGGCAGTGAAGACACCAGCAGTAATTGGTCTAGCATGAACACCCATCTTCTCGAGAGCAGTGACGAGCTTCAAGTTCTGTTCAAGGAAACACTTTCTAACAACGGACATTGTCTTCTCATCTGTGATTCTGATTCCATCCTCGTAGTCTGGCTCAACTCCCTCGGCCTCCAAGAGCTCATTGATCTGTGGACCAGTACCGTGGAGCACAATTGGGTACAAACCAACGTGGTACAAGAATGCAAGGCAAGAGGCCAGCTCGGTCAAGTGCTGAGTGATAATGGCACCACCGACTTTGATGACGGCGAACTGTTGCGAGGAAACGGAGGTGAAGTACTTGAGATACTGCTCAACCTCTCTCTTGGAACCAATGTTGTTCAACAACTGGATGACAGTAGATCTGGTGGAGTAGGAGCGGCACACAGACGATTGGCAGGAGGCAGCCATGGCTGGCATTGGTCTCTGGGCGTAGCCCTTGGTTGGGGCGACAGCGGTGCCGGCCTTGAGGGTGGATTGGCCGGAGCGAGCGATGCGACGTCTCTGGGCGGACAGCGAGGAGCGGAGCATTCCGGTGAGGTACCTTTGACGAGAGGTTGTTAGTTAATAAGACAGGGCTGCTTTGGGAGAAGAGTTGGGTCTTCTGGTGAAGATGATGACTGACTTCTCGCGCGCGCGCCAGCGCAATCTGGTATGGTACGCGCAACACAAGCAAAAACTTTTGTCGCGATCTCCGGTGTCGCTCTTTTGAGTCTTCAAAGTCATTAATGGTTTAGAAAGTAGTGTTATATAAGATGGGTTTCCGAGTCTAAAAAAATACTTGGGGATAATGCTAACACCCAAGGTATAGTAGTCTTACACAAATTGAAGCCATTTAAACTCTAGAAAGAGCGGGACCTTCAATAAATCAGTTACCGGTGCCGGCCCCAGATCAGAAGCAATTGACACGCTAGACAGTGGCAGATTTTTCGGCCTACAGTTTGCAGATGACCCTACTATTTTTCCTTTTGTGGGGTATGATTTGAGGAACTGAGTTCCTGTTAATCTTGTGAAGTACGATTACACTTTCCGTAGTGCTGATATTGAGGCGAAAGCGTCTTCAAAGAGGCTAGAACCGACTGCCTATCTCCGACGGCCGGCGTATCACGTTCGACCTGTCTAATGACTTTCACTCCAAGGCTAGTAACCCCGCCCATCGGAAAACTTTCAAGTACATGTCAGTCCGTTTCAATATTCTCACCAGCAAGATGGCATTAGAACTTGTGGTCCGCAAGAGAGGGTATCAAGTAGTAGCTGGTGATCCGCCGAACTGACCATCCCCAGCCCATATCTGGTGTGGTTCGGGCTTCTTCCCCAGACTTTCGTCAGCTAGGTCCATCCTAACCCAGAATAAGTACAACATATCAGATTCAGGGTGATTCGTCAGCCTAACTGACCACTATCTGTCGCTGGTGGAAAGGCTAGAGGAATGCCGGCGGACAATTGATCAGGTGAATCCGGCTGCCCCATTTGATCGTCACACAGAGTGCTCGCTTCGTTGACTACGCTACACTAGTCAAGGTAGATATAAACTGGCCTATTGTCTCTGTTAAGTAGAACATAAATCATCAAGCACTTTGCAATTGGTTTTCTGGTTATTCCTACTCAAATGATCGACAGAGAACATTCCCCACAACCCATCATCTGTCCGAAATCACCCGGACATCACATCCTATTACGCGATCGAGATTTGTCGGGGCAATGTTAACTGCCTTGGTACGCCACCTACAATGACGTCTACGTATACACCAACAGCACCACAATAAAACCCTTCTATCCAAGATGTCAGAAAAGTCTTACTTACCAGGTATGCTACTCCCCTTGCAGATTGTGGCTCTTCGCCCTCTAGCCACCACGAAAGACCTTATAACTAACATAACTTATACAGCCCTTGAAGACGCCAACACGTAAGGTTCCACTCATTCATTGACTCCTCTACCAATCAAACACATACTAACTGTTCCATAAGACCTCTTTCCACACAACAGCTTGAGATTCTACGTCAACAGGTTCTCTCTGAAGGCGATCTTGTCTCCGTCCAGTCTCGTTTCAACTACGCATGGGGGCTCATCAAATCGACACGCATTGATGACCAACGTTTGGGAATCAAGCTCCTCACCGATGTGTTTAGAGATTCACCACAAAGACGCCGCGAGTGTCTCTACTACCTCTCAGTTGGTACTTACAAGCTTGGTGATTATTCTGATGCGAGAAGGTATGCTGATGCTCTCATCGCTCATGAGCCAGATAATCACCAGGCTAAGGCATTGAAGAAGATGATCGAGGATAAGATCGCAAAGGATGGACTTATAGGAGTTGCTCTTGTATCTGGTGCTGTTGCTGCTGCTGCTGCCACGCTATCGTTTGTGCTGAGAAAGAAGCGTTGATGGTGAGGTGTTGACGTTCCCTTTACCTTAGATGTGACACATCTATATGACCCCCATTTTATGAATCTTTCATGACTGCCATCAGGAGATACAGCTTATCATATAATATCGGTTATTTGGTATGCTTTTAGATATATTCAGGATCGACATCTCTAAATAATGTTTTCAGCCAAGATCTGTCTGTCCTCATCGGGTAAGGCATTGTAGATATTTCTGAACCCATCTGCATGCTCGGAAGCAGCTTGCTTGAAAAATCCAATCAAGTGTTCCTTCAAATCACCACTATCAACATCAGGTCTATCACCATTATCAACATACTTGCTCAATGTCTCAAAATCCTCATGAATATCATCGATGTCCTCCCAACCTCCATCATCGTCGTCATTAACAGTAGCAATGTTGGCATAATCTTCAGGTTCGTTCTGATCTGGTTGAGAAGAGAGCTCTTTCAACTCAGTCACAAAGATCTTGACAATCTTCAATACCAGTGGGACCTGGGTGTATTGCTTCTCCATGTTCTTTCTCATCGATCTCGTAATGATGACATCGTCTGGTACATCAACAATCTCATCGCCATCAACTGTGAACTGGAACTGTTCTGGGTGCTTCAAAGAGTAGAAAAAGACATCCATGAGACTTTTGTAGTTCTTACTAATGAGATCGATACCGGAGAGATTTGGGAAATTGTGTAGCCAGACATTAAACACCTTTTGGATTTCGTGCTGTTGAAGGAACGAAATCGTCTGTTCAATATCTGTGGACACCATGAGACAGAGGACTGAGAGGAGGTCTCCAATGGTGGAAAATCTCGTAGCTGTCAGGAGGCGACTAGTCGTGGCCTCTAGAAGCTGGGGAATAATTGAGGAGATCTGATCAGAGAAGCGGGAAAGAACTGCAACAACCATGGAGCCAACGTTCATAGCTGCAGAGTCGGAGAGGTCTGGGCTTAGGAGCTTGGACAAAATCTGAAGCACAGTGTTTATGTCAAAGTATTCTGGTGGTGTATGTGTGATGAGGGCATGGTACGCGTCAGAACCTATTTGAAGAATCTGATCGTCAGTTGCCTCAAGAAGATTCTTTGAGAGTACAGAGTTGGCACGATTGAACAAAGATTCTGGCAATGGATCTTCTGGTATACTATTGATGAATGTTGTGATGATCTGAAGGGCGAGTGACAGTTGACTGGAGAACTCAGCCTTGGATTCCTCAATGCTTTGAAGAAGGCCAGGGAACCCGACGTCGGCGTAGGCAATGTACGTGTTCATATCAATGTCCATGAAAAGCTCCTCGAAGGCTTCTTCAACATCCAATGTCAACTGAATGTTACCTGGATCCTTGGAGGCCACCTGGAAGAGTAACGTGAGAGCAGAGGTCTTTGGTTCTGGGGTGTCGATCTTTAGGGAGGCTGCGAGAGCCTCAGCCAAAAGCGGTGGAGTGTCATCTTGAGCCTCTTCCAATACACTGGCGATAATGGACAAGATCACATGATGTGTCTCAGAGGGTAAAGTGTTCAAATTAATGGTAGAATTGAAGTATGTCAGAGAGACCAAGAATCCAGCCTTGACTAGAGTCTCAGAGTCGTTGTTTGCCTGGCGCACACATTCGAGGAAGGATTTGGATGGAAATTCACCACCAAGATTACTCGAAAACTTTGAGAGGTATGCAGGGATAACAAGATGACCTCTGTAACGAATAAATGGCTCCGAATCTTGCAAGAGGGAGATGAAAATATTGAGGATGGACACAAGCGATTCAGAGGTCTGGAAGTGTGCATCATGGCGGAACAGTGCATCAAGGCAGAACATTACGGCTTCTTTCTCCTTCCAGTTCTTGTTGTCACTGGAGCACGTTGCCGCAAAACGTGAGAGGAAAAACTGGAAAGCTTCATTAGCATCTTCAGGTGAAAGCTCGGTGAGGAAGTCATAAGTGGCATTACGGGCATAGTAGTCTGGAGAAACGCCAGTCTCCTCAGTTACCAAAAGGTTGAAGTCGGCAGAATAATCACTCTCTTGGTCGAGTGGAAGCAGCGAGCTTGCAAGAACGGCATTGAGCAAGGAATCAACAGTGAATGATTTTGCCTCTGTGAGGGGAAGTTCGCACAAGCTGCTGAGGAGCTGCAACTGCTCAATGATCAAGTTCGAAGCTACCAGTTTGGCCGGAACACCATCAGTGGTACCAACATTCGAAACTTCATCTTGGTTGACAACAAGCTGCACAAAGAGCTGTGATGCATTCAAGAAATCACTAACGGCCTCCTTCTGGAGCGCGACCTTAGCGTTATGCTCGATCATCTCCTCTGGGAACTCGGTGACAAGCTGATTAGAAATTGTGTAGATTACTGTTCTGAGCAGCATCTTGCCCGTGTCCAATGAGGAATCCTGGAGAAGGACTGTGAGAACCGCAGCCACCTCAGTGATGTGCTGATGAATCGCTTGTGACTTGTGTTCGTCTTCTAGGACATCTGGGCTGCCCAATTGAGACAGACATGTCTTGAAGAGCTTAGCGGCAGCCGTTCTGACTTCATCCTGTACACTGGTATCAGTCATAAGCTTCATACAGTGACGAATTGTAACAACTCCAACGTTACCGAGGAAGAACTGCTCCTCAGTGACGAGATCGTCGAACAACTCCTGCAACAAGGCAAGGGCACCAAGAACGCCGGCTCCACCAGAGATTGCTGTGTTGTAGAGACTTTCCATTAAGCTGGGCCATTCATCTGGGTAATCGACGGCGGCGATCTGTGTGACAGCGTAAGCAGCACCAGAGCGGATCTTAGAATTGGTGTCATCAGTAGCAAGAGCGAGAAGGGCAGGGCGGATCTTGTCCTTAGCTTCTACTGAGACGGCTGGGCCTGTGAAAGACTCAAAGCCCGCACTCCAATGGACAGGGACAAGGCGCTTGAGGCAGAGAAGGGCACTCTGGCGGTCTGCGGTTGGGAAGCTGGTATTGGACGCGATGGAGAGAAGCGTGAGCGTGGCGGTGGATGGATCCTGGACGAGGACATGCGAGAGTGTCTGCTCTGCAGCTTGACGCTCGGCATTGTCAACGTTCTGGAGACCCTGTAGCAGGGCAATGAACTGAGATTCCATGGCAGTGGCCCTATCTAGCTTCTAGCCACCGCAAAAAGATGACAATAGAGGTGAAGTACGCGGAAAGTTTTGACGTTTCGCGTCGTGTGGCGCCTACCATGCTCACCAAATCATGGAACAACAAACGCTTCTGGGGAGAAGAAAAGACACCGCCCCGGGTTGACAGGATAGCTCGCTTTGACCTCAAAACCAGCAAAATGTCGGACGAGGGTGCCTCCTACCGTGAGCAGCTGCTCGATGCTGCGCGCAGAAACAATTCCGACCTTTTCGCCACCATTGCTGAAGCCCTGGACACTGGCAAGCTCAGCTCGCTTATCAACGAAGCCCGTGACGCTCTTGGGAACACGCCCTTGCATCTAGCTGCCAAGTACGGCTCGTTCGAGGTGATGGACGCCATCTTGGATGTGGAAGGTGTCGAGGTGGACCCACGCAATAGGCTCGATGGCGACACGCCGCTTCATTGTGCTGTGCGCTATGCCGAGAACGAGCCAGAACATGGTGCCTTCTTGGCAGAGACACTAGTCGAAGCTGGAAGTGATGCTCGAATCAAGAACACTGCTGGCCTCAAGCCTGTCGATCTCATCAGAGGTGAGAATGGCCCGTTGCGTGAAACGTTACAGGCTGGTGAAATGGCCTTCCACTTGGAGGAGGAAGAGAGGGCTAGAGGTGAGTACTACATGAAGCAAGGCTTGGAGTATATGACACTAACAGACGACATAGCACAACTACACCAGGACGATGATGATGATGAGGGGTCGGGCTCCGGCTCTGGATCCGATGATGAATGAATGAATGGGGATACTAGATCAACGGGGAGAGGAAGAGCGCTGTGACTAGCACACGTACAAATGCATGTTAACTTCATTATGGATCAATGGTGCCAATATAGTACAAATGGTATTTTTAAACAATTACAAAATCATCAATCCTTGTTTTGCACCACCCACCCAGAGCCTGATATGCCAACGTCTTCAGTTTTATGTGATCTTCGTTCTGAGCTTTTAGCTCGACGTATGTGTCCCTCTCAAAGATGTCGATCATATCCCGGCACTCGTCCACAAACCTTACCCTGGAAACAGATGATTCTCCACGAGGTCTCAAAAGAGTTTTTTTGGAGTAGAATCCATCTTTGACTCCATTTGTGATGCACTCTGTTAGGTTGTGGTCAGGTATGCTGATAACACTCAGGTTTGATGGGGTTTTCTTCGTCTCAGATCGCTCCCAATTGTGATGATTCTGGGTCCCAAAATGATTCATTGTAGTAATAGATCCCTTAAATCCATTCAATCGTTGCTTGAAACATCTGGAAAGTGCCTTATCGTTGACCCGATCGTCAGGAATAATCAGCCATTTCAAGAAGAACCCCTCTTGATCAACGAACTGACTAACCAGGCCATTTAACAATCCAGTGATTTGTTTTAAGGCTAATTTATCAGAGCAGCTCTTCGACAAGGTCGTTGGAGAGTCTCTTCTCCCTGGCTTGGTCCTCACTCTCCCCGTTAGCGTATAGCTTTCCCTCCCTCTCAACACATCACCATCCAACTTAGTAATCCTTTCCCATGTCTCCTCATTGTCGTCAACCAGCAACTCCAGTGATGCATCACCACAGGGAGCTTCACTCACATACATAGCAAAATCAATTCCATCTTTCAACCCGTACCTCTTCTTCCCCTCATTATTTTTCATCTCGATGTACTCACTCACCTCTCCACTTCGTACTTTCTTGACTTCTTTCAAAACCCACAAATTGAACGCACGTAGACACAACACCTCTGCATGGCAATCATGTATTACCCTCCCCTTGCATCTTTCGAGTGTCAGATCTGGGAGCGCCTTAACCCCAGTAGCGAAGCATATTGGCGTCTTGTTTAGCACGTTATCGTGGAGCGAGACAATCCCCGCGAGGACAGTCCATTCTTCAGCACCGTTCGACCGTGTCACTGGCTGGCCTCGTGGGAGTCTAGAAAAGTGTGATATTACCGTCAATGAAATGGCATTGGCCAGTTGAGCATCCATAGAGAATTGCGCTGCGATCTGGTGATCCGAGCCATAGAATGTATAAAGTTGAATAACGATTTTTCATTCGAAGCTCATCTGATCATGGCGCGCAGTCGAGATTAACTACTTGAAAGACCTTGAGAAAGTAAAATACAGCGAGACACAGTCTCTAATTCGTTACTATTATACATGACCACCCATCTTGTTTAAGCCTCCAGGTCAAAGGAAAATTGGATCTTTGATATTATCTTGTCGAAATGTCCAATACTTCTATACTTGGCCTGCTGGAGCAACATGTGCTCTCTCTCCTCCTTCTCTGCATTGGCAGCAGCGTCCTTCACAGCATTGGCCTTAGCCTTCTCTGTCTCCTCCTTATTGGCCTCAGAGTAGTACATTCTTGCCCTTGTTGTGAGTCTGGCAAATGGATCAGCGTTGGAGACAGCATGCGTACGCTTACGATCAGCGTTCTTGAGCTCAGCCTGACGAATACGCTCATTATTCACCTTTCTGTTTCTCTCAGAAATCTCCGCAGTGACAGAAGAGCCGGTATGTGACAAAGCAATCTTCTTGAACTTGCGTTCAACGTCATTAAGCTGCTTCTTGATCTCTCTGGCCCTGCTTTGGTCACCAGACTGCTCTGCGACATCCAGCATCTGCTGCAACTTCAACTTCTTACCAACCACATCAGAGTCATTTGAGGAGGCGTTAAATCTCTGTCTTCTCTTCATATACTCAACAAACAGCTCACCATCAAGCTTTTGTCGAGAGAACTTCTTCAACTCTGTGTATTTTTGCTCCAGCTCAGAAACTGTTGGCAGGGCGGCTGGTTTTCCCTCATTACGGGCTCTCTCGACGTATTCTTTCCACTTGTCCCACTCCATCGGTGTGATTGGTTCATCAGAAAGCTGGTTCATTGGATAGATTTTTCTCGGTTGACCAGGCTGATAAAGCTTGAAATAGAGGTCTGTTGTGAGCTTTTCGGCGTTGAGTCTGTATGGCTTACCACGGACAACGTCATCAAGACGCACCATACGGTATTGCGTTTCGGAGACACGCACTTTACCAAAGGTTCCAACGACAGCATTCTTGAATCCTGGATAGAAGCAGTACTTCTCAGCAACCGAACGGCCGGTCTTGACCGTATTGATATCAGACAGCTCAACTGCCTTCTTCTTTGGACGTTCGGCCCATTGGACCTCATGATCGTCGTAGCCTTGGAAGTCTGGCTCGTAACCATCACTCTCATCACCCAAATCATACGGATCTTCCTCTTCTTCCTCTTCCTCCTCTTCACTGCTGTAGTCGTCTTTGTCTCTTCTGCTCTTCTTCGCTCTCTGCTTTTTCAACTCAGTCAACTTGGAGGACTTTACTGATTTAGCACTCTCTCTGACCTTCTGTGATCTTGATGCTGTACGCTCCTTCTGCTTCTCCTGCTGCATACGACGGAGAGCAAGCTTCTTACGCTCCTCATACTTCTGAATTTCTTGTCCACGCTCGAAGAGAATGGATTCTCTTTCCACTTCAGGCATGGACTCGAGTTCAGCACGGTCACGCTCATCTTTGTACTTTCCTTCCAATGGGTAAGGGTTCTCCTCTTCAAACCCATCCTCGTCTTCGTCGGCATCATCCAGGGCAGTAGGATCATAGTCATCCTCCTCATCGTCATCCTCGTCAACATCGTTGTAGACATCATCATCTTCATCGTCATCGTCCACTACCTTACGCTTCTTGCGAGGTGATGTGTCCGTCTTTGATGGATCATAGCCATCAGACTCGTCACCGGAGTCGACACCACCGGCGAGGGCTAGCAAATCATCTTCCAAATCAGACATCGCGTTGGTAGATTGAGAGGGTAGTCAGGAAAAACAAGAGGACAGTTAACAAGCTGTACTCCAAGTTCACGTCGTTGTCCGTTGTTTTGCCCTCGTTAACGGAAAACAGCTTGGTGTACGGGTGTATATATGTAATTTTCGCGCTTTCTCCGCGAACGCGTGTTATTTGCGGATGTCACATACGAAAAGACCTCTAACACTAACGCTTAGACAACGTTTATCCTAACTAAAGGGGCTTTATCCTTTTAAAACTCACACAAATTCACACTGATCACCTATTGGAGAGATGTCACAACGACCAACAGCGAAACGTTCGCCCTCCATTTTGGTCACGGACTCTAGAAATCCGAATTACCGATCTGCACCCTTTGCTGGTAACGCACACAACAATTCCCTAGCCAGGGGTACTGGTAGTTTGTCCAGTAGGAGCAAGAGAAAGACATCGTCAAGCAGCAACAATGGACGCTTCAGTGATATCTCACTGGACAACATTCTCTCGGACGTGAGTGATATTCCTTCAGGAAGACGTCAAGACAGACTTTCTAGCGGGTCTTTGACCTTGGGGCATGGGGCCAATGGTGGATCTAACAGACGACTGAACTACACGAAGCCATACCAGACGCTGCCATCCAGAACTTCGAAGACATCGGAGAAACTGGTGTTGATTCCAGAAGAGGAGAAAGACTATGTGGATATGCATGGTGCATTGAGAACTTTGTCACACCCTTCACGATCCAAGGCGGAGAGAATGTCCAAGGAGAAGAGAGAGAGGAAACTGTCACGTGTTACTGCATATTTGGTTTCTGATGCATTCGATCTCAAACAGACATCGAAATTCCTGAAGAAGACACACGACATCCTCCCAAGAATATATGATGAGGTGCTGTACTGTCCTTATTGTCTCCCGCTACTGCCAGGTCGAGATGGATTCCGCATCAAGTCGAATGTCTCTGCTAAGAACGCTAAGGGTGAAACATTCATGGAGAGACTGATTGATACTTCCGAGAGGAGGGATCACCACTACGAGTACTACAGTGGTGTTGAGACACCGGAGGATGCTAATAACAACTATGAGATAGATAAACCTGCTGAAGATGAAGAAGGTAATCCTGGCCCATTCGATCCATCAGAACCACAATATTTTGCTGAGGGAGTCACCGATGAAACACCTCAGACCGCTGCTAAGTCCATTGAGATGATAAAGCATCATGCTGAGGTGTTTATCTTCAGTTATGGCGTGGTTGTGTTCTGGAACTTCACAGAGATTCAAGAAAAAAACATCCTTGGTGACATTGCATTTGCTCGCAATAACAACGAGAACAAACAGTTGGTGATCCGTCCACTTGATGAAAACGATATTGAGACTGAACAGTTCCATTTCGAGTACGATATGGACACAGAGAGACCAAGAATCTTTAACGATATGATCACGCTACGTTCGGGTGACCATCTCATCAAGCTGACAATGTCCCATGCAATTGCACAATCTACAAAATTGTCAAGATTTGAGTCAAGAATCTCGCCAGTGCTGCATTCGGTCTCAAAGCTTCCAAAGAGACTGGCTTTGACGGGTAAACTTGGTCTGAAAAGAGAACAACTCATCAAGAAATCAGGTAAGTTATTCAAGCTACGAGTTGATGTCAATCTGTCATCTAGTGTTCTTGACACACCAGAGTTTTTCTGGTCATTTGAGCCAAGTTTACACCCTCTCTATAACGCTACAAAGGAATACCTAGAGATTGATCAACGTGTTGAGGTGCTAAATGATAAGTGCAAGGTTTTCCTTGAGTTCATCGACATCGTCGCGGATTCTATCGCCGAAAAGAACATGAGGAGAATTACCTACATGATAATTACTGTTTTCTTCCTGTCGTTGGTTGTGTCCTCCTTTGAGATCTTTGTCAGATACATGATCATCAACAAGGCCAAGCATGGCTCCAGCTAAAACCGTCATCGGGTTGGGGTACACAAAACCCCGTTGCTTATCCGATATATATTCGCATTTCTAATGACCACAGCAATGAAGTACAGCATTTATTGAGCTTTTTCTGATACATACTACACTAGATATGGCTACACCAACCACAACTTTGTCCGCAGGTAATTCGCCGCTTCTGTCCACCAACCTCACAAGTCCCTTCACACTCCGTTCCGGTGGCCAGACTCTGCCCACCTCGTTGTATGACGGGCTCTTCGACGGATCATACAAAGCATGTCCGATCCCTTTTATATCTTCGTCTCTGTATTCCAACTCTGCTTCCCCTGAAAAGCTCAACTCCAAGGATATAATCTATGAGTTTGAAAAGACCAACATCTTTGCAGACTCCAAAATCGACAGACTGCGAGCTAGAGCAGTCAAGCTGTATAATAGGGCTTTACTCCGAAAGAAAAGCATTGAAAAACAAGGTCTAAAACATGGGTTTGATGGTAGAGTCATTGCTGAGGAGGAGTATCTATTTACACGATTGCAGATATGTGAGTTGGAATTGGCCCGGATAGCGCTGACTAGAGACTTGAAGAATCATTATGGCAAAATCATTGATTGCACCAAGACGTATGAGGATCCATATAACCTTCCAAGTGAGAAGAGTCTAGCAGAAGGTGACTTGATGAGATCATATATTGATTACGTTGACTGTTTAAAGATAATCTCCTATTTGACTGATGAGATGACGAAATTGCACACAGACTTGTGTAGACAGGCTGCTGAAGGGTCTGGTGTCAAGTCATGGATTAGAAAAAGACTTCGACCATGACAACCATTTTTAAGTGATTTAGCGTCCCATAAGTAGCAATATATAAAAGCACCAAGTATCACTATCACGATGATGTAGTAGAACGACAATAAAATTCATGAGTGGAGGTCAAAGATCATCGAGGTGCAGTTTACGTGAAACCCGGACACCATTATATAATGTAGGGGCAGTTACTACAATAATTAAGAATCAATAATATGACAGCCAGTACTCTAAAACTGAAGTTTTAAGTACCAAAAAATTTAAGTAATTTATCCATTTTTTATGGGAGATTAATACTGTTATTTTAGTGAGGTTCTAGGAGAACTAATTTTTGAAACTAAAAAGATAAATCCCATAAAGAAATAGAATATATTCAAAATCTTTGGTTTCAAAAGTTAGAAGTAAGATTAGGCTTATAGTGATTTCTTTAGTTATCTTAGAGTACGGCGTCCAAGTTTCATCACAAAGTAGATACCACCGATTGGAAGTCTTCAACCCAGGGAAGCTCAGATAACAGATGTTGACCTACATTATAAACTAATATACAGTTATTTGCTCTGGCATACTCACAACTAAAGCACTTTACGACATAGATTTCGGTTACAGCTTTGTAGATATAAAGAAGTTCATTAAAAAAATACACAATCAGGGCTGGAATAAAAAGTCACAGCCTGAAACATCTCATAAGATATCCCTCAAGTAAGTAATAATTTCTGGGATAATATCAGAATCCTCCTGGACTAAGACAGCGGAATCGTGGACTCCATCTGGGTCAGTAAACAAGGTGTCGTTACCATCGAAACCGGCGAGCTCTGTCCAGTCTCCAATAGAGTCATACAAGACTTCATTTTCACCACGGGAGACGAAAACTTTTGGTGGGAGGAAAGAATCCCAGTCAATGGCATCCTTGTACATGTTGAAAGCGGGATCGGTGTACATCCAGCGTTCTGGCAAGTTGACCTCAGTACCATGCTGCATAAGTCTTGCAGTGAGGTAATCTTTGCCATAGTTTGTCTTAAAAGTACCATCATTTGGATCTGGATAGACGTTGACCCATGGGGAGAGAAAGATACCACCTGTTGTAGCGGCACTGGTGTTGGCTGCAACAACACCAGAGAATTGCTTGTAGTTTTGATGTCTAAGGAATTGAAGACACAAGTGGCCGCCTGCAGAGTCACCCATGAGGATAATGTTGTTAGAAGTCTTGGACAACTGGTTGAAAGTCTCTGTGAATTCAATCAACTGCTGTGGGAAGACTTTGTCAAGGGTCAAAGTGTAGTCAAGCAAGAGGATGGAGAGTCTGTTATTACCAAGAGCAGAATAGATGGCGTTTGAAATCCAAATGAAAGGTGGTAAAAATCCAACAAGGTATCCACCACCATGTGCGTACAAGATGACTGGATCGTCTGGGGTTCTGTCCTTAGCCTCGACGAACCAACCGATTCTTCCTTTGTCAACGTTTGGAGCCGTAAATATCTTACCGTAACCGGGGATTGCTTTGTTAGGAATGAAGGTTTTGGAAATGATGAAGTTAGCAGCAAGGTCAATCTTTGGAAGAAGTGTAGCAGCGAGTCTTACTGGAAGGATTTGGGTGACTGGGGAGAGAAAGAAGGAAATCAAGGCCTCAGAGAATTTGAGTAGGTCAAAATTGGCTGGATTCAAGAGGTCAATGAGGTTCTGGATAGCAGCTGCAGTGTTATCAGCAATGGCTTCAGCAGCAGCATTAGCAGCAGCATCTCTCTTCTGGACATCCACAATCATCTCTGCTGGAGCAGCATCTCTTTCAATGATGTGGACGTCAACACCTTTTGACATAGCGGTTGGGGCAGCCACCACCATGGAGGTGATAGCTAGGAGAACTGGGGCGAGTCTGAATAACTGCATGGTGGACTCTTGGTGAGAGGGAAGGATAGGGTACAATTGAGGATACAGGGATGTGAATCACTACCCTTTTTATACTTATCCTGGTCAGTGTACGAGATCCCTAGGTCAAGGGCTGGAGGAATTGACTACGCAGTATAGGCGCTGCAGAATGCATACGAACGCCCAAGAACGCAGAAAGATGTGTGAAAGAGATGAGGGGCCAAGATATGAGTTAGTGGAGTAAAGTCCCCTTGAGTGTTCGGAAAGTGGGGCGACATGGGATTTGATGCATCCATTTGGACATGGTAATAGGAAATACCGAGGATATAACATAGGAGATCAATGTGGAGAAGCCAAATCCTGAGGCACTTACAAGAGAGTTAGATAAGTTTTTGATTATCATAGTGCTTCAATGAGATTATGTAGCATCTCGAGAATAAAAGATTTAACGAGCGGTTCAATTGTGTATCAACAAATGCTCATACATAGCGAGTGTTCTCTCATCTCGAAACCTCCTGACCCTCGAGGGTCTCTCTTCCCCAAAGTTGTACAACACTGGAACCTCAAAATGCTCAATGTTGAGGCATTTATCGATGTTGAGTCGCTTATATTGGGAAGTGACCTCTCTTTCAGGAGTTTGGTACATTGGTAGCTCTTTGCATGCACAGGAGGTGGTTCCGTGCTTCCCTGTGTAACGACCAAATGCAGGGACGAAATCTCCTTTTGTCAACTTCAAAACAAGTTCGCGACTAGATCAAGTTCTTTGCAGAAAAAGTGTAAAAAAGATGCAGCCAAAATGTGCACATAAGACGTGAGCGATAAGCGAGACAGAGTATGTATGACTTTGCAAATACTCTTTCAAGCCAATGATTTCGAGTTTGGAAATCGGATAATTGCAATTTCTGTAAACTCTAGGTATAAATCCGGTGCCTCTAAGGTGAACCTAATGATGCTTATTCCCTTTAATTTAGTCTTCCTGGCTGCTTGGTCCTGCACAGCGTCCTATTTTTCCCTACGGATCTCCTTCATAGGTGCGGTGCAGCAAGCGACAGCAGGAACTCCGACGAGACCTTGACACCTGAATTATCCCATGATTCGACTTTTCCACTTACGAGAAAGGTAATAAGGCCGGATTAAAGGCAATAAGGTCACCCATGGGCCACGTGGGATATCCAATGGGATCATTTCATTTCATCGTCTGGGGGTTTAACAATCGGCGCATGGCACGGTGTTGAGGGCAAAACATCGATCTACGGATCAGTCGGATATTCAGATCTTGATAAGCCTTCACACAAGAGAAGATGCGGACCCTTTACGATGGAAGTAGGGATCTATACAACCATTTAGTTTTTTTTGAAGCCTTTTTTGCTCTTAGTATAACATATCTTTAACCAGATCGAACTGACTGGGTGTCATCTGTTAACAACTACTTCCTGACTTTTAATTCCCCGCGTTTACCCCCACCTCCACCACTGGCCGAACCTACCCATGGCTTAACCCCTCATCTATACCCGTTCCAAGATATTGACCTTTACCACCCCTTTCGTAAGGATGCGGGTATTAGGTCGCCTTTTTGAACTGCCGGGCTGCATTAAACACAAACTGTACACTATGCCCCTCCATCGGGGGTGCCTCTCCACTGAATCCTGTATCGCATGTATCATTTTTAGGATGACCCAGTTCTGTTAAACTTCTCCTTGCCTCACAGATCATCACAGGTCCATGGATCAATGTATCACTTTTCAATTACATAAACAATAGTGACAAAAGCTAAGATCATGGGTATATGTCTCTATACGGAACTGTCAAGATCGGGGAAACCCCAGGGGTATTACCCCCTGATCTTTGAGAACAAGGGCGACCAAACTCTAATTGGCAGCTTGGTTGATGCACATGCACCGTGGACTAAAACTTCTCCACAATTTCTTATTAACCTTTTATTATACATTAGGCAACTAGAGCTATCCTACAACATGTAGTCTTGGTCTTTTGGAGATACTTCCTCATAATTATTTCCACAGCAATTAAAAAAAGACCAAGCTTAATTGGTCAACTATTGGTGGATTGATACATCAATCTGTTGCATATGATGGGCAATTACGGATCCCAAACAACCAGAGCTTCCATCTCAAATGGATCCTCCAGCGGATCCCAATCGTCTACACGGACAAAGTCTCTATGAACATCTGCAACAGGATCAGGTATGACAATCAGACCACGACGCTCACGGCGTCTACCTCGAGGTGGATCATCCAGGTCATCACCCATTACAATATCTTGCGGAATACCAAGGTGCAGATTATTCCTCTCAGAATGGTACGGCAGAGGATTGTACATTCTACCTGCACCATTGAACATCCAACTCCGATCTGTTGGACTCATTTGGTGATCATTGAGAAAGACTTGCTCAAACATTGGCGTGACTTCGATCTCTATAGGTACATCTCTGTTATGGTCAATAACGAGCTTCTTTAACAGAATCATATTGACTGGGCAGTATTTTCTCCAAAGTGGTGGATACAGAGAAATGGTTAAGAATTGAATACTGTTAAAGCGTGATACATCAAGGTGAAGTCTATCTTGACCTGTTAAGCTGTAGAAATCCAGAGGAATACTTAACCGGCGAAGTGATGGGATAACACTAGATGCACCGGGAAGAAGCAAGCTGTAATCACAATGGCCAAGGATAATCAAACTGTTCAAACTAGAGGAGCCATCAAAGTCTAGGGGAGTTATACGTACTGGTGCATGTACAGAAGGGAGTTCTGGAGTATGATGGAATACAGAGTATTCAATTACAACACTCTGTAACTCTGGCTTACCTTTCAAGACATTTCCAAGTTTGAATCCAGGAGCAGCTGACTGAAGTTTTAAGTGACGGAGAGACTCGGGCATCACATTTGGACATCTGTCACCGACAATGTTAGTCTCGTAAGAAAAATATCTGAGAGACCAGGTGTGCAGAAGTAGCTCCACATTGAATGTATTACTCGGGAGTGTAGGATCAATGGAACAATGATGTATAAAGAGCTCTTCAATATTATCAAACATCAAAGAACGAATGATCTCCGGATGAACACCTTGAAAGATTACGAGCCTAAATGCGCCGACGAATTCAAGACCGAGGTGCTTACCTATTCCACTATCTCCAATGAAAGGGACTAATCGATTACCCCCAAATGCACGAATGTCACTAAGCTCAAAACCAAGTGGGATATTTCTAGTATGATCTGGTTGGAACACACTTCCACATACATCGACCCTTCCAAACTCAGGTGTGAGGCCCTTGAAAAACACTTTGAAGTTCTGAACCCTTCTGGCCAAGAGTCCTTCAATACGTGGACGAGTTACTGTGGTGCCATGCACTGGATAATCATACATGTGCATGTGAACATCACTGGCAACTGGTAAAATTAAGTGGTCGACATGGCTGACCTTGTGAACAATCAATGTCTTTAGTGTGTTCAGAATCTCATCAATAAATACAGCTCTGCCTGGTCCCACCCAGACATTCTGGTTATCTGCCGTCCTTTTCCTCAAATGTTCAGTTAAATGAGGAATAGAGAATATGGGTCCACTGGTAGCCGTTGATTCGATGATCATTACTTTAGTGCAGTAGGGCAATCTTTCCATCCAAGTAGTTCCATCCCCGAAAGACAAGTTTCCATAGTAAGACTTTCCAAGCCAACTGTGAGGATACACTCTGAAGACAAAGCTTAATTCATCGAAAAGCTCGAATGAGAGCAATGTATCAATAGATGGAGAGTCGACGTTTAGGCGATCACCGTGAAATTCAAAGATTCTAATCGGGTAAAAGATTTGATCCATTGGACGAACGTCATCCATATGGAAGCGCTGAGCAACAGGGAGATGAGCAGCAACAGATACGTGAAGATCGTTAAGTTCAAAATCTCTAAAATGTGCTGTTTTGCAGCAGAGAGATGGGAACAGTGCCAACATGGCAAGAAGGGAAGGATTGTCGAGATTTCCTATGATCTTGAGGAGAACATGAAGAGGAAGGGGGAAGTCCTCCACAAGCGGAGGGGTATCCCCACGGAAAGCGAGCTCTCCAAGCTGTTGTACCATGGCGGATGGAATGAATGTGAAAACTGTAGACAGTACTAGTACGAGATAGTTTGATATATGCCTGACGAAAGGAAAGTGGTTAGCCGCCGGTGGATGGATTTTACTGTGTTTGCTTTTCGATATTTGTGTATTATGGCGGCGGTAACTGGTGAGGCCAAACGCGCTACATGCTTGATACCATTAACTGAGACGTTCATCAATAATTCTATGTATGTGTTTCAGAAGTTGATTTACTTCTTGGCACCGTACTTAGAGACGGACTTACCATCTGGAATGGTGAAGAAGATGTACTGGCCATCCTTGATCTCATCAAGTCTGTAGTAACCCTTTCTCTCGAACTGGATAATGTCACCAACCTTCATCTGCTTGACGTTCAAGTCACCAAGACCAGCAGTGTGGAACTCGGTCTTTGGTGTGAGGAAGTCTTCGAAGTTCTCACCCTCCTCAAGCTTGTCCTTGGTGATCAAGTGGTCGAAGTCAACCAAATCAACCTTAACAACGTCATCTGTGTCGGCCAACCAAGTAACCTTGTGCTTGGTCTTTCTGAAGTCACCCTCCAAATGAAGCTTAGCATCGATGGAGGTAACCTTACCGTCCTCTCCCTTGTTGAGCTTGGTGATGATGACGTTACCCCAGTCCATCAAAGTGAGCTCCTCACCATCCTCCAAGGAGTCAGCATCATCCTGGTCAATGATGACGTCAGAGGCGAAGATAACATCCTTCTCACCAACATCTGGGTTCTTCTTGTGCTTTGGCTTCTTCTCAGTGACTGGCTTCTCTGGGCCGCCGGAGAGATGGACCTTGACTGGGTTGACAATGGCAGTGTGACGTGGAGCAATTGGGTCAATGACCTTCTTGTTCAAAGCCCAGATAACGTTCCAGTCCAAGTTGATAACGTTTCTGGATGGACCCTGAGAAATAACAAAGTTTCTCAAACCTTCAACGGTCATACCTCTACGTCTGACACCTCTGACAGTTGGGAATCTTGGATCGTCCCAGTTACCAACGTACTTCTTGTCGACGAACCACTGCAACTTTCTCTTCGACAACAAGGTTCTGACAAAGTTAACACGGGCAAAGTCCCAGATGTGAACCTTTCTCAAACCCAAGTTCTCGAGGAACCAATCGTACTGTGGATTTCTGTCTCTGTACTCAATGGTACGCAAGGCATGTGTGACACCCTCCAAGGCATCAACAATTGGAACACAGAAGTCGTAGGTTGGGTACATCTTCCATGTGGTACCAGTGATGTGGTGTGGGGTCAAGTTACATCTGTAGATGACTGGGTCTCTCATAGCCTTGTTTGGGTTGTCGAAGGACATCTTAGCACGAATACAGTAAGATTGACCAATTTCGGTACCATTCTTCATCTCCTCCTCGAAGATCTTCAAAGTCTCCTCAATTGGGCGATCACGTCTGGCGGATGGGATACCCTCCATTCTCTCCTCTCTCATCTTCTCCTGTGGAGTGTCATCAGCGTAGGCCTTACCGTCCTTGATGAGCTGAACACAGAGCTCGTACATCTTCTGGAAGTAGTCGGAGGAGTAAGTGATCTGGTCACCCTTGATTCCGAGAAGCTCCAAATCCTCAATGATAGACTGCTGGAACTCAGCCTTCTCCTTAGATGGGTTTGTGTCATCGAATCTGATGATGAGTTTACCGTGGTACTGCTGGGCAAAGTACTGGTTGAGGATAGCGGCCTTGGCGTGACCAATGTGGAGGTATCCAGATGGCTCTGGTGGGAAACGGGTGACAACCTTACCGTCCTCGGCATCCTGGAGGTCAATGTCGAAGTTAGCCTTGTGTGTCTCCTTAGTACCATCAGACTTAGTCTTAGCCTGCTTCTTCAACTCAGCAACGGACTTAGTGAGCTGCTCGTGGAGACCACCAAATCTGGCATCTGACTCAAGGAAGATGTACCAACGGGAAACGTTAATGTAGACAGTGTTCTTGATGATGGAACCAACCATACCGTTGGATCTGAGAGCACCCCAGATGGCAATATCAGCAATAGATGGCTGGTAGCCAATGATGAAAGAGCGGAAGTTCAAGTGAGCATCAAGCTTCTCCAAGGAGACAGCCAACTTCTTGAAGTCCTTAACGGTGAGCTCATCGGCAAACTTGATCCACTCAGCGGCATCATCAGCACCAACGAGGACAGAAGGGAAGTCGGAGACAAGTTTAGAGAGAACATCAGCATTCTTGAAGGTAGAGTCGCCCTTGACAAGAGTGACAGAAGCACCATCAACCTGTTTGTCGTCGACAAACTTAACGGCAATGGTGTCAGCCTTGGCAGAGTTGACGAATGCAGCAGCGGCAAGGGCCGAGTAGGCAACGACCGGAGCCTTAGCAGCAACTGTGAGTGTGTAAGACATATCGTTGCTTAAGGGAATTGAAGTTGTGCAATAATAAAGAAAAGAAAGTGTCACTTGATCGAACTTTTCATCAAACTCATCGCTGGCCGCGAGCGCCTGTTGTGTGCGCGCGCGCGACTGGACCAGAAAGAGAAAAAACGGTTAGGGACACACCATGATTTTTTCGCGAAAAATTCCCCATCCCACCACATGCGATGTGCGATGGAACTTACACTTCCTATGTATTATATGTATGAACTGGACGTATTGAGTCATCCAATAGTCTTTTGAGAAGAAGAGATGGCACAGCAAAATCCACATATCCCGAAATATATCAAGGATGCTCCTTGGTACTCTGACAAACAGCCCGATGAACAAAATGATGACTATCTAGCACATCATCGATCTGGTGTTGAGTCGCGTCCGAATAACGAAGCTCGTGTTGGTGGTGGGATTGATGATGCATTAATTGTTAATGATGATGTTGGAGATTTTAAAGTTGAATTCAAGAGAAGACGAAAGAAAGGTGGTTGTACGAATTGTGGAGCGATGGATCATGTTAAGAAAGATTGTCTCGAACGTCCAGGGAGGAGCGTTAAGAAGGGGAAAGAAGGTGGTAATGTTGGTGTTAAAGTTGGTGTGAGGAATGATAATGTTGATTATGATGGAAAGAGAGACAGATGGTTTGGGTACGATGCTAGTGAGTACGTTGAACAGGCTAAGAAATGGCAGGAGAAAAAGGATGAAGAGGACAAGCTGAAAACTGATGAACGACAATGGGACACAGATGAGGAGATTGAGTTGAAAGAGCTCGGTTTATGGGATGAAGATCTTAAAGAAGATGTTAAGAAAGCTGAAGGTGAAAAGATTGTGAGATTGAGAGAAGATAGAGCTGTGTATTTGGAGGATATCAGAAACGATAACATCAACTATGACCCAAAATCAAGAATCTTGAAAGATGACTCTAGAGGTTCAAATGATGAGAACGGGAGATATGTTCGTCATTTGACTGGTGAAGCTGCAGAATTTGAGAGGACAAAGAAATTTGCATGGGATGAGAAGAAGAGGGGACTTGGTAATGATAATTTCGTGGCGAACCCAACGCTCGCGGACCGGAAAATTAAAGAGTTGAGTGAGGCAGAGAAGGCAAAGAAGGAGAAGCTAAAGAAGTCATTGCTTGATGCATATGGCAGTGGTAGTGGTAGTGTTACTGGTGATGGTGAAGGAGCTGAAGATAATGATGAGACAGCCGATGTTGTGAGGTCTTCTTACATCGAGGATGTGTACCCCGGGAACCACACCAGTGTTTGGGGAAGTTACTACAAAGATGGAAAGTGGGGGTATCGTTGTTGTAAGAGTCTTGATAGAGGTTCTGTATGTAAATGATGATCATGATGAGCTTTGATTACGAGAGTGCATGATGTAGCTGAGCCAGTTGCCGTACTTCCTACAGTTTCAACCCGGTTTGTAAAATACCTGTATCTTATTTTTTTGTAACCCGTGGGCTAACTAAATACGGGATCTACACCTGTAGTCATGAGAACGAGGCAGGAGTGAGACAGCAGACCGGTGCCGTATTATGTTCAAATCCGAAACTATTAGTTGAAGTGATCGTAGCGTTGGCGCTGCGTGGTATGGAAAAGAAAACGTGGGCACACACTATAGTCGCGTCCAGGGTGTCGGCGGGAGGCGCTTCAGGTATTACTACGACTGCCATGGGAAAAGACATGTATACAATGATTTGTAATACGATGTTGGCTCTGAATCATCCCCTTACCGCTTCTAAAGGTTTAGAAATTGGTTTTAAATTGTGAGCCACGGCAAAAGCACGGGAGGCAGCAGCTGCATAGAGCCGAACGGATATAGGCATGTGAGATCGGGTTTGAACCCTATCAGAGCTTTAAATATGCACCCATTAAAATCGTTCAATGTATGACTGATATCTAGGTTCATAAGTTTCGCAGATCGAAGCGTTAAGTGTGCTCGTGCATTCTGCCGTGGTTTGATCTACTCCGAAGGAAAATGCTGGAGGCCCGGACTTTATAGCCGCGCCTCACTGAGCATAGGCCTCTGACATACCTCCAGAACTATGATAATACATAAGTGGTGAGTGTGATCTTTTTGATCACATACATTGCTAAGCTGTTAATGCTAACTCAAACTTTTCTCACAGGAAGTTCCTGGAGGTGGGGGATGATTATAATTGCAACGGCTCCACTTTCTCCTCAAGGAGTAGCAGGACTGTCGCATCGCATAACATTACATATAATAAACGTAAGCTGGAGGGCAGCATATGAACAACAAAAACAATGCGTACGTCCGTAACAGGCAACCGGTAAAACGGGGCCGGGGCGCCATTGGGGGAGTACGCGCGCCCGCGTTTGTGTATTTGTTACCCGCCCCACCTAAAAACTATGTCAGGGCCGATATCGAGATGAGCTTATCGCTCGCGTAAGAGGATTGACAGGCACCGTGCGTAGGGCTGTGGGGTCTTTGAAGGACAAACGGAGGGCGGATCAGTAGGCGAGAGAGAGACTAATTCTCGAGAGTTGAATTTTCCCAATTGGTGGCTAGCCGCTGTATTGCCTCCGATATTCGGTCACACGACGTCCATGGAAGATCCATAGTGGTCGTGTGCCTGGTTTCCCCATGGGAAGTGGGTGCATCAGAAGGCGCATGGCGGGAACGAACATCCCCACGTGGGCTGCTGCCTCGAGGGTCCAAAACAGATCAAGTGGAGATGGCTGTAGACCACTAGCCAGGGGTTCCCGCAAGGGTCTGTAGAGTGTGATGAGTTCGTTAGATTTGTGAGCAGATGTGACGATTCCATGGGCGGCAGGTGGCGCTGCTAACTACAGAGGGCCAGAGAGAAAGAGAGAGCTTGGCAGCAGCGCGGTCCAGAAGTAGAGTGCGAGACGAGGCGCACCTCAGAGCTCAACATATCCACATCAACAACCAGCAACGACCAACAAACACAACAACCGACACGAAAGCTGATGCAAGATCCCGATTCTCACCAGCATCGCTCCGGGCACCCGCCGCCATTGGTAACACGCTGGGCGCACCTGCCCCTCGTTTCTTACCGCCAACACAGCAGCCGCCTGTGGCCGCAGCACCAGGCTGCGCGCTTAGGCAGAAGCCGATGCGCGAGTGCGGCCCGAACCGGCTGTGCTGCCTCGCGCCTCAGAATTTCTATCAGCAAATCCTCTGCTCCTACTACATAAGAACCAGACCTCCCGCTCGCTCTCTCTACAACAACTGCTCACACATAGACACAAATCACACAAGTACACACATACACACACAGACATATACTCTCTTGTTTTGAGCAGCCAGACCTTTCTGCACACTCCCTGTCCTCGCGCAACAAGTAACACCCTCTTTTCCATTCGACCGTGTGCACCGTCTGAATAAATCTTAGCCTTCGTCCGCTTCTTTCAATACCCATTTCTCGTTACCTGGTACTCCACCCTATTCGTTCATCAACAGCGTATTAGTACTTTCATATCGTAACAGAAACCCCGATGAAGTTCGGCACACAGCTCAAATCCAAGTCAGTGCCCGAATGGAAGAGCTACAACATCGACTATAATGACCTCAAGCATCGTATCCGCATCGCCACAGAGGTGACACATAAAAACGATGCCTTCCTCAAGGATCTACGCAATGCATTCATCGACCAGATTGATATGGTGAATCTCTTTCTCCACTCAAAGATGGGCGAGGTTAAGCGTCGTATCGTATACGTTGAAAACACTGTTGAACAGCTAGAGGCGCACCAAAACTCGAATGACTCCCATCCAGACTTGAGAATCTACGACGGGCTAGAGAATGACCTCAACAAACTGTCATCTGATCTTCAAAAACTTTCACGTTTTATTGTTCTCCAAAAAACAGGTCTCCGCAAACTGCTCAAGAAATACACCAAGTATTCAGGAGATGGAGGTGAGCTCAACATGGAGATCAACAAGTATATGATCAAGAATACAAACTCGTTCATCTACATCGATCTCACTGGGTTCTATCTCGAGCTGGCCTTGATTTATGATCTAATCAGAGCTCAACAAACAGCGGCCGATTCACCGTCATCCTCTGCCTCACATCGTCGTTCCGTGTCTGGTAATGCGTCCTACCTACTTTCTAATAATGCTGGTCCATTAGCTGAGCTAAGCATTGACGAACGCTTTGATTTTGATGCCGTTAAAAACGGGACTCAAAAGCAAACATTCCTGGTCCACTACGATAACTTGACGGAACTCAAGCTCTTGCTGCTATCTCAGTTTTACTTTATCGATCAGTCCGTGACTCATGAAAGAAAGAACTTGCAACTTCAGAGACAGAAATCGAGCTATTCATTCAGACAGTTGATTGAAAGACGTTCCTCCGTGGAGGATCTCAATCAAAAGAAGGGAGATCACAAGAGGAAGCTTGATCCGGAGATTCATGAAGGAATAGATGAACGCGCTGAAGACATTTACAGATCTAATAGCATCTACATCAACAACACTGATGAGTTGGCAAAGAACGATATGACCATCATATACATGGATGATCCAAAGAATATGCATTCGATCAAGACAGATGCTGATCCGGGATTATTGTTGACTGATACTTCCTCCAAGAAGTCCCTTCTGATCTCCGCGATTGGTGGATTGAGAAAGGCGTCCAGTGCCGTTCTTAATGATGAGGCCTTTATCAATGACTTGCTCAACAGTTGTGAGAATAGTGAAACATATGAGACCTTTGTTGAACGCCATGCTGACTTCTCGGAGTCCTTGAACTCTCTGGAGAGAATATCTATTGAGTGGCTATTCTCTAGTCATATTAAGCCATTGGTTAAGTCTAACTGCAACAGGGCCCGCTTCACTTCCAACTCCAATCATAATGAAAAGTCCAAAATTCAATCATGGATTACACTCACCTCCAACATCAAGTTCTCCACAACGGATCTCAACACCAATTCTTGGACCGAGTCGAACATCAGTGACTCTAAAGAATTCCCATATGCCCTTCTTGAGGTTCGTTACTCTGCCCATTCCACCTCTCATAAGCTCCCACCAGAGCTCAAATCCCTCTTATCATCTCATCTCATCCACAAGATTGAAAACACATTCTCGGCGCTCACATACAATCTTTTGTCCTCTAACACACTCTCCTTCCAACCATCGTGGGCTCAATACTTTGGCGAGTCTCCAACTGACATTCGCAAGAACCCACCGCGTCCAGTACGTCAGAAGCGTCCAAAAACAAGCGCTCGCACGGACTCCTCGCTATCTCTTTCTGCCGTCTCCGAGTCATCTGGTGACAAGGGTCAAGGGTCAGTCTCAGCTGAATCGTCTCAATTCCGCTACTGGAACGAGTTCGACAATGGCTCAGAAGGTGAAGATGGAGCTGCCTTCTTCGTTGAGGTTGATTCCGGTGATGATCAACTCCTCAGCGGTGCTACAATGGAGTACCTTTACAAGATTGCCAACACCGTTGCATCATTTATCCATGAGAAGGTTCCATTCATGGCACAGGAAGATGACGTGACTGTCACTGCTTCCACTGATGGTATTCATGATGGACTTCTCAGTCCAAGACTTGGATCATACGCTGCCTATGGAGCTACAAATGGTGCTAACTACCCAACTAGTGGCAGTACGAGAATGGAGAATAGTGATTTGGAAAGCATGTATGCTGATGAGAATGGTATAATGAGAACCAAAAAGGCTCATGATTACGTGAGATCCTTCATGTCCATCAGTTCTGCATCGTTGGCTATCTTGCTTGTGGCTTTGGCTTGTGGTGCCACGGCTAGTTTGTTGAGTTGGGGTAATGTCTCCATTAATGCATTGGTGATCCTGTTCTTGGTTTTCACTTACTTTGCTTCCATGTCCTTGTCGATTGTCTCCATTGGCTTCATTATGGCTGTCGACGAGGAGTCGAGAAAGATTTGGCAGATTACGTTTGTTTGGTTTGCGTTTGTTGTTGTTACTCTGCTAACTGTTGGTGGCACTGTCGCATTGTTTGGATTGTGATTGGTTCCCCCGGTTGATCTTCTATACTATAGAACGAGGTCTAAGACTTCAACACCACGTGTCCGGTATACGTGAGAATATAATGACATATGCATTAAATATTATTACCCATTCATGACTAGTTCTTATATGATCTGCAGTTTCCTTAGATCACAACTGGAAACCAAATCTTTTTTGCACCCACTGAACACCGTGTTCATCATAATCCTCTCTTGTTACCCTCACGTTCTTGTAAAGATCGTTTTCACTGAATTTCTGAGCACACTCCCAACCATATGTCGTTGGATTGGATGGCTTTGCAATTCTCACTTCCCACTCAACAGGTAAGACAACTTTTAGTTCCTTCAGAAGTCTCTGCTCAAAGTTCTTCAGGTTGAAATTACCCCCCATGACGACAATGTTGGAGACAAGCAATGGACGGATCACTTCGGGTAGGGAGTAGACACAATCCACAACTGTCTCCACTATACCTGGCTTATTCATCACGTCAACAATTTCCGGATGAAATAGCGTCTCTGGAACACTGAATCGCTCATCATAAAGCTTGAGCACCTGTTGGTCCTGCGGCTTGTATTTGGCCCTCAACTCTGGCGTCAAAGCATAGCCATGTGTTGTTGTGTTGAAGTCCGGAAGAACGTATTCAACAACATTGTCTTTTGAATGCAGTTTCATGTCTCGTAAACTCTTGTTGTAATCCATTGTCACAAAGCAAGATGCTTCCTTGATGTTATTCACAAGTACAGTCTCATCTGTGACATTGTAATGTCTGAACGACACTTTCTCCCTCATGACACCTGAGAGGAAACGACCACCAATCTCCAGTTTCCTCACACCTCTCCAATATACCATACCTTTGACCATTGGTATAATCCACGTACAATTGAACCCTGAGTCTATCACGAGTTGATAATCAGCATAGTTCTGGATCGTGCTGATATCGTTTTCAATTTTTGGTTCATACAGCTCTTCATTCTTCTTGAAATTCCACGGCGCAAAAGCTCCAATTGGAGCCTTGTAGAGCGATTGGAATCCGTATTCTTCGAAGATGATTTGATCCGAATTTTGTGAAAGATTGGGCAGCATGAAGGGTGTCTCACTCATGATCAGGTCTGTTGATGTAGTATCAATGTTCAAGCCAACGTCTTGACATGTAAAGCAGTAGTCCCAAACCAGCTTTTCTGTCTCCCAGCTTGTGAGATGACCTTTTTCGATTGGACGCTTGAATATCATACCGGAAATGTCATTGACGGTGTCGAGTTGGTTGGCGATGAGGAGTCGCTTGTCCTTGGTTCGAGAGATCGAGTTCTGGACTCGTTTGATGGAGTCCGGTGTGGTATTCGAGAGGCCAATTTTGATCTCATAAGAGCCATTATCAATAATTAATGTGCTTGACATGATGGCAGAACCGTGAAAACGAGTGTTGGGTATCTGTGTGTTGCGTTAACCTGATCAACTGCGGAGAAACATATATACGCGTGCTCTCTCACATCTTCAGGAATCTTTCATGCGGGTAACCCCCAACGACACGCGAGCGCACATCGCGCAAGTTCGCGGATTTTCGCGGATTTGTTTGTTTTGATTTCAGCATCCTAAATGAATGAACATATTACGCGCCTCTCCTACCTATTGTACAAGCATTCACTGATTGCTGCCGCCTACACGAGACTCACCGTCATTCAGAAATGAGTTCTCCAGTGGCAAAGAGACGAAACATTGGAAGACACATCCTTGCTGATGAGGATGTCTCCGAAAACGAGTCAGATGTGGTGATGGACAAGGAAAACGCTACATCCCCATCTAAGGGCCAATCGCCTCCACGCAAGGAACGTCGGTCATCGCTTGCGCCAATCGACCAGAATGTCGATTTAAATCTCAACACAGTGAAGCTTGAGCCGCCGTCGACACAAACGCAACCAGCATCCCCGAAGCTGAAACCATCGTTTAATGGTCCAGATATCATCCAGCTCTCTCCGATGAAGTCCTCGAAGATCGCATCAATGCAGTATTACTCCCAGGAGAATAACAACGAACCAATTCAGAGACTTGTGATTGATCGTCTTATTCTCACGAACTTCAAGTCCTATGCTGGACAACAGATCATCGGCCCCTTCCACACATCTTTCTCCGCAGTTGTGGGACCAAACGGGTCCGGTAAATCCAACGTCATTGACGCCATGCTCTTCGTATTTGGTTTCAGAGCCAATAAGATGCGTCAAGGAAAATTGTCCGAATTGATCCACAACTCGGAGGCTGCTCCAAATCTCGAGTCTTGCTCCGTTGATATTCACTTCGTCCATGTAACCGATAATCTCGATGGTTCCACCACGGTTAAGGAGGGAAGTGAGCTTGTTGTATCCAGAAGGGCATACAGAAACAATGGCTCAAGCTACTTCATCAATAACAAGGGAAGCAATTACACTGAAGTGACAAAATTGTTGAAGGAGAAGGGGATTGATTTGGATCACAAGAGATTCTTGATCTTGCAGGGTGAGGTGGAGAGTATCGCCCAGATGAAACCAAAGGCTGAAAAGGAAAACGATGATGGTCTCTTGGAGTACTTGGAAGATATTATTGGTACATCCGGCTACAAGTCCACCATTGAGGATTGCTACAAGCAGATTGATGAGTTGAACGAAGTCTGCCAAGAGAAAGAAAACAGATTTAGCTTGGTTGAGAAGGAAAAAGATTCTTTGGAGAGCAAAAAGGACGAGGCCCTAAACTTCATTTCGAAAGAGAAAGAGCTCGTTGAAAAGCGATCCATGCTGTATCAATTCAAGGTGTTCAAGTCCAACGAAAGTCTTGAAGCCAACCAGAAGGTGCTTGCGGATCTGCAAGGTCAATTGAAGGCCGAGCAGAATGAGTCCGCTGAGTTCCAGAAGGAGGTCAAGAACCTTGAGAAAGACTATAACAGCTTAGTTTCCTCCATTGAAGAGCTTGGCAAGGAAATCAACAAGCTTGAGGACATGCAGAAGAAGGGTGACCGTGAGAAGGTTGCCGTGGAAGAGAAGAAAAAGTCCTTGGAGAACAAGAAGAAGAAGGCTGAAAAGCTGTTGAACACCGCTATTTCTGCATTCAAAGAGGCTGAGACCAAGCATAGTACTTTGAGCTCTGAGAACGAAGAATTTGCTAAGGACTTGGAAGAATTGAAGCAGTCCCTTGTTGAAGAGAAGGCAATTCTGGATGAAATCCGTCTCGAGTTGACTGACAAGACTAAAGCATTCAATTATGAGATTGCTATTCACGAGGCCAAGTTGCAGCCATGGACTGAGCGTCTTGAACAGAAGAAGTCCGAAATAACCATTGCTGAGTCACAAGTTCAGATGTTGAAGGATCAGCGAAGCCAACTGGATACGGAGATCAAATTGTTGAAGCAGAGAATCGAGGACATCGTAAATGAGGGCAAGGCAAACGAAGAACAGCTTCAAGCGCTCAAGACAGAGAAGGACCACAATGATAATCAGATTCAGCTGGGTGAGCAAGAGTGTGCCAATGCCGAGTCTAGACTTCGTGATATGGACACTGCTTTGTCAAGCCATCGTCAGAGAACATTGGAAGCTCGTGGATCTCTCTCAACTGTCGAGAATAAAAACAGAGTTTTGAGTGGGTTAATGAGACTACAAGAGTCCGGCCGTATCCAAGGATTCTACGGCAGATTGGGTGACTTGGGTTTCATCGATGACAAGTATGACGTTGCTGTGTCTACTGCTTGTGGTCAATTGGATGACATGGTTGTTCAGACAGTTGAGACCGGCCAACAGTGCATTGACTACTTGAGAAAGAATAATTTGGGCTACGCTCGTTTCATCTTGCTGGATAAATTGAGAAAGTTCAATCTCAACCCGATCCAGACCCCACACAACGTTCCGAGACTGTTTGATTTGATTCAACCACAAGAGCCAAAGTTTGCTCCGGCTTTCTATTCGGTTCTTCAAGATACACTTGTCGCCACTGACATGAGAGAGGCCAACTCTGTCGCATACGGTGCGAAGAGATTTAGAGTGGTGACTCTCGATGGTAAGTTGATTGACAAGTCTGGTACTTTATCTGGTGGTGGTAATGTTGTTAGTAGAGGTGGTATGAAGTCTACGTCGCAAGCTAGTTCTGTCTCTGAGAGAGAAGTCTTGCTATTGGAGAAGCAGTTGGCTGACAGAGAGCACAAGTTTGAGGTGGCACAGAATACTCTGTTTGAGATGAGAAGCGCCTTGACACAGTTGAAGGATAGACAGCCAGAGATTGATTCTGAGATGTCTAAGATTCAGTTCCAGATCGAGTCTTCGCGTACTGAGTTGAAAAACTCAAAGACTCAGTTGGATGAGATGATCCAAAAGAACGCTGCTCTTGCTGCAGACACCAAAGAGATTCATGCGTTCGAAAAGAAGGTCAGGACCTTGCAAGGGGAGTACGATCAGTTGAAGGAGGAGTCTAAAGAGATTCAGGATAAGATCAATGATTTGCAGGAGAAGATCATGAATGTTGGTGGTGTTAAACTCCGGATGCAGAACTCTAAGGTTGATGGTATCAACCAAAAGATTGAGATCACATCTCAAAAGATCAACAACAACAAGGTAACAATCAAGAAGCTCGATAATGAGTTGAAGAGATACACCAAGTCCAAAACCGAGAAGGAAGCTGAGATTGAAGAATATCTTCAAGAGATCGCTAAGGTAGAAGAGACCTATCAGGAGAAGATTCGTGCCTTTGGTAACTTAGAAGAGAATCTAAAGAAACTTATGGACACCAAGGATGACACCAACAGCAAGGCTGAAACGTTGAAGGAGTCTTTGGATGAAAAACTTGTACAAATTGACAAACTCAAATCTGGTCAAGTCGAGATCGAGAACAAGATTGAGAGACACGAGTCCGTAGTCAAGCAGGCCACGAAACACATTCAACAGTACACAGCTGCCCTTCAAGGATTGGAATTCAGAGATGTTACGCACCTGTTGTCGTTCATTGAGGCTCAGGAGGAATTGGACAAGTATTCAAACCCAATACTCTCGGAGCTTTCACCAGATGAAATACAGGCGCTTGACCTTGAAGAGCTTGAGAGGGTTGTTGATGACCTTGATGATTTTGTCTCTAAGGCCAAGGTTGACGTTGATGTTCTTGAAGAGTATGGAAGAAGAGCAAAGGAATACCACTCCAGAAAGATGGACTTGAACGAAGCTGTTGAGAAAAGGGATGAGATCAAGAAGGCTGCCGAAGATCTCAAGAAAAAGAGATTGGACGAGTTTATGGAAGGCTTCAACATCATTTCTGCCACGTTAAAAGAAATGTATCAGATGATTACAATGGGTGGTAATGCTGAGTTGGAGCTCGTTGACAGTTTGGATCCATTTTCTGAGGGTATTCTTTTCAGTGTCATGCCCCCAAAGAAGTCTTGGAAGAACATCTCAAACTTGTCGGGTGGTGAGAAGACATTGTCTTCTTTGGCGTTGGTGTTTGCTTTGCACCGCTATAAGCCAACTCCGTTGTATGTCATGGATGAGATCGATGCTGCTTTGGACTTCAGAAACGTTTCGATCGTGGCGAACTACATCAAGGAGCGTACCAAGAACGCTCAATTCATTGTCATCTCTTTGAGAAACAATATGTTTGAACTCGCACAACAGTTGGTTGGTATCTACAAGGTGAACAATATGACGAGAAGTATCACGTTGCAGAACAATGACCTCCTCGAGAGGGAGTAAGGTCTGGCATGGCAAATTATTGGGTAATTAAGGTTAAGGTTTATTGTGTTATGTTATGATATGCTTTCCAGTAGTATAAACAGGTCATTTGTAGGCAAGCAGCGTGGTGAAATGCGAGCCGCCGTAAGACGCCCAGCCTTCGAGCTTGATTAACAGCGGTTGATCTTGGGAGGTCATAGGCAAGAAAAGTAACATTTATCCCTGGAAATATTTATGGTCCTGGCTATGTGCTGGTGCTCAACTCTAGACGGCAGGCTCAAAAGCAGATATGCTTGGATACAGGTACTTATTGTGATCTCGCACCTGATGTTCTATCTAACACCGTGGTTTCTTTTCTTCGAAGATGGCCGTGTGGTCTAGTGGTATGATACTCGCTTTGGGCGAAGATTGAGTAAACTCGATCTAATAAGCACAGACATGTGAGTGGTCCAGGGTTCAATTCCCTGCCCGGCCCTTCTTTTTTTTCTTTGCTCGCCATAATGAGTCGTGTCCGAACCAGGAGCTTTTGAGCGAGCGCGACGAGCTCAGGAAAAAGCGAGGAGGTGAGCGGCGACTTGAGGAGCCATCAACTACTCCAGACTCTAGTCAACCACGAACTCTCGCATCACTCATCACCCCTATCCTTATAAATAATCTATCATTTGCGAAATTTTACCTCCCAAGATCATTACACATTTAGCGAGTTGCTTCAGAGGGATATTCAAAGGCCGACGTGATTACAAAGATGATTTACAACAACGACTACATCTCGGACGATGATAATGCGGAAGATGATCTCTGTCCACTTTGTGTGGAGGAGATGGATGCCTTCGATAAGAACTTCAAGCCATGTCCTTGTGGCTATCAGATTTGTCAGTTCTGTTACAACAACATCCGTCAGAACCCTGAGCTGAATGGTAGATGTCCAGCGTGCAGAAGAAAGTACGATGATGAGTCCGTGGAGTACAAACAATTGTCCCCAGACGAATTGAAGATGGAACAGAGCAAGCAAAGTAGAAGGGAGAAGGAAAGAAGAGCCAGGGAGAAGGAGAAGAAGGAGACCGAACAGATGGCAAGAAAGCATTTGTCTGGCATGCGTGTCATTCAAAAGAACTTGGTATACATCATCGGCCTAAACCCACCATCTCTACCACAGGATGAACTTTACCCGCTTTTGAAATCTGAAAAGTACTTTGGCCAGTTTGGAAGAGTAACAAAGCTTGTCGTCAACAGAAAGCCACCTATGACTTCCTCATATCATGCACCAAGTTCTAATGGCGCTGGTGTCTATGTGACTTTTGCTAAGAAGGATGATGCCAAGAAGTGTATTGATGCCATCGATGGCTCATGGATGGATGGAAAGATTTTGAAGGCCACTTACGGTACGACAAAGTACTGCTCTTCCTACCTCAGGGGCCAGCCATGTCCTAACCCTGGCTGTATGTTCCTTCACGAACCAGGTGAAGAAGCAGAGACTTACTCCAGACACGACCTTTCCACAAGACAGTCTTTACGTATGGGTGGTGCAGGTGAAGCTTCTAGAACTTATGCTCCATTCCCAATGAACAGTGTCTATCACTCAGATGACACAGGAAGCACAAGCAGCATCTCTTCTCCAGCTCCATCAAGCAACACACAGCTTGCGGGATCGTCTAGCCATGGCGCTACATTGCCACCTATTGCACCATGGGCCTCCAAGACAGCTGTCCAAGTTCCAACCACTGACGATGGTGAACCGCCAAACGCCATGGCATTCCCATCTTTAGGTGAGACTATTACACAAACCACGCAGCAACAACAGCAGCCAACACCACAGCCACAACACAATAACCAGAAGAAGCAGAAGCATCAACAGCCTCGCACTGATGAGTTTAACCCAGTCGCTGCTGCTGTGAGTCAAGTTGAGAGTGTCTTGAGTGAGCTCAAGAATGCCCAGCCAATCAACTTCACTCTCAGAGCTGATATTCTCACTGACGATGTCCTTAATGCCCCACAACTTTTCTCATTTAAACGCAAGGAGGGACCAGCCACCTACAATCGTACACTGTCACTGAACATTGTTAAGAAGTTCATACAGCAGACCACAAGACCACCTGTTGGCCCACCACCACAGTTTGCGGTCCCACCACAGGTTCCAGTCTCAACACAGCCAGTGTCGCAGACCCAGACTCCATCCCAAACTCAGGCACAACTTAATGAGTACATTCAGCAACAGCAGCAGCGTACTAACTCTCAGCCACCAGGTATGACGCAGAGCCATGTTTTCCAACAGCAGCAACAACCGCAGCAGAATCAGCAACAGAATTCAGTAGCACAGGCTCTTCTACAACAGCAACAACAGCAGCAGCAACAGCAGCAACAGCAGCAACAGCAACAGCAACAGCTTCTTCGTGAGCAGCTGCTTCAACATCAGTCTGCCCAGAACGAACGTGCCTTTGCTGGTACTCCACCTCCTCCACCAGGTATGTTCCCAACCTCACAGAATGGTGATAGAATTGTTGGTGGTACCGCCTCTGAGTTGCTGAACCACTTGCTTAAGGGAAACAAGATCAGCTCTTGATATGTTTGTTATGTTGTCTTGCTTATAAATTTGTGTTTTGTTATGACTAGTGTACGGTTGTAGACTATGATCGCTTGCGTTATAATATCAATTCATAATCACTTTACATCGTTCCCCAAGAAAAATGCTCATACTATATTGCTAAGTAATTACCGGTCATGTTCCCTTAAAAAGCTTTGTACGTCTTACCCTTGCCAACTTCCGAGATCTTGTTGACGTCCTCTGGATCGAGCTCAAATGTAAAGATGTTGAGAGCCTCCACGAGACGCTCAGCCTTGGAGGAAGTGGTCAATGGGAGAACGCCGTTTTGGTAGACCCATCTAAGCAATATCTGTGTCTGTGATTTACCATACTTCTCAGCCAGCTGTAAAAGCAAGTCATCAATTGGACCTGGAGCAGCTCTCGTAATTGGAGCCAGTGGACAGAAGCCCTCGATGACAATGTCGTTTTCCTTACAGTACTCAATGATACCTGGTGTCTGCTCCTGCAAGTATGCGTGAAACTCGATTTGATTGATCATCACAGGAATGGTAGCGACCTTTTTGATACGCTCGAGCAACTCAACGTTGAAGTTGGAAACACCAATGTTCTTTGTGAGGCCCTGCTCGTAGAGCTTCTCCATTTCTTTCCAAGACTCCTCCAGATTGTCAATGTTGAAAGGATGGTGGATCAAGTACAAATCAACATAGTCCAGATCCATATCCTTCAACGCAGTGGTGAGGGACTCGTAAGGACCAGAAGAGCCTGTCTTGGCCTTAACAGCAGGACTCCACTTATCAACCACGAAGAGCTTCTCACGAGGAACACCAGCGGCCCTGATGCCGAGACCAACCTCTGTGTGTGTAAAGTAGGCCTCGGCAGTGTCAATGTGTGTATATCCAGACTGGATGGCTTGCTTGACCTGATCAACAAGGTCATCCATAACCGGGCCGTCAGTTCCAACAGAACTTTTCTTGATTCTCCAGGCGGTGCCGGAGCCAAAACCTATGGCTGGGATGGTCTGGTTGGTGTACTTGAGCTTAAACTCTGGGACTTGGGGAGTGACCATTGTGCTGAGCGTTCTGACAATCGGGGAGCACTTGAGGCGAGACGATACAGTACGAAGCATAGCCATGGGGGTAGCAAAGAGGGAGGAAGTACATTTATGCCGGTCAATTTGCCTGCGACTCATCGGAGATGGTGAGGCGGCATTCAGGAGCGAGGACGATATCGGCAAAGTGCCCAAATCCGGACAGCGGACCGCGCGCAAGCGGAAATCAATCAGTGATACAGATGGCACAGCTGAAATATTATGAAGACAATGCCCATCTTGATCCGATTTGCTTGATGATTTGGCCAATCTATGGCCCACCAATACTTCACTAAAAATTGGTTAGTAATACGCTATCTATATCACACATCTCCGACCTCCGACGCGATTAGCCAGATGTGGGGGATCAAGCCCCACATTCACCTACAGACAACAAACTGTGGCATAATCGTGGTTAGTTGTTCATTAGTCAGACTATCAAAGCCACCTGGTATCATATATATCCTAATTGTTCATGGTCAGATCATCTAATAAGTTTTATTTCTTGGACTTCTTGGAGCTCCGAGAACGTCTGGTAAGGGCACCACTTGTCGGTGAGAGTGGCCTTGGAGTGTAGTACCGCGTAAACTGTGGGTTCATTTGCAGAGACTTGTATGGTGACTGGTATGGAGTGTGTGGAAGACCTGGTGTCTGTGGAATTTGCTGTTGTTGTGATTGTGGTTGTTGATGATATCCACCTTGCTGATTTGGATTCCCACTGTAGTTTCTGTAGGTGCCAAAGGCAGCGTTGGTGAGCACAAGAGACCCCACAGTGATCAAAAGAAGGAAAAACATGGACTTCCAGCTGATTGGCTTAATGAAACCATTGATGATCTCAGCAAATGTTTCAGCACCGATTTTGGCGCGGCCAACAGTGGCCGGGTCTCTGTTCATACACTTCTCCCACTCAGAACAGGCAGCCTCAAGAGCAACAACTCGTCTTCCTGGTTGACAGTTGTTTCTGGCATATTCCCTAGAGCACAATGCAATTTCTTGCAAAATATCAGTAGCATAGGAGTCGACCTTGTTCTCAACATCAGCCCTGACGGTTGAAATGAAGGTGTATACAAAGTACAACAAGATGGAGACAATCACAACGTTGAATAAGAGCTGGAGGTATAACGACAAAATGTAAGGTAGCTGCGGGTCAATCAAAGAGTTTAAGACAGTCTTCAACTTGCTGATCTCCGGCTCCTTCTTAGCCTTCTTGCTCTTCTTCTCCTTCTTTTCCTTTTGAGTTTCATCATCGACCCACTCATCATCAACTGATTTCTTCTCAGATGCCTTCGTTTTAGAGCTAGAGCGGATATATGGACTCTTCACGCCATGATCAGTCTTTCCGTCGATGAAATCAGTTAAGGGACTCGAGTGCCTTGTGCCCTTGAATTCATTCCAGGTGATGATATCCTTCTTTGGGGAGAAAACCACCTTGCCAGCTTTCAATGGGTTAATCTCACCATCCTCATTGACAGCAGCAGATAACATCGGACGCTTTTGAAGAAGCTGTCGTGAGGTCTCACGGTCGTAGTTGTTGTTGCGGGTCTTTTTCAGAATGCTGCTTGGGCCCCTAACGTGAACTTGTGATGGTGTCTCAGCGGCGATTTCTGCGAGATCGGACGAAGAGCTGCCAGGATCAAGAGCACGGGAACGATTGAGTACTGAGGCCCGTGAGAGCGATGTTTTGGAACCGGTGAGGGATTTATTGTTACCGTTGGGTGTGTTGAAATTTATGAGCTTCTTTGTTGTTGTGGGAATGGCGGGCGAAAAGCTATCGTTAGCAGAGGCGATTTTCTCACGATACACGCTTCTCAAATATGGAGTCTGGGGGTTGTTTTCAACATCTTCATGAGTTATTGGAGTGAGCTGGGCATCGCTGTTAAACGAGGAGTCAATACTGTTGTTGTGAGACGTGGAGCGCGGAGTGTTAACTGCAGACGTCATCTTTGGACTGTTGAGCGACAAAGCAAACGTGCGATTAACGTCGATGGGACCAAGAACGTGGTTTCTTTTGAAAAGCTCCTCGTGGCGTCTCTTCTCTTCGTCACTGATCGATGATGTGGCGAGGACTTCGGATGGCATACAACGAAGAAGGGCGTGTTGGGTTGGAATACGACCGTTATGTTGGGTCGGAAGCGGCGTGAGCGTGTGGCACGTCCACAAGATCTCTGGTATAAGTTTGAAAGACGGGTGTGACCTGGTGAAAGAACCAAATTGATGGGTATCTGGGCCTTTGGTGGGATTCCAGGAAACGGTGGAGTACGTGTCTCTAATATGTGTTGGTGCCCTCGAAAATGTAAACAGAGCTCGATCGGTCTGAATGATACGCCTAGTATGCGTATATCTAGGGATAATAAGCGCGGGGGGGATCTCTAGTGGAGTTATGAATCAAACAGTGAAGCCCCTAGCGCGAAATAAAGACTCATTGCTAGAGCAACTGTATTGTGACTACCTTGTGGTAGATTTACACTATGGTATGAAGAGGTTTCTGATCAAATTACCATATTTTCATGAGAGTGGACGTCATAAAACTCAGGAGGAGAGGGTTCCTGAATCTGTATATCTTGGTCCCTACAATGCTATCAGCGATTCTCTTATGGGCATGAGTACTTTCTTCAAGAATGTCTATCCATGTTTTGAATGGTACATTGGTACCGAGGAGAAACGTGATCACAGTACATGATCTGCTTGCTGTAGATTATGCGACGGGATATATGCATGTTTACGAATCAAGCAGTATCCCTACAATATTCACATGCAACATGATCGTAGCTTCATAGTATCTATAGACATTAATAAGGTACTCTTTCCCTTTCAGCATGACGAGACTCCCTGACCTTATCTCTTTCCCTGTCGTGGAAGTCACGATCTTCTCTCCTCGATCTGCTGCTGTAGTCCATTCTTTCAGGTCTTGGGATGTCTTCTCTTCTCTGAGGTCTCTCAGATCTCTCGCTTCTCGCTTTGTACCTGGTGGATGAATCATGGTTAGCGTACCCGTTTGATCTTGACTGGTATCCACCTCTGCTGTCTTTGGAGTCATAGCCACCTCTGCTCTCCTTTGGATCATACCTCGATCTAAACCCGTCGTGTCTTCCACCTCTGTGACCTGGGAACCTTGAACCATTACCCCTCGATCTCATACCAGATGGCTGATCATCAAATCTCTTGCTAGAAGTAGACACTGCTGGGATATGACGTTTTTGGGAATATCCACGGCCACCAACACCTCCACCGAGTCTTCTCGGGAGCCAGGTCTTTCCTGTACGGCCCCTTTCAATATCTGTCAAGATGTTCCGACTACCAATTTTCATGTTGTTCCCCTCCTTATACGCCGCACGAGCACCGGAATCACGTTCGAATACAATGAAAGCGTACCCTCTAGATTTCCCCTCCTTGTCCCTCACAATACGTACTCGTTCGATGGGGCCAAACTTAGTGAACTCCTTTTGCAGATCAATTTCTGTAGTAGCATAGTCCAAACGACCAACAAATACTGTGCAATATGGGTCACCTTTAACTGAGGGGTCCTCATTTGGGTTCCAATTGGCGAAGTCAGCATCCATCTTTTCCTTGTTTTGTTGTTTCTTCTCACGCTTTAGTCGTTGTTCTTTCATCTGTGCCGTTTCTTCATGCTCGATCTTTGGGTACTCTTCTTTAGTATAATCTTCGAGCTTGGTGAGAAAGGACCCAATACCAGATATATCTGTTGTTTTGCGTTTAGATGGTTCGATATCTATTGGTTCGAGGTACTCAAGTGGTGGCCGGGGCTCAAAGAGCTTGAGCACATCTGCTCTAAACTTGGATGTATCGGTCTGTAGCGACGATGTTAGTAGTGCTCCTGGTGACAGAGCGAGTCATATAGTCATATAAGGAAGACTTACCATCTCTGACTGGTGATTGTAGTCGGGAAAGACAATTATCTGCGGGAGGAACTTTGTTGTTTGGGAGACATCTGTACAAGTCAGCTTACGCTCCGAGGAGACTTCTCTTGTCTTTATTGACCCGCAAAACAATGACAGCGGTACGGGGCACACCGCCACTTACAAAAATTCGACTAGGCAGAACCTGGAGAAAACTAAAGCTACAGATCTTGCCTCTGCTAACCATTAATATGAGTGAACTTGAAGAGTACAAGGAACAGCTTGCTGAAATTGAAGAGACTCTCACGAATGATCCCCAAAATGAGGAGCTTTTGGCTCTCAAAGCCGAGCTCTTAGATCTCATAGCTCTTCTCGGACAGGATGATGATAAGACTAAAGAAAAGCAAGAGACATCCATACCGGAGCAGCCAGCTCTAGAAAAACCGTTGCTACACACAGAGAGTGTAACACCTCCGGCAGAAGCTTCGGTGCCACCATTCACAGCGGGCCAAACAGTATGGGCTCGCACAAAGCTCGAAAAGCAGATCAAAGAAGCCCGCGTTATCAGTGTTTCAGGAAACCGCAAGACCGTTACCATTACGTTCATTGATTCGTCCATCACTGAATCATACGCTATTGAGGAGGTTCACAAGGAAAGACCAAAAGACACCCTTAATAAATATAAGAAACAGCAACAGAAGGCGACAACTAAGCCAAAGGATGACAAGTATGAACAGGCTTTGAACAAGAGCGCTCAGAGTTGGCAGAACTTCAATAAAAAGGGAAAGAAGGTAAAGAAAGACAAGTCCATGTTCAGCACTAGTGATGCCATTGGATCGAAAGTGGGGGTTGTCGGCTCGGGAAAGCCGATGAGTGAGAAGAAGAAGGTCCACCAACATAGATTCTCTCCATACTGAACGATTAACGAACTTATTAGAACACCAAAGCACAACGAAACGTAGAATGAACTATCTATATAACTGTACCTCGTAGATCCGTATGTGTGCTAGCACCTGAGGTTTCTGAGACCTCTATACTACTGGTACACCAATGCTATTAAAGGAGGAAAACGTGATCATTAAAATGTTTGCCGGATCGTGGCCAATTACGAATCTGCCTTCTCCTTCTTCTCCTTCTTCTCTTTCTTTTCTTTCTTATCTTTCTTCGATTTCTTAAAATCCTTTCTCTGTGCTCGCCAATCTTTGAAATCCTGCGTGATAACACCACCATTCAAAACCTCCGAGGCAACATCAACACTAAGCTCGTGGAGCGATAGCGTCTTCTGGGTAGGTTCATAACTGAGTCTCCAAGCTTTAGTTTCATCCTGTGGAACTTCCTTGACAATCCAATCAACAACAGCTCCATACCATTTCAAGGCATCCACACAGTTGAGCTTTTTTGGATTTGTATTCACAGGGTTGGATTTTAGCAGAACCGGAATCTCGTCTGTCTTGTACTCCTCCACAGACCTCAATATCAAGTTATCATCACGGAATCCGTAGATCACCTTAGTGATACCCAGAAGGAAACACTGGGCCCAGGTTTTGAAAAGCTTCTTCTCAAAAGTCACCGACTGGCCCGGCTCACTGATCTGTTTCGATGTCTTCAATTCTACATAGTGCGGCAATGGGTTGGTGTCTGTTGGTTTGTAGTCCCACACGCAGTCAACTTCCCCTCCAATAACGATCTTATGAGAGCCGACACCGGTTCTTACAACAGAACAATACTGCTCCACGTTGTTAACAACCTTCTTATGTCTTTTCTCAATCATATTTCTCGAGGCCTGAGCCAATGGCTTTGGAACTGTGGCGACGCTTTCGAACTTGTAGCCAGAGTACTGAAGTTTCTCTCCGTATGCGTCCGTTTTCTGCTGTTGTGCTGCAGCTTTCTTGGCCTTTGGGTCCTGCTGAATGAATATGTGTCCATCGAAATACACAAGATTCAGATCGATAGGATCTTTCTGGTTGTAAGGAAGCGTGAGAAGCTTGGTCATGATGCCTCTCCATGTGATGATTTCAGCCTTTACTGTTGTCTCGTTCTTTTCTTCGTAATTCTTGATAGAATTGAGCAGTCCGTCAAACTCTCCATCTCTGTCTTCATCGAACTTCTTGAAATGCTTGAAACCAGCACTGAGATCGATGTTTGTGTCGACATCTGAGTCTGGGAGGAAGAAGTATGAGAGAGACGAGTCGTCATTGGCGTACTCGCCATCGAACGTACGTGAGAACGAGCAAAGCTCCTTCGGCTGTCGCAGCGCCGTTGTATCCGCACGTTTATCGAGAGGGAGGAACTTGGCGTTATTCATGGTTGAAAGAAAAGCAATCCAGAGCTAACTGGCATTTTCCAGTTGTTGTTTAAGCTTAAGTTATCTTTCCATTAAGAAACCAAAAGTATTTTCGAGCGTGCGCGAACCACTGCCATCGGCCTCTCCTCAAAAAAATTTTGGTGTGGAGCTGAGACGTACATCTCTCTCTCTCTCTGATCTGTTATTTATTCACTGTCTCTCTTTGTCAAAGCAACGCCCACCATGTCAAACATTCAGACATCTGCCTTCGTGAAGAAGCTCGCTGCCAACGGTATGTCTACATCTACCCGTCATCTCCTCACACATGGCCGCCGTATACTAACATCACCATCAGATCGTCCTACCCGTACTGCTGCTCTCGCATCACTCAAGAAATTTCTCAGTCGTCCAGTGGAATTGCCTCTCCTTGAGAACGAGAAACTATGGAAAGGTCTTTTCTACTCCATGTGGTTCTGTGATCGTCCACGTCCACAGCAACGTCTAGCTGCGGATTTAGGTGAGCTCTACTTGTCCATCCCATCGCAGAACTTTTCAAAGTTCTGTCTTGCATTCTGGATTGTTATGGCCAGGGAATGGATGGCTATTGATCATCACAGACTTGACAAGTTCTTGCTTCTTGTGAGAAGAGTTGTGTTCTTCCAGCTGAAAAGACTCAGAGAAGAGGAATGGAATGAGACGCTATTGCAAGGATTCGTGGAGGCTTTGAAGAAGTGTCCTCTGAGTGGCGACGCCAAGGTTTCTACGGGGATCCCATTCCACTTGATTGATATATATGCGGATGAGCTGGAAAGAATGATGTTTGAGGAGATCCAAGAAGATGAAGAAGATGAAGAGGATGAGGAGAAGAGATCAGAGATTGTGGATAGAACTCCATTGGATGAGCTCATACAGCCGTTTGTCACTCTGAGCAAAGAAGCCCTTTTAAAGACACTGAGAGAGAAGATCAAAACAGATTTATTAGCTGACGAGAGATTGAAGAAGTGGGGTATCGTTGAAGAGGAGAGCAAAAAGACCTTTACTGAAAGTGGAGACGAGGACGATGAGGGTGAGGATGAAGATGACGAGGAGAGTGACTCCGAGGAGGAGTGGAACGGCTTCGCATAAGGCTTGATGTATCTACACGATATACACGAGTTAAGAGTACATGTCATGTCATAAATGGAATTAAAGCCAATTGTCGTAGCAAAATTTGTCACATTAGTAGCGGTATTGTCCCACTCCTGGAGGTGGCGGACCACGGTTCTGCTGCCAGCCCTGTGAAGGACCACCTCGTGGAGGGCCTCGAGGAGGACCGGGCTGTGGATATCCCTGTGGTGGACGGCTCGGTGGTGGTCCATGATTGTAACTTTGTGGGGGACCTTGTGGTTGACCTTGGTGATAACCTGGTGGTGGAGGGGCACCGTTTTTGTAGCCAACTTGTTGGGAAGGCGGAGGAGGTGGACCTTGTTGGTAGCCACCCTGTTGTGGAGGTGGAGGACCACGATATCCGCTTGGAGGGCCATGGTAATATCTCGAAGGTGGACCCTGGTTATATCCTTGTGGAGGACGAAGACCACCTGGTGGTGGACCCTGTGGTGGGCCCTGTTGCAGACCGCGTGTATGTCCTTGAATTGGACCATGGGGTGTTGCTAATGGTGAACCCAATGGGGGACGAGCACCACCAAGGGTTGGACCAACACCCGTGTATCTCTGTTGTGGGGGAGGGGGATCCTGCTGACGGTGAAATGGCGTGCTACCACTGCTGCCCGGTGGAGCCTGTCGCAGAACAGATCTTCTTGTAAGACCAGGCACTAGAGGTGGTCCACGTGGCAAGCTCTGTGGTGGGGCCAGTGGTGGGGTTTGTGAAGGGACATGGAATGAAATTTGTGATGGACCCTGTGGTGCGCCTTCTCGTGAGTCCTGTGGGGTTTCTGGTGGAGGAGGCCTTGTTCCAGACAATGGACGAGCGTCATGTGGAGTGCTGGCCAGAGATGATGTACTAGTTGGGCTCCTTGATGCTGATGAAGGGGCCGGCTGACCAATGGGTTGTTTCCCGGGAGGGAACTGAGGGTGAGGTGGAACGCCATTGAGCTCTGGAGCACCGGGTGGCATTCTGATGGTACCCACAGGTTGTTGGCGGAGCATTTCGACACGAGGTGGTGCATCCTGGTTTCTTGGATGAAAGCCACGAGCTTCAGGAGCACCTGGCGGAAACTTGATACTCTCTGAAGGAACACGATGAGCACCTGGTAGAGCTGACACAGGCTGATCAATGTTAGCAGGGAGCCCAGCAGAAGCAGCAGCTGGTTGGTCCCTTACACCTTCACCGTCCATCTTCAGTTCAATCTTAACCAGATCAGGGGCCTTGACTAACTTGAATGGATCCTTCGACACCTCAGCAAACTTTGTGACGTACTTGGTTGAAGCACCGTTTTCCTTGTTCTTTAAGTTAACTTTCTCCACAATGACTCTGAATAGGATCGCATCGATAGATGTACGAAATTCCACGTAAGCGTTACCACGGGACTTACCGTTGCTCTTCTGCGTGTCAAACTTAATGGTCTGGATGGTGTTAACCAAGTTTCTTGCCTTTGCAGATAGCTTCTTCTGCTGGAATGTAGCTTTTGTCAGACGAGCTTTCTTAGCCAATCTTCTCTTCTTGGCTCGACTTTCCTTCTTAGCAAGCTTCTTCGCCTTCTCTTCTTCAGTCATGTTGTCATTATTTTCATCATCATTATCATCAGCATCATTCATAGCTTCATCGTTATCATTCTCATCATCTGTCTGAGCGCCAGGTCCTGCTTCGAGATTTTCATGTTCATTATCATTCGTCTCTATGGGTTCCGAACTCTCAGCCTGGCCAGCTGTTTCAGACTTGTCCGACTTGCGAAAGACGCCGGTAATGGCGTTAGTGGTGGCTGCTTTGAAGGCACGCTTTTGCTTCTGATCTTCATCGTAGTCCACGATCCATGATTTGATGACATCCTCGGTGACATCAGGGCCCATGTTCAAGATGTAAACGGCAGTTGTAGCCTTGTCACTAACTTTGAGAATCTCTGGACCAGCTGATAGCTGGCGCTTAAAAGCTAATTCTGCACGCAATTCACTGAGCTGTGGATTGAATGGCTTGTGCCCTTGAGTGTGACCGCGCATACCTGGAAACTGAGGATAGACGAAGGTATCAGTGGTGCCTCCTCTCTTACCCCCTCTCATCCCGCCTCTTGAAGGACCACCTCTGGTCATACCGCCTCTACCGCCCCTATTGGGGCCCTCAAATCCTCCTCTAGCACCACCTCTTGCGCCCCCTCGTCTTCCTCTCTCTGAACTGCTCATACCGCCTCTTCCTCCCTTACCGCCCCTCAAGGAACTTAGATCCCTTGGTGGCAATGGGGTTCTTTGGCTGGACATGGAGGGTCTTCTTCCTGGTGGACCACCTTGCGAAGCACTACCTCGTGAAGATGCTGGTGTTGCCCTCTTGAATTGTGGGGAACCATCGGAGTCATCATCACGGTTTCTCTTTCTTGATAGGCCAGCTGGGACTACGCGCGGAGGTGGGGGTGGCGCCTTCATTGATGATGAAACACCCGGGGAGGGAGCAGGTGCAGAGTGTGGGGCTCCAAAGACTCTCTGGTTCTTCAATGGGGCAAAATTGGACCCTGTGACAGTGATAGTCTTACCTCCAATATCTATGGCTTGAGATAATTTGGGACCTTTCTTTTTGGATTTACCGTCGGAATTGCTGTTTGCCTTACCATCGGCTCTGCCACGATTTCGACCTGACATCTTTCTGAGGAGAATTGATGTGTCGATTTAATTTTTGAGTGGTTGTTTCGGGTCTCCTTTGGAAAGATCTCGCTTAAGGTGGTGATGCAGGCATGTGAGGTATTACTCGTGTGGAGAAAGGCTCTGATTCTGAACGGTCTTCGCAGGGCAGTGTGTGATAGAAGATCTAACAGAGATATTAGTCACACAAAAAGCTCAGATCAAGTTTGATTTCACTGAAGAAGACCGTCTATAGAAGAGGAGAAGTGCATCTCGTGGAGAGATAGCACCTCTATACTATACGCGCATTGTCTTGAACCGCGAACAGGGGTATCACCAAAATACAGCGCCGGGTAACTGCAGAGCCCATTTTGCAACACCCGGTCACCATCGTTTATCGACACGTCGAACGTAAAAGTCGACCACGGCGTTGAAGTTGACCGGGCCATCTACCGCTGCTGGCTTCGACACGCACATCCCACAACTACATTACAAAAATGGCCAGCGAAGGTTTGGAGAAGATCACCGAGGTTCCAGTCGAGTTCTTCAAGGACGGAGCCGCCTTCGTCAAGAAGTGCACTAAGCCAGACCAGAAGGGTAAGTGTTGCCAAAGAGATACCCGTACGCATCGACTGCGCTGTCGCTTCTCAATGGCTGACCAGGCAGTATCCCATGCTTGATCAGTAATTGTTGTTGTTGAAACCAGAGATTGCGGTGTCATTCATACATTTTCAAGAAACTAACTAGTTACAGAATACCTTAAGATCATCAGAGCCGTCGGTGTCGGTTTCATCATGATGGGTGTCGTCGGTTACGCCATCAAGCTCGTACGTTTTTTTTTCCTGAGAGGCATCTCTGCATCTCTTTTATATCATCCATCGATTAACACATACTAACATAAGCAGATCCACATTCCAATCCGTTACCTCATTGTCTAAATGCAGCAGGAGGTTATATCCCTACTATCTTTCCACAAAATTTCACGACGGAACGGCGTTGCATTACTTTTCTCGCCTTGAAGGCATACTACTCGATTCTATTAATGTACACTAATCTTGGCTATTCAGAAAGGTGCTGTAACACCCAAAAGACAAGGCTTATGTCTTATCAATTGGGAATCACAATAGTTTACCCTCTTTTTAATGCGCGCACGTATGGGAAGCGGCTGGCTAGCTCATAGTGATGGGGCAGGACAGCGATACGAGAACGAGGATGGGGTTTTTGTTGTTAGTCATAGTGTATATCAAGGGTCTTTCACAAACAGAGATATGAATGACATATATAAAATAAACAAACAACGAAATAAGATCTCAAACCACAGCCCTCCCATCACCGAGAAAGATCTCGATAAGATGCCTGCCTTCCCTTAGAGATCTGCCATATCCACGTATCTTTGAGTGTGGGGCCGGTTCGCGGATTGTAGCGGAGTTGCGGCACTTTCAGAAAAACAGACATGAGCCATAGTTTCTAACAGCCAGCACTGCTCTATCTTTATCTCTTTATTCCTCCATCTGAGCTGCAAGCCCTGGACACTGCTGTTCACCAAAGGACTCTCCAGTAAGCAGTACCACTGCTACACATACACACCACCGGTCATGAGCTTTGCCTCCTTGCTAAACCAGGTCAAGCGCAAGTCTTCTCCAGGATCAGACACATCCTCCCTCTCAGCCTCATCTCAGACATATCATCCTTCTCAACCCACAGAGAAGAAGCCAGTATCCACTCCCATAAATGCCATTCCAAAGGGATACCAACGGCCCACTTCTGTGGACCCCGCTGTTGCCCGTCTCAAGGAATTACGCCGTCAGGAGAAGGAGAAGGCAGCGCTAGCGGCGGCAAAGAACAAACCAGCTTCTCGTCCACGATCAACACCATCCAAGACTTCTGGCCCATCAGCTACGATACGAAGAAAAGAGGAACAACTAAGGGTTAAACGAGAACTTGAAAAATTTGAATCGCAACAGCCAAAGGTACCGCAGAAGAAACTCACATATGCAGAGTTGATGCAACAGGCCAAGGAGAAGTCTAAGGTTCTCAACACCGAGGCAAAGGAGCCATCACCGCTCCCAGATACTCAGAAGAAACCAACAGTCCACCAATCAAAGAGTGCATTCCTCAGGAGACCAACACCAAAGCCAGAACCAAGAGAACGACCTGCTGGTATGGCCATCAAAACGGCGGTCAAGACAAGCTCATATGCCCCAAGACCACCATCGACTCCAAAGCCTTTAGCCAAACCAAGTGCTAAACTCCAGGAGAAGCTAAGGGCTAAGGAGGAAAGCGAAAGAAAGAGACGGGCAAGACTTCAGCATGGTCGTCGCTCCGAATGGGATAATGATGAAGACGATGATGAGATGTCTGATGACTTCATTGTTGATGACGATGAAGAGCAAGATGAAGGGGGCTATGACGATGACGGAGAAGTTCCATACGACAGGGATGAGATCTGGAAGATGTTTAATAAAGGCAAATCGAGACGTGATTACTCTCGTTACGATGACGACCTGTCAGATATGGAGGCTACTGGCTATGATGTCGAAAGAGAAGAGAGACTGGCTGCAAAGAGAGCCAAGCAAGAAGATCTGGAAGAGGAGGAAAGAGAGAGACAACACAGAGAGGAGAAGAGGAGAAGACTCGCTGGAAAGAGATGATCATTTTCCAGTCTGGGTCCCTTTAACTATATATTTGGTTACGACGTCACTACATGGCGTATTTATATAAGAAAAGGTTCATTAATCATATCATTTGCATCGTTTAACATAACATCTAGTCTGATTCGTATTCGAAGTACTCATCATCCTCCACTGCATCGAACTGATCTTCCTTGTATGATTCCGAAGCCTCAGCACTGGAAGAGCGAACGTGTTCATCCTCAAGTTGTTCGTTGAATTGTCTCTCAAGGTCCTCATCAGCATCTAGTTGCTTGACAGGTTCCTCAGGGACAACCTCTGGTGATGGTTCATGAGTAAAGGATGTATATCCAATACCTAAAGGACCTGAAGCGACAAGCTCAGTATCGCCAGGAGGTTCGCCACTTGGAGATTCCGATTGGGATGGGACTGATACAATCACTTCTTCAGGAGGAGCAGACCCACCACCCACTGAATCTGAGTCAGAAACAAGTGTCTCAGATACTTTCGTATTCCCAGTGATTGGAGAGTTCGCGTATGGAGGTGTCTCATCCTCAATAACAACGACACTATTGGTAGCAGGAGTATCTTCTTGTATCCCATCCGCTCCATCTTCCTCGTTTCCAGAATCATCAGCGTACTCATCACCAAGGCCCTCCATGAATGCTTCATAGTCATCCAAGTCACCATTCGCACTAGCTTCGATAGCGCCATCATCGTTGGGGTCATAAACATCGTCATCATTTTCAATCAAGAAGCCACCACCTGCATGATCAGCCGTTTCGGAGGAATGATCATTCAAAGACACGGCCTCCGCTTCGACAGGCTCTTCATCTAAGACAAAGCCAGCACCAGTGAAACCACCATTGGTATCCTCGTCACCAATAAAGCCACCTGCGCCGATGTCTTCAGTCTCAGGAACAAATCCGCCAGCACCCGTGTTTTCCACCTCATCATCACTGGCAGGTCGAACCCAAACAGCATCATCCGCCATGAAACCGGCTCCACCATATGAAGGTGGTTTACCACCTTCGTCATCGTCGTCCTCCGCATCACTGCGTTCTTCGACGGAGAAGTCATCATCGTCATCATCATTATTTGCCACATACTCATTGTACTCTTCCTGTAGCTTCTCGAATTCTTCTTCAGAGTTGGCATCCTCACCCTCATCCAGCTTACCATGTGACTTGTCAAGTCTCTGTTTGATTCTCAGTTTGGTCAGCAATAAGTTCCAGCCCTTCAAGGCTCTGATTTCCAGTGCAGTTCTCTCCTTCTCCTCAGCTTCGGTCTTTAGCTGCTCTTCAACAACTTCCATGGCTTCTTTAAAGTCCGCACCAACGACGACACCACCCATTCTAGGTGTAGCCTGTCTTCTATCAAACTTGAAGCCAACAACAGCAGGAGCATAATCAATACCAAGAGCCTTAGCTGCATCCTCAGCATACGGAGTATTAATGAGTACGGCACCTTCTGGAATCATCGAAGGAACAAACACATCGATGTTACCGTAAGCGTTCTTCTCAATTAATCCATCAGTAGCAGGTGGTGGAACATACAACTCTGTCTGAAACTCGGCATACAGTCTCTCCTCCCTATCTTCGTCATCGTCAGCAAAGGCCACGTTTCTCGACATCTGGGTACTGGTCTTCTGACGAGTCTTCATTGGCTGAGCACCAGCCTTGAGGATCCGGCCTCGTTGGTACCATGCCCTTGGTGAGCGAAGATACTTGACATCGGACCGCTTGTACACCTGAACAGCCTCATTACGACCTTTGACACGAAGCATACCACATGATTCTTTCGGATGAATTATCTCGTTCGATTTGAGCTGAGATTCCAGTACAAAGAAGGGATGGCCCTTGAAGTCTTGGATGTTGTCAGGCATACCCTCCTGTTCGGCCCTTCTGGCGAAGTATTCGTCTTCGTATTGGTCTGCACGGTTCGGTGGGCGGGAATTGAGTGTGTCTATGAGCCCACTGTACCATATCTCTTCAGATTCTTCCTTGGTGATTCGCTTCTTGCGGGTCTTGGAGTAAAATTTTTCAGCATATCTCCTGGTGATGTCACGGACACCACCCATTCTGTCATACCCTATCACGTACAGAAGTTGATTGTATGGATGTGACAGTGGTGGCTCAAGCTTGCTTTTTCCCTTAACATTCTCAATGACGTTCAGCATTATTGGGTCAAGCGTGTACCAGGTTTTGGAAGTGCTATCCCATGCTTCAGCCCAGAAGACAGGATACACCATCTCAATCTCAGCTTGGGTCGCAACGGTCTTCTTAGGCCCGGAAACCTTTCCCTTCCGGAGAGCAATGACTTTATCCCTTACCGAAGTTGCTGAAGATTCTGCATCGTTATTCTTTGGCTTCTCCTGTTGTTCACCTTTGATCTGACGATTTGTAAAGTCAGGAGGTTGTAGAGAGAAGACCAATCTTGCAGGAACATCAGCAACACGTAGAAGGGCAACAAATCCCTGAGCACCAATGTCACGGGTACCTCTTCCTCTTTCGATGCATCTTTGAAACCTGTTGAAGTTTGTTCCTGAACGGTCGAGATCATTCCAATCATACCAATCGTGCTTGAAGATACCCTTGTTGGATGTCACCTTGTAATACTTGTTCCACTTCTCCATGAGATGTCTCAATCCATCAAGGAAACGTCGCGTTTTGATGATTGGTTTGACCGGTTTGGAAGGATGAAGTTCCTCATAGATGCTTACTGTGAGAAGCTTCTTGAGAGGATTGAATAGCTCTGGTCGATTACACCATTGGTTACGGACAAATCCATGCACCATCATACAAGCGAGATAACTGCGATGGAAATCCTTACGGAAGTCACGCTCTTCCTTGGAGATAACATTCATCCTTTTCTTTTTACTCTTGATCAATTCCTCCTTCTTTTCAACTGTGAGTACAACATCACCAGTTAGCATTGACGATGCCTTTGGCTTAACGTTCTCGAGGTCAACATCTTCAAAATCATCATCATCGAACTCGTCCTCGCCACTGTCACCATCATCCACCATTTTCACTTCCGATACTCGTGAAGGTGGCTCAGGAGTTGGCTGTTCGAGATCAATTGTCATATTCTTTGGTTGCGGGGTTGCTTCCGGAGAGGCATCGTCCTCACTTGTGAGATCCACAACCTCAGCTTTCAGTGGGAATTTATTGTTCAACTTTGAGCTTGACGGATATTCCTGGTCATCGTCCAGAATCTCAAAATGTAGAGAAGCATCTTGTGTCTGTGTAACCGTTTCCTTCTTCGCTATTTTAGGAAGCTCTACCTTTTTTCCCTTCTTTCTCCTCTTCAAGGGCCTCTGCTCTTCGGACTTATCACCCTTCATCGCATCCCTCATGAGACCACGATACTCCTTGGGAACGCCACTCATCGCTCAGAAATCCTTATCCTGCCACTCGTATGAGTCAGTCTAAAGAAAGGAGACACCGATGAGGTTTTAAAGCGTCGTGCAGAGTTTGGATGTTTGCCACTGGGAGACATAGTTGCCATAACGTATGCGGATATAGGTGCAATCATCTAGGACGTGTTCGCGAAGTGTTCGCGAACACGTTCGATGATGGTTACGACGTTGACCCCGCACCAACAAAGAATCACCCCACAGAGGCACGGTTTGTGATGATGTTGACTCTTGAAGGTTCAAGATTCTCACCATTACGGGGTATCGACAACCACATTGGCAGTCATAAAAGACTTGCAGAAGCACTCAGCTTCTCGATTGTTGAGAAGACTATACACAAAAGATCATCATGCTGCGGGCAGTACGACCTCTTGCTCAGCACTCCTCTGCCACACGACGTACTCCACAAGCAGTACGAGACGCCGCCAACTACTCTTATAAACTTTTGCTATTCACCCGTGGTTACAAACTACATCACATGACACGGTCTCAGCAGGAATATGCGCTCCAAGAACAAATCGCAATTTGTGACTATAAGGTGCTCAAGACGGAAACAAACAAGATCATGTCGGGTACCTTGAACCCCATTGTCGCCAACATGGTGACATTGGCAGACTTTAGAAGAAACGTCAAAGATGGACATAACCTAAGAACAATACGAAGATTTAAAAATACCAAGAAGGCAAAGCTTCAGAGCTCATTCTGTCTCTTATTGCACACCTTACACTATGCATGTCTTCCAATGGATAAACACACTGGGACCACAAATTACTTCCGCAACAAGATATCTAATGAAATTGGGAACAACTTAAATCTGAGAACACCAAAGAAGATTCAAGAAATGGTGAAGAAATGCAGATCACAAGACCCAGATCTGGAGAAGAAAGTCATACAGTGTCTGGCATTGTACATGTATGGTGATTCAACGCTCTCCATTCCTCTCTCGAACTCATCTGCCTCTTTGTCCAACATCACTGCAGCATTATCTGGTGTTCTAACAGAACTTGGTCCTTCCCGATTCTCCGATCTACTTGGTTGGATCTCATGCGTCATGGCTTCTAATGTCACAGACGCCTGTTGTGCTCTCAGGGGCCAATCGAGTATCCCGTTGTTCATTTCAAAGGACATTCTGGAACGTACACCGAGATCAGACTATGAGGTTGAGCTTCTAATTGAGCTTTACCAGAGACTGGATTGTGATAATTGCTCTATCAAAATCCTGGAAAATCTCATCTGCTCCACCAAATTGCACAAACATGAAAGTCTTGAAGCCCTCGTCAACCTGATAGTTGAGAAGGAGAAAGTACTGAGTTTGGAGAATCTCAACAAGTTGGTATTTCTGATTGGAGAGCGCACACACAAGGTAAAGTCCAAACAATACGCTTTCACACTGATTCGCTGTCAGCGTGTGCTAATTGACTCTGTTGAAGATGGGGTTTCATCGGTTAATGCAACTGGTTATTTTGGTATGGCCCAAAGTTTGAGTGGTGCATCAATGTCAAGGGCTCGTCTTTTCTTGGAGCAAGGCCAAAAAGTGATGGAAACCAAGGAAGATCATCTGCGGATGCAAAGAACGAAGCTCGCCTTGAGTGGGTCCAAGTATGAATTATATGACAACTTTAACTCTACAAGATTTGGTACTGCAACAGATGGCCAACTTTGGTCGGATTTTTTTCAATTATCGCATGACTTTGGAGCATTGACAGAAAGACGGTCTGTCGACTTTGTTCAACAGCAACGCGGTATCAGCACGCTTCAAGCATCACAGGGCCCTGTTGTCCGCACTCTCCCACTTGAATTACTTCTTCAGATGGACTCTGGCTTTGGTAACAGCTCCATATGTGCCCTTATATCCAAGCTCTATCAGAAGACCACCTCTTTGAAGTCGTTGAAAACCGGTGCTGATGCTGCTCGTCACGTCTTTTCCAGCTTGTCCCAACCTACCCGTTCCGTTGTTGGAGAAGTCCTCCTCGGTGAGTCTTACATTGATCCATCACAAGCGTACACTCGCTTTACCAAGTTCGTCAACAGATACTGTGATGGTGTTCCAAATGAGAAATGTCTGATGTCGCTATTGCTTCCAGCTCTAAACCATAGCGGCTTAAAATGGGAGAACAGAAAGGCCCCACAGCTTGCAGTTCATGAGTTTCGCAAGGCTGTAAAGATGAGGCTCGATGATAGGAGTAAGCCATTGCTCGCATCTGAAGAGTTATGGAGAACATACATACTCCTTTGTGGTCGATGTGACTATCAGTATGAATTGACAGAGGTGTTTGAGGCATGGGAGCAATTGAGGTTTGGTCCGGATAAGAAGACCTTGGGAATGTTGCTTGGTGCAGTGCCTGATGGCGTTGGGGAGAGAATTCGTTCACATGGTGTGAAATACTTGTGTCCAGATACACATGATGAGATAGAGACAGACGTATGGGAATGGCCTTCAAAAAAGGAAATTGGACATTGGAGACACACTATTACGAAGAAGATGCTGAATGGCAACTAAGTGGATCTATTTATTATTTATAGTGGGGGACCCAATCAGTGGTGAGGGGCCCCTTTATTTATTTGTACTGGTATGAAGAAAGATCAGTACGCTATTTATTACCTATTTATATAACGTTCCAGCAGAAGCGTCACAAATCATGCATGCGCCAGCTTCTGAGAGCCTGGTTGCTAACGTTAATGCAGATCCTCACCAACCAGTGATCAACATTTTAGTGCGCATATAGAGATTCAAGTGAAGCTACGTGTATCAATCCTACTACGAAGTTCTGAGTTCAGTTTGTCATCATAAATGCAATTCATAACGAAGGGGAAATTAAGAAAATCATTACGCTGTAGTCGTTATCTCGGAATTAGTCTTGCTGTGCGTACTCTGCGCATCACCTTTCACTGTCTCTGTTGAGATCTCTTGATCTGTATTTGCTGTTGCTCTCTTCGTCTCAGAGGACTTGTCCTCCTCGCCTTCAATAGTCATTACCGTTACATTCTCTTCAGTAGGAACAATACTCTTCTCCTCGTCGTCTGATTCTGGACCGTTTCCAAACCATCTGAACCTGCACAGCCAAATGAAATGACTTGTAAAGATACCGATCTCCATGGCTGCACAGACACAGTACAGGATGATACCCATCACATCCATGTTACCGAACACCACACTCAGTGCTGAGAATAGCGCACCACTCAGGTCCACTGCTAAGAATAAAAAGTGGATACCAACGACTCTCCCTTGTCTCTTTGAAAGTTCAATGTATGGTGGCACCAGACCAGCTGCAAGACACACCGATGCTAAGACACCAAAGATCAAAGTCGGCCAGGTTGTGCCCTTATCATGCAAGTTTCTCAGGAAGCTGATGAAGCCACCTTCCATGGCAGCACTGAAAAGTACGAACGACGTCACAATGATGAAGATCTTCTTTCTGTTCATTTGGACAGGAGGGTAATACAGTGTCTGCACCCACGCAATGAGACAGAAGACGTAGAACAGTTGCGGTTGGATCTGTACAACGATGTTTGCACGGGTAGAGATGAAATATATGGAGAAGGGGATTCCACAGAAGGCCCAGAGGAACATCATAATTGGGGGGAACCCTTCGCAGTTCTTTCGACGCCAGTTATACCAGATTTGCGGGATGAGCTGGACACACCAGCAAACAGTGCCGATAGTAGCGAGCACCGTAGCAGCCTTCTCGGAGATCATTATTGTGTCTATGAGAGTTTTCCTGCCTGCAGGAACTAGTTTACTGTGTGTGGGCCCAGAGGAGACATGTGGGAAACCTGTTACTTCTATACCCGTTGGCTCCAAAAAGGGTCCAAAACCTAACGGCAACGTATCTCCCGATAAGGAAACTCAGTGCGTGGGGACTTCCGCACCCGCACACCACCGAACGGCAGAATCGCATCGGAATATGCACCCCATCGGAATTAGGTATCGGATCTTATTGAATTTCCATAGGTCCTGTGGAAGCATGCAGATCAGTTGCTGAAGAGCATGTGACAACAATTCTCCTGGCCCCTTATATATATATATACATATATACATATATACATATGTATATCTATATATCTATACTTATATGTATATAAACGACGCAGAAGATACTCTACAAGCCGGTGTTTGTTATGGATTCAAGTTTTTGGTGAACGAATATGAAGAGTACGTTCGACATAGCTGGGACGAGTCATAGCCCTAGAGATGAGCAAATGAGCATTTTCCGCTACTTTCAATGCATAAGCTCGTATTGACTAACACCATTGCTGGGTCGTCCCATCGTATAGGCATCATCAGCATTTGGCAGTTGTATGCGGATCTACAAGAGTCATCTTTCAATACTCATTAATCGTTATCATTTGCATAAATATGGTAGCCTCTAGATATGCAGAACCCAATCTTTCATCGATCCCTTGGCATCGGGTAATCACACCACATTCAGTTGGACGCTCTTCCAAGCACATGTCCATACTGCTCCTCAACTTCCCTCACCATCTTTTGCAAACCAACAATCACATACTGATGAGTCAACCTTGGGAAGTTTTGTCTATGTAGACCAAACCATTCCAAAGGTGGAGTAGCATCACCCAAGTCTCTCAGTTGTGGTGCATCAATCACTGGTGCCGTAAGCGGTAAATAAATATATCTGTCACTCATCTCTGTCTCCAAGATCTTCTGCTGAATATTCTCATTACCAATCAACGGAACATCATCACTAGCAGGGTTCTTCTGTAGACGAGAAGCCAAAGCGCGGGCATGGATCGTCCACATCTCCCTGATAAAGCTAATGGATCCCAAATTCCAACGGATTTCAACCTTACCATCGAAGACGCTTCTGTAATTGTACTTCACCTCTCTTGAGTTTGGGACGGCAATAGTCTCCATTGAGCACTCCCAAGATGGGAAAAAGAAGATACCTCCACCCTTTGCATTGGCCGAGTGGGCCACAAACTCATCAACGGTGATAACAGTCAATGATTCCTCCGGAAGCTGAGTCCGGTAGTTGGAGAGCGCAACATTGATATTCATCAATCTCAAATTTAAGTTGGAAGTGAGTCGGTTGTTAACAAAGTTTTGAGCAAATGAGACCTTTAAGCCACCGATATCAACAACAAGAACCTGTGTATCAAGCAAATATCCCGGATAAGCATGGAACAAGAATCTTCCAAAGTTCACATCAAGCTCCGTTCTCAATGTGGCAATCATGTCAATGATACCAAGTGCCTTCTCTGGACCTTCACCAATAATAGACTTCTTCAAGTCTTCCTTGTATGATTTCTTCGTGTCCTGGCGAATTCTGGAGACAATGTTGTAGACATCCATGATATTTGCTGCAGCAAAAGTTGTGGCATACAGTGCAAGGGACTCACATTTGACAGATGCAACGAGTTTGTCCTGAAGCTTCTTGTGTGGGTCAACCTGGTTGAAAACAGTTACATAGAACTTGTCAACCTTTCCAAGGAGGAACACATTGAAGTCAAAAGCACATCTCGTTTCAACTGAGTTGAATCCGGAAGACAGCAGAACAAGAGGTACATCATATGCGTCACCAACAAGAGACCAGCGAATGACAGAATGAACGCGGATATCCTTAATGATAAGATGACCACTAAATCTACCCACAGATTTCAAGGTAACGGTGTTGAATCCAATCAATAAATCCTGCTCACGTCCAGATTTTTTTCTGGAGGCAGCCCATACGTTGTCGAGCTGGAGTGACAAAACACCAAGAGACTTACCAAGATCAACCTGTAGATCAACATCTTCAACCAAGAAGTCAACAGTCCATGCAAGTGGTGATGTGGCGGAAGCCTTCTGGTATTTGAAGACCAGGTTATCATTGCTATCAGAATTGTCTTTGCCATTATTGTCGATGTTGTGATGTCTGCTGCTTTCGGTAGAGCCATAAATCACTTGTGGCTTAGGGAACCAGAGATCCCTGAATAAGTCAAGATCCTGCATCTGTTTCAAGTTGATGTATGATTTCACCTTACTCATCTTAGCACCGACAAACAGCTTAGCAGATCCATCTTCAATCTCAGAAAGCAACACATTCACAAGCAAGTTGTCCAAGCCGACTGACCCACTAACTTCTCTGGAATAGGAGTGTTGCAACGAGGCACCAAGACGCTTTATATCGGCGACACCAGACAGCGTTTGACTTCCTTGGATGTCATTTGAGAAAAAACGAATATCGATACCGTCAATTCCAACAACAGCCTGAACCTTTGCAGATGGCTCACAACTTAAACTCAGCTCCTGTTTGTCAATGTGGAGGGCAAAGTTGATGTGGAACTTTGACAGCAAACTCAATGGGTCCGGACTTGGTGCATCTGCCTCAGTGCTGTGCTGAGCTTTCTTAGAGTCCTCCCCGATAGATCCAAAGAAACTTCCCAGCTCCTTGACGCCGTGCCAGTACTCATACAACACAGGAACACAGCTGGAGTATAGTGTGTTAATCGAAGTGAAAGTGAAAACTTCAACATTAATAGTGTGGTCCTTGACAGCCGAGATCTTTGAGTACTCAGTGGCAATCTGAACAGCTGGCGCTTTCAACTGGAAGGATGGTGCAAATACGTCATCTGGAGTATTAAGCTCCTCCCAGCGATATAGCTTGACAACACCACCTGCGAAGTTCATATTACAACGAATGGACGTGACATCTGTTGGAAGCTTGTATGATTCGGTTGGAACCGAGATAATTGGCTTCGTTGGATGAGTTCTCATCTTCTTTCTCAAAGTCTCAATCGTTGTGATCGACTTCAACAACTGCTCCAAAACAAGCACAGAGGTCGACAAGAACTTAACATCAAGCTCTTCACCAGTAACCCGAATATCAACATCTTTGTTCTTGCCAGTCTTCTTAATATAGTATGTAATCTGGACGTTTGGCAAAAATGCTCTGTTTGGACTTTGCGCCTCGTTTCCCAAGCTGTAAAAGTTCTTGTAGCTTGTACCATTCGCAATAGAGAAGAAGGCAGAGACAATAGAGAACTTACCAATGTTTTCTTCGGCGATGAAGAACATCTTTTCACAGCCAACGGTGACGCCAGGCATTCTCTCTGGCGACGAGTCGAAGATGAATCCGACGCAGAAGTCATATGATAGCATGTGAATAGAAGCAAATTTCAATGGAACCTTGTCTGAGGAAGTTTCAGTTGACGAATTTGAAGGCAGCTCAATGCTGATGTCAGAGAAGTATTCAACAACATAGCGTAGATCAGCTGCGAGCTGTAGGAATTTGACCAACGTAACTGGGTGAAGAATTACTCTAAGGAACTTGGACTCAATTTGAAGGGACTGATCGTTTGATGCTTCATTAGTGTCAACCTTCACAGCAACGTTGAAGTCAAACACAACGGAGGCCCGATCTGGGATATCCTTGCCATGGACAAGGATCTTGGTGTTCTGGATAGTAGCACTACCGTATGGTTTTCTAGTACTCCCAACAAGATCGAATCCACTGAGTGAAAACTTCTCCAATTGGATCGTAAAGATATCGCTACCCATCTGTGCCGAGACAGCAAAGAGGACACCAGAGAACGTGAGCTTATTCAAGACAAACTTCATCGGTGCGCTCGAATGAGATAAGGTAGTTGTAGTTGCAGTTGAGTAACCAGAAGACGACTTCATGATGTCTTTCAACTTAGTGAACTCATCTTGCAATGTGCGAACAGACTTCTCAACAGTCTCAATAGCAGCGTGTGTGACCTTCAGCGAGGATAGGACATCTGAGGTGATACAGCGAGACTTTCCATACTGTAGATCAAGATCAAAGATACGGGACTCTGTATCAAATCTGGTAAATATACCAAGGCCGTCATGAACCAAGTGAAGAAGTGGCTCAGCCACACCAAGAGAGACATCCTGAAACATGTGAGATGTAGATACCTTGCAAAATGCCATGGTCGTTGAGGTAACGAGCTCAATAACGGTATTCTCAATCTTACCAGAAAGAATAACTGGATCACAGACACGAATCTTCCAGACAACAACACTGCTATTCATTGTAAAGTCCAGTTTTGGAAGTTTTTCACACGACCCAGTTCCATGCTGTTCCTCCTTCCCATCTTTTGAGTCATTTACCTTATTTGTATCCAAAAGAGGTAGCAGCTTGGAGATATCCTCCGAGATGTCGGCCAGAAATCTGGCATACACCTCTGTTTGATGATCCATGCCAAGATAAAGCTTTGCAGATGATACCTTCATTGTTTTAAGCCCAGTCTTAATATCACCAGCGGACAAAAAGGAAGCGCAGAGTTTATCTACTGCGTATGTCAGCACCGAATGTTCTGAGGAAGACACGTCAAGCTCAAGGTACTTTGCACTGTATGTGAAGGACACATCTGGGGTTGGAGAGCTTAAGACAGCCAAGGCAGTACACATCACATCAGAGCTGGAAATACAAGCTGATGATTTACCCAGGGATAACTTCAAGTTTACTTCCTCAACGAGGGCACTGAACTGGATAGGCAGCTGTGGAGTGGCAGGAGAAGCGGAGGGTGGAGCAGGGGCAATGCCAGCTGAATCAGACGGTCCAAGTTTGATATTAGCAAAAGGCTTGAGGGCTACCAATACTGGACTGACGAGACCTTTCACAGAGGACACCTTCAAGCAGACATTATTACCGAGATGTAGTTCATCCGTACGTCCTTTGCGTTGGTTACTGGATAGCTCAATAAAGTTTGCATGCACATAGTTCTTGCCCTCAGGAGAAATCACACTCACAGAGGTGTCAGATACACCGAGCTCAAAGAGCGAGAATGGTCGTGAGCCAGACGACTTCTGCGAAGAGAACACATAGCGAAAGACAAAACTTTCAACAATATCAGTAAACTCCCAGCTTCTCCATTGGGTGAACACGTCAAGCACTGTCTGCATGGCGTTTTCTGGAGCTGTGAATCTACCTTTAGAAAACTCTCTGTTCTCGTTAGCTATCCAGTCAGCTGGCGAGTTCTGGAGAATGTGGCGAAGACGAGCAATCACCTTCCAACTATCGTTAGCTCTGATGTGTTGACGAGAGAGTCTCATGATGTATGCTGGACGGGTAATCACATGGGGATCGTGTTCAATGGTGAAGGAAGTACTCGCACGAGCAACCTGATAGAGCAGCTCGACTCTGGAGCGTTGCAGCCTAGTAGTTACTGCCTTCAAAGCGATATTGAATTCTGTGAAGATGTGAACAAGCCTTTCGGTATAGCTAGAGAGCCAATCCGCATACTCGGACAGTAAGATAACCGCGATTGACTGAACCGAGATAGAACTCACAGAGTCCTCCCGATTGTCAGACCAAACCTCCATATCGTCAAGAATCAAACTAAGTGGTGTACTTCCAGATGTGGCCTGCTTCACAAATAGCTTCAAGGAGAGAACGTGGAGGGCAAGAGTGTTCTCATCAACCAGTTTGCCGTCAGTCTTGAACGTTGCAGCCATAGATGGACTCTCAACTGTACAGCGAATGTGATCTGCTTTCTGCAAATCCAGTGGCTCAGATGCGCTCCAGCTAGTCTCAGAGAAGACAATCGATACCGACGGACTGACAAATCTCAAGTTCTTGCAAGACGGCACCATGTTGAACATGAGATAAAGCTTTTTCAGGACAGCAATCTGAAGGTCATCCAATGTCGACTTCAAGGTTCCCTTCTGGAAGCGATCTGCATACCCTAGGAGAACGAGAAGCGAATCAGAGCAGACAGTGGCATGGGCCTCACCAAAGTTGATGACGAAGTTGTCAGTTTCGTAATCTGAATCGGCCTCATTAATGGGACAAAAATCAGAGTCATCGTAATCGAGAACTGGCTTGATATGGATACCAGCAATGGTTTCCTTGAGGAGCCTCTTAGATGAACTCCGCTCGGAGGAGTGTGAATCAAAGTCTTGGAAGAAGTCAGACTTAGGTGATGTGTCATTAGTTGAGTCCTTATCATCCCAGTCTTCCAGATTCATGTCATCAAAAATGTCATCAATGGTCTGGTCCTTCAGTGGTGGAGGAAGGTCAGGCAAAGACATACTTGGAGCGATGGAACCATAATGTTCGTTATACTCATCTTTGAGTTCATCGTCCACAAAGAATGCTAAACGGTGGAATGGACCGTCATGGTTGAGGATGTGCTCGTTTTGCATGGCTCGGACAGTTGGGTAGTCCTTGGATTGGCAGAAATTGGTAGTCTTCACGGAGGTAGAAAGCTCAAACAACAGCGATCCATCTTCGACAGATTGAGCCTGTGCACGGATTTCATCAACATTGAAAGTGATCTTCTTGATATAACGCGAGTTGGTGAAATCAATGAAACCAACGAACAGACCAACAATGTCGATTTTGATGATGTGTGGTATACCTTCGTCTCTAACTGTAAATGACAGTCTTGGAAGAGTGACAGAAACATTGGTGGTGTCAAACAATTGTGGCTCATCAAGCAACAAGTGATTCTCAAGGTTCTTGTACCCAAATCCCAGCTTGACAAAGGATTTGATAAAGCCCGCAAGAGCAGCTGAAGATCCGTCAAAGATAATATCACCCGGGGTGATGTCCCATTTGCAGAACGAGGTTGGCTCATCTGGGGGAAGGCCAAACATTCTATGGCCATGAACCTTAAGACCATCGAGAACGACATCATGACGGTCAGGTGGAGTGAATGAGTTGATGTCGAGAACTTGCTCATTGGCAGCCTCAGTGATAAAGTACCCCTTCGCCGGATCAACGTTCACTTGCATGTCCATGTAATAGTTGGTAAAACGGATGTCAATGTCAAGAGATCCAAAGTGGAGAGATGTGTTGGACTCACAATCATAAACGTTGGAAGGCAGGATTACACAACTGTCCTCGACACAGAATGTGAAGTGCACATCTGTCTCGTTCTCTGTTCTCTTCAGTTTTTTCGATTCAGGCTCTGAAATTGTTATTTGATCAGTATCGGATTTTACGTTATGTGATGCGAGCTGACGAGTGTACTCTTCAAGCGTCTTGAAGCTGGTAAAGTCTCCGAAGTAGTTCTCCTTGATGCTCATGATGTACTTAACAACAAATCCATAACACTCGAGAGCAACGTACTTGCCACGACAAGCAATGATGACTGTATCAACCAAGTCAAGGCCAATTTCGCTATAGTATGTGTATGAGCCATCGACGGTGAATTGCTTTGAGCGACCTATCTCTTTATCCCTAAGGAAGTTGTTAAGTGTGTGCCATGGTGGGGTATCAATCACCAGGGAGTAACCTGGCGTGGAGATAGTGTAGTCCACCGTGGTGGACGTTCTGACAATGTCATCCATTGGCACATGCAATTTTATGATGATCTCTTGCCCTTCAAGGGAAAGATAGATGTTATCATTAAAATCCAATGGGTTGTTGACGATGTTGGCATCGTTAATGTTGAAATAAAGCTTGTAGCCTGCTGAACACTTCCAAAAGATGTCGTATGTGAATGGTCTAAAGCGATCGTAAGAAGTCGCAGGGCCACCTCCAAAATCCGTGAGGAGGTCCGATATCAGAGTCACATGTTCACGCAGGAGGAAGACTTGAATGCCGTGAGACTCATTCAAGATACCCCAGGCAACTGGGCCATCCCATTTGAGAGGATAACCGAGGTCTGCTGATATAGTGTGCTCTTCACATCGGAACAGAATGTCATGGTTAACACTGGTTCTGAGTTCCAAGTTTTTCAAAGAAACGTCAAGACCATTAGAATAGCCCGAGTTGGAAGCCACCTGTGCAAGCATAACAGAAGCTGTAGAGTCCTTAGCAGCCTTCAACTCCAGCCAGCCAAATGGACGAAGTGTTTCCGGAGCGTCTTTGTGCTTTTCCAAGAACTCCTCGTTCTTGCTCACTTCTCTCATTGGAATACGAACAATCAAATCATCAACAACGTTCAAGTTGAAGTCCATCTTGGTGTAGACTCTTAACGCACCAGGTTCGAGTTTCCTCTGAACCTCAGCATCTCGACAAATAGCAGGAAAAAACAACTGATGCAGCGAGTTCCTCTGACGTTCAGCCCATGGACCATAGTGGATCGTAGCGGCAGATACACTGATATCTATACCGAACTTTGGAGCAGAACCTCCATTACCAACATCAACACCATCCAGTGGGTTTGTTGGAGGGGCAGAATTTGGAACCAGGCCGGGACAGTCGTAGTAATAGTTCATTGATAGTGACTCGGAGTCTAACAAAGTCGAGTACTTACCATACTCATGCTCCGTCTCTTGAATCTCAGATATGGAGCCTGTATCATTGTCAAGATACTGTGACAAACCTTTCCATTGGGCCTGTGCCACGTTGAGCTTGGATGAACGGTGGGTGAGTTTCCAAAGCTTGAGTAGAGGTATAATTGGCAGCCAGCGACGTTTCGCAAACCTCGTCTTAGTGGCACTTTGTTGTGGGATCTTCTTCTGTTGCTCTTTCTTTTCCGCTTCTTGGAACATGATGTTGGGTTTCACTGAAAGAATGAGTTTCTCAAAATTAATGTTGAAGGTCTGCCTACCCATGTCAAGATTGTTTGAGGACTTTTGAGCATCAACGTACCCTTCTGACGAGTTCCATGAAGCCACAAGCACTGAATGGGTCGTCTTGTTGCCTGCAACAAGTGCACCTTTCGACACCTTGACATGGAGTGGGAGACCTTGGAGCAATGGTAATACCGGGTCAGTCTTCTCTCTTTCATCAGTGGATGTGTTTCTTGAAGTACTGTCAGAGTTGAATTTGAAGATATCCGATAGCTTCTCAGAGTTTTGCTCTGGAGGGTCTTTGTTGAGTTGTGACATAAGATTATCGTAGGATACCGTACGATTGTACATGAATATTTCCAGCCCACTGAGCTCCAAAAGCCAACGGCACGGTAGCCTCGAGTTAGCCTGTAGATCGGCTTCTGGGTCTTTTTCCATAAGCTCTTTTTCCGTTTTTCGTACTGTGAAGAGCCAGTATCTCCATGTCAGCGTTCCTTGCACAATGGATACCGTCTGATCTTTGTCGACGTACGTAAAGTTTTTGAAGAAGAGTCTTCCTCCCACCGGTGAGATCTTAATACTTTGTATATCCAGCTTGATACGCCGCGTTCTCCAGAAGAATGTGTGTAGGAGTTGTGTGATTACGAAGCCAAAAACCCTGTTAAGGTAGAAGATGAAGCCAATGGTGAGGAAGAAAGTGAGCAACCAGTCGGAAAAGAAGACCCAACTGAAGTCCTTGGACCTCGAAATGGAGACAGACTCAAAGCCCGTACTTGAAACCATGGTCCTAGTGGTTTCTGTGTGTGAGTTTGGTGAGTTCGGTAATTCGGTGGGCCGAAATTTGTAACGTGATGAGTTAATGATGTTATTGTTTCTCCTTATTCAAGAACGAGCGCGTATTACAGATTCGCGGCGGGAACCATATTCGCAACCAGTATATATTTCTACAATGGTGGGCATTAGAAGGATTGAAAAATACTTGTACTTTATTCTGATGTTGTTCTTTTGTGATGAGAGGGAGACATGTACTATACATGAGTCTTCTATGAGGCATCAACTTCTTGTCATTGCGCTTGAGATGGTACAGCTGCTGATAGACTTAACAACATCATTAGCGCGTAATCAGCCTCTCATTGATATATCCAAGAACAAAAATGTCAGCTACGGGCGGTAATGATTACACTCTATGATTAGTAACATTTATTCAGCAGTATTCTTTGACCTGATGCTTAGCACTTCACGAACAAGGGCTTCAATATACTCGTCCTTCTCATGCTTATCCAACTCTACCAATGATTGATACAGCTTCTCCAAGTACTCCCAGTTTTCACCGCTTGGACCTCTTGAACCCTCAATGATCTTAGCAGTATCTTTCACATCTTCTGGTCCAATGAAACTTGCATTCTCAGATGTTCCGATGTACACTTTACTTGTCAATATGTGCTTGCCGGAGGCATCGACGGGTAGGGCATCGACTGCCCTTTTGAGTTCCTCATCCTTAAATTCACCATCCTGATGTATTTCGAATGGAATCTCATGTAGTGTATATCCATCCTGCTCTCTTACATCCAAATATTCCTTAACTTCCCTGGAATGTTCGGCTGGGATGTAATAGGCACAAGCCCACAGCTTCAAGTCATCTCTGGCAAAATCATTCTTCAAACCCGAAGTATACTTTTTCACATCCAGTAAGAACGATGACTTAGCGATGATGTCATCATAGGATACTAGTGTAACGACACGACCTTTTTTCTCGGGGGTTCCACGGTGATCACTCGAGGATTGCCAGAATCGGCGGGCGTAACCACGTATGAGTCCCGGAACACGGAAGGCGGCGTGTGGTGGTGGCTTGAAGATGAGGGAGCCGTAACCCAGTACCCAGAGCGGTTCTTGTGGGACGGTCATGGTAGTGGTTAGAGTGGTTGTCTATATGCAGTGATGATGGGATAGAAAGAAAGACAAGAATGAAATAAAGGAGTATGATAAAAATATGTGTGTGTGGCGATAAGATCCGTCCCGTGACGTTTTACCTGTTTTCTTTTCAAAGGGAAGCGCGGGTCAGCTACCTGATGTGGACACTGAAGCGTGTGAGGAGGGCCAGTGGCGGTGGGCCCTATGGTCCGTGCCTGAAGATCAGATCGGTGCCCATTCTTGGCTTAGAACTCAGCTTCAAAAATGTCATAAAGTTCGATGTGGATTTGATCTCCAAGAGCTATGGGTGAGGGGACGAGAGTCTCCAACGGTACAGAAGCTTCGCCGTTGGGCGTTGCGTGCGCACCCCGCAAAAAAGCGCGTAATCGTCCGAATCCGGAATCGTGAAAATGTGTTTAGCTCTCTCGAACACGAGAACCTGAGACAGAGCACACGGGAGAAGCACTCGACGCGTTATATAAGGGCATCTACCAACTGAATTGACTTCATTGCCCCACAGAAGCTCTCAATCGCACTTAGAACAAGCCATTGCTCGCTTTTTTTTCACACAAAAGGGACCGCGACAGACCCATCGCTCCACGCCACCTTCCGAGCGCCCATTTTTCTCGTTTCTCCCCAGGCAGCCATTAGTCTCTCGGCACTCCGAGTCTCATTAAACGCTGGGCCAACTTGGCATCAGAAGACCCCCATTGACCCACAAGACACGCTCATAAACATCCACTGCACATTGCAGTACTGTTTCCACCAGCTGTCTGTACGCGAAATCTTTCCTTCCAAGCCGCCCTGTATAGTGCCTTATCTCTCTTAAACTTCGGGCACACACTACATACTATCAAACATTCTCACACGCTCACTACTCAAGAACCAACAATGTCGCTTAAGAGGTGGCTAAGCAATAAAGACAATTCCAAGGATAAAGAAGTCACAAAAGAAAAGGAGAGAGACGCGACTCTCACTGTTCCACAACCTTCAGGCTCAATCTCGAGGAATGGTTCCCTATCCAACCGTTCATCAGTCAGCTCAAAGGCCAGCACTCCGGAAACACTCAATCACCAAACAGCTGCACTCGATGCCACTCTTGCCCATGCAATGCCTGAAATTGATGAAGGTGTCGATGAATCAAGCACATTGAATGGCTCGGATCCCTCAACGCCAGCAGCAAATGAGGACTTCCCATATGGTGATGGATCAAACAAGATCTTTGGTATGGAAAACTTTGGAAACACATGTTATTGTAACTCCATTGTCCAATGTCTCTACTATACCAATGACTTCCGTCGCGAGGTCCTCAAACATCCACATGCTGAAGAAGAGGGTGTACAACGTCATCGTCGTCGTGTCATGCCTGGACTAAAGCCTCATCCAGCTACAAAAATTGAAGTACAGGAGGCCAACGACAAGAAAGAGGAGCCCAAGCCCTCTAGAGTAACACTCGGTCGCCGTACTTCTAACTTCTTTGGAAGAAACAAGAGGGACTCAAGAGATGAGTGTACCGATACAGAGACCCCACCAGCATCAGCTCCAAATAATGGTCAAGTCCAAGCACACGCCACTATACCAGCGACTAATTCTACCACTGCTACTATAGCCGCACCATCCAACAATGCATCGACACAACCTGCCCCAAACACAACCACAATCACCATCCCAAATATCCGTTCCAGACCTACACAAGTTGTCGTGGGCAAGATCGATGACCCTTCAGCAACGGTAGAGGCCCGCAAAAAGGCTGCACTCACCACAGGTCCCATTATCAATCTGGATCACTCCCTTCAAACTGGATCTACAACACACGCTACTTTATTTACTGCCCTTAAGGACCTTTTCGAATCAGAAGTGGAGCACGAATCTCTCCACGGTGTCGTTTCCCCAACTTTCCTCGTTGAGACCCTTAAGAAGGAGAACGAACTCTTCCGCTCCGCAATGCATCAGGATGCTCACGAGTTCCTCAATTTCCTTTTGAATGAAGTCATTGACTCACTTGAGAAGGAACCTACCGGAAACACAACCTCAAATCCAATCCGTCAACTCTTTGAAGGTCACCTAACGAACCAAACCAAGTGCCTGACATGCGAGAACGTCACCAGTAGAGATGAAACTTTCCTAGATCTCTCACTTGATCTGCTCGAAAGTCAAAGTTTGAGCAGCTGTCTTACTCAATTCAGTGCAAGCGAGATGCTAGCCGGAACGAACAAGTTCTACTGTGATAACTGCCATTCTCTCCAAGAAGCGGAGAAGAAGATGGGATTGAGGAAGCTCCCTCGTGTGCTAGCGTTGCATCTCAAGAGATTCAAATACAGTGAAGAGCATCGTCGCAACGTCAAGCTCTTCCACATGATGAAGTACCCACTTTACTTGAAGCTTGAGAGTGATCTACCACCAGAAGATCCGAAGGATGCCATCAAGTTTTATGAATTATATGCCGTTGTGGTGCATATTGGTGGTGGTCCTCATCATGGTCATTATGTCGCTTTAGTCAAGACTCAAGATATGGGATGGCTGTTATTTGACGATGAAACGGTTGAAAAGATTGATGAAGCTTTTGTCTTGAGATTCATTGGTGATTCGCCGGACTTGGCTACTGCTTATGTCTTGTTTTATCGTGAGATTGCTGAGGAGAAGTATGAGGAAGAGTCTCGGAAAAAACTCCATGAAGATGAAGAAAAGAAACAAGCTGCTGTCGCTGCTGCCGCTGCTGCTACTACTACGCCATCAAAACCGATTATGAATGGATTCAACACTGGATTCAATATGAACATGAACTCAGCGGAGAGTAATGCCAGCTTGACTGACTCTGCAGCTGATTCGGTTTCTCCGTTGGACAAAGTGGTCAAAATACCCTCAAACAACGTCAGTATTGATTCCTCAAACCCATCCACCGTCTCCTCGGAAAAGACAAGACCGCAGACTGCAGACTCTCAACATACGAGTGGTGCTTTCTCTAGAATCAAGAAAAAGTCTAGTGTTTCGTCAAACAACGGCGCTGGCGCCACCCCACCTTCCGGAGCTGGTGGAAACGCCGATAAACACATGTCAGATAAGCCAAGCTTCTGGAGAAGATCAGATAATAAGAGTGATCATAGCAAGAGCGATCAAGATAAGGAGAAGGAGAAGGAAAAGAAGAAGAACAGAATGAGTATGGTCGGTTTTGGGTTCAAAAGAACAGTCAGCTGAAAGGTGATTATGACACCATAACCCAACGCTGTTGATCATGTACATCGATATCCACTATATAACATATAATTAATGCGTTCGAGATATGTTAAGGCTTGTTTCTAGTTTTATGTCAGTATTCGGAGGCAAAAATAACAGAGTAATTATTTAAGCGACTGGCACTGCTTGGTCAAATCGGGCGATTCCCATGTCAGAAATCCTCTCGGTGGCCAAGTTGGTTTAAGGCGCCAGACTGTAATGTTAACAAGTCATCTGGATATCGGGCGTTCGAATCGCCCCCGAGAGATTTATTTTTTTTATTTCGGTGTGGGCCAAATAATTGGTAAGGGCAGCACATCACGGAAATCAGTCTTCCTATGCTCCGGAGTTCATTCTTGTTGCTTTCAGCTTGATATCTCAACTCACACTGGTCTGTTGTTACCAAATAGACATTGTCACAATGGTCAAGTGTTTCATTGCTCCATCCATCCTCGCCTCTGATTTCTCCAACCTCGGTTGTGAATGTCACCGTGTGTTGGACGCTGGTGCTGACTGGCTTCACATTGACGTTATGGATGGCCATTTCGTTCCAAATATCACACTTGGTGTTCCAATTGTGGACTCCTTGAGAAAAGCCGTTCCAAGAATTGAAGGCCAGCCAAAGAAGAACTTCTTTGATTGTCACATGATGGTGGCTGAGCCGGAGAAGTGGGTTGCTGAGTTTGCTAAGGTTGGTGCTGATCAGTTCACTTTCCACTACGAGGCCACTAAAGACCCACTTGCCCTTGTCAAGTTGATTAAGAGCCATGGAATCAGAGCCGCTTGTGCTATCAAACCAGGTACACCAGTTGATGTTCTCTACGAGCTCGCTCCATATCTCGATATGGCTCTCGTGATGACCGTTGAGCCAGGTTTCGGTGGTCAGAAGTTCATGGTGGAGATGATGCCAAAGGTTAAATCCCTTAGAGCTAAGTTCCCACAGTTGGATATTCAGGTCGATGGTGGTCTTGGTGCTGCTACTATCCCACATGCCGCTAAGGCAGGTGCCAACGTTATTGTCGCTGGTACTTCCGTCTTCACCGCTCAAGATCCAGCTGAGGTTATTAAAGTCTTGAGAGACGCCGTTGAAGATAACTTGAAGGCTAAGGGTCTTGATAGCTGATATACGGGTTCTCCTAGATTGTCATCATAATTTATAATACAAACAACCTTATCCATGTCGATGATAAGCACGTACTACAACTCATGGTCAACGATTGCGTATACCGAGGAACTTTTGCATTCAAACCACATACAAACCGAACGGGCAAACTAACCAAAGAAAGTATAAACTGAAAAAACACGAAATGCGAAAATGCAGAATGGAACTAATGTACAAAGTAGATGGGTCATGATAACATGTGAAGGAATCTAAGAGGTGGGACTATCTTTGACTTAGAAGAAGGAAGGACCACCAAGCGTTGTCCCCTCACCGTTAGACTCGATAGCGATACCTGCAGAAGCAGTGTCCTCGATAACAGACCAAAGAGCAGTCTTAACGGACTCGATCTGACTCTGTTGCTTGGTCTCCTTCTCCTCCTCATCGACCATCATACTGTCCTCCGCCTGGGCCTGAGCATCAATCAGGAGGAGATCAGCATTTCTCTTAGCAATGTACTTCTTGTTTCTCTCAATCTTTTTGAATCTCTTTTTGGACAATGTTTGCGTTGTGAGAGTACCAGTTGGTGTGGAGCCGGTGTAGAGAGCGACAGCTGTACTCTTTGGCATACCAGATGTGGAGGAAGCAGCGCCTCTTGGTGGAGCTGTGAGACCGTTTCTGGCTCTGGCGGCGCGCTTCTTGGCAAGAGCGGCTCTCTTGCGTGCCTGGATCATAGTGTCCTTTGGCTTGTTGATGGAGTTCTTGGATGGCATGGTGATATAAGGGTTGGTTTGCAGGGGTTTTGCAATGAACTGCGATAGTTGATGTGGAGAGCTCATCTCAAAAAATTTTTGGTATGGCACATAAAAAAAAAATTAAGATAAAAAAAAAAAAAAAGACGATGTAACAGACCGCGATAGTAGCTTACTCCTTTAATATCTTGGAGGAGGCAAGTGGATGTTACATACTTTGTTTAGGCTTGAAGTTATGGCGTCATTAATTCGTAGGTTATAAAAGGTATTAGAACGAGCGCATCAGCTGCAATCATGAAGAGACCGACAAGGCGGCAGCTGATGGCCCCCTGGGCAAAAGAAAACATCGAACACCAAGAGCGGGGATAAAAACAAGTCAGTCGCATAATAGCACAGTATCGAATATCAAGTAGCTAAAGAACAAAAATCAAAATAAAACTCCAAAGTAGTTGCCGTCAGAAATCAAAAGAACAAAAAACTCAAATAAGTAGGAGCAGAGGAAAGACAAAAAGCAGGTTTGTGATTGAGGTGAAAGATCCAACAGCACCACCAGAGTAGGTCAAAATTGACGGAGCAGTAATGCTGGAAGAGGACAAAGCTGGGGAAGATTGAACCTCAAGCTGTGGATTTATGACAGGTGTGGATGTAGTGCCCACCTCTGTGCTGGGGGAGAAGGGCGATGTGACGAGGAAGGTAGAAGAGAGTGAGACTGTGGATGGTGTCACAATCGGTGTTGTGGAGTTTGTGAAGCTTTCAGTGGATAGTGGACAGTAAGTGGTAAAGCTTGTGACTGTTCCATGGACGGTGGAAGTAGCAACAGTAACCCCAGTGGTGATTGGAGCCTCAATGCAGATTCCCATTGAGCACGATGTTGCAGTAACAACGGTAGTAGATAGGACAGAAGTCACATCGGTCGAGGTAGCGACAGAGCTGGTTTCTTCAACGTCAGAGTTAGTGACCGCATAACCAAGGGCAGTGTCGATAGTATATGAGAGCTCATAAATCAGCACCTCTCTCTTTCTGTTTGGTCTCGTGATTGCAAGAGTACCATCAGATGAAAAAAGTGTTGTAGAGTCGAATCTGATGGCAGTGTAGACCAGAGTCAAAGATTCACTTCTACCATTGATATCAGTGGTGTCCAAGCTGAAACCTGCACCGTTGATACCGGACTCAGAAGTGAGATCTCTGCCGTTCAGCTTGACATTTGTGATGGTGTAACCCTCACCGGTTCCCTCGTACGAGAAGGCATTAAATGGCCCAATAGATGCTGGGATGTTGACTGTCCATTGGAGTTGACCGTTGATACAGGATCCTGAGATTGTTGGAGCTTCAACAGTGGAGGTGGAAGTGGAGGTGGAACTTGCCAAGCTGGAGCTGGAGCTGGAGCTGGAGCTGGAGCTTGTGTTTGTATATGGGTATGTGTTGTATCCAGTGATAGTCAAAGAGGACTCAGAGGAAGAGGGTGTGACAGTTTGATCTGCCGAAGAGGAGTCATGGGTAGAACTATCAGTGGTAGCTTCAGATGTCAAAGATGAATCCGAAGTTGGCTCTGGAAGTTGAGAGCTGAATGTCTCGGAGTAGTAAGCCGCAGTCTTAGCACCACTAACTGATCCAGAATAGGTTTCGATTTCTGGGTCCACGTTGGCGCCTGGGAATTTTGACTGGCCAATAGATATCTGGTCGTTTTCAAAGTCGACAACAAAGTAAAAGTATGTCAACATACCACCAGCAATGACAAACTCATCAGAGTCAGAAGGTATGATAGCCAAGCTGCAAGAGCCATCATCACTTTCAGTGAGGAGTTCGGTAGAGGGAATACGGATGACAGCACCCTGGAAGTTGAACAGTAGTGTAAACTCAGTATCGCAATCCACCTCATAAAGACCTGATGTGCCAGTAGTGAGCTCGGTGTCTTTATCAAGAGAAGTAACGATGTTCTCAACAAGCTGCTTCGGCATCGATGGGAAGATGCCACGAGTCTTGACAACAGCGAGGTGCTTGATGGCAGATATAGTCTTGGGCGAAGACTCTGTATCTGCTTGAACACCAACAGCAGTCAATGTGAAACCTATGAGATCATCGTTAGAAGCAAGTGGGAGAATTGTCAGTGAGTTGTAGTAAGCCTGGGCAACACCACCAAACACTATGAGACCGGACACCGTGGCGGCATCCTCAGCAGAATATACACCAGGAGCATCCTCTGGTGCATCTGCAAATCCGATGGAGTATGACTTGGTGATGTTCTGAGAAGCAAGGGCATCCCAAAAACTGTTCTTGTCGTCTTTATAAATGTTTGGGTGGCCAAGAGAGAAAACGGAAGGGACGGATTCAGAAGCTCTCAAGCCAAAAAGAACGTCCTGGTATGTGGCATCGGACCCCCGGAAGCCAATGTTGTCAGAACCCCAAGAAGTTCCGGAGAAGGTGGAGAATGATGACGAGGAATCAGCGTTGAAGTTAAAAGAGTTGGTGTCAAAGATTGATGAGACCGCATCATACTCGGTGGATAGCAATATGTCACGGCTCTGTGTATCCAGCTGAGCAAGAAGCTTCTGTTGAGGGGATCCAACCTTGAGCTCGACTGCGAGAGGGAAGTCGGAAGTTCTGGAGTAGAAGAGGTCGGCAACTGGTGTCAAGTCAGCAGCTATGACGGTTGTCGCAAGCCATGCTAGACTTGCTAAAAGATTCGTTGTGGTTGTGGTTCTCATATTCCATCAAAGGAGAAGTTGTTTGGTGTTTGTTTGGGGTCTTGAAAGGAAGGACTGGGGTGAGGTACACGGTGAGTCTGCAACAAACACGAAAGAGAAGAACGAGTGTGAGTGTGCTGTTGAGATGAGGAATTGATGAGCTTGAAAGACGGAAGGTGGGTTGGAGAGCAAGCCAGGAAGACCTGGTAAGGTTGTTGATGCTTTCTTCCTCCAGGTTTTTGCGGAATGTTCCCCGGTGGAGAAGGAGCTGATGGGATCTGCCACAACTTCTCGTTCGAGACACGGGTCACCTCCTTTGGGAAGGAAGATCTGCATCTCTATGCTGGTTACGCGTCGAGATGCGGATCGAAAATGGTGAGATGGCAGAGTATGGTGACAGATATAGTGAGATTTCAGTACTCTTCAATACCAAAACTAGCATCATCTGAATGCTGATTTTGTGGTGAATACCCCCATCTTGTTTTTTCTGGAAAAACTACACGGCTTGAACCCCAAAAAGCAGTACAACGCGGTACCTGGGAATGTCGTTTGCGCTGCAGGGGCCGCGTTTGATTTGCGTCCAGGGCCAAAGGCGACAAAAACGGATGTGTATTGGACAGACAAGGTCGGAAAACACCTTGGAGTCAGATTAATAACTACATCTTGAGCCAGTAGCAAAAGGGGAATACTCTAAATGCTCATATTCACCTTGTTGCTGGCTCATTAAATTATGTGTGTCTGACATCAGCGTTGTCTTTGGCGCTTTTTACCTCGATCACAACAGATCGAGTGAGGGGAGGAATGAAAACCAGTGTTGGGGTCGCCAATCGGTCAAAAGGCACACTAGAGGGTAAGGCAGGAAGAAGATGTAACATGCCTTTCTGTTCTTCAGGGATGTTTGGGCGTCCGCTGTAGTCTGTTTGCCGATCTCTCAAGAACGCGCATTAAACTTGGTCGGAAATGGTTGCAACTTGGCCGGCTCGACGCGATACAAAGGGTGCAGAGGCCCATTCCATAATACCAGTTATCATCCGTGAGATCCCTTTACTAGGTGAGTAAAACTAGCTGGTATGTGCCCCAAATAAACTATGGTTGTATGCGTGCCCTTACCTATGCTGCCTGACTGGAGTCTAAGTTGTTAAATGTCGCATGGAACTCGTCCCTGTTAGCTCAGTCGGTAGAGCGTTCGGCTTTTACGATCTAACAGGAAACCGAAATGTCAGGGGTTCGAGCCCCCTATGGGGAGTTCCACTTTATTTTTTTTTGCTTTTTAATTATTGTGGTTTGACACTTTTAAGGGGTCTATGTTCTTTTTTAGAGAGTCCTGTACGACTTATTGGCTTTAAGAGGGCTTACTGCTCAGCGGCGTAATAAGGGGATGCGCCCTCAGGTTCGGATGTCCAGGACTGTGTCTTATGGCATCCACGCTTCGTTAGTACAGTGTTGTCAAACATAGCATAAACGGTAGTCAATGAGTATTGTAATTATTTATTCATTATTTCTTCGCCAGTTAATCATTGTAACGTTGCCATAGCTGGGTAGTACACGCATTACACCTTTACCATACGGGTTCCCGCGATATAGTATCTTGTCAACACCCAGAATATCGCACTAACAGCCTCCACGACACCAGTGAATATTATCATGTGGTTCCATCCCGAGGAACTACTTCCAATAATAGCACCACCAATTGGAAGTGCAATCAAATTACCAAACCCAACGAGGAAGTACACTGTGCCGTATCTCTTACCGAAATCCTCTGTCTTACTGATCTGTCCGCAGCATACTGGTGTAAGCGACAGTGTGGAGCTGGAGAAGAAACCAAAAAGGCATGCAAAAGCAAACATACATTTCAGGTCCTCTCCAAACGGAAGCCAGATAACAAGGATGAGGATGGTGCACATGGTGGCGCATACAATCATCACATTCATGTTACCATACCGATCAGCAGCATGGTTTGGCAGGTAACGGCCCGCAATACCGACGCAGTTACAGGCAATCGTTACCAAGAAGGCATTGGATTCTGAGTATCCCTGAGCAATCGTGTAAGATGACATGTATGTAAGTGCCATGATGAGGCAGAACTCAGACATGATGATGGCAACGGTGAGACAAAAGAACACCTTATCTGTGGCCAAATCTTTAACCACGAATGAGTTCTTGACGATATCAATCTTCTTGTGACCTTCATCCAGTTTCTTAGTGATTCTGTGCTTCACAAAGACACATCCAATGCCTAGCAAGACAGCACTAATGAATGCTAGGATTCTGATAGTCCAGACGTATCCGATCTTTGGGAAAAGAGCTCTGAGCATCAATGGCCAAGCGACACCTCCGAGACTTCCAGAAATTGAGCAAACACCCAAAGCCGTGGCTCTCCTCTTAAGAAAGTAGTGTGAGACACATGAAATGCAGCAGTTCATCAAAAAACTCTCGCCAATTCCGACAACCACACCAAAGGACAAGACAAACTGCCACACGGTCTTTGAGTTTGCGGAGGCAAGCAGACCAGCCACAATTAATACACTGCCCACAAACATTGGGATACGAGCACCGTTGAAGTCAAAGATCGGACCAGCATAAATTCCACCACCAAAGGCGAAGAAAAAGAAGACACTGTAGATCCAACCGACTTGTGTCTCCGTTGCGCTCTGGAGGATGTGTTCACTGACATAGGCCTGGATCACACCTATCGTATTCATGAGTCCAAATGTCACAGTTAGGGCACTGAAAGAACCAAACACGACAAGATATGCCTCTGCTCCTCCCTCAGGGAACTCGAGGTCCTCGTCCGGAGAGCGTGCGAATCCACTGCTCTCCTCGTCATCAAGAGGCTCTGGTGGTGGCGATGGAAGGACCTCGTGCAGAGAACAAGAGTCTTGGCCTTCTTTTATGGAGACCACATGCTGAGCCCTTTGAGGCTTCCTCAGCGTTGTTGAGTGGCCAAAGGTGGCTTCAGCGTTGTGACTCGTCTCGTCAAGGTCGCGGTTCAGCTGGTTGCGATCGAGGTCGAGGTCAGCCTTGGACTTGAACTTGGACTTGGATGCACCAAGCGTATCGGAGACATCTGCCGTGAGTGGGTAGAGCTTGATGTCTTGGGCCATAATATGTTGATTGTAGAAGCCTATGGAGTACTGAAGGAGTCAAGAAGCAGAGTGGTGGAAGGTAAAACTTCGCTCGCTTCTGCTTTGCTCTAAGCCTTCGACTCGTTCCCTCATTAATAAAATGTGCGGGAACCCAATCCCGCTAAATCCCGATAGGAATATTTTACTCATGTCAACTTTAAGAATCCATCTCCACACTCACTATGTATATTTTTGGTTATCGGTCAAGCATGACGGGCAAAAAAGTGTCTATTTCCGCAACAGGGCACGTGTGTGTGCTTTTAGAAATGAGATTTAATACCTCAAGTGACTGAGCAGCATGTAAACTTAGTGCTGTAACTACACATCAAACCCTTACAATCTTTGTACCGACCAGTAAGTACCTTGTAGCCACCCAAAAGCACAAGGATACGGCCTCCACGCTGCCAACAAAGATCACCATGTGATCCCACCCACTCTTGGACGACCCGATAAGAGCACCACCCACTGGAAGCGATACCAAGTTGCCAATGCCCACAAGGAAGTACACTGTGCCATATCTTTTGCCAAAATCCTCCGTTTTGCTGATCTGGCCCGTACAAACGGGGGTCAGTGAGTATGTAGAAGCGGAGAAGAATCCAAACAGACATGCAAAGGCAAACATGTGTCCCAATGAGTGGCCGTAGGGAAGCCATAGTCCAAGCACCAATATCGAGCATGCTGCAATGCATACAACCATCACGTTGATGTTCCCATACCGATCAGCAATGCGATTTGGAATGTAACGGCCAGCTATGCCAACGCAGTTGGAAGCTATAGCCACCAAGAAGGCATTAGACTCCGAGTATCCCTGTGCCAGTGTATACGAGGATAGGTATGTGGCGCCGATAACGAGGCAGAATTCTGAAAGAATAATGGCAACGCTAAGACAGAACGTTACTGGGTCAGTCAACAGCGGTCTAATCATTAGCGACTCCTTCAAGATATCAATCTTTTTGTGACCCTCGTCCAACTTCTTTGTGATTCGATGCTTGACAAATATACATGCCACAGCGAGCAATGCAGCACTCATAAAGGCGATGATACGCATCGTCCAGACGTATCCTATCTTTGGATATAGCGATCTGAGCATCAATGGCCACACAACACCACCAATACTACCGGCCGTGGAGCATACACCTAATGCAGTTGCCCTTCTCTTCAAGAAGTAATGTGACACCACTGAGATACAACAATTCATGACAAAACTGTTACCGATACCCACAACACACCCAAATGCTAACACAAACTGCCACACAGTAGTACAACTAGCCGTCGCAATCAATCCGGCAAATATAAGTACACTACCCACGTACATAGGAAATCTTGCCCCCGTGAAGTCAAAAATTGGCCCCGCGTAGATACCCCCACCAAAGGCAAAGAAGAGAAAGACACTAAAGACCCAACCAACCTGTGTCTCTGTTGCATCTTCTAAGATGTTCTGTCTCACGTATGCCTGAATCACACCGATGGTGTTCAAAAGCCCAAATCCAATTAAAAGACCACAGAAGGAGCCAAAGACAACGAGGTTGGCCTGCATCCCACCTTCCGGGAAGTCAAGCTCTGCCTCTGACGAGTTATCATCTGCGGAAAGAGTCGATGTTACTATCTGATGTTCCCTATCCTCGCTATTTGTAGTACGTAATTGGTTATGGAGTGATACCGTACTCTGTGCTACTTTCTCAGGCTTTTGCAAAGTAGAGGAAATACCCACAGGCGTCACCTCAATGTGTGTTTGGCCATCGGTGATGTCAACGTCGTTCTTGGACTTGTCAAAGTTGGCGTTCGGGGCTAACGCATAAAGCTTAATGTCCTGTGCCATCGCTGTGCAGTATTACATCCACAGTGAATTTAGCTGCTACTTGGACTCAAGGAGCATCTAACCGGGTGTTCAATTGTTTAAAAGTGGGATTTCAGTCCTATTACAGCACAGGACGTTAAGTGAGGGTGGAGAGCCCTAACATGGGTCTATCCTTTTTAAGCGGAGATAACATCTCGCTCTCGGAAGTGTCATCTCATTGCAGATTCACCAGATCTCAAGTATTCTACACGGAAAAACTAAGAAAGGTAATGTGTATCGTACAAATCAACGAACCAGTCATTGATATTTTTAGAAGAATGGAGCAGCAGCACCGTCACCACGCTGATCCGAACCAGCAGAGTATACCAAGCGTTCACCTGGTTCCTTTCTGATGATCTGACCTCTCCCAAATACTTTTCTAGCTGTTCCGTCAACCACTTTGACAACATGACCCATTTCCTCGAGCTTCTTAACAACTTCTGGGTCAATCCCAGTCTCAATGTTCACAAGCGTCACTGGGGTTGACACTGGACCATGAGAACCCTTTCCGGAATCAGCAGACTTATACTCTGGATGAGGAGCGAGAGAAATTCTTGGAGCATCGAGTGCCTCTTGTGGATCGAGTCCAAAGAGAATCATATTGAGATAGACTTGAACTTGTGCCTGTGGCTGGTTGAAACCACCTTGGATACCATAGGAAGCGTACAATTCCTCGCCATCGGTCGTTGGAGTGGTGATCATTCCTGGGATGATGGTATGGTATGGTCTCTTACCACCTTCAATGTGGTTCTTACTCTCTGGATCGAGTGAGAAATTCAGGCCACGGTTTTGGAGGAAGAATCCACGATCTTCAACAAGGATGTTAGACCCAAAGTTATGGAAGACGGAGTTGATAAAGGAGGCAGCGTTCCCCTCAGAGTCCGAGACAGTGAAGTAGACGGTATCAGATTGGAAAAGCTCGTTTGGAAGTTGACCACATTGGAGCTCCTTGTTGTCGAGAACACTGGTAGGAGAATAGACTTTGGAACGCTCATTGAAATAGGAAGAGTGAAGAAGCTTCACAAGATCATCCTTGTGATTCATCCCATACTTTTGTAAGATATGGTCATGATCAAAGACGTACTCTTCACTGTCTTTGAAACTGAGCTTGAGAACCTCGATGATCAAATGAAGGTACTCAGCAGAGTTATGTTTGAGGTCGGCGAGCTTGGCGACACCGGACTCATCCAACGACTTTAAGAGACCCACAGCGAGTAATGCGATGATACCAGAACTGTTTGGTGGGATCTCCCAAAGTTTCTTACCGAGAAGGTCATACGAGATTGGATCAACGAATGACGAAGTATGAGAGGCCAAATCCTCTTTAGTCAAAACACCACCACGCTTTTCAATCTCGCCAATGATAGAATCAGCAATCTCACCTTCATAGAAAGCTTTCTTACCATTCTTACCAATGGCCCTTAATGTCTCTGCAACTCTTTTGTTTTGCATAAACTGACCTTTCTTTGGAGCAGTGAATCCTTCATTTGGCAAAAACACGGAAACTTGTTCCTTTAAGAACTTGTCACCACTGATTTCATTCGCTTCAACTAAAGTCTTGACATTCTCCTGATATAAGCGAGCACTAATCTCGGAGATTGGATAACCATTCTCGGCAAGATCAATGGCTGGTTTCAAGATCTGTTCAAAAGTGACTTTGCCGGACCCCCATTCTTCAACGGCATCGTACCAGGCAGCAATGGCACCAGGAACATTAACAGTCAGCACTGAGGTTTCCTTCAATCTATTATTCTGGATATGATTGGCGAATTTCTCCTTGATGAGATCAACAGACACATTCTTTGCGGAGCGTCCACAACCATTTAGACCCTTAACCTTTTTAGTCTTGTTATCATAGAATAAGATGAATGCATCACCACCGATATCGGTAGATCCGGTCTCAGTGACACATAGGGCAGCAGACATTGCCACAGCAGCATCAATTGCATTTCCACCTTGCTCAAGGATCTTGAGAGCAGCGGTATTAGCAAGAGGTTGTGTCGAGGCAACGACACCCTTGGTGGAGTATACAGTAGATCTGCGAGAGGGGAACTTGGAGAACGGAGTGGAGGACATTATGATTGTAATGCAAGCTTATGCTTATTGACGGGTTGGTACCTATCTGTCCGTGTTGTTAATGTGTCTTAAGTACCTGGACCAAGCACCTTTTTCATCAATTGATACCGAAAGACTGACTCATATCATCAATCACTGCGCTTCTCCACCCTTTTATATCTCCCGGGGAAACTCAAGAAGATCCCTCTCGACCGAAAGAGGAAACAGCGCCGATAATGTGTTGCCCCACGCCGAAAATAATCTCAATCTTTTTTTTTTTTTTAATTCTTGAGCGCGAAATGCGAAACGCGGGGCAACGCGCGGGTCACAAGGGTTGCCCCGACAAGTCAATGTCGCCACTTGTACTTCATCACTGATTCACTTCAGAGTCAACTCTGAGATCCATACGTCTTATTCTTACCAAGATTTCAAACAGAGGACAAATCAGACATGCCAGCACCAGCACCAAGCACATTTGGCCGAGTCGTTGCCGGAACGATCGGGCTACTCATCGGAGGATCAGTCACGTATTACATGACAAAGGACTATCAACTCATCAAATATACACCTCCAGAGCTCAACGCCGACGGAACGCCCAAGCATAAGAAAGTACAAGTCCAATTTAGAGAGATGCAACCGCTTGAACTTACACCGGAGGCAAAGATGCGCAGACAGGCAAAGCTCTCCCGAGCAAGAGTCCAGGAGGCTGAACAGATCATCCAAGAGCCAACTTCTTAAAGTGAATATGTGGAACTAGCGCCGATTACTTGGAATACGATATTATGATAAACGGGTACACTTATGTTTTGAGATATTTATTTGACTAATTTATCTATTTATTGAAACTTTTAACGATTTCTTATGGCTTATTGGGTCGTTGCCTGACATGCAGAGATGTACATCATCTACAATACTCACAGCAACAGCGCTATAACTTATCAAAAAAAAAACCCCCCAATATACATCTTCTACAGTCCAAAATCAGAAAAGAGCATGATGTCACAGTGTGACCATTTACGTCACTATTTACATCAGCATACACCCATCACTTCAAACTCTCTGGAGTGTTTAAGATGCAGTAATCCTCATACAAAGGTGATCCAGGCTCATCCTTTTTTCTGTTACAGTTCTTCTGGATGTTTACATACTCAGTAGGTGTGGTTGACCCCGAATTGACTTTCCCCTCGATCATATTAACACTAACCATGCGCAGGGCAGAAGTGCAGTTCTGGAACAAGCTGATTATAATTCCAATAATCAAAACCCCCATTAAACCTAATACAGCAGTCTCAGGTTTGGATTTGGGATCTATCTGATGCTTCAAGACTGCTGTAATCTTGATGAAGAGCAGAAGCATTAATACTTTCAAAAACGCAACGGCTTGAATAACCACTTTCTGAGACTCATAGGATACGTATCTTTGGGAGACGATATCCTCAACCAAGTGCCCGTGCATCACATTTGATTCCTCCTTCATCGAAATTTTCAAGATTGAAACCAAAACAATAGGGACCATGATCATGAAAGCCTCCTTGTTCGTCAGGAGAATGTTATCTCCAAGAACAGCAAATCCACCAGCAGTAATATAAGAAATGCAATCTGCAAACCAGTCCAAATCACTCGTAGTCAATGAACAGAAAAAGTTAGAAAGACCCTTATAAGTGCTTCTGACTCTGTGAAGTGGGATTTTAACTCGAATTTCTTGATCTGGGACAACGTCAACGAACATTGTAGTGTCCTGAGACCGAAACAGCTTCGAGTCGTAGAAATGATGGCCCTTCTCGAGACTCCATCTATTGGAACTTTCGCTGATGGATGAGCCCGGTGATGGTGGATTGTAGCACCCAATCCGTCTTTTTGGCGACTTTTGCGTGGTGAAGTAATAGTTTCCTCCAGAACTGTTGATGAGGCCCAACTGTTTCTCAAAAACCGAGGTCTTTGGGGATGTACCAACGATTAATCTCAATGGTTTCTTGGTCTTGCCATCACTGGACTTGTGATATGTATGATGAGTGCTCATATTGATCTGGAACCTGGAATTTAGTGCGTGCAGTTGGATGATCGGAAATCTGGTACAAAAGGTGAAGCTGGGCTATGAAATGCTCAAAGATGAATAAAATAGCAAATGTGTAACTGGTGAGCAATAGGGAAAACGTGTTTACCCTTTCTTTACTGATAAAAGAAGTGTCTAAAGCCTTTCAGTCGGCAATTAGCTGTAATGCTGTTGTATTGATGTAAGCCACCACAAAAGTAGCCGGAACGGGCGTTGTCAACTTGTAACCCTGACGACGCGTCACCACCAGTATACAGCTACCACAATGTCCCAATGGGATAAGCATGAACGTCATTTAGATTTGCAATAAACAGTGTATGTATAGATGTATGGGTACAAAGTTTCCCTGCCCTTTTACTCATTTCTTAGCCCTTCCACTAGTGCCTTCATCACGACTCTCACCAATCTCATCGTCGATATCGAAATCGAAATCGTCATTTCTGTTCTGTAGCTCAATGTCCTCATATTCCTCGTTATCATTGCCAAAAGTACGATATCCTTTCTTCTGATTAGAGTAGTTATTGAAGAACTCGCCGAACTTGGCACCTTCCTGGTGAGTTTGTGGCTGTGATGAGTTTTCATCAGCCCATGATACCGTCTTCTTATGGTTTTGGTTCTTTGGCTTCTTAGCATGCTTCTTCAATATCGATGTCGACTTGGGAACTTTATCCTTTTGGAAGTAGAAAAGAAGTCCACCGACAATTCCGATGACAAGGAGGTAGAGAATGAATGGCGCAGCACTCTTGTGTGATCCTGCCTGTTTGTTGCCATCGTCACTAGATGTACCATTGTTGCCCGTCGTATTGTTTGCACTCATGTCAGGTGTAGTGATGAACTTGTCATCGGACCAGATGTACTTGCCGTTGCTGTACACTGGTGTCTCAACGAATACTTCACCGTTGTCATTGTCCAGGACTCTAAAGTTTCCAACGAATATGTCAAAGAGACCCCTCGAATCAGCAGACTTGTCAAATGGGACCATGTGCGAAGAGTTGTAAACGTCAACGAATGTCAAGTTTTTGGAGTGCTTTACGGTTCCTGTGGTGTCATTATCATATATCCACGGATACTCGACAGCATCCTCCTCAAATCCCAGTGATCCTCCCCATTTCAACTTGGCTATCATGTCAAGGACACCATAGTTATTACAGATGATATCCTTATCACCATTGAAGAGCATGATGTTGACACGTTCCAGCAAATCTGGGAACAAATTGATAGATGGTTGGGTATTTTTATTCTTTAGGTACTTTGAGACATTATTATCACATTCTCTCCACTTTGTAACCTTGGAAACATCAAGATTGAGCGCCTTCACAACTTCATTTCTCTGTAACCATGGCTGCACAAATGGCAAGTCAGGTGGCCAATTCATACCACAACTTGGGTACGAATCTCTGAGTCTTGTATCGTACATATTGATACACTGTTGGTCTTTTGGTGCCTCCTTGTCCCTCGTCCATGACAAGATGTAATTCAAGATGTTCTCACAGTCAAGAAGTGAAAACTTATCATTACCTGAGCCATCATTGATTTCATTTTGGCACTTCTCCTGTAGTTTAAGCAATTTTGGGAAGAATTCGTCTTGATTTGAGATGATACCAGCATCGAGGAGGTATGGGATGTATGACATGCTTTGAGCATTTGGATCGATCCAGCCGTTTCCAATTAGAAGTCCCTTCAAGTTGACATTGAGATCACCATTATCAATGGCTTTGATCAGTGCAGAAGCAATGAATGGGATGTACTGGCCAGCGTACGACTCACCAGATATGTATAGCTCCTTATCAAGGTCCTCTGGGAACACCTTGTAGTAGTTCTGGAGGAATGTAATAAAGTCATCAGCTACCTGGGTAAGCTCCTTATCGTAGTCCTTAGTGGTACTGAAGCCTGTTCCACCAGGCTGGTCAACAAACACGACGTCACCAGCCTCATACCACGATCCGTTGTTAATGTAGAGATCTCCCGACTTCGCCACTCTGAGCGGGCCGGACTCCATTAATGCTCCATCCATCGAGGAGCACCCAGGGCCTCCGTTAAGCCAGAAGATCGTTCTGTTGAAGTCTGTGTTCTGCTTGATGAATTTCCAGAAGAAATAATTGGTGTCTGTATCCTCATGGACGGGGATGTGGCCAGCATACATTATCGGCCGAAGGGCCTCGTCAACCGCGTCGAGACCTGGCAGGTCCGACACGACGTACTGCTTGGCCGGGATATCCACCGGGGCTGTCAGGACAGTTGCTGCCAGCAGTGAAAGCAGCAGGGGGCGCATGGCTAAGAGTGTGTGTTGATCTAAAACCAGTCTGACGACTTGGAGAGGTGTGGGGAATCTTTGTTTCACTCTTTGTTTGAGGAGCTGAGGATCTCGCTTCCACGATTCGCGGAAGGGCTCGGTTAGCTTTTGATCTTTATCCTACGCTTGAGCTACGCCAAAGATGAACTTTTAAACACATTTCATTATGATTATAAATAGTAACAGCCTCGAGTGTCCCTCCAAAAAGGCACATATCGGGGCGACTGAGATGTGTGCCCAACCGCAGGGTTGGTTGCGCCTCAACCAGATCAAAGTCCAATGATGACAATAGTAATATCACGCACGGATCAGCGAAACTGGGAAGTACCTAACCAACACCAGAATCAGTTAGTTCTTGTTATCAGCATGAGCCTAAAGCAGTCTCACTGCAGATAATGACTAAAGTGATTAACCGTTTTGCCCAACGTGAATGAAAAATCAAACGAGAAAGAAAACCCCAAAAGAGAAAAAACAACGACAAACACCAGAACATTTGAAAGTTCTACTGGTGAAATGCATGCAAAATATGAACAATGGACCTCACAAGGCATTGTTGTCCAAGAAGAAGTAGTTACCAGCAGCCTTCTGCTCCTTATCCATCTGAGAGTCCAACTTGTTAATTCTTGGTCTGAAAGTGTTTGGATCTCTTCTGAATGTGACATTCAAATGCTTCAAGAACTTGTTGACACCAGTCAAGAGGGACTCTGGCTCACGGGCAAATGTTCTCTTGGATGGCTGACCTTCGAACAAAATCACTCTGTCGGCAAGGTATGTAGACATGATGAAATCGTGCTCAACGATGAAAGCGGTCTTCTTGGCGTGGAGGATAAATCTTCTGATAACCTTGGAACAGATAATACGCTGTTCAGAGTCCAAGTAAGCAGATGGCTCGTCAATAACGTAGATATCAGCTGGAACACCAAGGGCCATGGTGATGGCAACTCTTTGCAACTCACCACCAGACAAGTTCTGAACTTCCTGATCAATGATATCGTCAATCTTCAATGGCTTGCAGACATCTGTTTGGAACTGTGGGTTCAAGAATTGGGCTTTAATTCTCTTGAAGAACAACTGACGGACGGTACCCTTGAACTTTGGAGCAATCATCTGTGGTTTCATGGAAATGTTGAGCTTTGGAACCTCCAAGTCGTTATCAGCTGGGATCATACCGGCAAGCAACTTACAGAAAGTGGTCTTACCTGTACCGTTCTCACCAATCATAACCAAAATCTCAGAGTCAGAGAAGTCACCCTGCTCAACGTGCAACTTGAAATCACCCTGAGTTCTCTCCATACTTGGGTAAGTGTAATATCTAGAGGCCTCAAGCTGCATAGCGTCTTGAGCATCGGCCAATCTAAATTGCAAGGACTCGGTTCTGAATCTCATGTTCTCAGAGACAATGTGACCTTCCAAGAACATGTTGATACCTTCTCTAACAGAGGCTGGCAATGTCACGACACCATAAACTGATGGGACACCGTACAGAATACAGACAAAGTCAGAAAGGTAATCCAAGACGGACAAATCGTGCTCGACGGCAATAATGTAGGTGTTACCCTGTGCGAGAGATCTGATGATCAAAGCGGCATTAAGACGTTGCTTAACATCCAAATAAGAAGATGGCTCATCAAACATGTAAACGTTGGCCTCCTGGACACAAGTGACACCAATGGCAAATCTCTGCAATTCACCACCAGAGAGAGCAGCAACATCTCTTTTCAAAAGTTGGTTCAATTCTAAAAAGTCACAAATTTCCTTGATGGCTTCCTTTCTCTCCAATCTCATCTTCAAAACTTGACCAACCTTCGTCTCAGGACCCTTCAGGGCCTTTGGAATGTTATCAACATACTGTGGCTTGATAATGGCCTTGATATCATCTTCAAGCACTTTTGTCAAATAGTTTTGAAGTTCAGAACCTCTAAAATGCTTGAGGATTTCTTGCCAATCTGGTGGATCATCATATCTTCCCAAGTTTGGCTTCTGCTTACCAGCAAGAATCTTCAAAGCGGTAGACTTACCAATACCGTTGGTACCAACCAGACCCAACACTTGACCAGGTCTTGGAGTAGGCAATCTGTGAAGCTTGAAAGAGTTTGCAGAATAACGATGTGTTGTCTCAGATTCAAGGTTAGTTGGAAGATTAATAATGTTGATGGCGCCAAATGGACACTTCTTGACACAGATACCACAACCGATACAGAGTGTTTCAGAGATGAAAGCGATCTTGCTCATCGGTGTCACTTCAATACAAAGTTTACCAGTCTTGACAACAGGACATGACTTCTTACACTCTTGACGACACTTCTTTGGTTTACACTTGTCCTCGGAAATGATGGCAATACGCTGCTGCTTGTCAGAGCTTTCCTTCTTTCCTCTTCCAGTCATTATGTATAAGTTTCTTCTATGAGGGTTGTATGTGGGGGCCCTTGAGGTTTTCTCAGGTCTTGAGGCTCTTGTTGTTTAATGCAGGTGATGGGTGGTGGGGGCAGGTGATGCAGCGGTTGGTCTATGACGGCGTTCTGCTGATGCAATTCCTCACTTAAGGGGTGTATTGGAAGATATACTGACGTATGAGCGTCAGAGAAATGGGATATGGGTGCGGATATTCTGAAGCGCTCAGGCGGCGTAAAAGGTCTGCTCAATGCTCTTCTTCAGCCTGTTTTGGTCGAAATTTTTGGTTTTTTTTTTTTCTTTTCCTTTTTCAAAACGTCGCGGCATCTCAATAGTTTTTTTTGCTGTGTGGTCCGTACCGCAGAGCTACTTGGTGGAGAGTGCTCAAACCAGGGTGTCTGTTACAAATCCTTGGCCGCTGATTGGCTGTGGGAGGTATCGGTGATGTATAAATGGAGGAGTATTTCAAGTTTATAGTGATGTTTTAATGGTTTTATTTGTATCTATATCTAATACTGGAATGTATAGTCCTGGCTTATCTGGTTTTTTTTGGAGTTCTCGTCATACGGCTAAGACAAATATTGAGGTGCAACAGGAAGCTTACTCCACACAAGGCGCGCGGATACGCTAAAAAATGCCACCTGATTCAAGGGGTTCTACTCTCTGTCAGTCCAGATTTTTATTGAAGATGATTTCATGGCACCCCTCTTTGATGTACTATGTAGCCTCACTGTGTAGCACCACTGTGTAGCCGCATAGTGGGCGCCAGCGCCCCATCAGTCGCCATTCCCTATTGTTCTGTCTTTCTCTCATCAGCTATAGAACGCGCGTCACACAATAAACTGTCCTAGCGAGATCCGGGTAACCACTTGATGGCCACACCCCTCCATATATGGTAAGGTTATGAGCCTTGGTTAAATAATCTTTTAAGCCTCTGGTACGCACCACACACATCGATCCATCGCGCGCGTCGCGCCTTTTTCGCGACAGACGGAAAACTTTTCGTCAATTTTTTTTTTTTGGTGGTGTTAATAGAGAGCTAACGCATACAGTCCTTGTAGAGTTCCTCGCCCGCCCCCGTCCCGCTTCAGCACTTACACACAGCCCTTTGTCAGGAGTTTTGAACAGTAAATAAGAATCACAGGTTGTTACTTTTGCCCCTCAGCATCCAGCCCGTCTCTTCACTTTCAAATCTTGCACAAAGTTGTACACTCAAAAAGCACCAAAAAAAATCAGAAAACCTTTTTAAAAAAACCCTACAATAATCATCACAATGTCTGCTGACGAAGTCCAGAAGACCACTCAGGAATTGGAGAACCTCTCTGTCAAGGAGGAGGCCCCAGCCACCACCGAATCCACCTCCACTGAGGAATCCACCTCCACCTCTTCCCAGGCCATTGGTGATGCCTCTCTTTACGTTGGTGAGTTGGAGCTCTCTGTTAACGAGGCTAACTTGTTCGAGATCTTCTCTCCAATTGGTCCAGTCTCCTCCGTTCGTGTCTGCCGTAACGCTGTCTCCAAGGTTTCCCTTGGTTACGCTTACGTCAACTTCCACAGTGTCAAGGATGCTGAGAAGGCCATGGAGGAGTTGAACTACACCCCAATCAAGGGTCAGCCAATCAGAATCATGTGGTCCCAGCGTGATCCATCTCTTAGAAGATCTGGTGCTGGTAACGTGTTTATCAAGAACTTGGACCCAGTCATTGACAACAAGGCCCTTCACGATACCTTCTCCGCCTTTGGTAGAATCTTGTCCTCCAAGGTTGCCACCGATGCTGAAGGTAACTCCAAGGGTTTCGGTTTCGTTCACTACGAGACCGCTGAGGCCGCTAAGGCTGCTATCGAGAACGTCAACGGTATGATGTTGAACGGTCACGAGGTGTTTGTTGGTCCACACATTGCCAGAGAGGACCGTCAGTCTAAGCTTCAGGAGATTATCAACAACTTCACCAACGTTTACGTCAAGAACATTGACGTTGAGGCTTCCGAGTCTGAGGTTGAGGAGTTGTTCAAGCCTTTCGGTGCCATCACTTCCTTCAAGTTGGAGAAGGACCAGGAGGGTAAGTCTAGAGGTTTCGCCTTTGTCAACTACGAGACTCACGATTCCGCTGTCAAGGCCATCGAGGAGTTGAACGACAAGGAGTTCAAGTCTAAGAAGCTTTACGTTTCGCGTGCTCAAAAGAGATCCGAGAGATCTGAGCAGCTCAAGAAGCAGTACGAGCAGGCTAGACTCGAGAAGCTCACCAAGTCTCAAGGTGTTAACTTGTTCATCAAGAACTTGGATGACTCTATTGATGATGAGAAGCTTAAGGAGGAGTTTGCTCCATTCGGTACCATCACCTCTGCTAAGGTTATGGTTGATGACTCTGGTAAGTCCAAGGGTTTCGGTTTCGTTTCCTTCTCTTCCCCAGATGAGGCTTCTAAGGCCATCTCTGAGATGAACCAGCACATGCTCGCCAACAAGCCATTGTACGTTGCCCTTGCCCAGAGAAAGGACGTTAGACGTTCCCAGCTTGAGCAGCAGATCCAGGCCAGAAACCAGCTCAGACTTCAGCAGGCTGCTGCTTCTGGTATGCCAGGTCAATTCATGCCACCAATGTACTTTGCCGGTCAGCAGGGCTTCCTCCCACCAGGTGCTCGTGGTCCAATCGCTCCAAACCCACAGTTCATGATGCCAAGACCAGGTCAGATCCCACCACAGGGTCAGTGGCCAGGTCGTCAGATGCCAAACGGTCAGCCAATGTACGGTGTCATGCAGTTCCAGGACTTCCCAGGCCGTAACGGTCAGCGTGGCTTCAACAACGGTCAGCGTGGTAACAGACCAAGAAACCAGCAGGGCGGTTCTTCCAACATTGAGGCCCTCATCCAGGCTTTGCCACAGTACCCAGAGGCTCAGCAGAAGAGAATGCTCGGTGAGGAGTTGTACCCAAAGGTTGTCGCTGCCGGTAAGGCTCAGGACCCAGAGTCCGCTGGTAAGATCACCGGTATGATGCTTGACTTGCCAGTCGGTGACATCTTGGGTTTGTTGACTGATGAGGCTTTGTTCAAGCAGCACTTCCACGATGCCTTTGAGGCTTACGAGGACTTCATGAAGTATGAGCAGCAGCAGGGTGCTTCCGAGGAGGAGGCCGCCCCAGCTTCCGAGGAGGCTCCAGCTGAGGCTGCTCCAGCTTCTGAGGAGACTCCAGCTGAGGCTTCTGCCTAAATGGAGTTCCTTTAAAGGTTTCATTTGATCTTTTGATTGTGCTTATTGGGTTCTTTTCTGTTCTCTGAATCTTGAACTTGAAGCAGTGTGATATGTGCTGATCTTTGGAAGTTGCTACTTCCTGTTCTTGTTTTGTTTCATATTGTTTTGTGTCATAGTTCTTGGAATATGTACGGCTGGGTTTAATAATCTTGTAAGACTATTGTAGTGTAGCTTTTTTTTCCAGTATATGTGTGTATGTATGTATGCTTTTGAGATCGAATGTTCCTTGGTATACAAAGGAAGCGGCCATGATAGTAATATATAATTCTACAGAAGAGTGAAGTTGTTAAAGTAAATTGATATTAAGAGACTAAATTAATATGTCTTAATGGATGCAAGAATTTTAACTCTGTGAAACAACAGAGGAACGAAAAGAAGAAAGAATAAAACTGTACTAAAAATCAAAATGTCGAAGAGTGCCCGTGCGTATCAGTCGTTACCATGTCATACCAGCTTTGAAAAGGCTCCAAGAAGAGACTTAACAGGAGATGAGGTCAACAACCTCAAGGTGGATAGGATCACAGTGGATACCGAGTGTCTGGTCGTACAAGTTGTAGAAAGTACCGGAGAGACACTGCCAGAAGACATCGTTGTCACCAATGGCCAAGTTACCTTCCTCAGTGATGGAGAAACCACCAGCATAGATGGCACCAGCCTGTGGTGGTGGACCGTCGAACTGGAACTGTCTGTTGGCAACAATAGAACCGATTCTGCCAGCAGCATCGGTAAGGACACCACCGTTCAAAACCATGGCCAAAGCGGCATCATTCGAGCAAGAGACTGGCTTAGAAGAGTCAGTAGACTCGGTCTCCTCAGCAGTGGACGTGGAAAGAGTGGTAGTTGGAGCAGCAGTCTCAGTTGTGGCCTGAATCTGACCATCACCAATCTGAGAGACTGGAGCAGCAGTCTCAGTTGTAGCCTGGATCTGACCATCACCAATCTGGGAAACAACCTCGGCAGTTGGCTTTGGAGCAGCAGTAGATGTGGTAGCCTGGATCTGGCCATCGCCAATCTGGGAAACAACTTGAGCAGTTGGCTTTGGAGCAGCAGTAGATGTGGTAGCCTGGATCTGGCCATCACCAATCTGGGAAACTACTTGAGCAGTTGGCTTTGGAGCAGCAGTAGAAGTAGTAGCCTGAATCTGACCATCGCCAATCTGGGAAACAACTTCGGCAGTTGGCTTTGGAGCTGGAGTAGCGGTGGTAGCCTGGATCTGACCGTCACCAATCTGAGAAACAACTTCTCTCTTGGCAATAGCGGTAGCATAAGAAGCGTAAGTACCAGTGGTGATTGGCTGGACAGCAATACCGAAAGTCTTGGTGTAGTCAGTTGTGGCACCAGTTGGAGCTGGAGAGTCAGGTGTCAAAGTGGACCATGGCTCGGATGGGATGTAGGCGGCCATGGAAGTGGCGACGAGAGAGGCGGAAGCGAAAAGAGTAGATCTTCTGTACTGCATGATGAAATAGAGAGATGAGATCTTAAGAAAGAGTTCTTAACGTTGATGATGAAGAAAGATTGGAATGGAAGTAGTCTTTGAAAAGCGAGAGATCATCCTCTTTATATATTTGTGCAGTGGGACCCTTTTCTTGGTATATTCTGTGAGTAATATGTACGTATAAACTGCTAAAAATAAACGAATGACGAGGAATATGTCCCCACAATCTGCGTCATTCATGCACTTTTGAGCAAGGAGGCGCATGAAATATATACCCGATCTGGTAATTCCAAGACGCGCACGGCAAATTTCTCACCCAAAAATTACCATATTTAGTAACTCATAAACATGGTATTACTAAATTAGGAAGGAAGCTGGCTCTTGGGTAATATCTGTCGAGGGTTATTGGAGTTTTAGGGTCATCATCAAATCTGATCAAGGCACTTCAAGAGGAACCTAGTGCATGGCTACACCGGAGAGGATCTCCATTGTCTTAGGAAAGACGATAAATCAGTTTATCAAGAGTTACAAGACTATGAGGTAATGGAATAACACTCTGCACATGCGCCTCACTCTTGAGGAACCGCCTTATTACTATCTTGTCCAGTACACAGATCCAAAAGCACCTCTTCCGTATGCATCTGCATAGTCTATATTTGGTAATATATGTTATTCTTGGGAAATATCGGATTTGCTGACGTCTCGGCATCTTGTTGACGCGGTACATAGCGCAGTGCCCCGAGCAATGATCTTCCGAGATCTTCAGAGCCGAAAATATGCTCCTCTCTCGTATATCTCGAGCTGTACATCTACACTGACTCTATGAATAGATTTGGAACAAAAACTTCACTACTATACAATTAACAGTCCCATCACAGTCTAAGGTTATTGTATGGCATACTATACTTCTTGTTCCTAGTGGTTCGCCATTTGTGCAATTTGCCAAGGCCACACAGCCCATGAAGTGGCGATTTTTCGCCGCTCCTTGGCAGTAGGTGGCTGGCTGTGAGGTGAAAAGGTAAGAAGGCTGGCACTCGTATATAGCACGGGGGCCTTTTTCATTGGTTACAACGCTCATTTCTGCCAATTAGGACTGGGGCGCACGTTCTTGACGGTTGTTCAACGTCATTGAGTTTGACATAGCCTTGTGTCATTCAGGAACTGACCCGTCATCTTTGTAATTCACTCCTTAGGTGTCACTCCATACCACCTTCACTGTATGACGTATAGATTTCTTAATCTTTGGATCAATATAAATGGCTATCATATGGTCTTTGCCTTAGATGAGTGTTTGAAATAAATGGTGGCCAGCTGATGTGTATTTCCCCATCATGAAGGCTTCAGGGACTCGCCGACGGTACCTTACGAAGGTGCGGCTCCAAACATAAATAAACAACCCAGGTTGAACAAATCCTACTAAATGGTTATAAATTTTCCCCACATCTGTCTGTTTACCGAATCCAGTAAAACTCTCAAGAAGGAAGTCAAAGTGTCAAAAGACTAACTCACAGCCGTTAAGCACGTGACCTTATGGACAAGATATTGCCTCTTTAAGGAATTTGCCCTATAAGTTTTGGCAGATACCCTGGTCTGGGGCAACAGCATAGAAAAAAACTGAGCACATGGCTTTAAGTGCCATATAAACCATCCGGGGCTATTTGGAAGCTTTCGCTAGCCTTCATAGAGCCGCCTGGGGACCCCATCCCGTTAACCTTTTTGACTGTCACATATCACAAATGTCCGTCACTGCTAACTCTATCAAGTTGCTTGCCGGTAACTCCCACCCAGAGCTCGCGGAGAAGATCTCCAAGAGGTATGTACCAAACCAAGCCGCAATTGGTCTTCTTGTTGGCGTCACAGAAACTAACTCATTCATAGACTCGGTATCCCTCTGAGTAAAATTGGTGTGTACCAGTACTCGAACAAGGAGACTTCGGTCACCATTGGAGAGTCCGTAAGAGATGAGGACGTGTACATCATCCAAACCGGTTGTGGTGAGGACGAGATCAATGACTTCCTCATGGAACTGCTCATCATGATCAGTGCCTGTAAGACAGCATCAGCACGCAGAATCACCGCTGTGATACCAAACTTCCCATATGCTAGACAAGATAAGAAGGACAAGTCAAGAGCCCCAATCACAGCTAAGCTTATCGCAAACTTACTACAGACCGCTGGTTGTAATCATGTCATCACTATGGACTTACATGCTTCTCAGATCCAGGGTTTCTTCAGAATCCCAGTAGATAACTTGTACGCTGAGCCATCTACTTTGAGATACATTAGGGAGTGTATTGGTTTGGAGAATGCCATCCTCGTTTCCCCAGATGCCGGTGGTGCAAAGAGGGTTGCCTCCATCGCTGATAAGCTCGACTTGAACTTTGCCCTTATTCATAAAGAGAGACAAAAGGCCAATGAGGTGTCGAGAATGGTACTTGTTGGTGATGTTACCGGTAAGACATGTGTCTTGATTGACGATATGGCTGATACTTGTGGTACTCTTGTCAAGGCTGCTGACACTTTGCTTCAACACGGCGCGAAGGAGGTCATCTCCATCGTGACACACGGTATCTTTTCTGGTGCTGCTGAGCAAAGATTGAAAGATTCAAAGCTTGCCAAGATTGTATGCAGTAACACCGTCCCAGTCAACATTGAGAATGACAGATTGGATCAAATTGATATCAGTCCAACTTTGGCTGAGGCTATTCGTCGTCTCCATAACGGTGAGAGTATCTCCTATTTGTTTAGCAACGCCCCTTCAGCTTGATGATTCTCTGCATATTGATTCATTTATTCTATACTATTCCCTCCACCTCCCCATCTCCATCCTCGGTTTAATGTTCTTGACGTTATGTACAACTTTCAATTCAAAATTTAATGATACATCCATACAGCAATGACTTCCCATGTTAGAGGACGTACTACATTCCGGAAAGAGCCGTGTAATGTGACCAAGGTCATACTCTACCATTTGCTAGGACATTCTATACCAATAGAAAAATATTACTAGTTATTGCATCACCTACATCACTGTTGTGACCAATAATTGTATGAGGATAGGAGCAAACCGGAGAGAGATTAATCCTACCCACGCGCGAAAATTTATGTGTCAAAAGTGGTGGGGGATGCTCTCGATGTGTCTCGAATCAGACCTCAATAACGGAGCAAGTCAATATTGTAGTGGTATGATACACTTGTAGTATGATGCTACTATGTCTTTGTGTCTTAAGAAGTCGATCGTCTCGGTCGCTAGTGGCGTTTGTCTGTGAATTATACAAGGGCAGTCGGCTCATCCCGGGATCCCGCTATTGTTGCGATGAGTGACTGTATAACATAACCTTAACAACAAAGTATTATATTTCCTTTTTCGCAAGGTCCCATTGGACAGCAATCAACGTCGGGGTCTGAATGTATTTGTTCTCGAAGTGTATATAAGCTCGGTGTACCTTCTCTCATTCATCGAGAACCCCATGTCTAATGATAGATTCTTTCATTCACCACACATAGCAAACATGATAGCAAACTCATTACTGAAAAGCACAGTCAAGTCTTCAGTGCGCATCCAACTCCTCAATGCTAAGCCTTCGGTGCTTGGAACGAGCATTTTCCAAAGACTTGCCTCCACCTCATCCTCTTCCTCATCTACCTCATCTGCCCCTTCTTCCTCGCCCTCCTCATCTCCATCTCCATCACTCTACCCACCTTCAGGTCAACACAAGTCGCCCTTTGACATCTCTACCAAGCTCATTTGCCATCCAACCCCTACAGATACAGAATTCGTTACACATGCAATGTTCCCACATCCACCGATGGAGACATCTGATTGTGAGAAAGTGCACTTTGAGCACCGTGACCCAGTAACTTTTGGTGATAAGGTTGCAGACAGGGGAACCAAGTTTTGTCGTGCCTGTTTTGACTTTGTTACGGGATATAAGAAGCCTACTGATGTCAATGGTGAGTTACAAACGTGGAAGGGTACAAGATATGAGATGACTGAAGAGAAATGGTTAACTCGTTGTATTTTCTTGGAGAGTATTGCCGGTGTCCCCGGTATGGTGGCTGCCTTTCTGAGACACTTGAAGTCGTTGAGACTTTTAAAGAGGGATAAGGCATGGATTGAGACGTTGTTGGATGAGGCTTACAATGAGAGAATGCATCTTTTGACCTTTATGAAGCTTGGTAATCCTTCTTGGTTCACAAGATTCATCATCTATGTTGGTCAAGGTGTTTTCTGTAATCTCTTCTTCCTGGTTTACTTGATGAGACCTAAGTACTGTCACAGATTTGTTGGATACCTTGAAGAAGAAGCTGTGAGCACTTACACTCATCTCTTGAAGGATATTGATGCCCACAGACTTCCAAGATTCGACAAGGTTGAGATTCCAGAGATTGCATGGCAGTATTGGGGTGACTTGAATGAGAAGTCTTCGTTCAGAGACCTCATTCTTAGAATCAGAGCAGATGAGTCCAAGCACAGAGAAGTCAACCACACTCTTGCCAACCTCAACTTTAAGGAAGATAGAAATCCATTTGCTTTCAAGCAAGAGGGTCTCCCAGAGGATAAGCAACCAGATGCTCACGAATTGAAGAATGCTAAGGGCACTGGCTGGGAAAGAACAGAACTAAACTTATGAAGTTACGATAGAAATGTCCACTACTACAAATGATTTGATATGACAGATAACGAATTCTTATAAATAAAATACACCATCTACTTTAACCCTTCACTTCTGTATGTACGTCTCTTGGCTAAGTGTCCCCAATGCGCGATCAAAGCCGAGAGCCACAATCGGATCTATTAAACTCCAGAAAACAACCAAAATTCCACCTCTTGGAACACACCCCTTTCACGTCTCAAGAGCTCAATTGACATATATAAGAATCAGTGACAATGCAGTACTTTACACTTAGCAACGGTTCCAAGATCCCAGCTGTGTCGATCATCGGTACAGGCACCCAGTGGTTCAACGCTGAGAGAGTTGGGTTCAACCAAAAGCTCGTTGAGCAGCTCGAGTATGCTCTCTCGCTTCCAGGTGTTGTCCATGTTGATATTGCTGAGAACTATGGTACATACCCGGAATTGGGTGCTGCTCTCAAGAGTACCACTAAGGCCAGAGAGGACATTTGGATCACTGATAAGTTCTCCAAGATTGTCTCAACACCAAGAGAGGCCCTTGAGAGTTCTTTGAAAGTTTTGGGTGTCGATTACGTTGACTTGTACTTGATCCATGACCCATTCTATGACTCTGAGAAGCCGGGCTATGACATTGTTCAGGCTTGGAAGTACCTTGAGGAGTTGTACAAGGAGGGCAAGTGTAAGAACATTGGTGTTTCTAACTGGAGAGTTGAGGACCTTGAGAAAGTGTTGGCAATTGCTGAGATTAAGCCAGTTGTTAACCAGATTGAGTACTCTGCCTTCTTGCAGAATCAGACTCCAGGAATTTATGATTACTGTCAGAAGAATGGTATTCAGCTTGAGGCATATGGCCCATTAGGTCCCCTCACTACCAGAAATGGGGAAAGTGGTGAATTCTACGATTACGTTGATGAATTGTCAAACAAGTATGGTAAAAATTCTGGTCTTATCTTGCTTAGATGGGTCTACCAGAGAGGTGTTCTCCCTGTTACTACTTCTTCCAAGAAGGAGAGAATCGCTGAGGCAAACACCATCTTTGACTTTGAGCTCACAGATGAGGAAGCTGATAAAATTACAAAGCTCGGTGAGTCTCATCCAAATGTTCGTCAGTTCTGGATTCCTCAATACTCCCAATATGATTAGATGGTTGGGAGGGCTGGATCCCATTTAACTTAGCTCTTATGCAGTTGTTATTAAGACATTTTTATATATTGGTTGAACTTGTAGTGCTAGTAGTGCGAATGTATATGATAGTTACGAATATCCTTTTTGCAGCTAGCTATACATGCCTATGAGTGAGCTACTTGAACTGATCTTGGTATATTCTAACTTGACAAAAGCATTCAAATAAAACACGAGAACTACGGTTTTAATAATTTGTATAGTCTGTAGTAGAAGAATAATATTTAATTAGAGAGGAATCAATTCCACTTTCTAGGAAAAATTCCAAGGTGTAAAATATTATACCTCCGAAATGCTGTTTTAGGAGTTTCTAAGCTAAGAAATAAATAGTTTAATGAATTATGAGATAGCTGAGTAACTTTTAAAGCACACACAAAGACCTTGAGATATTTATAAACAGTATTAAAGTATATAGTCTATGAACACCCGGACACCACTTTTAGTTCTTATTCATCAGGGGAGTAATCTTTACATACCCTATATATGCCCTATCTGGCTCCCAAATTTATTGAAATAGCTTAATTATCCAAACAAGTCCTCCTTCGAGACATGTCATGAATGACTCTGATTTATGTTGTGTGACCATAATTCATTTGGCTTGAAGAAATGTGTGTTGTCCGGGTGTTTGATGACACAGCCAAGTATTACATGGGGGTCCAAGTAATATGACTATAATAATAAGAGATGATGTTGATGAAAGCTTACAGTTTCATTTATGATATAACTGAATAATTGGAATGTGATAATTTGTAGTCTACGACATCGTCTGATGAATTTTCGCACACCTCTTTACATGACTTCATCACAACTCCATTTGATACCCTAACTCTTTTGTTTCTTTTCAAGCTCTGAAGCTGTAGAGACTGTGAGACCTAGTATGCAACGGAAACGTGACTAACAGGAAGTACGATGTAAAATGCACTACAAACACCGGAATGATCTACAAAACGCCTCGTTTTTTCAATAGTACTACAAAGGTTGATAAAAGGCTGAAGGTGTAACACACTTCCATGGTGTGTGATAGGCCGACTTTAGACGCGGGATTGCATATATATGACAAATCATCTCGTGGTTGTGACTCGTACCAGAGTGTGTTCCGCATGTGAACATTAGATAGTTTACATGCTTCCCAGAACCATGCATACCACCACCAGCTCTACGGAGGGGCCCCATTGTGAACCTCAATTTGTTCAGGGGGAATTTGCCAAGGCTCACTCCGGTGTTTGCCAAGATGAATAGACAGGTACCCAGTGCCCAGACAAGCAAGAGAAGCAGATAATGAATACAAACGAACTAATTCACGAGATATAACTTGCGTATGAAAGCCACTTAAGGGTTCGGAGAGAATGGGTCCCCCGCGAAAGTCCGCGTCTCGAGCCGAGACCACCAAGGTACTTTTCTCATAACCTCTACGGTAGTTTTTTTTTTTTTTCTCTCCCATACAGAGAAAGAGGCAGCAGCAGGAGCCATAGAATGGGGAGTTAAGTCTATTTTTCTCTATTTCATCTTCACTGTTAGTGCCACTCTCAGTAAATCATTCACTATATACTCACTGACCCCTCTGTCCAGTTATTTCTTGAGTTACACAGACTTGGACATATACTCTACTCATCGCACCACACCACACTTTCACGCTTCAGGGGCACATACACTATCACGAGTCACCAGCTCATAAGCAGCACACACGTACATAACCACACTAGTGTTTCTCTCAACTTCACACATACAACCGCAAGGGTTGCTGCATAAGCTCACATCCTGTACAAACTAACGGCCGTACAGACATCTACTTACGCTCGTGTATTCAGCTATAAAGACGCATAGATCTCCGACTTGCCAAGCTCATCTCTCTTTTATTATTCCATTTTTCAATCATCACAACTCGCTTTCACAATGTCTGACGCTGTTTACCAGATTGCCAGACTTATGGTCAGGGATGATGACGACGCTGCCGAACCTGGTCAGTGTGCCGACACTAATGAATACGATGGTAGAGATAACCTCAGAATTCTCGCTGTGTTTATGATTCTTATCTCTTCAGCTATTGGTTCTTTCTTCCCTCTCCTTTCCTCCAAATACTCCTTCATTAGACTTCCAAACTGGTGTTGGTTCATTGCCAAGTTCTTTGGTTCAGGTGTCATTGTCGCTACAGGTTTCATCCATCTTTTAGAACCAGCTTCCGATGCTCTCGGTAATGAGTGTCTCACAGGTCCAATTACAGAGTATCCATGGGCCTTTGGTATCTGTCTTATGTCCCTTTTCCTTCTTTTCCTTACGGAAATTGTCTCACATCACTTTGTTGAGAAGGCTGTCGGTAACTCCTCCTCTCACACTCACTCCCATTTTGGTAATGTCAACAAGGATAAGGAGATTGACTCTCTCGATGATGAGGAAGATGACTCTAAGAAGCAAATGCTAAGAGACAACTCTATGGCCATTGGTAAGAACCACTTCTCTCACGACGCTGAGCATCAGGATCCAGAGAACATAAACACTCCACTTTCGGATGCTGCTAAGGAGAAGTACTTGAACCAAGTGCTTTCCGTCTTCATCCTTGAATTCGGTGTCGTATTCCACTCCGTCTTTGTCGGTCTCTCCCTTGCCGTTGCCGGTGATGAATTTAACACTCTCTTCATTGTCCTCGTCTTCCACCAAATGTTTGAAGGTCTAGGTCTTGGTACTAGAATCGCCGATACCCCATGGGACAAGAAGAAACGTTTCACTCCATGGCTCCTCGCCTTGGGTTACTCGCTTTCCACTCCAATTGCCATCGCTATCGGTATTGGTGTCAGACACTCTTTCGTTCCAGGTTCCAGAAAAGCTTTGATCTCTAATGGTGTCTTTGATGCCATCTCTGCTGGTATCTTGATCTATACCGGTATTGTTGAATTGATGGCTCACGAATTCTTGTATTCTAACCAGTTTAAAGGTGAAAATGGTTTGAAGAATATGTTGCTTGCATACGTTGTCATGTGCTTCGGTGCTGGTCTTATGGCTCTCTTGGGTAAGTGGGCTTAAAAACAGAAAAGCACATAAACACACACTTATACATGTACAAAAACAAAAATATTGGGTTTTCTCTTCTACGGTTTCAATGTCTTCTTCTACTAATAGTATAATGTCTTTTGCATGATGCTTCAAACTTTGAACAATATATAAATAAGGAAGCATCCTTCATTTGAAATACTCAAGATTGTAGAAATCAAAGGAAAAAAAGAGAATGATTTAAAATACACATGGTATAAAATTATTTCCTTGAATATCAAGCATGATACTGCTCTGGTTCACCGTAGACTCCCTCAGCGGTTCCACCCTCTTTGCCGTCGTTCTCCGAAAACTCCTCAGCCTGGCTAGCCTTAATCATCTTCTTGTAAGATGGCATACCTTGAACTGGAATCTCTCCCTTGCCAAGCATAAATCCCGGGTGGAATGGTATGAAGAGGAGACAAGTCAATGCCATCATCAAAGCATCAAGAATCATAAAGTACACCTCGTGTGTGATAAGGAACCCGGTCCAACCTTCAGCGAGTTCAATAACTCTGTAGATGGATCTCGTATAGACGAACAACACAGCAATGAGAATTACAACAGGGAAATAGCTGAACAGCTTGTTCTGCCTGAGATCCTTATAATCTGGGTTGAACATTGGTTCGAGCTCTTTATGTCCTTTTCTAAGATAATGGATCTTCCAAAAGAAGTGAACAAACAAGAACAAAAACACACTCATGGAACACACCTGAAAGGCCAAACCAGCAACCATAACATGAGTACCACCGTCAGAGGATCTGAATTCTTTGAGAGCAGTAGCGGCCAAACCACCACCAGCAGCCTGAACTGTGAGCGAGATAACATCACAGGCGATAAAGATGTACGAGTACCACATAGGCCTGAGCAGTGCAAACTGAGTGCCGTAGACCATAACCAGTTGGCCAAGTAAGTAGTAGATAGCAGCCATAATGAAACATGGCGCGAGTGTCAAAGTGATGATCTGCAATAAGAAAGGATCAATGGCACTTGTATCATGGGCACTAAGTGTTCTTCCAATGTACCCAGCCATCTCGAGCCCGGTTCCGCAGAAGTAGCTCACACCGAACCACCAGGTATTAAACATGACACCAAGGACAGTGGGGGCACTGAAGAAGATGCCCATTACGATGGCCATCGCCATGTTTCCTCCATAACTTGGCGTCATGCCACCGTAGACGTTCTCCACCTTCGAGATGGATAAGAGCACCTCTGATACCGAAGAAACAGCAGCGGAGGCAGACTTAACAGCTTGTGTACCCGTGGCAGTTAACTGGGCCTGCTCGGCAGAGTAGAGAGCCAGGGAGGCAACGACATAATCAAGAGATCGGGATGCCTGGATAAAACCAATACGTTCCGTCTCGGTAGCTAGTACCGAGGTCAGCGAGACGTATTCTGACTGGAGAGATGTGATCTGGGGTAAAAAATCAGTGATTGTGGATGTCATTGTTTGTAGATCTCAGGGTTCAAGGTCTCTGGGTGTTAGTGGATCTCAGGGTTCAACGTCTTCAAGAGTCTGACTTCTAAGTCGATGAGCTTCCAAGTCTACCCAACAGTAAGAAAGGCAGGTTTGGGCAGTGGATTGATGAGCCCTTCTTTGAAGATTGGTCGGTTGCACAGAGTCTGTAAGGATAACTTGAAACATTGAGCAATCGGGGAGATGTCAAAGGCCTTTTTAAGTATTCCCAAGAATCATTCATTAATAAGGCCAACCCATTGCAGATGCAAGGAAATGGTGATAAAGCTATAGCCGAGTAAACCCGAGAGCTACCGCCCGCTAAAACCCGAGAGCTTCCGCCGAGTACTCCTGAGTTGGGAAATGCCTAAACAGCATCCAAACTGGAAAACTACTGGAATAAAGGCTCTATTGTCATAAAATATGGCAATATTAGAGAGGAGATGCTTCGAAACCTATAAATCCTTCACTAAACCTCGTCTCAATTGTGCTCTTCGTTGTAATGTGTTTCGGAGTCGCACCTCGTCAACTGCACTTCCTGTCCAAGATGTATATAAAAAAATACCTCTATAGAAAATCCCCTACATTCTTTATAATAAGCCGACTAAACCCGATCCAACAACAAGAACGACAAGAACAACAACATTACTAATAGTCTTATCTGCGTAGCTCACCCCAAACATATATCCGCTTTGGCTACTGTCTATGCACGTACTCTATGAAAATGGGTCATTACTAACTAACATGCTAAATACATGCGATCACTGTAGTGTTTGGAAAACTCTCTTTTTGGCCTTTTGCATGATGCTTCAAACTTTGAACAATATATAAATAAGGAAGCATCCTTCATTTGAAACACTCAAGATTGTAGAAATCAAAAAAAGAAAGATCTATTACACACATGTTAAGAAATTGTATCCCCGAATATCAAACATGGTACCGCTCTGGTTCACCGGTTCCATCCTCCTTACCATCGTTCTCCGAAAACTCCTTAGCCTCTCTAGCCTTTATCATCTTCTTGTAAGATAGCGTACCTTGAACTGGAATTGATCCCCTACCAAGCATGAATCCCGGGTGGAATGGGATGAATAGAAGACAAGTCAATGCCATCATCAATGCATCAAGAATCATAAAGTACACCTCGTGTGTTATAAGGAATCCTCTCCAACCTTCAGCAAGTTCAACCACTCTATAGATTGATCTCGTATAGACGAACAACACACCAATAAGAATCACAATGGGGAAATAGTTGAACAGTTTGTTCTTTCTGAGATGTTGATAATTTGGGTTGAACATTCGTTCGAGCTCTTCATGACCTTTTCTAAGATAATGAATCTTCCAAAAGAAGTGACCAAACAAGAACAAGAAAACACTCATGGAAAACACCTGGAAAGCCAAACCAGCAACCATGACATGGGTACCACCATCAGAAGACTTATACTCTGTGAGGGCAGTAGCGGCCAATCCACCACCAGCGGCCTGAATCACAAGGGAGATGACATCACAGGTGATGAAGATGTATGAGTACCACATCGGCTTAAGCAGTGCAAATTGAGTGCCATAGATCATAATCAGTTGGGCAAGTAAGTAGTAGATGCCAGCCATAATGAAACATGGTGCGATGGTTAAAGTGATGATCTGCAATAGGAAAGGATCCAGGGCACTTGTATCATCAGCACTAAGTGTTCTTCCAATGTATCCAGCCATCTCAAGCCCTGCACCACAGAAATAACTCACACCAAACCACCAGGTACTGAAGAAAACACCAAGGACAGTATGAGCAGCAAAGAAGATACCCATCACGATGGCCATCGCCATGTTTCCTCCATAACTTGGTGTCGTTCCATATATGTTATCAGCCTTCGAGAGGGACGAGAGCACTGCTGAGACCTCTGAGACCGCAACGGAGGCAGACTCGATAGCCTGTGTGGCAGTGGCAGTGAACTCGGCCTGCTCGGCAGAGTATAGAGCCAGGGAGGCAACGACATAGTCGAGAGAACGGGATGCCTGGATAAAACCGGCACGTTCAGTCTCGGTAGCTAGTACCGAGGTGAGCGAGACGTATTCTGACTGGAGAGATGTGATCTGGGGTAAAAAATCAGTGATTGTGGATGTCATTGTTTGTAGATCTCAGGGTTCAAGGTCTCTGGGTGTTAGTGGATCTCAGGTTCAAGGTCTTCGGGTGTTATGGGCAAGGGTCTCAATACTTCTAAGTCGATGAGCTTCCGAGTCTACCGAGGCAGTAAAGAAGCCAAATCTTGAGCAGTGGGTATATGAGCCCTTCTTTGAAGACTGGTTGGTTGTACGGAGTCCTTAAGGAGAACTTGATACTTTGAGCGGTTTTAACACACATAATTTGGAGATGTAGTTGGGTTTAAGTATTCTTCAATAATCATAAATACGGCGGGCCATGCAGATGCACGGAAATTGTGGTAAGAGCCATCGCCGAGTAAACCCGAAAGGTAGGAATTGTCCCAACAGCAACTAAGCTGGGAAACGGATGAAATAATGGTTCTTTTGGTATCAAGATATGACAGTGTAGTAGGTAGTGAGAAGATGCTTCGAAACCTCTAAGTCCTCATCCAAGTCTCGTCTCAATCGAGCTCTTCGTTGTAATGTGTCTCGGAAGCGCACCTCGCCAACTGCACGTTCTGTACAGGAAGATATATATCAAAAAATACCTCTACAGCGAATCTCATACATTTTATTACCATACCCCGATTGAACCCGACCCAACAACACTACTAAAAGTCTTATCTGCGTAGCTCAGCCACAAACATGCGCCCACTTTAGCTACAATCCATGCACTTACTCTATGAAAAATGGGTCATTACTAACTAACATGCTAAATATATGCTATTACTGCAGTGTTTGGAATACTCTCTTTTTGGCAGTCTTCTCCACATGCTGCTGTTGCTCATACTCGTCAACAAACTCGGTGTTATGTGTAAGATTCCACTGCGTTCTCAAATACTTCAATCCTTGGATGTTAACACCAACCTCCTTCACATTACTCTTCAACTCCCTTCTCAGGTAGTCCTTAACGTTGGTGATCTGCGTTTTCATCTGTTCATCCTTCAAACTATTTAGTTCGTGCAAGTTCGATCTAATCAGGAAGAAAAGAACTCTGCAAATGATAGACAAATTGGCTTTGAGTACCGTCTTCGATTTGGTCCATTTCTCAATAACTCTGAAGAACTTCAAGACAAATGAGAATGGCAAAACAAGCAAGGCATCCTCAAGTTGAGATGGCTTGATCTTGACAAGTGTGTCAAGAATGTATTCAGATCCGCTCTTATTTAAAGCCTGAAGAAGCGGAGCCTTGGCAGGTTGAATAGGTTGCTCACCAATCTTGGTCTTCAACCACTTGTTGTACTTCTTCTGGTATTCTTCATGGTCATCGATGTCCTTACATCCAAGTTCCAGGGCCTCCAGCAGTTTTTCACCAGCTTTCAATGTCTCCAATGTCTGCTTATGCACACCAGTAGCCTCATCTGTCTCTTCATCTTCGTCATCGTCATTCTTCTTGGTATTTTCATCACCTTCCAATGAAGCTAAAAGGCCCGTCTCATACATCTCGTCCATTTCCTTCTCCTTCTCTTCCTCAATGAACACTTGATCCTCGGTCTCCTTCCAAATTCTGATACTGTGGTCATGAGCAGTGGAGACGACGAAAGAAGCATCATTGGAAATACCAATACTCCAAACCTCAGACTGATGGGCAGAGAGCTTTTGAATGCACTCAAATTTATCTCCATCCCAGTACTTCAAAAGACCATCCTTACCAGCGGAGAAGAAGTTATGACTTTCAGGAACAAATTTCACATTCATAATGGAGTCCTGATGACCAAAGATGGATTTGTGACAATCACCAAAGTCAAGACCCCAGATCTTGATGTTCTTATCGGCAGATGATGTGATCAGGAGCTTGCAATCAAAGGAGATGTCAATAGAGAGAACAGGAAGCTTGTGTCCGTACAAACTGAGGTAGAATTTCAATGTATCGAAGAAGAATACCTTAACTGTGTTGTCGAGAAGCGAGACAGCCAAGTGTTTAGCATCTGGCGAGATCTTGACAGCAAGAACATCCTCGTTCAACTCCAAAGTCTTCTCATGGAAGATCTTCATCTTAGCAACAGTCTTGGCGGTACCTGGCACAGCCTCCTCTTCAATTCTAAAGTTCCAGAACTTGACAGACTTATCAGCAGAACCAGTAACGAGGGATTTACCGTCTGGAGTCAAGTCAAGGGACCAAATGGCACCCTCGTGGGCTTCAACGGTCTCAATCAATGTAGATGTAGCCAGGTCGTACAACTCAATCTCACCGGCTCTGGTACCGACAACCAAAAGTGTACCACCAGGCAAAAACTTAACAGACAGAGCGTAACCACATTCAAATGTTCTAAGACAGTTGGTAGTAGCAGCGTTCCACACTTTCAATAAACCATTCGAAGCAGTGGCGAGAAGCTTGTTGTTATCACTGATATCGAGAGATCTGATATCTGTTCTGTGACCTTGAAGTTCAACAGTGTATGATTTCTGTGCTGGTTGCACCTCCTTATTGGTGTATGCGATAGAATAGTACTCCAATGTGTTGTTGGATGATGATACCAGAAGTTCAACTTTTTGACTGTTTGTGAGTGCCCATGTGGCATGCTTGATCTTGAAACTGGATCTAATAACGGTCCAAGGGTGCAACAAGAGATTGACTTCGGACTCCTTCAAAGAGTTTGCAATTTCCTCGTCATCGTAACCTTTCTCTCTCAATCTCTTCTCTCTTTTCTTGGAAGCCTTAGAGATCTCATCATCGCTTCTGATTCTGAAGATCTCAAGCGTCTTATCAGCGTTCTGAATGTAAAAGAACTGATTACTTGCAACAGACTTGAAAGAGATGTCCAAACCTCTAGACTTACTTTGCTTTTCAAATGACCCACGCTCAATGAGCTTCTTGTTAACCTGATCTTCCTCGAAATCAACCTTCCACACCTTAACCTGGTTTTCAGCACCAGTTGTGATGACAACGTCCCCGAATACAGCAAGACCCCAGCACTCACCGGTATGAGCAACGTGTGTCTCAACACATTGTTGGGTCTTAAGATCCCAAAGCTTGATCAAGCCATCTTTGGAAGTGGAGATGAGGTAATCATCGGAGAACCAAATACCTGTGATCTGATCCTTATGACTTCTGAGCTTGTACAAACCAATCTCACCAACGAGGTCCCAAACAATAATATTTGAATCCCTAGAACCGGATATCAGTCTTGTACCTTCTTGGTCGAATTGCAATATCGTAATGGCAGACTTGTGACCTTGGAAATTAATCACCACGGTACCTGACATCAAATCCCAAATCTTGATGGAACCATCATCATATCCCGCAGCAACAATTCCAGAGTCCTGGTTATACTCAAGGGCAGTAACTTCACTTGGCTTTGTAAGCTTAGCATCAGAGGCACCCGGTGGGAGACCATCTCTTAGACGCTTCACAATCTCACCAGTCTTGATATCCCAGATTAGGATCTCTTCAAGACCAGAGGTGATGGCCTGGCCCGCTCCTGTCTTGTTGGAGGCTGGGAGCCAAATGACATTAGACCGCGAGGAGATCACACCAAAGCAGTGTGCCTGCTCGTAACGTTGGTATGACTTCACCATGATGTGATGTGTGTCCTCTTGTGTATGGATCTATGAAGTGTGTGTAGTTAGTTATTGTTCAAGAGACAGAAGTGTCTTTGAGGGGTCGCGCATCTAAAATTTTTTTGGCGATGAGGCTGACGTAAGAAAAATTGGGTTTTGCGGGGAGAGCTTAGTCATCACGTCTTTCGTCGTGCTTGTTCTCTATGGAAGCGGCCCAGGGGAAGGTGATAAGTCTACAAATATATGATCAAATTAGCACATGCAGTCATAAACCATTAGTTTTGTTGTTTTTCGTTAGTCTTTGAGCTTGTACTTCCCAGATACCAAATCAAGCTGATTACGGGAAACACAGTATTTTAGGAACTCATCAAGCTCACCAGCAGAGGCCGTGTATCCCAGTTTCTTTGGAACAACGGCTGTCAGAAAGGTATGAATCTTGCTTGCTTCCATAGGTCCCAAGTTTGAGAGCATTTCAGTGATAAATGCCCAATATGGAGCGTAACCAGCAAATTTCTCATCATCATGATCCTTGGTGTCATCTTCATCAACCATTAACTCTGAACGAGGCTCCTGTGCTTCAATCACCACATATCCATCAGCATCACTTTTCAATATACCAGCATTGACCCAGTATTTGAGCGCTTCTTTTGCTGTGGCAGGATCCATCTCTAACTTCATACAGATGTTCATGAGATTTTGTGTTGGTGATTCATCATCAAAGCAATTAATCACTGCTGCCTTATCCGGACTCACATCAAATTGGAGCTTGACATCGCCAAATTCAAGAACTACCTCAACAATACCGATCTTGAGACATTTGATGATTCTTCCCTTCTTGACCTCCTTGAACTCTGCGGCATAGCTTTCCATTTGTTGAGTGAGCGAGTCGGGGAGTTTGAATTCTAAATCTTCAAGTTCGGGCCAGTACATGTATGACAAGATGGAGAAGCGGATGTTGTTGGCTAGGTTGCTGTTCTTGGAGTGGATGAAGCTGTCGATGTCTTCACTGTCCGCAATGTCTCTGATCATAACGTCCAAGTTGTTCAATTCATTTTCCTCAAACTTCGGCTTGAATTGTTGGAGCTTCAAGAGTGAATCAGAGATGTTGAAGTCCTTGATGGCGAGAAGCTTTCTAGAGAAGGCGTCGACAAGCTCTGAAATGAATTGTTCTTTGCTATCGAAGATGGAGATTAAGGATTCAATAATGTCTTGCTTTCTGAAATCTGGGAGTGCATCAATTGGATCTGGATGCCAGTCGAGTGTCAAATTATTCACTGTCTTTTCGGTCTCCACTGCAAGTTCGTCGGCCAATTTTGAAAGAGGATCATCCGGGTTGTTGTCTAAGAGAGCGTTGACGATAGCTGGTATAGTGTCTTCACGATCTCTCAAATATCTTCTGATGGGTCTTGACGCATTGTCTAATAACACACCTCGTGGATCTATAATGAGGAACGATTTGATGGTAGAAGTGTAACAGAGAATGATATCGTTCGTGTTTGCACCGGCATGGAGGAGTCTCTCGGTGCATGCTCGAGTGAAAGAATTGATCAAGACAGATCTCTGAGTTGGGTCCATGCACTGTTTCAAGTCAAGGAGCGCCGGTATTGTGGAAGGATACTCAATGACAATATCGAAGATCTCATTAATGCGAAGCTTGGAGAGTTCACTTCGGGTAAGTTCATCTTGATGGTCAACTTCATCAAGGAGGGTTCGGTTCCATACACCGGCGTACTCTGCAATTCTGTTTACGACGGCGGTATGCTTATTGAGCTTGGTCACTTCGGTTGTGTCAAGGCCCAAGGACAAGACGAAGAGTTCTTGTTCTTGTGTGAGCGGTGCCAATGCCTTTATCTTAGATTTGATGACGGAGTTTATGGTGCGCTCGAGCTGGTCGAATTCGAGGTCTGTAAGCGAGAGGTACTCGGCGGGGAAGAGGAAGTAGTTGCGAATCCGTTCCAGCTGGGCCATGTTGTCCAAGTCGAGGCCCAAAACCTCATCACGGATCTGGGCGTTGTAGTGCAGAAGGAGCTGCTCGATCTGGTCGTTTTCTGTAACACGCCTGAGGGCGGCTTTGACACGCTGTGTGGGCTCCTTATGCTCGTGATTGAGGAGCCAGTGGCTGGCGATCTCCGCATCGCTCTCGTGCGGGATCTCCGGGAGGCTAAAGACACGAGCAATCTGTGATGCCGTGGCCATGGCTTCAGTCAAAAAGGGAAAGTCTTGTGGGCGGTTCCTTAAGTGTAGAATTTCTAGCCGCTGTGATGTCTGAAGCTTTGTTTACCTTTCGCAGCCATCCCACAGACCCGCGCCAGAAACCATTAAGGAAGAAGTTTCGCGGGCGAAGATGTTATCATGGCACCCTTTGCCTAGTGTTAGAATCACGTTAGATTGGCGCTTGAAACACAGCAAAATGTCCAGAAACACGAAGGTTCAGAACCAGCTTCGAGACCAATTCATCGACTTCACACAGACCACCAGCAATATCGCCACGCAGTTCCTTCGAGCCTCTAACTGGGATCTCGAACTTGCTATCAACGACTTCTTGAGCCACTCTTCGGGTTACGGCCGCAACAATTCAGAGAGCTCCAGCTTGGTTAGCATCTTTGACAAGTACAAGGAGGATACCAACAGGATCGGCATTGATGGAACGCTTCAGTATATCGAAGACCTCGGCTATGATCCAGAACATAAGGCGACGCTAGCGCTCGCCTACTTCCTCGAATCCCCCACACTGGGAGTATTTGAGAGGAAGACTTTCCTCCGCAAATGGCACTCTGTGCAAGTACATGACTTGAAGGGTATGAAGGCCTATATGAAGAGTATTGATGCTCAGCTCAACGGTAATCTCGACTACCTCAAGGATGTGTATCGCTTTGCATTTACATTTCTCCTTGAAGAGGGCCAGAGGGCGCTTCCTCTCGAGACAGCAGCAGAGTATTGGAGACTTCTCCTGAGTGATATTTATGGCGATAAGATCGAAACATGGATTTCCTTCTACGAGAAGCAGTCGAAAGCCACTGTGAGTAAAGACGTTTGGAACATGTTCTTCGTCTTCCTCCAAGATTGGGATAAAGACTCAAAGCTTGAGAACTACGATGAGGCTGCCGCTTGGCCAAGTTTAATCGATGAATTTGTCGAAGACTTCCGTGAATCTATAAACCATTGATACAGTGTTGCATAAAAGGCATAAAATAATTTATCAAATGTAGAGAATTTCCCCTAAATATTGCCTTCTTATGACATATACAACTAAGGGCGCTAGCGAGAGGGGTTACCCGGGGTTCAGCACCGTCGCGAACGAAAACCCGAAGTCATAAATACGCGAGAACCTCCAACGTCTCTCTGTTGGGTAATAACGTCTTCAGATCCTGGCGATTATTGGTTTCACCGAGTGTCCACTGCGTCGAGTCCTATTAACTATCACCACAGTCTAAGCTGGTAAGAGGAGCTCCAAGTCTTTTACAGCACTGTGTCGTTTTCTTCCATCGATTGGCGACACGCATCAACTTCATCAACAATCCTCATTGATATACATCAGGTGTCTTCCAAATGAACAACCAGAACCAGCAGCCTAGGCCCATGGTGAAGCCTGAGCAGATCCAGGCTCTGGCAAAGCAATGTACTGCAGAAATTGAGTTGGCCAAACAGTTTGGAAGTGAGTCACCAGAAGGACAAGAGCATTTGGCGAAGGCCAAACGTATTAAACAGATTCTGCTTCAGTACCAAAGCCAGCAGCAGAGACTAGCTCAGGCTCAGGCCCAGGCCCAGGCCCAAGCACAGAATTCCGCCCTTCAGAACAGAAATACTGCACAAAACTCTCCGCAGCTCCCACAGAATACGATGTCCCCACAGCTTCAGCAGCAGTCCCCACAAAATCAACAGCAGTCTCCACAGCTTACCCAGAACAGACCAATCGCTCAGCAGCAGCAGAAGTTGATGCCACAGATGATGCAGCAGCAACAGCAACAGCAGCAGCAGTTAAACCAGAGAGTTGCTTCAGGTGGTGCCGGCGCTATGTCCTCCCCGAGCCCAATGCCACAAGGTATGGGCACACCATCCGCTGTTGGATCTTCGCCAAACCCACAGCAGTCAGTTAAGAGCCCGGTACAACAGATCAACCAGATCAGGAATGTTATTGCCTCTTTTGCTGTCAAACTGAAGGATATCGAAACCGCCAGAAACTCCAACACACTGAATGCCGAGCAGTTGCAGAAACTTGGTGAACAGGAACATATCTTAAAAGAGAAGTACAACACATACAAGAAGGCATTCCTACAATTGACGGCCCAACTGCAGAAGCAGCAAAATCTTCAACGACAGCAACAGCAACAGCAGCAGCAACAACAACAACAGCCGCAGCAGCCACAACAGCATGTTCAGCAGCAGGTACAAATGCCTCAGACACAGCAGGCTGCTCAAGCTCAAAGACCACAACCAGTTCAATCTCAATCACAGACAATGGTCAATCAGGGAAGAGTGATGTCGAACAGTAGCACGCCGCAACTGGCTCAAAACCAGATTCCATCAGGAGGTATGAACCAACACATGCGTGCTCAAGGCTCCATGAACACTCAGAATGCCCAGAACATGCAGTTCCAGGCTCAACAGCAGAACATCCAACAGCAACAAAACATGCTTAACCAGCAGCAGATGCCTCAGATTCCATCTGCCGGCCAGACGCCGACTATTGGCATGTCACAGATGTCTAATAACAACACCTTGGCTCAACAGCAGGCCAACTTGGCCCAGCAGAAGAAGGCCACAGGAACTCCTCAGTTGCAGACACCAATCTCTCAGCAAGCTCATCAGCAGCAACAACAGCCTCAGGCCCAACAGCATCAAAACATCCAGGCCCAGCAACAGCAGACTGGTACGGGTACACCTCAACCACAGGGTAATATGATGATGAACAGAGGTCAGAACGGTGCCTCAGCCTCTCCAAACACCCCTGTGACGAATGTGAATGCTGCTGCTAAGCCAAGTGGTAACACCATGGGTACCATGAACACACCAGCCAGTACTGTGTACAAGTCTTCTGTGCCACCTTTGCCAATTAGTGGTACCATTAACCCAAAGCCACTGCACCCAGCTACTGTGACTCAGAGACCAAGTATTACTGGTGGTCAGGGTCTTGCTGCTCCTGCATTATCTACCCCAGCTATCTTGAAACTTCCACCTTATGAGATGCAGAGCGATAGGGTGCTGTCTAAGCGTAAGCTAAGTGAGTTGGTGAAGACCGTTGGTGCCGATGAAGGCGATGGTGAGACTACAATTGATGGCGATGTCGAGGAGTTGCTACTGGACCTTGCTGATGAGTTTGTCACCAACGTTACAAGCTTTGCTTGTCGTTTGGCCAAGCACAGAAAGTCTGATAGCCTTGACGTTAAGGACATTCAGTTGCACTTGGAGAAGAATTGGAATATCCGTATTCCTGGCTACTCCTCTGATGAGATTAGAAATGTGAGAAAATGGCAGCCTAACAATGCCCACAACCAGAGAATGACGAGTATTGGTGTTACAAAGTCTGTTGATCAGAGTAAGTGATGTGTTATTTTACGTGATGGGGTTTAGTCTAGTCGATGGAGACTTATCTTTCTTCGAGCTGGTATGCTACAAATACCAACCTGTACGTTGTCACTTGAAGAGAGTGCCGGAAGTATGTTTTCTATGAATACTATATTGTACTGTTTATAGTAATTTGGGACTGTAGAACTCAGCTGTTTGCTGAGTAAAACCCAATATGAGCAGGAAGCTCTTCGCATGTCGACGCTGACTGTAGTATGATCAAACCGGCTCTTCTGCTACCAGCTTGCACAAGTGGAAGGATCACAGTATAAGAGAGTGAATACTGAGCATATAGATCAGACTAATTACCATCTATAATTATGTTTTGTCATTTTGTGATAGAGAAGAAGGAAAAGAATAGCGAATCAGCCCCGAGACCAGTGATCGTCGTTCATATGACTTACAGGATCGCGGATTAATGTGGTGACACAACATCCTCCCATAGAGCCGACCCATGTACTTCAATGATTTTCACGTGATGAACTGGATTATAGAGCATAGATAATACAAAGCAAGACAATTTAATGGCTTAGTTCAGCTACGGCACTAACTAGGCGGTTTCGAACGTTCAGATGCTTATCGCGCATTGGCCCATTGTTCCCCACGCAACGCCTGGAGGGAAGAGTTGGATAGACGCAGGGTCCCCGCAGTGACGCCTATGAGTCCTCAGAGACCAATGTTGCTACTCTGGCGGATATGGGGAGAGCGTGGATCACAACGGACTTCCCTAGGATTTTCCGCCCCCTAGCGATTTTCCGGGAAAGAGCGGAGAGATAGGAAGCTAGAAGTACGACCTGCAACAGAGTCCGTTATGACAGTATCGTCTGGCTCCAGGCTTTCCGGTTGTGAAGTAATTGAGTGTGCAAGTCTGTGATAATGAATTACTACAATACACTAGGGTGCTTAGCTTCCCTTCCTGACCAGGTTGAGATAAAAGATAGAATGCCGTTGCCGTACACCATGAACTGGCCATAACTCGATACCGACGATCCTATATGATAGAAAAGTTTACCATGTACAAGACGCCGTGCCTCGAGGAACTATACTCATATTAACAGGATGGTAAATCACAATTTGTCTCACCTTTTGCGCAATAAGTTCAACATTTGCGGCTCTGGATGCTGTAGGGACAGGCAGTTTTTGCGACTGACTTCCCAATGAGGTACAGATCAGCAATGTCAAGGACCTCTGTGGAGCCACCTTACTTCTCAATGACCTGATGAGACCTGGTCAAAGATATAACTGTCTTCTCGGTGTTTAGCAAAAGCTACAGTATATAACTCTGCTCAGTTGCGTCGTCATGGCCCAGCGTGACGTCCGAGTCTTTGTACTCCATACCTAAGAAACATCAACCTCGTCATGACTCAGGATCAGGAACCTACCATCAAGGATAACTCCACTTTCAGCAAGGTCCTTGGCCTCTTTACCAGAGATGCCAGCTATAACATTCTCTCCTTCCAGGGGAAAGGTGGTTTCGATTTTAGCAAGGGCTGGGGCACTCTTTGCACCAAGCTCATCAAGTGCTCGACTGCTAGTGTTGATGAGTTTCAGATTACCCACGTTCCAAGAGCCAACCTCCCAGAGGAGTTCATTCCTTCAAAGTGGGAAGAAAGTGATGGTGTTGACATCATTGAGCACTGTAAGAAGGGTGAAGACCAGGTTAGGGGCCTCATTCTTGCAACCCACCACGACGACAAGCCTCACCACTTGGAGTTTAACAAATTCTTCTATGAGCTTGTTCTCCGTGACTCCCGTCTCCACTTTTCCAAGGTTAGAGCTGAGTATGATCCAGAAATGGCTGCTGCTTATGCCTTTGCTGATTTCTTTGCTGACATGTTGAAGAACACCACCAAGGATGATTTGTGGAACCAGGGTGGAAGAGAATACTTTGCCCAGAGAGCCACTTACTTCACTCAGAGAAACCTCAGAATCGAGGCTGTCCTCCCAGCTTTCCCATGCAAGTCCTCCAACACCGAGAAAGTGTATGAGCAGGCACCAGACAGAGGGGAGGAGCTGGCCTTAAGAAGACTCATTGAGGTTTCCAGAAAAGTCAAGGAGATATATCCACCGGGACTGAAGGTATATATTGTCTCTGATGGCCACGTCTTTTCCGACTGCATCGGAGTCGATGATGATGTCGTTGACACGTATACTGAGACGTTGAAGACTCTTTATAGAGCCGTTGCCAAGTCTGAAAATGCTGAGGATGAGGACCTTATTGGATTTGCCAGCTTGAAGGACATGTTCTTCAATGCTGATGGTTCATATACTCCAGGTCTTGCTAAGGACTTCACACTCCAGCACTTCACAGGTACCAAGATTGATGAGGATTCTGAGAATTCTCGCAAGTTCATGATGCTTGCCTGTGACACTGATTGTGGTTCTCTGAAGAGCGACTTGCAGGAGGAAGGCCACCCAAGACTCAAGCTTTACAGAGGTTTCTGGAAGTTTATGTCTGAGGACTTGAAGCTTAACGACCACTGCCGCAAGCTGTCCAGAAAGCAGTTGAAGAAGACGGTCTCGAATGTTTCTTTTGAGATGATTAAGAGAAACGATGCCTACTCTAACCTTGTTGAGCTGATGTTCCCATTCCACATGCGTCTTTCCATTCATGGTCATAAGAATGATGGGCCAAAATTTGGTATCAAGCTTATTGGCGACCACTGCAAGGTTATCAAGAACCTTGGATCTGACGAGGCTCCAGACTTTGAGGACAAGCTTCACATCCCAACTCCTTGGCACAACTGCATTGTGTATATCGATGGACATGAGGAGTTTTACATGACCAAAGCTGGTGTTGTGTATAATGCCTTGAGCCAAGGTCACTACACTGGTGGATGGGTTGAGGGTAACATTTTGAAGGGTATTGGTGGATACTTCCAAATCTCCCACAGCAGTTGTGGAAGCTCTCTTTCCGTGAGCCCTGCCTCTGAGTACTCCTCTCTTTCTCCAGACAGATCTTCTGACTCTTCGGCTTCTTCCTCTGCTTGATTACCAGGGCTAGATGCAAGATTGGGTGCATCATATAGTAACATGGTTGCTGGCGGCCAGCTCTTGAAATTCTTGAACTATTCTAATTTTGGTGCTTTAGAATGCTTTACTTTTAATACAGATTATTAATAATTCTTAGCTATAACAGTTAACACTAGTAGTACAGTAAATTAGACATGAACACGTTGAGACTATCATACAGCAGTGGAGAAAAGAGGAGTTTAAGCATCCCTCATCTCCTCATCATCTTCATCAAACAGTTCATCATTGGCACCGATGAACTGCAATTTTTCATTATCAAGCAGGATCCAGACATTCAAATCAGTGTACTCACCAATACATGCAGTCAACTCATTCTCTGTGAAACCTCTAGAGATGACCTGGTTCTTGATATCCTCCCATGGCAGGCTGTTTCTGCGACGACCATCTCTTAGAGCCATGTCTTGGATAAGCTGATAGATTCTTGTAGTGGCAGAGTCATCCTGTCTTCTATTGTCATCCTTGCTGAATGAAGATCTAGCAACTTCAATCAATCTCAACGCCTCATCAACGTCTTCGTTGTATACTCTTTCATCGAATCTCAATCTTGCAAGCGCCTGAGCCATTCTGAGGATACCAAGAAGTGTTCTTGGAGTAGCCTGACCAAATGACATTTTTGGATCGTTATGCACTCTGTGTTTAGATTCCTGTCTCATTCTGATGTATGAACTGACAACGTAATCGGCAACCTCCTGAGGCACAACCGGTCTATAGGTCTTCGCTCTGATGACATATTCTCTGATTGTGGTAGGGTCCAAAGGCTCAAAGTCCATCTCTGGATGCTTGTTGTTCATATGGACGTAGGCAACGTGGGCAGCGAGCTTTTCATCATCTTCCTGGGACGGCGTATCGAGGATCAAGAAAAGCACGTCAAATCTGGACAAGAGGGCAGCTGGTAAGTTGATGTTGTCTAATGGGGAAATGTTTGTCTTGAAACGACCATACAGTGGGTTTGCAGCGGCCAAGATTGATGAACGGGCATTGAGTGTAGTGTTGATACCAGCCTTGGAGATAGAGATGGTTTGCTGTTCCATAACTTCATGAATGGCAGTTCTATCACTCTCATCCATCTTATCGAATTCATCAATGCAGCAGATACCGTTATCGGCAAGCACAAGGGCACCACCTTCCAACACCATCTCATCTGTGACTGGATCCTTCATGACAGCAGCTGTCAAACCAACACCAGAGGAACCTCTACCTGTGGTGTAGACACCTCTTGGAGAGATCTTTGAGATTGTCTTGAGAAGCTGAGATTTGGCAACACCGGGATCACCCATGAGGCAGATGTTGATATCACCTCTGATTTTCATACCATCACCAATTTTCTTATCGACACCACCAACGAGCAAGAGCAAGAGTGCCTTTTTCACATCTTCATGACCGAAAATCTCCGGTGCGATGGATCTCGAAAGTCTCGAGTAGACGTCACCTTGTGCTCTGATGGTGTTGATCTTATCCTCGATAGCAGAGTTCAAATCAGCCAAATCGTACTTCTTCTTGTGTTGTCTGACACACTGTGTCTCCAAATAAGTCTCTGTGAGGAGACCAGCCCTGAGTGCTCTGAAGCCGGTGTATGGGGCCGGAAGGAAGATACCAGCGACATCGACGAGATCACCTGGATTCATGGATCTGACAATGTCTCCGTTGACATGTATACTAATGGTTCTTGGGATGTGACCAACTGGAACTTGGGATGCCAATTCTTGAAGCTTGACTTCTTGGAAAGGTGTGAATTTGGAGGCTCTTGTAGATGGGAAGAGTTTACCCTTGGAATGATTAGTCTTACACTGTTCAGAGTTACACTCTGAGAGTGGAGTAAACGTTCTTGATGTGACTTCTTGGAACACTTCATGACCACATTGGTCACATGTGTATGCAGTGACGAGCACGGATGGTTTCACGTCCGAGACACGAGTGATCATACCTCTGACGGTGATAAGTTTACCAATGTGTTCACCTTTGACGTCTCTAACTGAGAGTGGCTTGTAGTCTCTCTTGCCGATTGTGCGAGTTGGTGGTCTAAAGTATAGGTTGTAACGACGTGTGAGGTTTGATGGGAATTCGCCAGCGTCTTCCTCCTCGTTCTCTTCATCCAAGAGACCTTGATCTTCGAGTTCTTGTCTTCTCTCGGCACGGAGTCGTTGGTTTCTTTGTTTTCTTTGATGTTGGATGAGATCGAGCACAGAGTCCTTGAAAGAGAGTTCTCTGTTTGGCTCTGGCATGAGTTTATCCACTTCCTTGGAGAAAATCTCGATATAGCGATGTGTATTCTCCATGATCGACTCAACGAGTGTTTTTCTTCCGAATTGGTTTCCTGCGATGTTGATATCGTTGGTTATCTCATAATCGTGGATATCATCGAGATCAATAAAGAGGGATGAGATGGTTCTGTTGGCGATTCTTTGAAGAAGGACTTGATATTTGGGACCATCGAGAACATTTTGAAGGTATTGCTCCTCCTCAAGTGAGATAGGTTTGACCTTAGTATCGAAGAAGTCGTCAGCCTTGGAGCCATCTGACTTGTAATGTTGGAGGAAGTCCGAGACGTGCGAGGAGATTTCCTCGTAGTTAACGTCGATCTTGATGGCTGGGAGAGCCGAGGCGGAGGCCATTGTATTTTATATGAGTAGATTAACGGGGATAGATGAAACTGAGACGATGTAGATGGATGAAGATGTTCAAACTTTTAGTGAATGAGTGGATGGCAGGGACTGATCTTGAACTTGTTAAGGAGACGCATCAACTTTTCAAACGCCCTTTCAATCACGAAACGCGAAACGCCAAAACGCAATTAATTTTGCCCGATTAGGAAATTCACACAACACGAATATTAGGTAGAAACAACGCGTCGCTGTGCCAACGCGCGCTGCCAAAAAGTTTCGCGAAACCAGGAATTTCCAGAAACGGAATATTACCTATTTAGGTGAAGTATAGGGGGTACTGAAGGCATCACCAGGCACCACCTTTTTCTCTCCAGATCTATTCTACTGAATCTGATACATCCAGTTTGTTAAAATCATAGTATAAGTTATGATAGGTATGATAAGCATAACTCTTTAGCCTTTAGGTTCCAAGTGTAGCGAATCTGCGTCCTAATTCACCTCCGACAGGCTTTGACGCACGTGAAGCTGGGCATAGCCATGCTTCTATGGGTTCTATGGAAGCGCTAGTGTGTCGTTGCATGACCTAATCGGGAGTGATACTATAATCAAGACAAGATGTAGATGTTACATCATTGTACTCAAGATACCAGAGATTGCACCATTCAAAAATTACAGAGAAATTAGAGTGACAAAGATCAGTTGCTGCTCGTTGAACTCGCTGGCTAAGCCATGACTCCACAATTGTGCAGCCAGATCCACTGATAAGCGTCGCAATGGACAGTAAGGCATACACAGCGCATAAAAAGCAGCTATTCTCAGTAATAGAACTTGAGCACCATGGGCCACACTCAGCACGAAAAGGACATGCCGAGCAATGTAGCGACCTAGCGATCCACAATGCTAGAAGTAGTGAGTACGCGTGCCCATACACCAAAAGTAGCAGTGAGAAACTCCCCGTTTACTACTGTGGCCCCACAACGTGCACCAAGCTTACATACTGTTCGTAAAACAATAGACTACTCAAATAGGCTGGGTCAATTGGGTACTACCTCTGTTCTGTAGCACATTTTTAAATACCCGAAGTTGATCCCTGTCTGCCTGATCGGACACAATGCGTGGCACAGTGCGGACACGCCTTGATTAGGTCCCTCCACCTCCGCAAGTAATCTTTGCTGCGTCGCTTCCAGTCTGGCTGTCTCGCTGTATCGGTGCTGCGTACATTGCATCTCCGGGTGAGCCGTGAATAAGCCAAAATTGTGTCAACACCTGATTTCACAATTGTCTGGCCCGTGCGCTTTAAATTGAGAGGAGGCTGCCATTTACTCCCCCCACCCCCTGAATCCTTTCACTTGCTTCCATTGCTGCTCTCCTGCTGTTCTCACCCAACCCAAACACAACAAACAACAGAGCACAGGACATAGGACACAGGATACTGAATAACTACAGGAAATAATGTCCTCCCATTACGACTTCCACCCGGGTGAACCCCCAGCAGGCTCCGCTGATCAGCTCCCACGCCCAAAGCACATCCGTCGCTTCACTGGTTTCTCTCCAGCTGAGATTAAGACCATTGACAGTATTATCCCACTAAAGTCTCGTGAGACATGGAAGAAGTTTGCCGTTGAGAACTTTACTACAAAGGAGGGATTTGAGTCCACTTTTGTCCGCCATGTCGAGACAACTCTCGCTAGATCTCTTTATAACTGTGACGAGCTCGCTGCATATCAGGCAACTTCTAGCACGTTGCGTGATAACCTCATCACCAATTGGAACAAGACTCAACAGAAGCAAACTACAAAGGACCAAAAAAGAGTATACTATCTCTCTCTTGAATTCCTCATGGGCCGTGCCCTCGACAATGCCCTGATTAACACTGACAACAGAGACCTAGTTAAGGGCGCCGTTGATGATCTCGGTTTCAACTTGGAGGATGTTCTCGAGCAAGAGCCAGATGCCGCCTTGGGTAATGGTGGTTTGGGAAGACTTGCTGCCTGCTTCATTGACTCTATGAGTTCTGGTAACTACCCAGGTTGGGGTTATGGCTTGCGTTACCAATACGGTATCTTTTCTCAAAAGATTGTTGATGGGTACCAAGTTGAGACTCCAGATTACTGGCTTAAATTCTTTAACCCATGGGAGATTCCAAGACTTGAGATTCAGATCCCAGTGGATTTCTACGGTTACGTTGAACATTCTACAAACTCTGAAGGTAAGAGCGTTGCAAATTGGGTTGGTGGAGAACGGTTCCTCGCTGTTGCCTATGACTTCCCAGTTCCAGGTTACAAGACTGATAACGTTAACAACTTGAGACTTTGGTCCGCACAACCAGCTACAGAGTTTGACTTTGCTAAATTCAATGCAGGTGATTACAAGAATTCTGTCGCTGATCAGCAAAGGGCTGAGAGTATCACTGCAGTCTTGTATCCAAATGACAACTTTGATTCCGGCAAGGAATTGAGATTGAAACAGCAATACTTTTGGGTTTGTGCCTCGTTGCATGATATTGTTAGAAGATTTAAGAAGAGTAAAAGACCATGGAGCGAGTTCCCGGATCAAGTTGCCATTCAATTAAACGATACTCATCCAACTTTGGCCATTCCAGAATTACAAAGAGTGCTTGTTGATTTGGAAGGATTGGATTGGGATGAGGCTTGGAGTATTGTCACACAGACTTTTGGATACACTAACCATACAGTCATGCAGGAGGCTTTGGAGAAGTGGCCAGTTCCATTGATTCAGAGATTGTTACCAAGACACTTGGAGATCATTTATGAAATCAATTTGTTCTTCTTGCAGTCTGTTGAAAAGAGATTCCCTAAAGACCGTGATCTCTTGTCAAGAGTTTCAATTGTCGAGGAATCTTCGACTAAACAGATCAGAATGGCATACCTTGCCATCATTGGTTCTCACAAGGTTAACGGTGTTGCAGAGTTGCATTCGGAGTTACTTAAGGCTACTATCTTTAAGGATTTCGTCAACATTTATGGTGCTTCCAAATTCACCAACGTTACCAATGGTGTTACTCCAAGAAGATGGCTCAAACAGGCAAACCCAGAGCTTGCCGATATCATCACTGAAAAGCTTGGTTCTGATGCCTTCCTCAAGGATTTCTCCCTCTTGAAAGAGCTCGAGAAGTACTCCGAGGATGCTGACTTCCAAAAGGCTTGGGCCAAGGTTAAGTATGATAACAAGGTCAAGCTTATTGGTTTGATTAAGAAGCTTACAGGTATTGAGATTGGTAAGGCTGATGTGTTGTTTGACATTCAAGTGAAGAGAATTCATGAGTATAAGCGTCAACAGATGAATATCTTTGGTGTTATTTCTCGTTACCTTAAGATTAAGAAGTCAAGTCCAGCTGAACGTGAAAAGATCTTACCAAAAGTTTCAATCTTTGGTGGTAAATCTGCTCCTGGTTATTATATGGCCAAGACCATTATCAAGTTGATCAATAGTGTTTCGGATGTTGTCAACAATGATCCTGATGTTGGTGATTTGCTTAAAGTTGTGTTCATCCCAGATTATAATGTCTCCAAGGCTGAAGTTATCATTCCGGCATCTGATTTATCTGAACACATTTCCACTGCTGGTACAGAGGCTAGTGGTACGTCTAACATGAAGTTTGTTATGAATGGTGGTTTGATTATTGGTACCGTTGATGGAGCCAATGTTGAGATTACTCGTGAGTGTGGTGAGGATAACATCTTTTTGTTTGGTCACTTGGCTGAGAATGTTGAAGACATTAGACATTCACACAGATATGGTGGTTATAAACTTCCAGATTCACTTGAAGAGGTGTTTAGTGCCATTGAAAACGGTACATTTGGTGATGCTGGTGAGTTTAGACCATTAGTTGAATCTATTAGATACCATAGCGATCATTACTTGGTTGGTGATGACTTTGATAGCTATTTACAAGCTCATGAACTTGTTGATGAGGCTTACTTGGATCAGAAGAGTTGGATCAAGAAGAGTATCACCAGTGTTGCCAATATGGGATTCTTCTCCTCGGACAGATGTATTCAGGAGTATGCAGACTCAATTTGGAACATTGAGCCATTGGAAACTTGATTCGACTTGCTATTTAGTTATTTGCATGTATATTACACTTGATCTCATATATGATTACCATACTATTTATTTGGTATTGATAGATTAATGTAAAGCAATAACACCCATAGTACTGTCCCCCACAGTGTTTACACCTTGTCTGAGCCGATAGCCGAATCGCGGAATATGTCATTAGAACAAGTGACAAGTACATATACGGGGGTTTTTGTTTGTCTGAAGACTTGGTCTGCTGTTGTCTCTTATACAAACTGTTACTGAAGACAATCCAGGTTGATACATAGTCATACAGAGGTTTGTGACGAGGATACCACAGTTCTCTAGTTGCATCGACTTCATTTACACCTATTTCTCAGGAGTGCTAAGGGGCAAACTGGACCCTTTACACTATCTCCACTCATACGTCACTTGACATAACTTTCACTAGCATTACTACATCATTGAGGGGATAATGGCCTCACCAGCAGCTACAAAAAGACTCAATAAGGAATATCTCAGTATAACTAAAGAACCTGTTCCTTATATCGTTGCACGTCCGCGTGATGATAACATTCTTGAATGGCACTATATCATTACTGGTCCACCAGAAACACCATACCAAGGTGGTCAGTACCATGGGACGCTTATCTTTACATCTGATTACCCTTATAAACCACCTGCGATTAGGATGGTGACACCTAGTGGTCGGTTTGTACCCAATCAGCGTCTATGTCTCTCTATATCTGATTATCATCCGGAAAGTTGGAATCCTAGTTGGACAGTTGAGACTATATTGACGGGTTTATTAAGTTTCATGACAAGTAATGAAATCACCACTGGAGGTATGAACACACCACAGGAGGAGAAGATAAGATTGCAAAAGGAGAGTAGGAGATGGAATGCAATGTATAATCGACAGTTTAAAGAGGTTTTCCCAGATTATGTTGATCCTACGGGGGAAACCCTTACAGAAGCTGAAAGGATAAAGAGGAAACATAGTACTAATGAGAGGCATGACCCAGAAAAGAAGATGAAAAGCATTGGTATAGTGGATCTGGATTCGGATGAGGACAATGACAATTATAATTATGATCAAGATGGTGATGCGGAGAACCCTATTGATCTTGATGGGGATGACTTCTATGACGATTTTGATCCATCTGATGGCGATGAAGAGGAGGAACAAGAAGAAGAAGAAGAATCTGACTTGGAGGAGACAGATGCTAATGGTGTAATCATCTTGGATTAAATAACAGGGGCACTCAAGACAAACGCTATGATGAACTTTTGCATGTTTTAATGATTAAGATATCCTTTATCTATAATGTCCATAGTTAAGCGAAGCTGATTTGCGCGAACGGTGAAACAACAGAGAACAACGTGGAGATAATGCCACAGTTCGTATTCTCCATCTACCCATTAGTTCTTGTGACAGAGTCTACCACCAGTCTTTTAATAGTCTACAACAGTCTACCAGTCTACAAACTACAATCATGGCCACCAAGGCAGCAAACAAACGACTCACTAAGGAGTATAAAGCTATGGTGGAGAATCCACCTCCATATATTGAGGCACACCCTTCAGAGCGTAATATCCTCGAATGGCACTATGTACTCACAGGTCCACCAGATACACCATATGAAGGAGGTCAATATCATGGATTGGTCATATTCCCACGTGATTACCCTTTCAAACCACCTGAGATTCGTATGACGACTCCATCTGGTCGCTTTGCCACCAATACTCGTCTATGTTTATCAATGTCAGATTATCATCCAGATACATGGCAACCGGCATGGAGTGTTGCCACTATCCTTACTGGTCTCTTAAGTTTCATGACGGGTACTGATCCAACGACGGGGAGTGTTACATCAAGTGATGAAACGAAGCGTCGTTATGCCAGGGCATCACTTGAATGGAATGCTCGTAGTAATCCAGTCTTTATCAGAGAGTTCCCAGATTTAGTTGAACAAAATTTGAAAATTTTAAAAGATAGGGCTATAGCTGAGAAGGAGGAAGCTGAAAAGAAGATTAGACAAGAAAGGGAGAAAAGGGAAGCTGCTGCTGCTTTAAATTCTGGTAAAGTTGATTTGACCAAGTTGGATCCTGAAGATCGTATAAGATATCTTGCTGCTCAAGCTGAAGTCAACGCAGAGGCTGCTAGAGGTTCTCAATCTACATATTGGACATATTATCTGTTTGCCATTGCCATTGTTGTTGGATTCATCGCTGTGGTGAAGTAATCTGACCCTACCACACCACTACCTTCACATATATACAACAAACAACACTGTCTCGCTACTGACAAGACAAAATACGCCGTAATGAAGAAATGTTCATATTATAAAGAAGAATCAGTAGTTATCTTATTCATAAACAAACAACTAATATATATCTATATCTATATGTATATCTATATGTATATCTATATCTAATGTGTTTGCCCTAATAAAACATCTCTCTCGCTTCGCTTCGCTCGCTCGCGAATGGGCAATTCGCTCTCTCGCTCAATATTCAAAAATTTTCGTTTCGACAACTCTTACTCTTCTACATACTCTCTATAGAACCATGATGGTCCCCTCCATGGGACCTATCCAATCACAATACGTACGTTATTCCCATCCACTGAATACTCCAGATACACTCAAACCAGCACACTGAGAGAGAGGTTGTTATGTTTTACTCTGATGAAAGAAAATAACACAGACCTGTACTGATGGGGCTCCTACGGGGGTTTCTAGATGCAGATGAAATTATTGCCTTTACTGATCTTATCTTGACATTCCTTTATGTGTTTATGATGGTGGGAGTTTTTACTTTGGGAGATTATTGACTAACATTATGGATAGATTTCGATAAAAGACTTGTTTAGAAATGTATGATTTTGGGTGCAACTTTATGATATGTAGTGTCTATTAGGTCTCACTGTGTGATATTCATGGATCATTTATTCATTGATTTATTTATTCAATGATTGAATTGTATTAAACCTTTAAGCAGTAGTTGATGGACTATACATTATGACCTTAAGAGCCCACTCAAGTGCCTACCTTAAGCGCCCAAGCTATCGTTGTCGACACATCTGTATCTTCAACCCAGATACACCCAATACTAAACTACAACACATATAACGTAAAACAGTTAAGATTGATGACACATGAAACCTATTTAAACAAAATTAATATACCGTTTTGTTGTCGTAGATTTACTTCTTAGCAGTCAATCTACGCAAGTAGAAAGCCAACTCCTCACCCTCCAAGATGTAACCATCACATCTACCAGACTGGCCTGGTCTGGAAGAGATACAAGCGTAAAGACGACCAGCACCGAACTGAGCGTTAACGGCGTGCTCAACCTTAGCGGCAGAAGCTCTGGAAGCCAACTTTCTCTCAACCTTTCTAGACTTGGAAACTTCCTCCTCCTCGGTCTTCTGAACCTTCTTACCAAGGGACTGACCGTAGTGAGTCTCGTACCACTGTCTGAATGGAGTAGCATCAATCTGAACAATAGCAGACTTGGTCAAAGTGTTGGTTCTAACCAACTCATTGTTAGATGGGTGGTAAGAGACACCAACAATTCTGGTCTTTCTGGTGACACCCTCAGAAGCCCAAGAAAAGTTACCAGTCTCAATTCTCAAAGCTCTGAACTTCTGGTTACCACCTCTGGTTCTAACAGTGTGAATTCTCTTAGAACCAATCTTGGTGTTAGCACCCTGACGACCGAGTTCGAATTTTCTTTTCTTTCTGAACTGGGCTCTCTTGGCACCGGTAGCGGAACGCTTGTGACGAGAATCTCTAGAAATACCCATGGTGAACTCTGTTAAGGAGATTGTTAGTACTCTGTTTCAAGGTTGTTGTGTAGGATTATAGCAAGCAGTGTTGGATGTGTGGCCCGTATAGCTGGTCTTCAAAGTGATATGTGGTGGTGTCCTGTGATGAGAAGGGTGAATGGGAAATAACAGATCTTTGTGAATAACTGTGTATCAATGTTGTACCTGATGTGATTAAAACTTCAACGGTATAGTGAAACTCGTTGAGCCTTTGATCTTAATGGATGTTCTGCACTGACAAAAACTTTTCAAGTGTACTCTGCGACACTTGGATCAAGACTCTAAATTTGTGTATGTGTATGTGTATGTTTCCAACAGTTACAATGATTGTTGATCTCCGTACTGCTCACTAGTATATCCCTTTGCAATCGACTTACTCTAAGGTGATTTGGTGTCCTCTCTAACAAACTGCGTGGTGTAGGTTGTGTGAGTGTAGCTTTTCAACTTTTTCATTTGAGTCGCGAGCCGTCCCAAACCCACACAGCAAAACGCGCCCAGCGACAAAAACTGTGTGTATGTGTGTGTGGGACTGCCCCTACCGTGCGCGAACTCGCACTCAACACAGTAGTTAAGAGTGCGGTACGGCCAGCACTGCCATTCGTGTTCGGGCAATTAATGGGTCATTTTCAGTGAGGTGCGGGTGTGTGACTAGTGTCTAGAAAAGCGCGATCGCGAAGGAGCCATACACCTGGACATATCGAATTGGCCAGTAACCCTAAGAGTGACCACGTGATATCTCCGGGCATCACCTAGATGACCTTCGCGATGGTGTCAAAATAAATTTTGTTAACTTTATAAATATATAGGTAGTTATGTTAGAGGCATGATAGAGTAAACTAGTGAAAGAGACAGACAAGATGTCGTACTATGATCAGATCGAGATTGAGGACATGACGTTCGATCCAATAACACAACTATTTACATATCCATGTCCCTGTGGTGATCGTTTCCAGATATTCATTGATGATTTGAACGATGGCGAAGACGTTGCAGTTTGCCCTTCATGCTCACTCATGATTCAAGTGATCTTTGAGCCTGAGGATCTTGATGAGTACTATGCAGAGCTCGAAGAAGGTGAGAAAACCACCAGTGAGGCAATTGCTGTTTGAAAGTGGGATATCTATAAAGATTTGATGAATATTTGTTACGACGTTATGAGGAAAAAAGAAACTCGCATGGGCATATATATATCTTGCTCCACAATTTCAGTTTGTTTGTTAATTTGAAGTGCTAATAGTCCTTTGGGTGATTGGATGGCACTGTTATCACTTGTTTGATCCGGAAAAAAGGGTATTGTCTGTTATGTAACAGACAGTGCCTCTCCGGCGCTATGGTTTGTTTGTATGGAAATCAAATGGAGAGGTACTGACGGCACGGTACAGTACCGTGCCGATAATCGGTAAAGAAAATAAAAAGGAATGACTTCATCGCATAAGGAAAGACAAACTCGTAGACATACTCACTCAAACTCAATAATCTAAAGATGACAAGAGAAACTGGCTATCGCGGACCGATTATTGTTAATCTATATGCTATCACTATCGGCCGGCCTCAACGGACCTAAAGAGTGATTTTTGATATTCCTCCGCGAATGCCGGCTTTCGGTTCCTCATGGGTGCATCGGGTCATAAAACCAAAACTATCTTTATATTTTCTTTCTTTATAAATTCTCTGTCTCAAAGAAGTTTCACTACTAAGTGATTCATATACACATACAAACAGCTTACAAACAGACACACACACATTATGGCCGATCTTACCTATCAAGGTGTGGTGAAGGACACCTTTGTCTCCGATACCGTCTCATCCACCCCAGTTGAGCTGATAAAGAATGGACTCCCACTTGAGAGAACTGCAGCTCCAGCACCTATCAAAGTCCCAAGAAAGAGTCTTAATAAGACTGAACGTCCAGCTCGTTTCACTAAGAAGCTTGCCACGAAGCAACTAGTCTTCTACTCTAAACACAGTCCACCTGCTTTCACCTATGATATCGAATACGACCTACCAATCAAGAAGCCAAATGAACTCATTATCGAAGTGCGTTACGCAGGACTTAACCCAGCTGATTTGCAAATAATCAACACTTACAACTCATATTTTAACAAAGAGAGAGGTATTGGTCGTGAATATTCAGGTGTTGTTCTCTATGTTGGTGAAAACTTGAAAGATCAATGGAAAGAAGGTGATGAAGTTTGTGGTTTATACTTCCACCAATATGGGTTAGGAACCTTAGCTAGTGCCATTCAGATCGATCCTAGTATCGATCCATTAGTTAAGAAACCGGAGAACATCTCATGGGAAGCAGCGGGAAGTTGGATGTTTACATTTGGTACTGCATGGTCCTTGTTACAAAAGGCTGGTGTTAAGGAAGGTATGTCCGTATTGGTTATTGGTGGATCTTCTTCTGTTGGATTGATGTTGATGCAACTTTTGAAACAAGTGTACAAGTGCGATGAAATCTTTACTACATGCTCGGGATCAGCTGTCGAGCTCGTTAAGGAACACGGTGCCAAGATTGCTATCAATTACAGATTTGGTGATGTTCCATCCAATTTGAAGAATGTACTCAAGACTGGTGTCCACCATGAATACATCAATGATGAAGAAATTGAAATCTCTACAAACACAAAGAAATTCGATCTCATTATCGATTGTGTTGGTGGTACTCAAATCTTGAGAAATGCTGGAAGTCTCCTCAAATCATACATGCAAGGTGGTAAGTATTTCACCATCGTTGGTGATCAAAAGGCTGATTACACTAAGGATACATACGGAATGGACAATACCAATTGGAGTGGAGTCGGACGTGGTGTCACTGGTATGTTGTGGGGTCTCAGTTATAACAAGTTTTGGTTCTACCCAACTAAAGACGCTGCTAAATGGATGCCAATTGGTGCTGACCTCTTGAATAAGGGACAGATTGAAAACGTTGTCGATTCGGTTTATCCATGGAAGGATTTCAGTAAGGCAAAGGAGAAATTGGAGAAAGGTCATGCTAGAGGTAAGATTGTAATGGAGATTGAGAAGTTTTGATAATAAAATAATTGGTACACTGTACTACTCACTTATTCATTAATAGTAACAGAAATTAAGCATTAGAATTATTAGTGTAGCATGCCCATGTTTGGTTGGGTTTGCAGAAGATAGATACAACAACATTAAACTAGAGATTGATCAGAGAAAAAGAAGATAAAAGTGAAATGGCACTCGGGGGTATGTGCATGGTGGAGGTTGAAGTGCTCTTAGTTCTTGTTAGCGACATTCTCCTCAGTAGTGATGTTCTGCTCTTCATCAACAACGGCAGCAACCTCTTCATTAGAAGAAGCGGAAGGGGAAGCCTTCTCAACATCATCATGAACGGAGGAAGTAGAAGTGGCCACTGGGGCCTCGAGGGCATCTGGCTTGTAGAATCTCAAATCAATTCTTCCAAGGATGTACATCAAGTTGACAATTGTCTCAAGGGCACCAAACATGACGTACATAACCACAGGGTCAAAGATCCAAGAGTGGTTTTTGTTGTACTGGTCAATAAATGTGGAAACACATCTAAAGATATCAGTGATGAACAAGAAGAAAGTGGTGAAAGAGATAACAATGATAGAACCCAAGTGGTGCAATTCCTTTTCATGCTGTTGTTCACCATGAACTGTAGTGTGGTGATAAGTAGAAGACTGGATGACTCTAACGGCATGTCTTTTGTCATCTGGAACAGCAGCGTTGTTCTGAGCGGCTGCACCCTTTGGAGCAAAGTAAGTTGTGCTGAAGGATGAGATCCATGATGGTTGGTAAGTCAAGACGTCCTTGTCATTAGAGGAAGCTGGGATGAACGAGGCACCAAAGACCAAGACAACAGCAACGAGGGAATAAAGACAGATGAGAACAGAGGAGGCACGGATAACTTTCTTGGTCATGGCAAAGTGAGATTCGGAGAGAAGGTAATCAATCTGGACAGCAGCTGCGACGATTGTCATGATGACAACACAAGCAACGAGAGCATAGATGATGTACATGAGTGTCATGAAGGGTTTTGAAGATCCGAGAACTGGATGTTTCCAAGTGAAGTATCTCTGGGCGAGGATCAAGTTCAAAGATGGGAGGAAGACGGTACAAATGACGAGGAAGATGGTAGATGTGAGACCGACATCGAGTCTAGTGATGTCCTTAGCCCAGACGAGTCTAAGGATGAAACCAAGGGTACGGATCAAAGAGTAGATGGCAAGACCGAGTGTGATCAAGAACTTGTGACCACGGGCCCAGTTCTTAGCGAACAACAAGGTGTAAATGATGGTAAAGATGGCAAAGATGGCGATAAAGATGGCAGATGGGGCAATATCCTTAGAGTCTGGATAACTACCAAAGATAGCTGGTTGATAATCTTCAACGAGGTTCAAGAGACGGGTAGGAATCTCAACATCAACGTTGGCACCACCAAAGAAGCTGTGAACCAAAGACTTGGCCTTATCCATGAGGACCTTGGCACCGGTACCGAAAGCAGCACCATTACCGAGGATTTTGAAGACACCGAGAAGCTGAGACTCTGTGAAAGTGGTATCCATCTTCTTCAAGAGAAGACCGACAAGTGTTCTTCCCTGCTTATAAAGTGCAATGTTGTTTGTAGCGGCAGCTGTCTTGAAAAGGGTAGAAGTGGAATTGGACATGTCATCGATGAGGGAGACGAGCTGAACTGGAGTGAAAGATTGCAAGAGACCATTGACAGTGGAGGAGTTAGAGGACAAGAGACCAGTAACTTGTGTGATGTTAAGCTTTGAGATGACGGCAGTGGTGTCGATGGAAGAAAGATTGACACCGGCAGTCTGGAGGGACTCAAGGGTGGAAACGATCTGGGAAGAGCTCATGGTGCTCAACATGGATGCGATTGTGTCCGTAGACAGACCGCTTGCAAGAGAAGCTAGAGCACTAGACATTATTAGATGGTCAAGGCGAGGGCTAGGTCTACAAAGAGAAACCCGGTAACTACACCTGACGGGCGGCGATATGCTGCTTTTTAAAAGGACCCAACCAGTGAATGAGTCGACCCAATAAGAGACGTATGTAGGAGAGGAAAAAAAAATGTCTAGGTGACTTGCGCCGTAATGCGCGTCGGTGTATGGTGTGTCTACATGAGTATGCATCGTCGCAGGCGAGGGAAGAGCTCTATGAAGAGTGGAGATCCCGAAAGAGAGAGACATCAAATGGATAACAATGAAAAGAACAAGGTGATTTAATTGAATAACTGACAAAATTATAGCGTTTGAGTGTTACCACCGCCCACAAAAGTCCAGGAGTTCAGGTGTGGGTTGAGGTTCAGGAGTGCAGCCGTCTCTCGATCTACACTACAAACGAGCTTACCGAGGTGGGGGAGAAACGACAAGTTCCTGACGATCGTGTGCGGCGAATCCCGAACGTGAGGGTCTACATTCTATCCTAATCGATAATTTCCAGTGAATAATTGAATAACTGTTATATCTTAAACGGTCTTGTGTGCTCTGCGGGATCCGGCTCATTGGCTCTTGGCTCTTTGTTTAGCAGTTGACAGCTGGCGCATCTCCGATACGCCTTCTTCACGGAGTAAGGAACTACTCCGAGCTTCCATTGCGGGCACGACACGGACTTCGCAAAAGGGGTTCGTGCACTCGTGCATCTCTGTTGTGTCAATTCTATTCTTTGTTGAACAAGACCCTTATCCATACCCCCTATCCAGCCCTCCCCAACGCTCAATCGATGATCAGCATGTCCTTAGCCTTAGCCCCCATTGCCCGATGCCGGCCACCTGCGTTAATGCTTCTGCGTTGTGTGCGGCCGTGCGTTTTGGTTGGGCCCCGCGAAAGCTCAACAAGTGTGTGCAGTGTAGTGCTATGCTGTGTGTTGTGTTCTGGATTGGGGTTGTTTTGTGGTGTGTTGTGTAGAGTAGTGTGGTGTGATATCTTACATTGATGTGTATACTGATTGCCTCTATTAATGTAGTTAGGTTTATAATTATTCTCTTCCCCTCACACTAAAATAATCTGCTTATATAAGCTTTTGAACCCCTGCTCTGTTTTTTTTTTTTTTTTTTTTGTAAGTTTTGATCGGTTGTCCTAGTGACGAGTTTTTTGAGGATTCTAAGATGTGTCCTTTACCATTCCAGTCGCGAATCGATCGAGTTCGCGTAAATCTTTCTTAATAGACCAGGGCTCATGTGCATCTTTTTTCCAAAAAGAATGTATGAGTATGACGGGGATCAGATATACATAGATTATAGCATTTACCTAACTATCAACCGAGCCTTATTTGCATAAGCATAGCATACCAGAGCACAGCATATTACAGCATACCAACAATGTCCGACAAGGTACTGGCACAGGCACAGTCCCATCTACAAAACATCCCGCTCGAGGTTGTATCCCAAGGAGCAGAAGCTCTCGTCTTTACGACATCAGTGCATCCATACCTTCCTTCATCACATCCACCAAGTGTCAAAAACAATTCTAAATACGTCATTAAGTATCGTCCACCAAAGACGTATCGTCATCCACAACTTGATGCACAATTGACAAAGCATCGAACTTTGGCAGAGGCAAGACTATTGCAAAGATTATATTCATTAGAAGGGGTTAATACACCAAGTTTAATCTCTTGTGATCCAAGAAATGGTGTGTTGTGGATGGAATACATCGGTGAAGAACTCGAAATTGGTACGAGTAGTCTAAAAAACTTGTTATGGTTGGCTGAAAAGGAAAATACACCTTTGACACAGGAGATTGAAGATATATTAGGAAAAGTTGGAACCATGATTGGTAAATTGCACCTCAATGGTGTTGTTCATGGTGATCTCACATCTTCCAACGTGATGCTACAAAGGAGTCAAGATGATAAATGGACTCCAGTATTGATTGATTTCGGTTTAGGTTCTCAAAGTAATTTGGTTGAAGATAAAGCTGTTGATTTATATGTCTTGGAGAGAGCAATTTTGAGTACACATCCAACATATGCTGATAAGTACAACGAATGGTTGATGCATGGTTACAGTGGTGCATATGGTAAGGACAAGGGTAAATTGAAAGAAGTCATTAAGAGATATGAAGATGTTAGAATGAGAGGAAGAAAAAGAAGTATGCTTGGTTAACTTTAATCATTATATTTTCATCAATTACTATGTAGGATTATATTATATCACTTCATATTAAGCCCCTGGAACTGTTGATCCATAGTCTCAGTCGCTGTACTAGGCGTTCTCTTATGAGGTGTGAGCAATCCATGATCCATATAACCAGGCGCAAGCTTAAGCATACTCTCCTCCCACTTCTTATACTCCGCGGTCTCCCTAGAACCATATTCATAAAGACACGATTTCAAATGATCACATTCTTTTACCCATGCTTTCAAATTGTCCTCCGTAACTTGTGTCTGTGGGATGGTGGCCGGTAAAGGAGTGTAGTTATATGAGAGCCGCACTGGACGCGGTGGGAATAACGTTGATGTCAATGGGATCTGTGATAGCAACGGATGACCGTGATTCATATTGGATATTGGGAAGCCTATCAGAAGACAGGACAAAAGATTGTATGCGATAAGATACTCACTTATCAAACTAATTGCCCCTTATAGAATCGATTGATTTAATCCTTACGTTTGTCTAAGATAAACCCGAACACCACTCTCTCTTAAATAGTCCGGAGAACAATCCGGTGGCTGATCCACGTAGTAAACTTGTATTGTGTCTTTAAAGCAGTCAACTTATCTCATTACAGACTCATATATACCCACTAAATGAGACTTCTACCACTACAGATCCTATCACTAATTACACTCTCCCTAGCACATGGGACTCACAACTCCGCCACAGACCTCAAGGAGTCCGTCCCTGATGGATTGACATGGGAGCAATGGCACATGAAGCAAGAACACGGGTTTGACGATTATGATGCTGATGTGTTCTTCCTACTTCACGATATGAAGCATAAGGGATACATGGATGCGAATGATATCTTGATAACGTACGGTCTCTCGAGGGACGAAGTGGTTGGAAAGGGTGATGGATTAGGTACTCATGACGATTCTGAAGTTATTAGTGAAGTTACAAAGAAGGAGATTGTGCAAAAGATTTTGAAATTGATGGATGCTAATGCAGATGATAGGGTCACTAAGGAGGAATATTTAAAGTTTGCTGAGAATGGTGGTCAATTCCCAGATCTACAAGTTGGTGTTGGTCATCATGGTGATTTTGAACATGAGTATGAAGTTCATCATTGGAACAAGTATCATAGGGATAACGATCCAGATATTAAGATTGTGCATAAGGAGGATGTGGAACATGAGTTATTGCATCATGAGCATGAAATTGAACACGAATTGAACGTTCCGGGATTGATGAAACTGTCTGATGCTCAATTTGAGAAGCAGATCAAGCTTGAGGCTATCCCAGAGAAGTACAGAGCTTGATCTTGTAACATTTACCTCGTTTTATTCGTTTAGTTTCATTGAAAAGTAAAAAGCTGTTGTGTTTTCACGTCTCTAACAATTCATGTAGATTCTCTTGTAAATCAAGCAAGTCATAAAGATGAATGTTGCCATTGACACTTGCCTGATCTGTCTTAACCTTAACACACTTTATACCCAACGCTTCAATCCTTTCAACATTGACACTAATTTCACAGTCCTCCATGTATACCAAATGTGTTATGACATCGATATGTCCTAGCTTCAAGTGACTATTGGAGTCATGGAATGAATAGATGGCTGCGGCATGGATAGTGTTTATAAAGTCTAATGCTGTCATTCCAGAAGTTTCTCTATCAAGATTGCCATTGAGAAGCAATACTTTAGAGGCGGTGATGTTTTCAGAGATAGAATGCCCAATTCCTTGAAGAATCAAAACTGGGATGATGCTTGTCATGAGTGATCCGACAGAGTAAACGATGAGGTCTGCCCCTTTGAGACATTTGATAGTTCGTGAGTTGGCCTTTGGATGGATCTCCTCACCATAGGGGTTAATGTAGAAGATTCGGGAGATGGGTGATTTAAGTGGAGAGTTGACGGTTTTGGAGAATTTGAGTTGTGAAATGAGAAGGTCTGGATGCTGGTAGGGGATATCCTCATGCTGAGTATTATTGAGAGAATAGAGATTTGAGCTCGATGTGGACTGTGGATCGTAGAGGTTAACAGAGGTGGTCGATCCTAGTACTTGTGCCGGTGCCTCATTAGGGTGAGAGATCTGCGACTGGCCCGTGATGATATCTCCATTCTGGAGCTGGGCAGAGATGTGGTATGTGTAGTTCGTATTGAGTCCTGGGAGGATTTGAACGTTATGATCAACCCGTGTCATTCTCAGGATGAGTTCAATGGCACCATCGAGCGAACCGATAAAGAGACGGGCACCTGTGAGAAGCATATTACCGATACTAGCGAGTTCAAAACGGAAGTTTGTCGCTGGTGTTCGTGATTTCTTAAGCAACTCCATGTGAACGTGGATAAGGAAGGCCCTGACCATTTCCTTACAATGTATCTCTATACCATCCCAGATGGGATGTACTCCCTCCACGATCTGTGTCCACTCCTGCTTCGCCTCCTCACCATCCTCACTGAGACGGTAGCTCAGTAGGTTCTTGAACCCCTCATGAGTGATAAGACGTGTGATCCTCGAACGAATGTCACCAATGGCTGGCCCACCAAGCACTCGGAGAATCTCTGACGTTGAGCCTCCGTTGTCAGAGATAGGCAGCACATACGTCACGTTTTGTGACAGCGACTGGAAGAGCGAGACGAGAGAGTTGGTGGCTGTACCACCTGACACGACGACAATGTGCTTATCTGTCATATGGCTGTTTGTTGGTGATGGAGAAGCTGTGGATGTAACCGTTAGTGGAGAGAAGAAGTGGAGAGATTGTAAAGGTCGCGGAGAGTAGCCCTCGCGGGTTGTGGTCGGCTGGGGGAATCACAATTATATCTGTTCTTTGTCTCTTAGTGTTACGGTTTAGGACATCTGTAACATCTGAAGTTTATCTGCATCTACATCCTCCAGCATAAGACAAATACAAGCTACATTGCATTGTATTCATCGGACTATTGTTCTGTCCTTACTTCTATTGTGCCCAGAAGGGAAATGCTCCGAAACTGATCGGCTACATTTCCTAATCGGGCATATCAAATGCATCAACTTCGTCATTTCTAGAATGTTTGCAACAGGGACATTGGGTTAGTCACACGAGGCACACGAGCCACGATGCATGAGCCACAAAGCATGAGCCACGATGCTCTTTGATGTGAAAAAGTAACAATAATTACTTCTCTTTGTCTCTTCGCACCACCCACAACTCATCACCATAGACCACAGACCATAGATCACAGCGTACCACCACCACCACGATGCCTCCAAAGGTCCAGGAGTCATTCCGTGAGCAGATGCGCTCCTTCCCCTACGCACAGATCTTGGTGCTCGCCTTTGTGCGTTTTGCAGAGCCCATCACCTTCACTTCACTATTCCCATACTGTTACTTCATGGTGCGTGATTTTGGCGTTGCCCGTACTGAAGCAGAGGTGTCTGTTTATTCAGGTTATCTTTCCTCCATCTTTGCATTCTTTCAAATGCTAATGGGGTTCCAATGGGGTCGCTTTGCAGATCAATATGGTCGTAAACCCACAATCTTTATCGGCCTCATAGGATCAATCATCTCTTCTTTGATCCTCGGCATCGCCGGTAACTACTGGTGGGCACTCTTTGCAAGAGCCGTCATGGGATCTTTAAACGGTAATGTCGCTGTTATTCGTACCATGCTCGGTGAAGTCGCCACGGAGAGGAAACATCAAGCCATTGCATTCTCTGTGATGCCCATGATCTGGCAATTTGGTTCCATCATCGGTCCGCTCATTGGTGGTTATCTTTCAGGTAACGACACTAGGTATGACTTCCTTAGACCTCTTGTCACAGCACACCCATACGCTCTTCCAAACATCACCGTTGCGTTATTTGTACTTGCCTGTCTCTTCGTCATGCTTTTCTTCTTGGAGGAGACACACTTTAAGCATAAATATCGCCATGATTACTTTGTTGAGATTGGTGACTTCATCCTGAGGGTGGTATTTGGTGTAAAACCAAAGGATAGACCATGGCACAACACTAGAAGTTCACTACAATCGAGATTTAAGAACCAATCACACAGTGCTAATGAGGAGTCTCCATTGCTCGAGGAAGGTGATAATACCGAGGATCAACCACAACCACTTTACTCACAGGAAGCCCGTCGTTCCGTACATCGTCGTCCATCGAATTCATCCGACGACTCTATTGAAGGTGTCGGTACAGTACTGTCTCGTCGTCAGAGTAGGGCCCTCGTTAGAGCATATTCAATGCATGAAGAAGGTGATGAAGATAACGCAAGCTGGAGTGAGCTCTTAACACCAGCGATCTTTTATGCCATCGTTTGCAGTTTCATCATGGCACTTCACATGACTGTCTTTGAAGAGTTCATTCCAGTGTTCCTTGCCTATGAAGTCGCCAGAGACGAAACCGGCGCTCTAGCTTCCAAATTCCCATTCAAGATTAGTGGTGGTCTCGGCTACACATCCGAAGACACTGGTGCCTTACTCTCTTCAACAGGTGTTCTTGGTGTCTTCCTCATTGTTGTCGTCTTCCCATACATTGATCGCCATTACGAGTCAATTGCCACTTATAGACGATTTATCAGCATCTTTCCATTCCTTTACCTTGTGATACCATACGTCGTCTTCTTCGCAGACCATCCTACAGCCTCCCATCTCGTGGTATACAGCATCACCTGTCTCAAGACCCTCGCTGTATCCATGGCAAATCCACAAATCTTCCTAATCATCCATAATTGCTCCCCACAGAAACACAGGGCATTGGTCAACGGTGCAACAATCTCTGTAAATGCACTAGCGAGATGTGTTGCCCCTGCTGTTTGGGGTTATCTTATGACATGGGGTGAAAAGGGTAACATCGCTTGGTTGCCATGGTGGTCTGTCGTCTTCTTGACATTGTTGTCTATTTATCAGGCTCGTTTCCTGAGAGACTCGAATGATGAAGATGAAGAGAGTTGAATGAAGCTGTTATAGTCGCATAGTGAATCCTAATAGTTAGAACTTGTCTAGATACCATTAATAAAGCTGTTGAAATTGTCGAACTCATGATCGATCATCTACCTTAGAACAGCTACAAGTATTCTGTTGATCGTTAACTCGCGTTCATTTTTTTTTTAAAATTAGTATCGTTACTCATCATGATTGCAGACATACATATATAAGATCCATCCATTGCTTACATCATCACTTGTTCGATCTAACCCTGGACAAATCATTCAACAATTTATCATAAGCCTCATCAACTTCCTGAATATCATCAGCATCGACACTGTGAAGACTATCGTCATCGCCCTCATAGTTAGTGGCATGTGTCATGCTGCCATTTGGCTTGGACTTCTCCTGGATAGCGGGGTAGATATTTTCCAAATCGAACCTCTTGAGGTTAACATTATCAATCAAACTCGAAATGCTTTCAATACCCTTAGCCTTGATCACAGCGTCTCTCAACTCAGTACCAGAAGGTAATTGAGGCACAAAGAAGCCATCCTTCTTCTGATCACTTTCTGGAGGGGCATCACTTGGCAACATCTGACGTTGTTGTTGAACAAAGTAACCCCACCTATGGAACTCACCTTCCTCTTCCTCTTGCTTCTTTGCCTGAACCGAGGTCTGAGAGATCGAACGAAGGAAGATCGGACGACCAGTGACTGCATCAATTGGGGTTTCCTTGCCGCCATTGACCTCTAATGCCATCTGATGTGGTTGAATATCAGCCTGTGGCTGACCAGTAAGTGGTGCTGGAAGTGGAGTGGCAACTGTTGTGGTTGGACTGGCGGTGGAGCCATCATCTGGAAGGTTCTCAAAGATCTCAAGGATACTGGCAAGTGATGTATCCAAGAAGTAGAAACGAAGAAGATCCTCCTTCTCTTCGAGCGTCAATTTACCATCATGATCACGTTTGTACATGAGCTCATCCATAGTCTTGTTGATCTTCTGACGAGCGTTGGAGATTTTATCGAGGAACTGCTTCTTGAGGAACTTCTTGGAGAAGTCATCCTTACCCAAATCAGAGGTAGTAGTGATCTTGTCCAGCAACTTACTGGCAGTCTCAGCAATCAATGTACCATCAAACAGAATATCATCGTGAGTGTCACTGTGTTCACTGTCATCATTATGGAGTGTAGTCTGCATGTTTCTCATCAAACACACAGCGATTCTGGAACTAATCTTTTCATCGATCAAGTCATAGTCCAAGTCCAAGTTGACCAGTTTCTTACAGGCACGTGCAGCAGTGTACAACGAGGCACTGGCAGCATAACTAATGGTTGGAACACCAGTGATGGAGATATGCACCAAGTTTTCACATTTTGGGAAGATCTCTGCCAAGATGCTGAAGCTCTTAGTTGTGAGATCATTATCATCCAAGTGAATTCTGTTCAAATTTGGGAAACGAGGCAAGTACTTGTTCAAGTATGGCAGTATTCCAGGAAAAATAGTTGGCAAGTTACTGAGATCCAAGAATCTGAGGTTTGGTAATTTGGATAGCGATCTCACCATCAGAGCAACATCTTCAACATTTGTCAAATTGGTTGAGTTCAAAGAGATACACTGTAACTGTGAAGAATACTGCACTTTCTTCATCAATGGCTTCAATTTTTCACCAACGCTCAAATCGTTATAGCCAAGATCGATTCCCTCGCAAGTAGATCCCTCTCTTGAGATCCAATTAGCCAAGATCTTAACATGTTCGAGTGAAAGATCCATTTGAGAAACACCTAATCTCTTTGTTGCCCGTGCAACTCCCTCATCGATCAAACGTCCAAATACAGGCAGCGGCAGTTTACAACCGTTCAAGATCAACTCCTCGATACCATTTCTCAAGATGAGTGTATCAACAAACAATGACCAATCCATCTCCGAGCGATGCTGCGAGAGTGGGAGGTCCGATTTGATTTTTTGTTGAGAAACATCAAGTTTGATGATACTGTGGTTTCTAGAGAGGAACTTGCAGAGAAGTTTCCAACCTGTTTCGTCAATTGGAACATTGCGGAGCGAGAGCCTTTGAATAGTAGTGGAGCGAACGAGGGAAGAGAGAATGATCTTAAGCATCTCGGATGACATGGTGACATTATCAAAGATCAAATTCTTGATTGGAACGATGGCGATGAAGTCACTGAATGAGTAAACATCGATGAGTGTTGGCTTTGGATTGAGAAGTTTGAGTGTCTGGAGAGGAGAAGTCTTATTCTTGAGTTGCTTTAAAGTTGCTGGGATTGGAAGGATCTCACGAAGATGGCAGCAACGGGTGTAGATTTGTTCCAATGAGATCTCATGGTCTTCATCATCGTCAGCGTGAATGATTTCATCCTCAAAGTTTTGTTCGTGCAGATGAATTGGCTTATCAATCTCCAGCTCGGAGAACCCAACTTTGATTTTTTCATCCAGCTCTTCTTCCTTCACATTGTAAAGTTTTGAAAGCTTATTTTTGTAATTGACAACTTCTGCAGCGATTCTTTGAGCTGCTTTATGTGCCTCTTGTGCGTGTTTATCAGCCTCTTCGAGTGAACGCCTCTGTTGATCTCTAGCCCTTTTCAAAGCAGCTTCATCGTACTGTTTGGCCTCAGTCTTTACCTCATTGGTGATTCCAATCGACAACTTCAATGGCTCACCGAGGATGTCATCGACAACGGTGATGTTACCCTTCTTAGGGGTTCGTGATGGGATTTGTTGTGGTGGATCATCTGGAAGTCTGTCCAATGCAAACACAACACGTCTCAGGCGGACATCGGTAAGTTGTTTGATTGGTACCGAAGATCTGTTTGGATTCTTGTTAAGAACAACACGGTTCTGCTCTGGTGTAGGGAAGAGAGCTTTGCTGAGATAGTCTGCACGTGGCGAGAGCGATTCAATGGATGAACCAAGAGCTGGTAGTGTAGCTGGCGAAGATTGGGCAGATGAGTTTGTGGATGATGGAATCCCAATTGGTTGTGGTGAAGATGATGGTATTGACTTCTTCTTTGAGAAAACACTGAATAAAGACGACGTTTTCTTTGTCTTGGGTTGTGATGATAAAGAGTTTGAGCGAGTGAGCGAGGAACCCGCTGAGGTCTGCGGCGTGACAGCCGGAGAAGGAGCTAGCGAAGGTCCTGTCGTAGCAGACACTTTGGCCTTGGAATCTGAGTTTGACCGTGGTCTCAATGCCTTGGAGAGGAGAGACCTGCCCGTCGGTGGTGGTGGAGCGCCATTGTTCTGTTGTGTTGATGATGGTGTAGTCGGAGCCGCTGGCTGCGCTGCTGGCTGCGCTGGTTGAGCTGGTGGAGCGTGGGAAGAGCCGACAGAGGACGCTGGTGAGAGTGTTGGTGTGTTGACACTATTCTTGATGGATGATAGTGGGTCAGAGGGCTTAACTTTCGGGATTTTATCTGCCTCTTGGATTACCGGTGTCTTATTAGCTGATAACTTTTCCTTTTCCCTTAGCCGGTCTCTATGTGTGTGCGATGAGGAAGAAGAGCGCTTGCTCTTACGCTTTCCCTTGTAGAACCAACCCACGTCGATATCAGACGGGTCGTTCTGGGGCATCGGAAGGAGTGAGAAGAACGGTGCTTTTTGTTGAGGCGGTTGTGGTGGCGAAGAGGAGAAGGAAGGGAAAAGGTTGGCCCAGCCGTTGTTTGAAGTCGATGTGGAGCGGTTTTGGTTTTTAGGCAGCGAGGATTTAACGCGATGATGTAATGGCGGGAGACGGGATAGATGTGCGATGTGCGTGGGGAGGGAGCTCTTGGGTTGGGAAGGGCAGCAGAGAAGGTCCCCTTGGAATGTGTGATTGGGAACCTTGTAGTATCTAGTGGCCACGGGACGACAAAGGGCGCAGGATGACCACGGAGAGGACGCTAAAGAAAGCTCGTGAGGGTGGCAACCTGCCCAGGAAACGGCTTCTACAGGCAGTTTGGGTCGGCACCGGAAGAGTGAGCTACGAGGGTGGGTACCCGGCCTGAGCGCAATGGCCCAGATGAGGGTCTCCTAAACCTAAAGCTAGTCGGAGAACGGTGTTAAGGGGGATAAACATAGCTGAATTGAACGATGTCTGCTGACAAACCCTTTGGATCTCTTTACTTTTCCATAAAGAGTGGGGAAACACACTGGAAATACATCTTCCCACTACAATAAAGCTTTATCTGGGTTTTCATCTGCCTATTTGGTACTCCGAGAATTAGCTTTCTCTGTTCGGAGTTGCCATTCAGAGATCATCTCCTAAACGTCCCCTCCCCCGTAGCGAGATTGACATCCTGTCCAGAGGCTAAATGGGGGCACCCTGCCTAACGAGGGCTTCCTTCTCTGCCTAGCGCGAATTACCGGTTCGCCCGCTCAGCTGCCTAGGCTGAGAAATAGAACGCGACTACTAGCCAATCGGGAACTGCGACATTACTAAGTCGGAGATGAGATGCCTGTCTCGTCTACATATAGATAGGATATATGTACAAGATATGTACAGTTTCAGTCAACTGAATTAAACAACACATAAAAAAAAGACAACAAAAGTGGTTGTGGATAGGAAGGTGTGCTTTTATCTGGGTGTTTGCCTTTACAGGTGTATCTTACTAGATCGGGAAGTGAGGGTGTTCACCCACTCCAATCTCCTACAACTCTCAAACATAGATATCGACACGTCTGATTTCATTGACAATGCCCATACACATACCATGTGTGTGTGACTCAAATATAAACAACCGAAAAACAGGAATAATAAAAAATCACAAGAACATCAAGCGTATCCTCGTTGTGAAATGAAACAGAAATATAACACCAAAGGCTTAAAAACACACCTCGGCTTGCCGTTGGACCAAAAGACCGTTCAGGGCCAATATAGCCAGCATAACTGAGCGATCTCAGTAGTATTCCGATGCTAGACTTCACGGTAAAACCACCACCTTCGAATCTTTAATGAATGCAATATGTCAATCCTCATCAACATCCGTCGCTTCTAACGAGCGCGTCTCAATCACCCCTCCTTAAGCAGAGTCATCTCTGAATCTCTTAGCCTTGTAATCCTTGATGGCAGCCTTGACAGCATCCTCAGCAAGCATGGAGCAATGTAGCTTGACTGGCGGTAAACTCAACTCAGCAGCAATTTCTTTGTTCTTAATCTTTGCAGCCTCATCGATAGTCTTACCCCTCACGAGCTCCGTCACATAAGAAGAAGAAGCAATGGCGGAACCACATCCAAATGTCTTAAACTTGACATCCTTGATAACACCTGTGGCATCATCAACCTGGATTTGTAGTCTCATAACATCACCACACGCTGGGGCACCAACGAGACCGGTACCGACATTTGAAAGCTTCTTGTCCAAAGAACCAACATTACGTGGATTTTGGTAGTGATCAATCACCTTTGGGTGGTATGCTCTTGTCTGCTGAGCGAGAGGTCTCAAAGCTCTGTTCACAAGTCCGGCTTGCAGTCTGATCATTGTTATAAGTGGGTTTTATTGATGGTGGCGTTGGGTAAATGGTTACTGTGTGGTGTCAAAAGCGGAGAAGTTGCCTCTTATAAATTCGCAGAAGAAATTCAAGAAAAAACTAATAGTGATGACCGCGACTGAAGGTCTTAGCCCGGACCTTGCAGTTAAGCCGGGTGACGGTATTAACTATGGCGGTTGTCCGGAAAAGGATGGCAATCCCGGAGCCGGGATTGGCTCCGAGAGGCGGAAATATCCGGCGATAGCGGGAGATAACGAGAGCCCAGGTGTTTTGGGGGCAATGTGTGGGGACTGGAGGTGATAGTTTTTAGAATTTACAAGGGATAAAGCAACTACAATATGATGAGAAGGTAATAGAGAGCCTAAGATTCATTGTCTTTAAGTCTTTAAAGACCTTATTAGTGCCAAATCATCTTCAACTTCTTCCGGTTTGAGATCGTCAGGCGGTAGATACGTCTTCATGATTTTGTTCATGGCTGTAGTATCCTTTTCACCCCTGCCTCTACCATAATATGGTCTCTTTTTATCGGAAGCTGTATCGGTGTTTGATTCAGAATCAGAAGCGCCTTCACCACGACGACCAAGTATGAGTGCGCCATGTCCTTCACGAGACAATGTGTCATCACCAACAACAGCAGCAAACTCCTCCTGTGTAAGAATTGGAGCAAACCCATCAACAATGGAGTTCAAAAGTTTCATTTCAGGAACACTAGACGGAACTGTAGATGAACTTCTTGACTGCGTAGCCTTGGCACCACCTCTGCCGCCTCTTGGGCCACCTCTCCATCCTCCTCTACCACGACGACCTCTTCCTCTCCAGCCACCTCTGCCAGATGAAGCACCAGACATCTGATGCCCAGAACTTGATGCACCGGTATCGGTTTCAGAACTTTCCCCACTAGAAGTGTTACCCATTGATGGTCCCTTCTCAGTTGTTTTGTATCTCTCATTCTCCGGTACAACTTCATCATCACCAATATTTTCCTTCCCGACAAAGCCGGAATATAGCCTCGTTGCCCTTGCAGAGCCAATGTCACCCATATCACGGTCAAGATTAGATAAAAGTGCCTTTTGTTTCACAAAGAAGTTTTTCAACTTGTCCAAGCGACGATCCAATTGCTCTGTGGCCTCCTTATACACCTTGGATGAATCGTAATAGTATGATCTCAAGTTTTCATTACGTTGGAAACGACGCCAGTGTTTCAATCTGGTTAATTCAAAATCACGAGTCTCAACAATATCCTGTTCGAGCTCATATAGTAGCTTGTCTCCTGATTCTTCAAGCGTGGCCACTTCGGACAGGAAAGTACGCGGTTTAGATAGCGCCGCAAGACGGTCCTCCAATAGTTTTTTCTCATGGTGATAAATATCAGATCGATGCGACTCTTTGAACTTGTATAATTTGGAATAGTAATCAAAGAATTCAACACGACGTTTCTCTCTGTTGTTACCATTAGCAAAGATGATATCTGCAGCGGAGAATGGAATATCAGTGGGTAAAATAGCGGCAGTGGCATCGGGCATAGATTCATCGCCGTCTTTCTCTTCTATCTTCACATCTGTGTGTAATCTATCAAGCACATTATCTTCAGCTGCACTGTTCTCTTTCACCGTATCGGCATTGTTTTCTTTGGATGGTCGCCCATGGTCCTGTTCTCTCAAATGGCTCTCAGTATACTGTACTCTTGGGTCCTGATTCAGATGCGTACGTCTGTGTAAGTAAACTTTTTGCACGTGTTCTTCACCCAGGTCTATATTGGTATTCACAGCACTGCCAACACTACCCATTCGTTGTTGTTCACTAACGCTCATTCTGTTGCCCTGTGAATTGAATGAGGCCCTGTGTATGCCCGAGAATGACGGGGCGCGTTTGATTCCGACGAGTGCATCAGCGGCATTACCATCGGGCTCCTCTGGATGTTGAAGATGTGGCTGAATAAATGTACTCGTGGGTGATTGGGAATCTGAGTTGGATGGACGTGGTGCAAAGTTTCCGAATGTCGGGTACGGTCCAGGGGCCGCCATTGTAGCTTGTGGGCTGTCTGATGGGGGTGGCCCGAGATAGTAGACATTTGCCTGAGAGATACGGTTCTTGCGTTTTCCTGCCATACTGAAAAATGTGCGTAATCAAATGGTTGTAGAGCAAAGACAGGATATCACAAGTTTTATCACACTTTGAATGTGCTGTTGATGCGGTTGTCAGCGATAGAGACCTGACAAAGAGAGAGGTTATGTGTCCCAAGTTGGATTTTCGCTGACGCCGAATTCACGAATGCACGTCTAACTGGCGAGCTGGATAACGCGAACGATGTCGTGTTTGAGGTTTTCCTTCTAGGGTATCTTCGATTACTAAGGAAAGAATTAGTAGCTCAAAAGGCAAGAGTTCGATACATCTATTCACGATAATGAAATTGCCAAGCCGCAACTACTAACTACCGCTTTTTCTATCCCCTTCACCTCACCCCAACCTGCATGGCTAAATTTTATCACCGGTGCGCGAAGTTTATGAGCCGGCTTTCCAAATGGCACAAATGGAGCAATGCGCTTGAAGTTCCATCTTGCTGTTTTGTATGGATATTTTTGTTCAGGTTTTGAGAACAAGGACCCTGAAGTCATGCATCTATGACAGAATGGTAGTTCATTGTCGCTAAACTGGAGCCTCAAGCCTTATGCAACGCTCTGTCGGCTCGGCCAGAGATCTGTGCGGAGAGCAACTTGCCTGTTTGAAGAGCCCTCTTATGCATAATAGAAGGCTAACTCGTTGATTAGTTAGGTACTCTCTGCTAATTTCAGTCAAGGCTATGAAGATGTCTTACAACTGCAATGCTACCACCTTTTGGACTGTATTAGTTAGAAAGCCAGAGTCGTTCGCCCCACCATCTGCGAGCCTGATTTTCGCAAATCGGCGTAAACACTTCAATTGTCGCCCTTTTTGCATTTGCGAAACAAACAAAGTTGCGCAAAGCTCAGGGCCATTGTTTTCGCCAATGTACCAATTCGGTATAACATTGCCCTTGCCGCGCGACCTCCAAACATGTTATCGTTGCCGCTTCTTGACAGTTCGGAGTTGAGCAAATGGCAAAAAAGCTCGTCGAGCAGTAACTTCTCCTCTACGTCACATAACTCTGAAAATTCAATGATCAGAGCTCTACACACAATGGCCAAGTATCCAGCACGTCAGCACGCCCTTAACGTGAAGAAACACCTTCAGACAAAGATCAAGGATCTTTCGAACCATGCCATCTTCGTCTCGGGTTATACCAACGAACACTACCTCTACTCAGACACCGCAAAGCCATTCAGACAGGAGCGTTATTTCTACTACCTGTCAGGATCTAACATCCCAGGCTCTCACATCTTCTTCGATATTAACAAGGAAGAGCTCGTCCTCTTCCTCCCAGAGATTGACTACGACGATGTCATGTGGTCCGGCATGCCTCTCTCACCAGAGGATGCACACGCCAAGTATGACGTTGACAAGGTTCTTTACGAATCCGACATTGATAACTACCTCACTAAGTACGACACCAACCTTACCACACACATCTCCCCGGTTAACAAGAAATACTCAAACTTCCTCCGTCAGTCAGATAAGAATTTCTTTTATGCCCTCGATGAGGCCCGTTTGATCAAGGATGAATATGAAATTTCCATGTTGCGTAAGGCTGCTGCCATTACTGACAACTCCCACACTGCAGTTATGTCTGCTTTGCCAATTGAGACCAACGAGACTCACATCCATGCCGAATTTGTTTACCACTCCATTCGTCAAGGTTCTAAACATCAAGCTTATGACCCAATTTGTTGCTCTGGTCCAAACTGTGGTACTTTGCACTATGTCAAGAATGACGATACTATGGAGGGGAAGCACAGTGTTCTTATCGATGCAGGTGCCGAATGGGAGAACTACTGTGCCGATGTTACAAGATGTTTCCCAATTAGTGGAGAATGGACAGAGGAGCATTTGTGGGTTTATGAAACTGTTAGATTGATGCAGAGCGAGACTTTGAAAATGATCAAGCCAGGTGCATCATGGGATGAAATTCATCTCAAGGCTCACAAGGTGTTGATTGACAAGTTCTTGGAGAAGGGTTTGTTCAAAGGTGATAAGGACGAAATCTTTGAAAGCAGTGTCTCTACAGCTTTCTTCCCACACGGTCTTGGCCACTTGCTAGGTCTCGATACACACGACGTAGGTGGTCATCCTAACTACAATGATCCAGATCCAAAATTGAGATACCTCAGACTTCGTCGTACATTGCAAAAGGGCATGGTTTTGACCGATGAACCAGGTATTTACTTCTCTCCATACTTGATTGAGCTTGCCTTGAAGGATCCAAAACAGGCCAAGTTCATCCAGAAAGATGTTGTCGACAAGTTCAAGTACGTCGGTGGTGTCAGAATTGAGGATGATATCGTTGTCACTGAGAATGGCTCTGAGAACTTGACTGGTATCACCAGTGACCCACATGAGGTGGCTAAGATTGTGCAGAAGGGATTGGCTAAGGACAAGTCCTTCTTCCACAACGTTGTCTGATCTTATTATTGATGTTCAATTGAAAATGATAATGCTTGTTTTAACACAGTTTCAAGTACTATATATGCTGTAGTCATCGCCTTGGTGTGTCGGCAAGTCCACTGCGCGACTACCGACGGGCTGGAGATCAAGGATCGTCTGCTCCCCTTGATCTCTCTCCAATTCACCACATTTTGAGCGCAATTGAGCCAACAAATAAAGGCATCCGTCTGATATGTCTACTCGATTCGGTGGATATGATCGTCCACCTCAGAATACCCCGGTTGATCCACGGATGAGTAAGTTGTCGCTTTTCAAGGGGTTCGGAGACACCCGTCTTTCCCCCGCCATGATCCCTATGGGATAGATAGTCTTGACTTGCTAAGTACTAACCAACCCAACCACAGACGAAGGGCCCTTCGAGCGACAGCCAGGGAGAATTCCACAAATTAACGATACCGTCACAACAATTGAAGCACCTCGACCGCTTTTCGTGCAAGATATTACTCTCCCAGATGATTCACCCCGTCAACGGCGTACGCGTACTAAGACCAAGACGAACACCACCGATACTATCAGTTCTAGGATTACCGCCTCACCAGAAGCTCATCAGTCACAGCCTAGCACCAGTATATTAGGTGACTTAATGTTCAAGAGTGTAACAATGGCAACTAGAGCGCCGACGAGACGCCGTACAACATTCACTGAAGCCACTGATCGTTCGCTATTGAAGAACGTGTTGAGATTTAAGCCGTACGCTGTCAAAAGCCGTAAGCGTGGGAAAGTGTGGGAAGTGGTGATAAATTCAATAATTGAAGACTGCAAAGAAGTTAGAGCAGATGCATCAATGGCTGTCATGGTCAAGAGCTTCAAATATCGATATCATCGCTTACGTCAAGCCTGGCTGAAGAAAGAGCACATGTCTAAGCCTGTCGTTGATTTACATCAAAAGCTAGATGTAGACACTGCCAAGTACGACGACAATGATGATGACCAGTTCAAGGAATTAGTGAGTCCCGAATTGAATGCCGCCAGTGACAGGATACCATTGTCTCATGGGAGTTCGGCCACGAACTCCGAGAGTAACATCAATAGGTCCGTCTCGACCTTTCAACCCACGAGACCAGTCACAAGAGCATTGGGACCAGCGATGATGGCAGAAACTCCCAGTTCACTGAGCACGCAGCAGGTAACACCACTAGATTACAGTTCATATACAACCGATCCATCACCTGTGACAACGCTAATAACACCATCCACGTCACATCAACACTCACTGACTCGTCACGCATCAACAACTTCAGCACAGTGCTCACCACAGAACTATCTCACACGTACACCTGTCAGTACACAGCTCACTTTTGATACCCCGACCACTTCTGGGATGATGATTACCCGACCAGATGGACTTCAACTTCAGAAGGATTACATAGCTCTACAACGGCGACAAGTTGAGTTGATGGAGGAGGACATGAGATGGAAATGGGAATTTTTAAAAGTGTTGAAAGAGAAACAAATTGACGAAGCAACACTGAATTTGGTTGCTGGATCACTTAGCTTAGTTCCTAACACTGGTGCTGATACTGCATTGAGGTATGACGGTGAATTGGTTGAGAAAGGCAGTTGAGTCTGGATGCTTGGTACTATGACGAGCCCAGAGTGTGGGGTAGAAAAGAAAAGAAACCCAAGAAAAAAGAAAAAAAAATCACCACAGCATGCAGACTTAGTGTACTTTGGAGAATCCAACTGGGGGAGATGATGCAGAGGGCCCAGGGTTCATCAAAGCTGGTCTTAGTTCGTCATCAGAGAGTTATGTGAAGATCAGACTGATGATACACTGGTGAAGACTACCAAGAACCCAAGCATCGTCTGTTTGCATTGCCATTGATGATGTGAGATCAGTCGCACGACCAATGCCCCATAAGTACATACAGAACTGGGTGAGTCTGTGGGATCTTGCCACTTGGACCCAGTTTGCATTTATTTTGCTAATAGAGATCGCTACATAACATTTCAACGACTTTATCACTTTTATGTGACCATCGTATGGTGACACCTTTTTTTCCAGATGCATCAAAGTCTATAGGATTCCATGCAATTCACTAACGGACGGTGCCGTAGATTATGCCTGCAGGACGATGGGCTGCGGCTAGATTTGTCGCGCTCATCACTGGCTGCGGAGAGCTTGAGGGAGTCCGGCTTGATGACTTCTGGGATTATATGTGGTAAGGCAACAGGCTTATTTGCTATCTTTAACTATATAATAAAGAGAAATGAGCTTTAAGTCTATCCTTAAAACCTTTCCAACTAGTCAATAACCCAAATAGGCGGCCAAGTCACATCCTGACATTTCACGACGTTGCGATTCGCTGGCACCTCGCCGGTCTTTTCGCGCGCAAGTTGACTTTTTAGTGCTGAAATTTACGCTGAGGGGACAAGATCTTCGCTGCTGGCAAAATTTTCAACGGAAAACAATTTTTTTGCGGTGAAACTTTCTTCTCCTCGACCTCTTGACAGTTGGATTTTATCACCACACATCTCTTATATCACAATGGCTGAAGAAGAAGTACGTGCCAAATGATCTCCCTGTGATGTGTGACTGATGAGCATAGAGGAGGCGGAGAAAACGGCCGTTTAAGACAAGCAGTCGTTGACCATTGGCCACGTATCGTCGACAATCAAGACTGTTTACCTTTGCAAATGAACAGTGATGCCCTGGCAGATTGCAACGGCAAAGAGGTGCTTTGTTTTTTTCATTCACGACGCGGATCAACTACTCTGTGATACTATCACTGTGTTGTATTTGATAGCGAGTCTGTTTGAATCGCCTTTTGCTATGGTGTTGGTTGTTGTTTGTCGTCGACGTGGCGTTGGCCCCACCTCTATGTCCATCGATCCACCTCAAGTGGTGGTACTTCTACACTCTTTTAAGACAACATACTAACATCGTGAACAGCACGTTTTCGAGACCGCCGATGCCGGTTCCTCCCTCACCTACCCAATGCAGTGTTCTGCTTTGAGAAAGAACGGTTTCGTTGTCATCAAGTCCAGACCATGTAAGATTATTGACATGTCCACCTCCAAGACCGGTAAGCACGGTCACGCCAAGGTCCACTTGGTTGCTACCGATATCTTCACCCAGAAGAAGATGGAGGATCTTTCCCCATCTACTCACAACATGGAGGTTCCATTCGTTAGAAGACAGGAGTTCCAGTTGTTGGACATTGACGACGGTTTCCTTAACTTGATGACCCCAGAGGGTGACACCAAGGATGATGTCCGTGCTCCAGAGGGTGAGCTCGGTGACCAGATCCAGGCCGCTTTCGACGAGGGTAAGGACTTGTTGGTCACTATCATCTCCGCCATGGGTGAGGAGGCTGCTATCTCCTTCAAGGAGGCTCCAAAGTAAATCAATTGAAATCTCAGGGTTTTTCTTTGGTTAATTTATTTCTTCTGTCTTTGTTGAAAGGTTTGGAAGCGAGCATATTCTCCAAATGTCATGTCATTTAACTGCATTTCTTTCCTTCGTAGAGCATTTTATTTATCTTATCTAGTCTTGTCCGGGTCGGGTGATGTGTGGTTAGTAACCCGTTTACACCCGGAAACATGAAATGTCAACAGACGCGTCTATGTCAATGCGTAATATCTTTTTACTATGAATTGGATATCAATTGACATTTGGTTACCTTAAGATGGTATTGGCCTGGTTCTAAAGCTGTAGCTGGTGTCGACTAGATATCTGGTGCTCATCTGCGCTCATGAAGACAGCACACTACATAAGAACAGCATTTATGATCCTCTTTGGTCGCTCTACACAAGTCGTCATCTGATACAAGTATTATAACGTTCTTTAATAGTACACAAATTACTGTCAGATATTGTAACGATCATCATCAGGCAACGGAGAAAAGCCATGGTAGTGACGAGCCTTGGGCAAAGTAGCCATCATTTCATTGTTCATCAGGCCAGGAGAGAGAGAAAAAAGAATTGTGAAGATAAAAAAGAGAAAAAAGAGACTAAAGAATCACTCAAGAGTAATTTAGATAAACAAAAGGAAGAAGTGAAACAAAAACAAAAAGAATAAAGAAAATTGAAAGACATATGGCGTCTTCTTCAAAGACCCTTGGGTATGAATGGGTCTGCTATTGTACAAGTCATGTAGTGGCTCAGACCGCTTAGATAGCAGCGATGTACAAAGCAACCAAGAGACCGACAACACTACCAACAAATGGAAGGTTACCCAAGACAAGCTTCAAAGTCAGTGTGTTGTGGAAGGAGTGTGCCTTAAGCTTTTGATACAAAGTAGCAGAGGCAAGGATACCATTTTCGTCAGCCCAAACCTCAGCATTGTTTTTAATGTCATCGAAGGAGACAGTACCAGACAAGAAGATATAAGCCAAAAGCAATTTGACCAAGTTGAAGACGAATGGGTCAAACTTAACCTTCTTTTGCTTCTTACCAATAAAGTTGAAGTAGTAGGAACCAAGGACCGGAAGGAAGATAGAAAGGGTAGCCCATGTAAGGAGAACCAGAAGGAACTTGATGTCACCAAAGACGGCAAGGTCTGGAACAGTGGCATTAAGGTCAATGTACTTGGAGTACTTGGCAAGAATCTTCTGGTCAAGGAAAGAAAGCTGCTTCAAAGTAGTCAGTGGAACCTGCTGCTTGATGAGAACGGCAGACTCAACACCTGTTGTCAAGAAGTTGATGGTACTAGCGGAACTCAAGAATTTCTTGGTTGCGTCACTCTTCTCAATGAGAAGGTCCTGACCATCATAATACCAGTCGAGAACCTTGTCCTGTTGCTCTTCAACCCATTCCTTAACCGACTCGAAGAAAGGAGTTTGATCAGCATCGTCCTCGACGAGCTCGCGGTCCTTTTCAGTAGACAAGAGCTCAACGTCAGAGCCCTGTTCGTCTTCATCATCACTTTCATCTTCGGTATCAGCAGCGGTGGTGTTGGACTTCAATGGCGAAGAGAAAGAGGCCTTAAAACGCTGACCAAGAGAGAATAATCTTCCTGGAGATGAGGCTGGCTTGTCGTCATCCTCAACAACAGCAGCAATCTCATCAATTTGAGTGACTTTGACTGGGGACTGTTTTCTTCTGAAAGCAACGAACTTGGCAAAAGTGGCATTCTCCTCCAACTCTGGGTGGTTATCAAAGTGCTCCTGGAGTCTCTCCTCCAAGACAACCTTAGTACCCTCATCACTGTGCCAGGTTAGTAAAGTTCCATTGATTAGACTCAATGTGTGGTCTGGGTTGACATGGTTACCTCGTTGTTCAAGTACTTGCGAAACGAAAACAACGGGAAACGCGAGGTCGCGTCCGGACACAACATTGAAGGGGGAATAACTCACTTCAAGCTCAATTGCTGAGCCATATCGACCAAAGTGGCCTTGTTCAAACCTCTCAAACTCATTTTACGTTTGTGTTCTTGTGTTGATCCGGTGCTTTTGCTGGCTTTTCAACCTCCTGCTGTGTGTATATGTGGGAAGGACAGACGCTTTGTGTTGTGTTTTTTCGCACTTTGTTGTTATGATGGGTTTTGTTGTCTGGGAGACCGCGAACATCCCCGAAAGGGGTAAAAAGTAAACACTGTGGGTGGTCACGTGAACAGAAATTACCGCTTCCGGTTGCGTTTGTCACTTCCAATTCTGTCCAGGACCCCCTTGTGATGGTAAAAGCGCGTTTATATGTCTTACAGAGGGCTCATTTTGACCATGGTGGGCTCTTGTAGACTATGCGAAGCTCTACTATGGTCATTTTATAGTAACTGTTGGCCCCTATAACCGGTTTTTTGCTATAGTTGCTGTTGCCCCCAGATAGATCCGTCGCGCTCATACCATACAACCTACAACCTACCAATTTGATCATGCTTAGGTAGCAGTTGACTAGTAAGTGTAAACCGTTGTCTACTTTTTGAGCACTAGGTTGTCGAGTGAGCGATGACCCCTGTGCTCCTGTAGGTAGGTTGTAGAAACCCATAGTGCTAGCTGACAGTCACGAGAATACACTACGGTTTACGTGCTAAATTCATAATTAGGCATCAATTGAAGAGTCATAGGGACTCAAAAGTTCAAAAACAGTATGCAGTGAATCATTCCAGCGATCATTAATATGCAAAACAAGAGGTATTAAAAACAAGTACAAGCCACTCCTAGTGGCAATTTTATGACAAGATGGTAATGGACAAGAAAAAAAGGCGTGTGTGGGATCCGGTCACACCCACATGCAAAATGGAAAACAATTAGAGGTTCAGCACCAGAACTTGTAAGTTCTGTACCAGAATGGTTTAGCAGCCATGATGGCCTTCTCTTCAGCAATCTCCTGTTGCAAGAGATCAGTATCTGGGTGAGCTTTACCGGCATCGAGAGGAATCTCGTTCAATGGCAAGAACTCCCAAATCTTTCTAACCCAGATCTTTCTACCGACATAGAGAACAAGGACAACAACGGCACCAAGGTAGGATTGGAAGAAAGCGGTTGGATCTGGAGACTTACCCAATGGGAAGAGGGCGATCCAGAACTGAGCCACGAGGAAGAGGATCAAGACAACCAAAGCGGCAACGGATCCCCAGAAACCAGAGTGAGATTTGAAACTGAGCTCATTGAGAGAACGACCCTGTGCCTTCATGGCGAGTCTGAATCTGATGTGACAGATCAAAATTGAGATCCATGTGAATGCAATGGCAAGACCACAAATGGCCATCAACCAGCCAAAGACATCGTTCTGTTTGTCAGAAGCGACAACGAAACAAAGAAGACCAGTAATCATGTTGAGAAGGATACCAAAGATTGGACGACCCATACGGTCAATGTAGTTGAAAATGGATGGAGCAAGACCCTGGGCAGCGAGGGAGGCGATTGTTCTAGAACAACCATAGACGGCAGAGTTACCAACAGACATGACAGAAACAAGAATAACACAGTTCATGACAGATGGAAGACCCTTGATACCACCATTCTTGATAGCAATGACGAAAGGAGAAGCCTTAGCATCGACGGATGAAGAACCCAAGAGTCTGTCATCAGTGGCAGAGACAAGCAAGGAGACCAAAGTCAAAGAACCAAGATAGAACAAGACAATTCTCCAGAACACCTGTTTGATGGCGGATGGCAAGGTCTTTCTTGGGTTCTTGGCTTCAGAAGCAGCAAGACCAATCAACTCAGAACCACCAACAGAGTAGACAGCGGTGACCCAAACGGTACAGACACCTTTGAATCCGTTAGTGAATGGACCTGGCTCGTGATAGTACTTACCACCAATGAAACCACCTTCTGGTCCACCACCACAGACAAGGACAACACCGAGGATAAGGAAACCAACGATGGCGATAACCTTAATGAGAGCAAAGATGTATTCAGCTTCACCGTAGCCTCTTACACCAAACATGTTGATGGAAACAATGACAACATAAAAGATGGAGACCCAAGCGACTGGATTAATTTCATCATTCCAGAATTGGATAGTCATAGAAGCTGCAATAATTTCGAGAGGCAAGACAACAAGCCAGAGGAAGACATAGTTCCAACCAATGGCAAAACCCCAGGATGGGTCAACGAATCTGGAACCGTGAGCTGAGAAGGCACCATTGATAGGGTAGTTACACTGCAATTCAGCCAGGGCATGAACGACACAGAAGATGAGCAAACCAACAACGAAGTAGGCAATTGGTAAAGAGGCAGCACCACCGGTAGCGAGGGCAGAACCGGAACCGACAAAGAGACCAGTACCCACAGAACCACCAATAGCAATCATTTGAAGGTGACGACCCTTGAGGGACTTTTGGAGCGGAGTGTTCTCGAGAATGATGGCACTACGCTCGGCCTCGGTCAAATCAGGTGTAAGCATTGCCTGGACATCGACACTTGGTTCAAGACGTCTAAATGAGTCGACAAATGATTTCACCAAAGCTGGTTTCTTTTCAGTCGATCCATTTGGATTGGAGTAGTATGGCTCTAAGTTCACGGAGTTGGTTGAGCCGGACTTTTCAGCGGACAAGTCCTCGATGGACTTGTTGTTTGTAGTGGGCATCGTGGGATCTGACATCTATACCGACGATGAGGTAGTGTATGACAGGTTACGAAGAATGTAGTGTATGGTTCCTTTAAAAGGTTGATGGGTCAGAATATACAAACAGAAGCAGAAGTGAAAGAAAAAAAAAAGAAAGCGATTACTCACATACAGACTGCTGGGCAAACGGCGGGCACCTGATGCGTGTTTGCGTCGGTGCGTTGTGTGAAGTCTCGAGATGCCTCCCCATTTCTTTTTGGTTTCTTTTTGTTGCCGTGCCTAGTGCCGTTTGTAAAAAGTTGAGGAGGGTCCCGGGACTGCTCTCTTGTGTAGCTGGTGGGTGTAGGTGTGTTGTGTCTACTTGGTGAAGGTCTGTAGAAGTCAGGAACTGTTCAGGGGCAGTTTCTGGGGTCCAGGAGCCGTTAGAGAGATTGCAGCCATATTGTTGCCTCGGATGTGTCAAATTATTGGGCCTACTCGCGTGCCGCCTCAACGCGGGTCGGCCAGGCGCGGTAAACCACGGGGCCACTGGATCATAGGGAAAGCCGAACCTCAAATGGGCCGTACACTTTTGTTCGCTTAATTTACACAGTCTAAACTTGACCAGTGCCGTGAGATTGTTTCTAGGAAGTGCATAGCTTGTGAGTTCTCTATGTCTTTCGTACGTCTAACTGGGTCGAGCTACCAAGTTTAATACTTACGATCCCTGATCCTACCCATGACAATAACAAGTCAACTAATTCATCGCTGTAGGATAGGATAATTGAACTCTGATGTTAGATGGTAGCTCAGCTAGAGTTCATGTCGTAACCATATAGATGTCCCAGACTAATTAATCTACAATCATGTTTTAAAGAGACAGAATTAAATGATTATTGAACAAACAACAAACTAAATAATTTTACTCCTCGTCAGCAGCAGCCTGCTGAGCCTGGAACTCAGCAATCTTGGCAGCAACCTTAGCCTTCTTCTCCTCCTTGGTGAGCTTCTTGGTCTTGAACTGCTTACCGTAAGCGGCGAAGTCCTTCTTAGAGTACTTGTTCTCAACTGGCTTGAAGGTTGGGTCCTCTCTGATCTTCTGGTGAGCCTCCATGTAGATGTCCTCAACAGCGTCAGCGTCAATGTCGTCAGCAAGGTAACCCTTGAAGAGAGTCTTGAATCTCTCCTCATCGTCATCAGCCAACTCCTCCATGTACTCAGCAACGTGACCACCCATGATGTACTTTCTCAACATGTCGGCGTCAAGCTCCTCAGACTCGATATCCCAACCTGGGAATCTGTTTGGAGAGTGTGGGATGTAAAGACCACCGTCGGAAGCACCCTTAAGGGCACCGAAGACACGGGCACCGGTGGTGGTTCTGGTCAAACCAACATCCAAGAAGACCTTGAATGGTCTTGGACCATCCTCAACGGCCTCAGTGAGCTCGAACTCACCCTCAACCTCCTCAACACCAGCGTAGGTCTCGTCCAAACCGAGCTTCTGGAGAGCTCTTCTGGCAACGAGAAGACCGGTAGCGTAAGCAGCAGACCAGTTGGTCAAACCGTGCTCAATTCCGTACTTTGGAAGCTCGTGGGAGTAAGCAGCGGTCAAGACGAAGTCACCAGTGATCTGGGAAGAGACGATCTGACAGATGATGTCCTTGTTGGTGATTCTAACAACAAGTCTGTACTTTGGAGTGTTGTACTTAGCCTTGTGCTGAGCGACCAATCTCTTTCTCTGGTAGTAATCGGTCTTACCCTCTCTTCTTCTTCTGAATGGGGTCTGGAAACGGGAGTGGTAGGCAGAGGTCTTCTGCTCCTTCTTCTGGAAAGCCATTTTGTCTAATTTGTTGGTATATGGGACGGCCTCTCAAGTGGTGATGTTGGTTAAGCAGTGTTGTGGTGCCTACTTAAATTTTTCACTCGGGGACACTGGCCACCCATTTCGCGCGGTACTGGAAAGTTTTCTTTTCGCGAGACTGCAAGTAGGGGAGGCGGGGCTCAAAAATGTCACGTGTAAAATTTAGGGCTACAAACTGCTCTCCCACATCTTTCGCGATCATCGAAGTAATGAGTCGCGAAGCTCGTGGGGGAGGCGCAGTTAGCATGCCGCAGGGGCCCTACTGATCATGTCTAAGTTCAAGTTCACAGCCTCCAGGCGGTGTTTCCTGAAAGAGAAATGGTGACTATAACAATAGCCTTCGGATAAATAATCCTCCGCTTTTCACGATGAGATCACACACTGGGCGTAGCCCATAGCTGTCTCTACTGAGAGTGAGGCGGATCTCACGGCCCCCGTGCTTGACTCGGGCCAAGAGCACAGCCCCGGATCGTGAGACAAGACAGATAATCTCTATACTCCCGCTTTCCAATTTCTCTTTAAAACCTGAAACGGTTTGCCACCATTTGCCATAGCACCCTACGAATTCCACCATCATCATCATAAGTACTAGCTTCGCCCACGTCTGCCCAACCAACTTGAATGCTTCCCGAAAGATTATCTGCACCTTTTTAAAGCTTGACACATCCGCATTTTTTGCCCAAAATCGTTATCTCTCCACAATTTAACGAACTTGCAACAAGTCACCGACACCACTACCGGCACACAATACAACGCACAACGTTAACTCAACATCACAATGCCAGCAGCACGCACAACTATCATCATCTCAGACCTTTCACGTGAACAGTGTCTGACGGTTCCACGCGCAATCCGGGCCGACATTGATTCTCTCACTGCCGAGTTCCAACTAGGCGACGACCTCATCGACACATGGTCAGAGCTCGCATTCCTGTCCCGCCTCGTGATAATCGTCAACAACGAACAGAATGCATCCGCCGTGTACAAGTATTTAAAGAGTGTGCATCCTGACCTCAAGATCCACCTCAGTGAATCAATTGTGCGCAGACATAAGAGTTTTGACGCCACTCTCAAGACGCCGATCTCGCCGAAGCCAGACCTTTACGAAGAGAAAGAACCTTCCAAGAGCGATGACGAAGAGAGTCTGGGGCCTTATTTCCGCAAGAGATCCAACACAAAAGTTCTTCTAGAGGGGCTGAAACTCAACACCGCTGCTGATGTTGTCAAGCAAGATGGTACCATCAGCCCAATGTCACCAACCATCACCTTGGACGAGGCGCTTGATCAGTAACTGTGTATCAAAAAGCTTTGGTTTTTTATTTGGGTTTTAATTATCAAGAGAGTATGTTTTATATGCATAAGTTTTATTTATTCTTGATTAGCATTACAGAACCACTGAGTTGTAGTAAACAATATCGCCTCCTTCAGCTGGCGTGTATACTATGCTAATCAATTGGACGTGTATGAACGCCCCCAAGACATGGATCAGGCAACATGCTACTGTATTTGTCACTCGAAAACGATAGTTCAATCATAATTACGAATAAGAAATCAATATTTTCAAGCCTAGGTACAAGTATGTTGAATTATTGACGTTTAGGAGTCTGGTGCAGAGCCAGCGGCAGGTTCCTGAACAACTTCGTAATCACCGTTATCAAGTTTCTTAATGACACCCTGGGAATATAAGGAGTCGAACAAGTCCTGTGGGACCCAGCCGCCAGTGACAGCAAATGGAACAGTGCTGAGCTCATCGTAGTACTTCTCAAGCTCCTTGCCGTGTCTCTCAAACTTCTTCTCCTCAAGAGGGACTGGGAACTCTTGCACAGTAACAAACTTGTGCTCAGCAAATTGCTTCCACTGCAACATGAGCTCGTAGATTCTTCTGTCAATAAGAGCTGTCTCGTTGGCAGTTCTGCGCTCAATAGCGGCAATGTATGGGGCTCTAAGTCTCTTGAACACTGGTGAACCTTCAGAGCCAAGCTTTGTGAAAGTGTTACCCAAGTTCAAATCCCAAATAACCTCATTTCTGGTACGAGCAATGGCAAAATCATAGTAGTACTTCTCGGCTTCGTCCATTGCCTTGTACTTCTCCTCATCGATCTCAAATTCGTAAACCTTTGGACTGTCCTCAAATGCAACAAATCTTGGGGTGCTCTGGAAGATCAATGGCTTAATAGTGGCACTCTCAAAGTCGAGGAAAACGTGCTCTCCAGTCTTTTTGCAAATCAGAACGTTCAATGGGTCCAAGTCGGTGTGTGCCAAACGAGGAGCGAACAAGGCGTCAACATTCTTGACGCTTTCGGACTTAGTATCCATCATGACTGGGGCAAGGGTCTCCAAGTTGGTGAAAGTCTCAATCTGCTGCTTCAGCTCCTCCTTTGACTCCTTGACTCCAGCAGCATCAGCCTCAACAAGAGCCAATTTGGTTCTGGCATTCTCCAACTCAATGTCAGCAACGGACTTGACAATGTCCAATGGCTTACCAGCATCCCATGGGCCAACCAGTGGCTGGAACTGATTCTTTCTCAACAATGGCTTGTTTCTCCAGAAAACTCTCTCAGTAGACTCACCAATGTACCAACGACCCTTCAATGCCTCCTCGGTCTCGCCTTCGTATGGCTCCTTCAAACCAGACTTGTCACGGGCATCAGCAGTAAAGTACAATGATCCAAACTGGTTAAACTCAACTTCAGCGAGCTTAGCCTGGAGATCAGAAAGAGGATCAACAACGAGACGAATGATATCCTTGTGCTTTGGATCGGTACGTGGTGTCATTGGGGCCCACTGTTTCATCAATGTGTCACCCTCGATGAGCTCCATGAGGATGAATGGCGAGTTGAGTGGGTTGGACTTATCAGAGGCATACGCATAAACCTTTGGAACGTTGATCTTGAGCTTCAAGTCGGCAAAGTCCATAGTAGCAACCTCAGACTGGATACGCTTAGTGATGGCATACTCAGTGTCGATTGGGTATGGGATCCTGAGGACGAAATCTTTACCAGCATTAGTCTCAACCTTGTAGATTCTGTTATGCTTACCTTCATGGATGGAGACGAGCTGCTTAATGTGCATATCCTCACCTGGATTCAAGGATCCGGTAGAAGAAACGGAGAGATTGTGTGGGAAGGAAGTGTAGTTCTTGTCTGAGGCCTTTGGTGGAACAACGCCTTCTGTCTCGGTACGACCCTGTTCGTAAAGGTCTTTAAGAACGGACTGGAGTCCAGTCAAAGAAAACTTTGTGTATCTCTTTCTCTTCTCAGCCTCGTCGTTCTTCAACCAAGTACCCCAAGTGTACTTGAAGATAACATCTCTGGCAGCGTCACCCTCATTGGAGAGATCAGTGAAGACTTCTTTAGGATCGTTGGAAATCGAGCGAGTCAATCTAGCAATCCGTGGAGCACGCACAGAAGCTCTCAGCAGCTGTGGAGCTACCAGCTTGCTAATAGAGAACATCTTGTATGTGTTTTTGGCTAATTTCCAATGCGAAGAGGTGGGCACAACGATGACGTCGAGACGATGAACTTTTCACTCTTGACGGCGCCGGCCAAAAAAAACCTGGAGAACTCCCTAGATCCAACGCGTCAACAGCAACGTCTCTCTAGCGCTTAAACACGGCGCTTCACACAACAACCGCTCAAAATGTCCAATTTTAAACAGCAGTTGTCCCAGTTGATTGGTAAATGAGACTGCTGCATTGTTTCAGACAATTAGCGACCGAAACTAACACAGCGGCTCCTTCTGCAGACTGCGCGGTCAGTGCTACAGAGCGTCTCCAGCACAATCAGCTTGGTGTAAATGATATCGCTGCTCTCAAAAGTTCAATGAACTCCATCTTGCCCATTGCAGAGCGCCATGAAAGGTTATTGCGTACTGTGGGTACCAATGGACCAAATGACCTCAGCTTGGAACTCGAAATTGCCGCTGTCAACTTGTGGAATGGAGCTTCCATCGCCATGAAGACCGAAGCTGTTGAAACCAGAAAGGTGTTATGTTCTGTGAAACTCTTTGGATGCATGCTCTGTTCCGTTCAGGATTTGATTGAGCCTTCCTTAAAGGGAAAATTCAGATCGTTAAACTGTCTCAACAGGACTTTAAGATCATGCGTCGATGAGCAGGAGCGTTCAATTGCAGAGAAAACCCAGGAACATGCTGATCGGGTTTTCAAGTCGTTGGAATCAATCTCTACGGGGTTTGAAAAGGAAGTCTTTGAAGAGTTTCAAAAAGTTAAAACAGAGTTGTTCATCACTAAAATGCAATTGTCCATAGTTGAGGGTGACGTTGAGATGGCTAAATTTTATGAGGAGAGAGCAGAGGCGTTCACCACAATGGTGAATCAAGCACTGGCTTTGGAGACTTCGAGAGTCATCTACAATTCGAGTCTTGTGCTAGCTAATAGGGGCCTTCATGCTGATACTGCTCACTTTTTGAAGAAAGCCTTGTCTGTTGTTTCATATTTTGACCTCTCTTCTGAGTCCACTTATGTCAAGAAATCAATATGTGGATTACTCGTACGTTCTTGCCTCGAAATCAAAACTGAAGAATCCCTTCAAACCGCTGCTGAAACTATCCAGACTATGGAGTGCCTTGTTACTGGCCAAGACACAGTCGAACCGTATGGCTTGGCTATTGAATTGGCCAAGATTCGTGGCACGACTGTCGACATAGAGAGCATCATCATGCGGATGATTATGTCTGTTAGTATCTCTGAGAACTTCAAGGCAATTTTGGGTCTTATCAATGACTACGCTGCTACAGACCCATACTCAGCAATTAAGTGCTACGAATATGCCTTTACCAACAAGCTTGACCCTGAAAAGGACCACGATGGACTTGAAATGTTATTTGTCGCTATGGTGAACGCATACATCAAGGATAAAGCCACCGCGGTAGAATACAAACGGAAGGGCTTGACCCTGTTCTTTGAAAGTGCTGAGAAGCTCTTTTTAAGACCATTGTCCAAGAAATGTTCCTCATCTTCTATCACATTGCTCTGGACTGCTGGAAAATCATGCATGAAGTCCAATGAGTTCCAAGACTCTGTTATTTGGTTGAGCCTTGGTCTTCATCGTGTGCTTCAGATCAATGATGTTGATAAAGGGAAGTTTCAGAGAGCTTTACAAAACGCATACCTCAATCTTGATGAACATACGAAGACTATCGATATTTACACGACAATGAGCCCCGAATCTAAGGATTCGTTAATCGCACAGTATAATATGTTCAAGCTGTACAACGCTTTGAAAGACGAAGAGAAGATGCTCGGGTGCTTGAAGAAACTCGTTGGTTATGACGAAAAGAATGTGATTCCCTTACTCTCGTTATGTGCCATTAACTGTGAGTCGAGTTCGCGTGTTGCTATTGAGTCTATGATGCTGCTCTTTAGTAAGATTAGCGGTGGATGGGAGTCCGAGATATCCATTGCTAGTACGATCAAGTCTGTTATTGAGCTTATCTTGAAGGAAATGAACCAGAGTTTCAAAGGACAATACTGTGAAACATTGTTGACAATGTTTCAAGAGGCTCAGAAATTTGCACAGAGTAATCCTACGACATTTTCGATTGATGAATTAAAATGGTTTGGTGCCCAAAGCTTTAACGTTGCCCGGACATGCCTTATCGAAGGTGACTATTTCTACGGTGACATGATTGCAGATTGTTGTGCGAGGTTGGTAAACTTAATCAAGGATGATATCAGCTTGGCCGAGTCTATGAGCTTGAAGCTTTGGAGATTCCGAGCTGGTTTGATCTCGGTGATGTGTCAGAGTAAGATCCCGAATATTGATCCAAAAGTTTTATGGAGCAATGTCCGAACCAAATCTTTGAACTTGAGGATCATGATTGATGAACTGATGATCACATGTCAGCAGAATCCAGAGCTCCAGAGTCTTCAGTCAGAATGGGAGAAGTGTATCTTGGATTGCATGCTCTTCCAATTCCAATCCGAGCTTGAGTTGGGTAACCAGAGTGCCCTTGAGTCGATAATCAAGGAGTCTTATCATTGCCGAACAATTGAGTTTGACTCTACGGTGGTCAATGTTGTTAATGATACAAAGTATCCGGCACGTTTAAGAAGTCTTGTGTTCTCTTCCATCATTGAGCGGAACATTTCCGATTCAAAAGTTCCATCATCCACAATATCTCGTTGGATTCGTCTCCTTCTTAAGCAGAACGAAATTGATGCATCGATGCAAAAAGTACTTACGCAAGTCATTGCTCGTCTTGGGAGCCAGTCTGAGGACAACAAGTTCCCGGTGCATGAAGTAGAATGGATGTCGACCCAATGCTGGAATCGTGGTGTGTCGCTTTTCTTCAATGGTGATCGCTCACAGGGTGCAATCTGGTGTACGAATGCTATGCGTCTTTCCAAATTTGTCAATGAAAGACTAGAGACAACGTTGATCTCAATGTGGAACGAAGTGAGTACTACAACTACCACTTAGCTAGCCTGACCCGTGTATAAATAATTAAAGAGACGGAATCATCATAAAGGGTCATAATATTATCAAACATCACCAGTACCATCCCAATAATCAGTAATTTTCTTTTCCCAGCCATCACCAAATTTACATCTTTTCATCAATTCAAGCACCAATTCATGCTCACTTTCATGAGTGAAGATCTTTCCAGCGTTATAAAGACACCATTCAGCATACCATGGTAATCTCTTTTTATTAGTCTCAATAAGTCCACAAATCTTCTTGGCGTAATGTGCCACTGGATGGGATCTAACTCGTACATCCATTGGTTTGTGTGATAGAAGAAACACCATCGCTGTATCTAGAAGAAGATGGGTATGCATAAGTCTAGGGGAAGGGATGAGGATTGTAGGGAATGGTGTCTTGTTGAAATCGAGTGATGGATGGTTTGTAGTGGAGAGGGACTGAGCCTTGTTGAATGCGGTGAGGAAGTCTGATTGATGGATGGAAAGGAGTGGGAGGAGGGTATGTGGGGAGGTTGTTGAGTGGGTGTGTTCTGGGATTAAGATTTGTGATGTTGTGAGACGGAGGAGGGTATAGTGGAATTGAATTGTTGGGATTGTGGATGTCAAATGTGAAACAATTTGATTATGAAGGTTGTGATGATAGAGGAAGAGGGTTAGAAAGAGGATTGTGGAATCATATGTGAGAATTGAGTCAGGATTTGTTGTTTGATCAAAGAGATGATTGAGTGAACTTTTGAAAAGGGTAAGTGGCGAAGTATAACAATTAATTGTTAATGAAGCCATTGCATACACAGCATACATCAATGCCGAATTATTCTTCATCAATAGCGGGATCTCTTCAACGAATAGAGGTTTTTCATCAATATCCATAGTTGGTGCAATATTGGAGACGAATTCCTCGAGGTAAAGTAAAATTTCATCATCTCTCATGATCAATGGAGCAGTAGATGTCGGAGTAGTAGAAATGGATCCTGTACCACCGAGATGAATTGCAAATTTGTTAGCAAGGGCTTCTAATTCTGATAATTCGATTGAAGTGACACCTGATCTCTTTGGAGCTTCGACACTTTCAGATCTTCCTAATGGGAGAGCACTGCTAAGTTGATAGTTTCTAGTTGGTGAATAATGGCCATCACCTGTGTCCCTTGCAGAGTTTGAAGAGATGTCTGATACGTTTGTTGGGATCTGTTGTTGCTTTGGAGCGTTAAAGCTTCCCAGAGAGTATGAAAAGAGATCATTGGAAGGTCTTCGTGCGTGCATGTTGGCATTTCCGTTGTTGATTGGGTTGTTTTGGGTAGATGGGATAGCAGAAATGGCAGTAGTAGTAGTTGGAATCGCTGTAGGACGAATTGCACCTGAATAAGGTGGGAACTGGCTAGCAGAGCCATTTGGTGGTGGTAGTTCAGAGGTATTGGTAGTGTAGTTGATACCAAAAGGTGATGTTGTTGTTCCTGGTAGTAGGTTGTAAGGCTGTGGGAGATGACGTGCAGGTGGCAATGCTGGTGTCATTGGTGTATATGTTTGATGAAGGCTATTGCGTCTAGATGCCTTCTTGAGTTTTGGCATTGGCCATTCACATACTTCATTCTTGGAGACACATCCATGACATATTGGTTTGTGCTCGTCACATTTTTTGTGCTTTCTACGACAATTGAGACAGCCTGTTCTAACTCTTTTTCTCGGTTGTTGTGATTGTGATGTATCCTGTGAATTGGAAGAGAAACTCAGTCTATCTGTGTCATGATTGGAGAGTTGTTGTGTCGTTTGTGCGGTATTGTTCATTGTGTGGAGCGGATGGGCCAGTAATGGATCCATTGGCATTGTGGTTGTTACAGCTGTGAAACAGGTGGAGAGTAAATGAGAGAAACAGACAAGAGATATGAGGGAGAACTAAGAGAAAGGTAGAGGAAAACAATGTGGGGGTAGGCCATGATTGTCAACGGTTCCTGGGGCCGAAGCAGGATATAAGGCACCGGGCCAAGGGCGGGTGGTGCCGGGTGGAGCAGGGTGGAGCAAGGGGAGGACCAGCCGAAATCACGTTGAATGTCCTGTTGCCGCATTTCACAGTTTTACAATTAGCATATGCACCCCGGACAGCCGCAGACAAACAGCCTCTCGTCCATATGGCAGAGGCTGTCCGCTGGCTTATGCCGGAGGCAACGAGGGGTCTGTTGCGGGGCAGACGGGTCTGTCTGTCCCCACAATATCTACTGGTATCTATCCCTAGTGGGTAAGCCCTAGTGGCCAGCCCTAGTGGCTACCTTAGATGGATTATGCATGAATTACGGAGCTCCTTGCTAGTGTCTCGTCTCTATTTGGCCGATGATCTGCCCGTCTTGAACTGCCACATATTAATCTTGTCTGTCCTCCTTTCTCATTGATCCACGCGACAACTCGGCTGTCCCCAGATTTGTCCAAAGGACACACACATATACATATATATCGTTGTAGTTAAAGGTCACAAGAAAATATATAGTGTTTCTCTCATATATCACCATAGTCCATCTCAATATGTCAAACCAAACACACACAACGGCTCATCACAAACATATCCTTACAATATTCATATGAGAATGTCCCTTATACAATAGTAGAATAGTAGAATAGTAAAGGGAATGTGACTGTCCGGAGAAAAAGGATTTTCCGAGCAAGCTAAGCTAAGCGCTGGACATGGAGCTCCACCTGCATTTGATGAGATTCCCGAGAGTCTTTGCGGGTCGCCGAACTCGAGCTGGCTTGCGGCTGAGCCTAGCTCATACAATTCTTGTTAACATATATAACACCAGGGTCATAGACTCAAGTTTATATTTATTAGAATGTTTAATTTATTAGACTACCTGCCTCCGTTCTCTCCGAACATGCCCCTCCTCCTCTCTCTCCCATGTTGCACCAATACAAATGCATAATTCCAACTCTAGACTAGATCCGCGGATCGCTTTTTCCCCTCTCGCAGACAAATAGCCTATCCGTTCATCTCATAACTATATAGTTTCAAATTGACAGATTGTGTTTCTGATCACGCGGAGAACACCGGTGTGACCTTCCTTGGGGGGTTATATTGCTATAGTGCCGTCCCGTCTACTATATTGAATTGTAATATCGATATTCAGCTATCAATATATGACATGAATAGGAGAAGAGTATTACGTAAGCTTGTCCAATTGTTACCACCCAGCGGCCAATATATATGTTATTCAGTCTTTTGTTTCTTTATATCTCTAGCGATATCATCATCGTCATCCCCAGACATACCTAGATCTTTTAATCTTTCACACCAGGCGCCTTGTTCCAATAAAGCACCGCATTCTTTAAACTTGGGTCCAATTAGATCAAACCACCATTCAACATACTCCATATATTCACCAATTGAATATTTCAATTTTTCAACTTCTGTACCACGAATCTTAACAAATGTCCATTCTGCACTTTCATCACTAAAGAAAGGTGGTGCAAGATTCGTTATTGAAGATAATAATGAAAGCATAAGAGATGCAGTTGCTGGACCAATACCTCGTAATGTAGACAACGTTTGAATAGATTTCTTCGTTATTGTAAGGTATTCATCCTTCGTAACCTCTTCCGAGTCCTTAAGCTCCAAGAATTGAGCAAATCCATCCTTTGTAGCGGTCTCAATTGACTCCTCAGAGTTTTGATTGAGTAATTTGAATAATGTTGGACGGAATTTACCCTTTGTCAACTTCCAATCCATAAGTCTTATCAATTCAGGTTTAGTCAACAGTAAACTCTTTGGATCCGTATTATATCTTTCCTTCAATGTCTCTGGGAATTCATTCCGCCATTTATCTAATGGTACCAATTTATCATTTCGTGCAACTTCCTTGGTGAACTTATCATAGTACTTTTGATGTGATTTAAGCAATTGTGATATAATAGCAGATGCGTCTTCCTTAGAGATAAGTGCAGGTGACGACTCCAGTTTCCTTTTGGTAGATTTCCTTGGTGGCATTGTGTCAGATATTCTGATAGCTAGATGAGTTACTTAGTTACTTACTTAGTTATTAACGTAGTTGGGTATTTATATGCTTGATCTACAGCAATTGCTCGAAGAGCCCGAGATTGGTAATATCCGGTAATAAGCACGTGACGTTAAGAGTATAGACTATCAAGCTAGGGTTCATTAGTAAGGTGTACTCTTATATGTACTCCTTTTTTCAGTATTTAAACCGGTTTAAGCTCTCTCATATCGACAAATGGCAGGTCTATAATCATATGAGGGTCCCGAGTCTCATAAGCGAACACTTTTGATAAACTTTTCAGTTGACACCCTCTGCGCGATACACATCCTGGAGTTACCGCATTTGTCCTCCAAACGGGGTGCTTTGAAACCGACTTATCTGCAACTAAAAAGCACACCGACACTCTCTCTGATATTTTAAGATCTTACCTTTCTCCCATTTGATCACTCACTAGTGTATTTCCTCGGCCACAGGAGAGTTTTCAACACCATGGCTAAGGAGGATCCAGAAGCCATCGAGATGGTCAATACATCCCAATTCGACATCGAACAGGGTCCTTCCGATTCAATCGAGGCATCACTTCTTCGATCAAAGATTAATCAACTTGCAAGTCCATCACGAGGAAGATTCTCTCTCGGGGGTAAAAAGAAGAAACTCGCCATCGTCCTTGCATTTGTGATTTCATTATGGATTGCAGGTACTATGGTGTTTATCAGTGGAGGTGCAGATGGCGTCATTGATTACTACAAGAGTAAGATTGGTACTATCAGTGATTCTGCTCCTGAGGTTGCAGGTGAACAAAATGACTCAGATAATGATGCCCCAGTCAAAGATACCCAGGAGATCAACTATGATGATAATGATGAGCCAGTTGTCGACCCAAATCATCAAGCTGATGATTCCAAAAAAGTAGATCAAGACACAGAAGCTGAACCAAAACTCCCAGCAAAGGCACAGGAACGTTCCAGAATCGGAATGCGTGACTTGGGTTACCTCCGCGTATACTCATTCCCTGCCTATTTCCTCCATCCACCAGCTACATCTACCTCAGAGAAAGACGAAGGTCTTTACTACTATGCCGAACGTGACAACTTCGTCGCCCGCAAAGTCTCAGACCCAGAATACTCAAAGCTACTCCTTGAACAGTTTACATTCACTTATGACGATCAAGAGTATAAACTCGCCACTTTCTCACCAAACCATGATATGACTTGGGCAATCCTCTCCACTGATAAGGAGTCAGTTTATCGTCACTCAAGCTTATCTTACTATTGGTTCTTTGACATGACAGAGAAAACAGTCGTTCCAATCATGACAACTGACGACGGTGCCATTCAAAAGATCTCATATGCCAAGTGGTCTCCAAATTATAACTACGTCTCCATCGTATTAAATAATGATCTCTACATCAAACCAATCGGTGGTGGTGCCGTTGAGCGTGTCACTTCGGACGGTGCTGAAAGACTTCTGAATGCTAAACCTGATTGGGTCTATGAGGAAGAAGTTCTGGCTACTGAAGATGCTCTTTGGTGGTCCCCTGATGAGAAGAGAGTTGCGTTTTTAAAGACGAGCGAGGAAGATGTCCCGGAATATAATATTGATTACTACGTTCAGACTTCTGAAGGTGGTGCTACCAGATATCCGGTGTCGAAAAAGGTCATCTATCCAAAGCCAGGCTTCAAAAATCCAGTTGTGAGCGTTCATGTCTATGATATTACTGAGAAGACCACTACCGAAGTTCCTAGAACCGACTCCAAACTCGGCGACGAATGGGTTCTGTACGAAGCATTTTGGGTCGATAAGGACTCCTTGCTGTTGAAAGAAACTGATCGTGAATCCAATTTGTTGAATGTGAGATTGTTCAACCCACAGTCTGAGCAATCCAAAATCGTTCATGAGGTGAATGCTAAGAAGGAATACAATGGTTGGATTGAAAAGTTCAACGCTCCACTTCTCATCCCAGCTTCAAGTGAGGATGGTACTAATGGTTATGTTGACACCTATGTTGTTGATGGGTACAACCACCTCGTCTATTTCTCCTCTGCAGATGCCAAGCCAGTTCCATTGACTAAAGGTAACTGGGAAGTCACTGGTTCTCCCTTGGGCTACGACGCTGATAAGAAGCTTGTCTACTTCCACGCTTCAAAGGCCCCAATCGATCAACACATCTACTCGGTCCATTTGGAAACTAAAGAAATCACTGCACTCACCGATGACACCATCAGTGGCTTCAATACCGCCGCATTCTCTCCAAATGCTAAATTTGCCTACTTGACCCAACAGAAAGCGCTGGAGATGGAGTCTAGTGGTATCGTTGATATGGAGGACCTGAAAATGAAAGTGCCCCTCACATCCTCTACACTATGGCTGTCTTCCAAGACGAGGTTCTTGTATCCAACCAAAAAGTTCCATAGGGTCGACGTTGATAAGTATGATGATGGTTCGCCTGTGACACTCGATGTGTTGGAGATCCTCCCACCAAACTTTGACGAGAAGAAGAAATATCCACTCCTAGTGCACTATTACGCTGGCCCGGGATCCCATACTGCCAAATCAGACATGGGCATCGACTTCAAGGATGCTGTCAGTTCGTCTCTTGAGGCTGTTGTGTTGTATATTGAGCCAAGAGGCACTGGTGGTGCTGGATGGAAGCACAGATCATGGGCCAATAAGAACATTGGATACTGGGAGCCACGAGACATTGTCAGTGTAACGAAGAAGTGGATCGAGAAGGGCTTTATCGATACCGATAAGACTGCATGCTGGGGTTGGAGTTATGGTGGATTCACCACGCTTAAGACATTGGAGTACGACAAAGGTGAGACGTTCAAGTATGGTATGGCTGTGGCCCCAGTGACTAACTGGTTGCTCTACGACTCTATTTACACCGAGAGATACATGGATGAGCCGGAGAACAACAAGGATGGTTATGAAGTCTCTCAAATCAAGGACGTTGAGGCTCTGGGTTCTGTCAGGAGATTCCTATTGATGCACGGTACCGCAGATGATAACGTCCATGTCCAAAACACATATTCCTTGCTTGACATGCTCAATATGAAAACCATTGAGAACTATGACGTACATGTCTTCCCCGACTCTGAGCACTCGATCTTGTATCACAATGCCAATCCGGTAGTGTACGATAAGCTCTTCAAGTGGCTGAAGGACGCATTTGAGGGTGATTACGACAAAATTGGGCACAAATGATTCATATGTTTAGTTCTCTGTTTAAAATTTGAGTAATAGATCTGATACTCTAGAACATCGTAAATGTCTATCCATCGACATGTCCGTTAATGCGGGGAGGCTTTTGTGCTTTGTGTCCCGCGCCGACAAGTGCGGGTGTCATTGTATCAACAAAACAGACCATTGACTTACATTTCAGCACAAGAGTCGACCCACTCCATCTTTACGTTCACTGGTCCTGATTAACTGGACTATTGTCAATGCCTCGTGACTCGCTCGATATTGAGCTACAACCACTCTCGCGATCCCAGTCCTCGCAGGACGGCGATCTGGCCCCGTCAACCCCACGGTCCTCCTCAGGCTCGGCCGCGTCACAACTACTCCAAGAGGTCAATTATCTCGGTAGAAACTCGCCGAACTATGAGGACTTCGAGTCAGACACGCAGTTTATCTCCCTCATGCCTGTGAAAAGGCTTAAGCGAGCGGCTCTAGGGGGATTGGTCGTGATCATCGCAGTGGTCTATACAGCCTGGCTGCTGAGTTACAGAAGTGGGAACCACTCGAGCAGGAATGCTATCAAGAATAGCACACTTGCCCAATATACCTCATCTACCGCTTCAATAATTATTTCATCTGGAACACCCATACTATCAAGCATCGGTACGACGCAGGCTCCAATGAAAGAGCCCCTTTCATCCATCCTCAGCCAAGACAGGGAATCATCCACACCAACTACTACGAAGGAGCTCGTTGCACTTACAGAGAAGCCAACACGACCATCTCGAGAACCTATTCCACATCTTGGGTACAAAGAAAGTGTCCTCCAGTCGCAGGTGATGTTCGTCTCAGCAAACAATCTAAAGAAGAAGGACGATGATGGACTTTATCTCATCAAACAGGGCAATAGATTCGTCTTGAAGAAGCTTGCTGATCCCGAGTTTGAAAAGACGTTACATGACAGCGATAAATTCGATTTCGAGGGCCAAGAGATTATCATTGAAGCGCTCATTCCTCATGGTAATGGATCCAAGGCTCTGATTTTCTCGAACTATGAGAAAAGGTTCAGACATTCCACACTGGCTGATTTCTATCTGTTTGATGCGAACAAAGGGGACTTCACCGCTATCACGTCTGGAAAGTCTACATCAAAGATCCAACATGCATCGTGGTCTTCTACGGGGAAATATGTGTCTTTCGTCCAGGATGGTGATTTATACGTCTTTGACACCGAAACGAGGAAAGTTGATGCTGTGACCACTGATGGCTCTGAGGAGATTTTGAATGGTAAGACCGATTGGGTGTATGAGGAGGAGATTTTGGCTACTGACTCTGCTATCTGGTGGAGTGCTGATGACAAGCAGCTTGCATTCCTGAAATTTAATGAAACTGGCGTGGAGGAACTTCCTTTGGAGAAATTTGATCAAGGTGTTTATCCAAAGCTTGAGTACATCAAATATCCAAAGCCAGGAAACACCAACCCGAGAGTTTCTCTACACCACTATGAAGTTGAAGGAAAGTCACTAAGTGCAATTGAGAGAGGGGATTCCAAGCTTGGTGATGATTGGATTTGCTATGGTTCCACATTCATTGACAACACGCTTGTCATCCGAGAAACAGACAGAGAGTCGAAGAAATTAGACTATAGAGTGGTCAAGGATCATGTATCGCGTGTATTCTACTCAATTGACTCAAGCAAATACGATGGATGGATTGAAAACTTCAACGACATGATTGCAATTCCACGCAACGAGACGGTCAAAAGATCTACTGATGGTTTTGTCGATATCGTCGAGAACAATGGATACAACCACATTGGTCTTTTTGAGTCCCTCGATTCAACAGAGGGTCCAATAATTCTCACATCTGGCGAATGGGAAGTCATCTCGATCTTGAAGTTTGACGACACCTCTAATCTTCTTTATTTCACTGCCAATCGTCAATCTCACTTCGAGAAACATCTCTTTGCTGTTGACATTACGACCAAGCAGATATATTCTATCTCTGATATCTCAACTCCTGCATACCATGAGGTTGTGTTTTCACCAGGTGCAAGATTCGCCTATGATTACAACGAGGGACCAACTTTTCCACTCATCTACCTAATTGATACCAACTCATTCACCATCGCTGAGAAACCATCATCTCGTGAGAAACGCTCTGTCGACTTTACTGGTGCCCGTCGGTCTTATCACACTGTGGCTTTGTCAGATGGTGAGACTGTGGATGTCATCGAGATGGTTCCTGAAAACTTCAACAAGACGAAAAAGCATCCTCTACTTCTTTCAGTGTATGGTGGTCCAGGGTTCAGAAAATTGAATGTGATGTTACATACCGGATTTGAGGACAACATCTCTGATGATTTGGATGCTGTGATCCTGTACATTGATCCAAGAGGTACAGGTGGCCAGGGATGGAAGTATCGCTCGTATGCTAAGAGACATATTGGACATTGGGAGCCGAGGGATTTGACTGAAATGACGAAATTATGGCTTGATTCGAGGGACTATATTGATGAAGAGAAGGTAGCCATTTGGGGCTGGAGTTATGGTGGCTTCACTACGTTGAAGACACTAGAGTACGATCAAGGTAATGTCTTCAAGTATGGGATGGCGGTGGCTCCTGTTACTGACTGGAGAATGTATGACTCTATGTATACTGAGAGATACATGGACCAGCCAAAGGATAATGAGGATGGTTACAAGGAGTCGAGAATTGCTCATGTCGAGGGGCTTAAAGGTGTCAAGAGATTTTCAATCATGCATGGTACCGGTGATGACAATGTCCATATCCAAAACACTTATAAGCTGCTCGATGATTTGAATATGCATTCGATAACTAATTTTGATCTGATGGTTTATCCGGATTCTGACCATAACATCAACTACCATAACGCATACAGCAACTTGATGACAAGACTGAGAGAGTGGGCCAAGAACAACATCCTAGAAGACCACCAGTAGAAGACACTTAATATTCATAAACGGGCATTGAATTAACTTCATATATACAGCGTAGACCTTTGTAATGAAGGTCAGGGATTGTGGATGTCACAGTTAAGTTACTAAGCCTGGGGCTTGGAGTAATTCAACGTTCCACACTTGTTACAAGTTCTCGCCTCCTTATCAGCATCAAAGCTCAAGATAGCCTCCTTAACTTGAGTGCCAAGATCTGAACAGTAGAATGTGATGTTGTGACATATCTCCTTACAATTTGAGCAATACCATCTAATCTGATCATTCACGCCTTCCGGTCTATCCTGTTCAACAACGATACCGACAGTATCAGCGTATCTGACAGGATTGTGTGGTGTGTTTCCTGGGAGCAGGAAACTCTCACCTTCACCAATAGTAATGTCTCTGAACACACCTTCATCGACGACTTTGAGTGTCATGTGGCCCTTGTACTGATAAAAGTACTCCGGAGTCTGATTTACATGATAGTCTGTTCTCTCGTTTGGTCCACCCACAATCATCACGGTGAAGCCACCACGGTGGAGACAGTAGTTGTTGACTGGTGGCTGAAGGAGATGTCCATTCTCCTTAAGCCACTTAGGAATGTTGATTGGTTCTGGAAGCATTTAGTGTGTAGGTCGTTAACAAAGGGTGATAACAAAAAGCGGATGACTAAAGGTTCGGAGTTATTGTTTCTCCACATGACTTTTTTATAAAGGCGTCAGGTGGGATGAGGAAGTCACGTGATACGCTCTTTCCTTATCACTACTTTAACCGTTGTTTGTTTCTGTTGATAAGGACATTGTGTCTACTTATGTGTCTTATTGTATGACTAAGTATAACAAGGGTAAAAGTGTGTAAGAAGAAGGCCTATTTAGTGCTGAGTGTCTTATGTCACTCGTATATCTGTGCTTTGTGTCATAAGCAAAGCATATTAGATCTTCGTCATCGAACCCCATAGGTATCCTACAAAGACTCAATCTATGAAATGCTTTTTAAAGCTTCTATATTACATGCAGTGAACAAACAAAATTCGTATCACATTTCTTTTATGGCCACACAGCTTCTCCCATGGCCTTACACCAGAGCCAACACCTTATTAACAACCACATCGCGAGAAGATGACATTAACGACGCATCAACAAGTAGACATTCTCCTGCTTCAGACTGCTGAGGTTTCTGTAACCACCCTCCAAGCAAAGCAAGAGACCACCGAATGAAATGTAAACGGCAATTTTGTCATCCTTACCCTCTTCGAACTTGTACACGGTACCATACATCACATAATCGTAGTCGTCCGCAAGGGTCTTCTCACCGGCCTTTGGCGGTCTCCATGAGGTATTAGCAACATCTTTGCTACCGTCCAATGAAAGAGAGGATGCAAGTGTGACGGTGACGGAGTCGTTTACCTTAACTGGGAAGAGGTCAGAGTTCACGTCGAGTGTGATCTTGATGTCTGCAGACGTTGTGGAAGCGGCCACGATACGTGACACCTTGTTGTAACGGGCAGTATCGACCTCAGAGATGTTGAAGATATCGTCAAAGAGTGTAGAGGACATTCTTGTGTGTGAAAGGCGGGGGTTTGACGCCCTTAAAAGACGATTTTTCTTAAGTAAGTGGTTCTTCAGCTCCAAAAATTTTGGATGGTGATCCGGAACTCCTAGATTTCGCGGGCCTCGTCACGTGATTAATTTATACAGATCAGGCTAATCTCGAGGGTAATCAGAGGGCGGGGTTGTAACCCTTTTCCTTTAATAGTCCTTTAATTGAGGAGATTTTAGTAGATACTCTGTTCTGTCTTGATTATGTACTACGACCTTGCACAATACGGTTCTTACGACTCACATTGGCTGCGGTGGGCTCAAATTGTGACAGAAATTGTCCCCACAGGCGGTCAGACAGAAAAATCCGACGGCACAAATGAATCACCAAAAAGCGCACGATGAGCATTCATCATCTTCCGATTTCCCCCACCACTGACCAGACACACCGCGGAGAAATGCCAATCGAGCTCTACAGTGACAAGTCAAAGGGCGCTGTTGCCCTCTCCAACAATCTCAAGCTTGCCATCGCCGCTGAGGCCTACAAGCAGAAGCTCGATACCGATGCTGGTGAGTTCATGTGCTGCCCGGACTTCACTCCCCGCTCATCTACTAACATCTCGCACAGACAAGCCATCTCTTTTGCTCAAGTCCAATGGAGTTGAAATCACAGAGGCCAACGCCATCGTCAAGTTCCTTGCTGGTGACTTCACCACTTCTAGCGACATTGAGTTTGACGAGGACGTGCTCTACCCAGCTCTGAAGAAGACCGATGCCTCTGTCCTCTCCAAGCTCCCAGAGACAAAACTTTCCGAGATCTCTGCCTCTAACATCATCCTCTTCTCATCCTCATACGCCCTTTCCAAGTCCTCCTTCCCAGAGTTTGCCGACCTCCCAGCTATTAAAGCTGGTATTGCCCTCGCCACTAAGATCACCCCAATCGAGCGTGCTAAGCCGGACAATACTGGTGCCACCTCTATCAAGTCAGGTTTCGCCGTCCAGGACCTTGGTAATGAGATTCTCCCAGACCCATCCAAGCGTAACATTTTGATCACATCTGCCTTGCCATATGTTAACAACGTTCCACACTTGGGTAACATTGTTGGTTCTGTTCTCTCTGCTGATATCTATGCCCGTTACGCCAAGGCTAGAAACTACAACACTTTGTTTGTCTGTGGTACTGATGAGTACGGTACTGCCACTGAGACCAAGGCCCTCGAGGAAGGTGTCACACCAAGAGAGTTGTGTGATAAGTACAACAAGATCCACGCTGAAGTTTACGATTGGTTCCAAATTGGATTTGACTACTTTGGTAGAACAACCACTGAACAGCAGACTGAGATTGCCCAGGATATCTTTTTGAAGTTGCAGGATAATGGATTCCTTGAAGAGCAATCCATGGAACAACTCTACTGTCCAGAGCACAAGGGTTTCCTCGCTGATAGATTTGTTGAAGGTACCTGTCCAAAGTGTCAGTATGAAGATGCAAGAGGTGATCAATGTGACAAGTGTGGCTCTTTGCTCAACCCATTGGAGTTGATCAACCCAAGATGTAAGATTGACGATGCTACTCCAATCCAGACCACATCTGACCATGTCTTCCTCTCCTTGGACAAACTTGAACCAGAGCTCATCGAATGGTACAAGGCTGCCTCTGAGAAGGGTGACTGGTCCAAGAACTCCAAGAACATCACAAACTCATGGTTGAAGGAAGGTCTTCACCCAAGATGTATCACTAGAGACTTGAAGTGGGGTACGCCAGTTCCTAGCGAGAAGTTTAAAGACAAGGTGCTTTACGTTTGGTTCGATGCTTGTATCGGTTACGTCTCAATCACTGCCAACTACACAAAGTCCTGGGAGAAGTGGTGGAAGAACCCGGAGAATGTCGATTTGTACCAGTTCATGGGTAAGGACAATGTTCCATTCCACACTGTGATCTTCCCATCAACTCAGATTGGTACTAGAGAGCCATGGACTCAGTTGCATCACTTGAACACCACTGAGTACTTGCAATACGAAGGTGGTAAGTTCTCCAAGTCCCGTGGTGTCGGTGTCTTTGGTAACAATGCTCAGGATTCTGGTATCCCACCATCTGTTTGGAGATACTACTTGGCCTCCGTGCGTCCAGAGACCTCTGACTCTCAGTTCTCTTGGGATGACTTCCAATCGAGAAACAACAACGAGTTGTTGGCCAACTTGGGTAACTTTGTAAACAGAATCGTCAAATTTGTCAATGCCAAGTACAACGGTGTCATTCCAAAGTTTGACCCATCCCTTATCAAGAACTACGATGGTCTCACCAAGGATCTCAACACCATTCTTACACAGTACAATGCTGAGATGGAGGCCGTTCACGAGCGTAAGGGTCTCGAAGTCGCTATGAACTTGTCTGCTCGTGGTAACCAGTTCCTTCAGGAGAACAAACTCGACAACTCTTTGTATAACAACACTCCAGACCTTGCTGATGCAGTTGTCGGTGTCGGTTTGAACATTGTTTACTACGTCGGTTCTTTGATCTACCCATTCATGCCAGAGACGACTTCCACCATCAACAACATTCTCAGAGCCCCACAGTTGGCCATCAAGGACGAGTTTGACATTGTGTTGGAAGGCGGCCACTGTATTGGTGCTGCTCAGTATTTGTTCACCAGAATTGACGATGCCAAGGTTGCTGAGTTGAGAGGCAAGTACGGTGGTAAGCAGGAGTGAAGTGGATCTTAGTGGATGGTCAATGACTCTTTTTATATAGACTGCTGATGTGAATAATCTATTTGTATCGTATCAAGCGTAAATCTGCGTTGCGTGTGAGAGGTCGGTGTTAACTAGCTTTCCCGAGACAGCCGTTGCGTCCGAGGTACAGGGTAGCTTCTCGGCCGTGACGTTTCAATTTCACGGGTCCACTGCCTCCCTCTCTCGCCAAAGCAAACCAAGCCTTCTCGCATTTGTCCCCTACCACAACCCCTCGACACTCGAGAGTAGCCACAGCTTACACAGATATCACTCATCTTAACCATAATGGCCGACCGGAGCATTGACGAAATCCAAGAGTCTCAACACCCAAACACGCTCAGTGGCGACTCCACAGAGTCCAGTGTGCGTTACGCAGCCTACGCCAACCGTCTTAGAACGATCTTACTGGCCTCGCACCGTTATGTTGCGTACACTTCCGATATTGGTGAGTCCTTCCGTCCTGCTGTGAGTCCATTACTCGTCAAGGCATGCTACGGTATCTCCTGGACCTATGTGCTCGGTGATGTCTCTTACGAATCATGGAAGGCCAAGTTGCGTCAGGAGGGACGTTACGTTCCAGGTCTCAAGCCATGGGATCCGCTTCCTCCTGCCAGTGAGGAGGCTAAGGCCGCTGCTGCTGATAACTTGGATTGGAAACTCGTTGGTTTGAAGAGAGGTTTGTTCCAGAGTATTGCCTCTATGGGATTGCCTGCCTTCACTATCCATACCGCTGTCAAGCAGGCCACCAAGTATGCTGAGAAGAACATTAAGAACCAGGTTTTGAGAACGTGGGGACCAATTGGTCTTGGTTTGTCGATTGTTCCTGCCCTCCCATACTTGTTCGATGAGCCAGTTGAGCATATCATGGATAAGGTGTTTGATGAGTTGCACCTCTATCTCAAGGACAACAAGAAGAAGCTCGATTGATCCAGTTTCATGTCAGTGCCTACACACATATTCATCAATTTTAGAAGTCATTAGTCGTTTATTGTAACCATTGTCACATTACTATGTAGTCAAACAGCATTCATCTTATGAAACCAGCATTGGATGATACGTTTGCTTTTTACATTCTGCAACAATCAATTCCACTGTCTGATCAATGCAAACGAAAAATTCACCATAAAACCAGCGATAACAGCCATTTTCTGTCTTCTGCTAAAGAGAGCCTCTTCTTTAATCAAGAACAAGGCCAGTACACCTAGCAAACATCCAATCAGGGCACCAAGTAACAAATCTTCGTTCCCGCCTAAGGCAGAACTTCCAGCATTAGCACCATTGAATTCATCAACTTCATTGTTTACAGACGAATCAATCCATCTCTCCTCCAATTGTCTAATATCGGTGTTCTCTCCCTGCGGTAAATCACCATATAACTGTTGAAACTGTTGTCTTAATGCATTGATCTCTTCCTGTGAGAAACCTGCTGATGCCAATCTATCAAATCCCACAGGTGCCGGGGTCGTACTCTGTTGTTGAACGAGATTATCCAGCTCATTTTCCTTCTGTAATTCCTCAGGGGTTAGATCATCACCAATGAGACAATGGATGTAGAACTTTGGCGGTTCGGTCTCGTCCTGTTCTGAACCCCGGTTAAAGCGTGTAAGACGACGATACTCCTCAGTGAGATTTGTAGCATCAGTGATTACTCGTCCAGAGTTGATAAAACGGAGACGACGCCTTGTGAGATCGGGAAGCTTAGAACGAACATTCTTTCGAAGCCATGAGAGGGTCAACTGTGGTAATAACACGGGTGGTAAGGGAAGGTCCGGATACTGCGCTGTGGAGAAGCGCACGATGACTGTAGTAGTTTCCGGTGCGGCGTTGTGCGTGGGTATGCTCATGGTAGTGCTTAATAAAATTGAGCCCTAACGTCTGTCTTCCTTCGTTACACCTGGTAAAGAGATACAACAAGATTTTAATAAGCCTCTAAGTAAAGCCCTATTGTATTGTTGCCCTACCTTCCCTTGCGCCCCTCAAATGTTCGCGATTCATAAAACTAGTGTGGTGTCCGGGTTTTATTATCCCTCTCTCTCCCTGTCTCTGTGTGAAAAACTTTCTTTCGATTCTTCTCTACACCCACCAACACATGCCCTTTCCCTTTTTTTCTTTTCTTTAGTGCGGACAACCAGGACTATCATACCGTGTTGCTTAGTCCCGTGCCGCTTTTTCACGGTGGGACAAGCGTCAAGTCCTCGGTGAGATCGATTTGCGTCTTCGCCGACGTTGTACTCATCTTAGTGCCCTTTTGTCCAGTGGATGTCATGACTACTCTTGCAGGTAGTTCGTGTGTGCTGGGCAAGGGCTGGTAGAGTATACAAATCATTGTTTGATCACTGGAGATTGGGAGGGGATCAGGAGGGGATCGTGTTTAGGAGAATAAGACGTCTTTGGATGTCAATCTTGGCAGACTTGTGTAGTATTGCCGTTTACAATGCATAAACTAAAAAAATTTAACCCGTGGAAAGGAGCTATTCATAAAGCTATAACCGAATTCCAATAAATAATTCATTACCAAGTAAACTGACCAGATGAAGAACACAGTGAAGAAGTTGAACATGACAAGACTCACAGAGACGATGTCATTTAAATTTGTTGAGAAATGGGTTCATGTGGATGTATGTGATGTTTCTTTTTTGCAATGATGTATATGTGATGAATATGGGGGAGACGATCAGAATGTTTACTTCTGATCCTTGTAGTGAATACCTCTAAAGAAGTCCATAGTAGCGGTGAACACGACAAGAAGGATACCACCACCTGGACCCAATCTAAGAACCTTTGGCAAGAAACCCTTGTACAAAGCGGCGAAACCTTCCTCTTTGTAAATAGTCAACAAAGATGGGAAAGCCCAGTTGTACTTTCTGACTTCACCTGGCTTAAGCACTGTGTTCTGAATACGAGACTTGACGACATCGAATGGGGTGTTGAAGATAGTACCAAAAGTACCACCAATGGCACCAGCTGTCAAATCGTTGATTGTCTTCTGAGAAGAAGTTTCAGCCTTTGGCAAAAGGGATCTAATCTGGAAAATGATACCAAAGTAACCAGCGTTCCAGACAATGTGTCTCCACAATGTAGCCTCCAATCCATTGTAAAGAGCCAAGACACCTTCATTCTTAACTGTCTTAAAGAAGGCATCAGGAACAGATTTATATGGCGAGTTTCTATCCTGAACACGGATCTTGATCAATTCAAAGGGCACAACGACAAAGGACTCTGTAGCACCTGCAGATGCACCAGCGAGAATTGAGAGTGGTTGAGTCATCTCCTTAACACCAAACAATTTCTTATAAAACTTGGTAAATTCATCATTTGCTGCAAACTTAGTGGCTCTCTTTGGAGCTTCCATAAGGATAGGAGCAGTGATACCCTTGTACAATCTACTTGGTCCTTCTGTCTTGATGATCTTGGTGAAACAATCCACAACACCGTTATACTCGGCCTTGGCGCCAGACCCAACCTGCAATTGGATCCGGGTCTTGACAACGTCAAGCGGGTACATCACCAAGATCTCCGAGACACCGGCAACGGCACCTGCAAGGAACTGGTAATGGAATGGGAGTGCTATTGTTGCGTGTTAGTATTTGTTGGACTCTAACATCGGTGGGAGCGAGTCAAAGCGTGAAAGCGATAAGATCCGAGATAGCGAGCAGCGACAAAGATGTATAGAAGGAGATCTCTCTATACCCTTGCAAAGCGAAGTCTTTATCGATACAATCGACCCATGATCCACCTGGAATAATAGACAAAGCACATACGTCTAGTGTCAGCGGACATTGAGGAGCTGGAGCGGTGTTCAGATGGTGTAAGGACCTGTTTGAATGATGTGGAGAAGGGAAAATTTTGCCCGATAAATGGGCGACGATCAAGCGAGTCAGAAGCAGCGCGCGATGGAAGCATTCTCCCGAACAGCTAAAGCACCAACTTGAGATGGGGGGAGAAGAGTTGGTCCCGGGGCAGCCCGACTTGGAGACCCCGGGGCTCGTAACCTGTTCGGGATCAAACAATAAAGTTGTGTTCTCCACTCCACAAGGGGTTGTCTTCCACAACAATAACGGTAACCGCCCAACAACAACAATAACAACAACAATGCTTCGTCAGCAGACAAAGGGAATCACACGCATAATCACTCTCCCTGGGCAGGGCAAGCTTATACCGCCACAACTCATTGCTGCTCTTGCACCAGCACATCGCCGCTCTACTATTGCCATCCCTCACAGACTGGCACAACCGCTATTTGACACATCCACGCCTAAGGAGTATTTCCTTCGCTCTTCCCATCTCCAGCCAAGCGTCGTTTACGTTTCCTTGCTCATCGTTGAGCTGTTGCAGCACCGTGGCATAACGCTTGAGGCGAAATACATCCTTGGTCATTCCTTGGGTGAATTAACCGCCCTCGTGCTCAATGGTGTTTTGGAGAAGGATGCCGCTGTTGAAATTGCACATCGCAGGGGGTTATTCATGGAGGCGGCAGTGGATAGGGAGAAGCAGTATGGAATGTATGCGTACATCTTTAAAGAGGGAGGGTACGATTTCATTAAGGAGGCTCTTAAGAAATGGGACTCATTAGGTATCGCTAACTACAACACCACGACACAGTGTGTCGTGAGTGGTGAAGTTAAGCAACTTGCAGAGCTAACAGATTACCTGAAGAAGGAGATGAAGATCAAGGCAACGAAATTGGATGTTATACTACCCTTCCATAATAAGAAGTTATCGGAGGCAAAAGACAAGTTTAGGGAGTTGATGAAAAACTATGATGTTAATACAGAGAAGAGGTTACAAGTGCCGATTGCATCCAATCTGGATGGTCAATTGGCATACACGCACGGTGAGGCAATGGAAAAATTCATTGAAGATTTCTCCACCACTGTGGAGTTTGTTAAGTGCCTGCAAACGGTGATACACACAGATGATAAAGTGCAATTGCTCAACATTGGGCCCAATGCACGCGTAATCCAGACAATGGCCAATAAGGCTGACAAGGAAAGCAGAATCGTGAACAACAAGACCCTCGAAACGCTCGAGGACATTTCATTATTTGAATGAGACATCAATAAATCATTCTTAATTTACTCCTCTTTTAGCCTATCTAATCTCTTGTCGGGACGGCTCTCGCCTATTCGGGAAAGATCGGGTCCTTGGCCGGGGAAGTCGTGTCCGCACCGCGTTTCTCCACAAGCTTTGCGAAAAAGCGCTCCGGTTTTCTCCTCGACAGTAATCAATACTCGCAATAAGACTCGATACAAATCAACGCCAACTGCTGTGGTCCTTATCTCTCACCTTTCCCCTTGTCCCTTCACTTGGACTCGGTACTTCTCTAGAGCTTGTCACCTCAAAATACAAAAATTATTGGAGTATGTCCGCCCAGCAAGAGCCAGTCGCCTACCCCGTCTCGAACACTCAGGCCCCGGAGGATGACAAAAACAACAAGAATATCAACAACAACACTTCGACAAACGGCTCCGGAAACGATTCCTCGAATCAACCAGTCGATGACAATGCCCCAAAGAAGAAAAAACGGAAGAAAGTGGTGATCGCTTGTGTTTACTGTCGACGCTCTCATATGATCTGTGATGAAAAGCGACCATGCACACGCTGTGTGAAAAGGGATATTGGCCATTTATGTCATGATGAACCTGTGAGTCAAAGACAACGTAAAAAAGTGGAGAATAAGGATACCTCTACCGATTCACCACACCAATCACAATCCAATATTACACCAACTTTGGAAAATTTGGAAGTTCAGCCTGTGCCGGCACATTTGGAAACTCAACTCGGGTACGCAGCACAAGGTGGTCAAGCACAACAAAATCAACAATCTGGATCTAAGAAGACTGATACAAAAGTTGACCCTTTCTTCTTGAACCAACAGCCATTTTTCTTCAGTGAACATGCCGGATCGGAGTTTAGCTCGTTGAATGAGTTCCTCTCTATGCTCGACGATCCAGATCTGATTGGGAACAATGGTGATCAACAAATCTCTAATACCTCCGCCAATAATACCAACAACCACAACACCTCCCTCTTCAACACACCAACCCTTAATCAACAACCAACACTCAGTGCCTCCCACTCGTTAACAAACCTTTCGCTTACAAACCTATCTGGTATGATGAACTCTCCGTCTTTGTCCAACTTCAACTTTGCCCTTCCAGGAATGTCTTCCACTAATCTTCTTGGTCAATCATCGACGAATAATACAGCCACCAATGCGCCTCACCAGCACCAGCAACAGCAGCAAGCCCAACAGCAGCAACAGCAACAGCTTCTTCAACAACAGCAGCAGCAACAGCAGCAACAGCTTCTCCTTCAGCAGCAGCGGCAACAGGCCCGCCAGGAGCAGCAACAACAGATATCCGACTCTGCCAGAGACAAGTTCTTCCTTACCGCTGCTGACCCATCCACTGAGATCTCTCCCGAAGAGCGTCTCAAACAAGTCATCAACGCTAAGCTTGAAGCTGGTCTCTTACAACCATACAATTATGCTCGAGGTTATGCCCGTTTACAGCTATACATGGACAATTACATGAACACTTCTTCCAAACAACGAATTCTGAAACCGCTCTCCATTTTCCGTCCGGCATTCAGGGCAATTGCACGTACACTCAAGGATGTTGATCTGATTCTCGTTGAAGAGAATTTCGAACGTATGCTCTTGGATTATGACCGTGTGTTTACGAGTATGGCTATCCCAGCATGTTTATGGAGACGTACTGGAGAGATCTATCGAGGTAATAAGGAATTTGCATCACTTGTGGAAGTTAGTGCTGATGATTTGAGGGATGGTAAGTTGGCCATCTACGAGTTGATGAGTGAAGAGAGTGCCGTGAATTTCTGGGAGAAGTATGGTGCTATAGCCTTTGACAAGGGTCAAAAGGCTGTGTTGACTAGTTGTAACTTGAGAACGAGGGATGGTAGAAAGAGAAAGACTTGTTGTTTCTCATTCACCATCAGAAGAGATCGTTACAACATTCCTAGTTGTATTGTGGGTAATTTCATTCCAATCAACCCATAAGATGTGTTATCGTGTGTGACGTTAATATTGAAAATTGTTTAAACTGTATTGAAGTGTAGTCTACTCTTCTGTTATCCCATCTCAAGGCTCCTCAGCCAAATCGCGATTTTGAGCGATGGCGTCCAAAATCTTCATCATCAAACATCTGATGTCTGAAAGCATCTTAACTCCTAGCCCACCAACTCTAGAGTGACCCCCCAATCGAATCATATACAAGATGCTTGGTCTACACAGAAGCATACTGTCAACGGGTCTTACGCGCCGTCTCGCCACATCGAGCCCCGTTGTCTCCACAGTGCGCAGCTTCTCCATCACTCACCATCTCCTCCAGACACAACCTCAACAACCACCAAAGCCATCAACTCGAAACTCGTCTCTCGATAAACTCACACGTGCCGAGATCGCCGAGCTGAGAAATATCCATCGTGCCAAGGATCAGGACTTTAAGAATAAGACCACAATCAACTATGCGCTTTCGGTAGGAGTGCTCTTCCTCGGCCTCTCCTACGCCGCTGTTGTTCTCTACAGAACGCTTTGCGCCCGTACGGGATTTGGTGGTCGTCCAGTGACAGACAAGAGAAAATTCACAGATGACAAGCTCGTCCCGGTGGACATGGATAGACGTATTCGTGTTTCGTTTACTTCCGAGGTGTCAGATATTCTCCCTTGGAGATTTGTCCCACAACAGCGTGAAGTGCGTGTGCTACCAGGTGAGACTGCCCTTGCCTTTTACAAGGCAAGAAATAAAGGTGATAAAGACATTGTTGGTATGGCTACATACTCTATTACCCCAGGTGAGGCATCTCCTTACTTCAACAAGATTCAGTGCTTCTGCTTCGAGGAACAGAGATTGGCTGCTGGTGAAGAAGTGGATATGCCAGTGTTCTTCTTCATCGATCCAGATTTTGCAAATGATCCAAAGATGAGAAACGTTGATGACTTGATGTTGCATTATGCCTTCTTTAAAGCGCAGTACCAAGGTGATGGAAGCTTGTCTGCTGTGGATGCCACTAAGGACTTGGAGCTTGTTCCAGTCAGTGTATCTGTGGTGGATAATGCAACTGCTGCTGCTCATGCTGCCGCTGCTGGTGTCTCCAGTGCCTAAGACAAGTGATTTTGGATATATGGAATGAAGCTCACGAATCAAATTAACTCATGTACATATTAAAGAAGCTGTCTACTTGTAGGATCATATAGCTTAAGCCATGATATACATTAACCAACAAATGTCAAACTGAAGCAACTCCATAAACAAATAAATCATAAACCAGGGAACGAGAATGTTCGGTATCATAAGGTGGTAAGAAAATTTCAACAAATCACATCATTAATAAGCCATCTGAGACGCGTAAGAGGTCCATTATAGCTTCACTTGTTGTCTGATCTCTGCATCAAAAACTTCTCATAATCAGTCTTTGACTCTCTATCAAACTCGACAGTGTCCTCACCGTAAACTTCACTATCACTGACATCTCTAAGGGTTTCCGGTTGACTGTAATGAGGGATCATGCTCGACATACTGAAGCTCTTCAAGCTCTCCACAGACACTCGATCCGGAGTGTTTTCATCGTCATCTGAATCAGAATCTGGAGGTACATTTGATCTCGTCACATAATTCGAATACATCTTGTTCATCAAGTTAAGCGGGTATCCTGGGATGCCGTGTCTCTTGACCGTCTTACCTTCAACGCCATCTTTAGTGGCAGTGACGGAGAGCCCTGACGTGACCGAGGCACGTGAAAGAGGACGTGAAATGGACAAGTACTGCTGTGCATTTGTATTTGAATCCTGTTCGTCAGATACGACAGACATGGTGGGCGACTTGATGAAAGACTGACTACTCTCTGCGTCGCTAGTGAAGGGAACGTGTGTACTGCTGGCTGTGTCCTCCTTGTGTGGCACGGGATGGGCAAGCTCGGTCATCGTGTACGGGTCTGTGTGTATGCTTTCTGTGGTGTTTGTTTGTATGACTAAGTGTAGAATATGTGATGATAAGTGTGCGTATGGCAATCTAAACCAGTTGGTGGCGATAAGAAGAGAACCTCTCGCTTCGTGTCACGAAATTGCTGTCACGCACTTTCAGAATACCCGCGATAAACTCACAACATCCAGACACCTTTTTCTCTTATGCCGAATATCCGCCATGTCGATCATCGCTGCTGCTCTCTCTTCTAAATTACCGTCATAGGTTGCTACATCTGATAGGTTTAATCTAAGTGCTGCTCTTGTCTATAGAAATAAAATAGTAATACAAAGCAGTGTGGAACCAGCCCACGTATAAACTAGTCTTCATCAATGCCCAATCAAAATTCGAGCTACCCCGGAAACCTGCAGGAGTGCGTACGCTGTGTCCCGCTTTTCAAATCTTATCCAAATCAATGGTACTCATTTTTCTTCCATTGCTAGTTGGGATCTTCTTGCAAATCCATGTGGATGCGTACATGTTCACTCTATCAATCATCTTACCACTGAGTCTCGTAGCTGCTGGCTTGCAGACGAAACCCCTAGCTTCAAAGTTCTTGATGTACCATGGAACCTGTGCAGCTGATCTAAGCATGACACGGCCACCTTCACACAATGCACCGTATAGGGCATCAATCTCATCATTCACATCCTCGCCCTTTGGATCGAACCAGTCCATGTGGTCCATGATGACAGCGACGGAAATGGTCTTCTTCGAAAGACGACGAAGAACGTTGTTCAAATAATCGGTGTGGAGTCTTATACCTTCAAGTGGAGAGTTTTGCTTTCTGGAAAGTGTTTTGAATCCCTGCTTGGTCAAGTAGTCTGGACAGTTTGATGGTGAATATTTTCCCTTTAGTGTCAAGTAGTAGAAATAGTTGTCAGTCGAGAGCAAAGAGTTACCAATGACTGGGTCCAATGTGTCAATGATGTATTGCAAGATAGAAGTGTCCATCATAGCAGCCTGGTTAGCTGGAACACCAAGTGCCTTCCACAAGAACACTTGGTTACCAACAAATAACTTGCCAACAATAGCAGAGTACAAGACTGGGCGAATATTCTGGTCCCAGATCTCTCTCTGTTCGATAAGAGTCTTGGCAGTGACAAGTCTCTCAACGGTTTCGGTCAACCCAGTAATAGCAAAGACATATCTGGCCAATCTCAATGCCCATCTAGTAGAGCCAGTATCGTACAGTCCTTTACCATTTGGGTTAAATGCCTTTCCTCCCCTGGTCATCCAGTATTGGAAGGCATTAGACGACATGTGTGGAGATAACTTATTGATCAACACTTCTCTAAAGTTTTCAATCTTACCTTCACCAAAGATCATCCAAGTCTCCTCATGGGACAATGCTGTTAAACAGGCAAGCTTCAATTCCACCAAGTGACCCTGACATGGGTTCAAATCAACACCGTGGATTCTTCTTGGTGCATTTGGTAAAGTTGCATAGGACAAGATGTTATCACCTGCAGATGTGATTGCCAACACGGTATCCTTAGACGTCAATTTCAAGATGTTGGCATCCTCCCTCGGATCCTCCCAAGTGAAGGCGTAGATATATTGGTTCTTAAAGCAGTCATAATCATCAGCCAACTCATCATAATACACTCTCCATGTCTGTCTCTGGTAGAACAATGATGGGTATGGCAAGCCCTTCTTAGCGTTATCAAGAGCGGCCTCCAAGGCTTTGGAAACTGGTGTATCCTCAATAACAGCCGATTGACTCTTCTTTGGATCAATTGGGGCCAGGTACGGAGATTCGGTAGCAAGCGAGTTGAATCTATAAACAAGCTGAGCATCATCTTGCTTGTTTACACCAATCCAGATGTAGTATGGGATCTTTCCGAGTGTACGGTTGTAGCAGTTCAAAGACTTGACTGTACCAAACTTGTACTCCAAGTATTCTCTTCTTGATGGATCCAAGAACACCTTATCAAGCTCAAACCAGAGTCTCCAAAAAGTTCTGAAAATCCATGGAACATGACGATTAACCATACCTCCAAGCGTGTTTGTTCTTCCAATGGAATTGGACTCGGACTGGACACCAAAATCAACAGAACAAATGATACCGGTATCTGGATTCAACAAAGTCTCGGCGTGATCAATGGCAGAATGATACAATGGAATCATTGACAATGAGTATGAAAAAGTGATGAGGTCAACATTCTTGTGTGGGAGCTCAAAGTCGCAGGCGTCACCGCAAATAACGTGAACGTTCTTCCAACCATACTTGGCGACCCTTTCTTTGGCAACTTCACACAGTGAAGTAGATAGATCGACCAAGTAGACGGCCTCGAAACTATCTTTCAACTTGGCAACATTTTTATCCATTTTCTCAATGTTTAGACCAGTACCACCACCAATGTCTACCCACACAAGTTTCTTGCCCTTGCTGTTCTCGGACTTATTAGCCATGGCATGGGAGTAGGCAAGTTTCAAAGCGTCATCTCTACCCTGGAGCAAAATCTCTCTAGTGGTATCGTACACCTTGGCTTGGGTCTTGTAGAACCCTTCCAAGTTGTTCTGGTGGTCATTGTGAACTTTTCTAGAGGATGGTGTGAATGGCTTGACGAAACAGGCCCAAACGAACACGACAAAGGAGTTGCTCTTCTCGTTGGTGTAGAGCAGGGCAGCGACGGTGATGGCGGCAAGAACGGAGCAGCCCAATTTCACTAGTGTGACTGACTCAAAAGAGTTGGCCAATTGGGTAATAGCATCTATGGCGTGTGCCTGAAGCATAGACATCTTAGAAGAGTAATAGCCTGCAGTTGTTGAAACCGTAGTTGGCTATGAGGAGGCAGGGAAAAAGAGGTTCAGGGTTACTCGCAAGGGCAAAACGGGTACTCGAACGGTTCTAGGCATACTTATATAACTTCTGTTTACAAAAGCACATGCTTATTTTCTGTTTCATGGGCGTGTGACTGTCGACCATGTGCCATGTGCCTGGATATTTTGGCCATGGAGTATAGTGCCTAAGAGGGAAAGACTCCACGTGTGGGAGCTCTTACACATAGAAAAAAAAGCCTGTCACATGCGGGATTTTCAGGTCTAGCGACGTAGAAACGCTCGTTTCAACGACAGACACGTCCATGATCCATGCAGATCGGGCATTCCTGGTTGGTGGAGACCCAATCGCTTTGCATTGGTGGCCCATGTGTAAACACAGAGAAACGTGTTCAGCGCACGTTTACGTGTCTGGCCGGGGCACGACTTACATTGGTGTTCGGGTGCAGAGAGACACACCGATGAGGGGCTGCTCTTAATAGTCATTGTGTGTGCTAGCTGTGGCTCTCATTGTTCTTATTATGAGGGGAAGAGTTTTAAGATTATCTGCTTGATACTGTGTGACTCATTTGATTACAATGTCAATTAGTAGTTGTACGTGATAATAGACCTCTTGGCCATACCCCGCGTTTTTGATAACGCGCGACGCGTTTCATCACCATCTTTCTCTTCTACAAAGCATTTCACCCTAATCGCATTTACTGCGTGTTTCATATCATCTACTACGAATCAAAATCAGTGGATATCCAATATGTCGAAAGTTTCAACCCAGATGGCCACCAAAACGCGTATTGACGAGGGTCAGAGCCAGAAGTTGATTCACACTATGTTGGGCATGTCGTTCGGCTGTATCGCCTTCCTTCGTGGCTTGTTCCCAGATGACTGCTTTATCGACCAACGTTTTATTCCAGCTAAGTTTGAGGCTGATTATGACCCTGAGAAAACATCCGTAGAGACCAATGCGCTCAAAGTCAAGACCTTAGCTAGGGGAAAGTCGTCAAAGGTTGATGCATTCCTCGATTGGCTTGACCATGGTGTTCTTGACGCGCTCCGCAGGGGCTATCTCAAGTCTTTGATCTTAGGAATCTTCCTTGATGAGACCAAGACTGAAGAACTCCATGAGGTCTACACTTTTACCTTCGACTATACCGATAACAAGGTCAAGCTCGAAATGAATCACGGTGACGATGAGGTAAGCACTCTCTTAAACGCCAGACAGACCCTTCAACAGGTGATGAGAAGATTGATCATTGTGACGCAGGGTCTTGAATCACTCCCAGCAAAGAAGTTCATTACAATGAGAATGCTCTTCAATGATTCATGTCCAAGGGCATACCAACCACCATGCTTCAAGGATGCTTCCCATACGCCTCCTGCCGTCATCAAGACCAACAAATCCAAGTTTCAGAAATTTAGAGCAGGAAACTTACCAACAGGTTGTCACAAGTACGATGCCACAGACCGTGAATCATGCGTCAGTGGTCCGGATACCAGTGTACTAACAAGTCTTATAGCATCAACTTGAAGGTGATGTCCACCACAGTCTTTGAGGAAGAAGGTGAAGATGGACACATAAATGATGACGATATCCTGGAGATTGATCCTTTCGCTTTCTCATCAGGTTCATCTAAATACCGTTCGGCTCCAGCACCATGCCCACCTCCTAAGTCACATGTCCCAGCCACTAGACTTCCAACTGAAGAAGTCTCTCAGACAACTAAAATCTTGAGAGACTACCTCAAGGGTCCTGACACTACCGTTATTCTTCCTACCCAAATCATTCGTCCATCTAAGTGCGAGTGTGGATGTACTGATGAACTCTCCTACAGTGATTTGGTCCAGTGCATGTCCTGCAAATCTAGCGTTCATGCCATTTGTTATGGTATCGAGGGTACTGCCTCCCTCCCATCCTGTTACACATGTCGTTCTCAAACTTTGGGCGGTATACTTCTCCATAACAACTTGACCATGTTGATGAGCCTCAGAAAGTTGTATAGCATCACTGAGACAATCATGCCCAAGAGTATCAGCGAGTTTCACTCTCTTCTCGGATTTGGTGAAGATGAGAGCTTAGATATCACCCGTGGTGTTATCAACATTGGCTGTAGAATGGCCATTATTCATTTTGAGAAGGAATTGTCTCAATTTAAGAACAAGTTCACTGGCACGATCAATGTGGATATTGGTGGTATTATCGTTGATGGTGAGGAGCTCACTGAGGGGATCCAATCGTGTGTCTTTGTCTCTCGTGCAAAGTTTGGTAGAAGAAGAGCGGAGATTATGAAGCTATTAAAAAAGAACAAAGTGACAAAGAGAATTTTGTTTGAAGATACTAAGAGTAAGTGTTTGAGCATCGATGAGGAGTTGAACGCCTTCGGGCCTGACTACGTTGACACCGAACCCTTGGATGAGATCATCAATTCCAGTGATATTGAGAATCCGGAGGACATTGTCGGTGCAATTGGTGGCCTACACACTGAACCTTCTGGGGAGATCGAGTCCTCAGTTGATTTTAACATGACAAAGAGGGCCAGATCTGCTACTGAGGAGTCCATCACCAACACTGCTCCAGACCCAGACACATACTATGACAGCAATCCTGTCATCACTGCTCCACGAAGAAAGCTATGTAAAACTAGTGCTATCGTTCCCTCTTCTATTCCTCAGTGAAGCACTGAGATCTGCTCTAAGTTCTAGCTAATCAAAGAAACAATCCTGCAAAGCTTGTAGATAATGGAGCCCGATCCCGTAAAACCGCGACGGCCGAATACATTTTTCAAATGACGTCGAACAAAGGACCTGGAGACTTAACGGACTTTACGATTTGTCTTTCCATCACGAGGTCTCAGACACTTTCCATCTATTCATATCATCATGCTGAGAGCTATTCAACTGCGATCAGTGCGGCTGCTTCCGCGTGCATTGGCGCTACGTCGCTCTCTATCCACCCGTCCAGAAGCACCCTTCACCGCAGGTCAACCACTCTTTGAGACCCGTCCATTCATGCTCAAACCGGGCGAGCTGACACCTGGAATCACCGCGCTCGAATACTTTGATAGACGTATCCGCCTTGCTGAGAAACTTCCGAACTCCTCTGTTGCCATTGTTGTGGGAAGCACAGTGCAATTTGCCTCTGGGAGTGTGTTCCACCCATTCCAGCAGAACAATGATCTGTTCTATCTCTCCGGCTGGAACGAACCGGACTCTGTGATCGTCATAGAAAAGCCAGACTCAAATCTCGAAAATGTCGTCTTTCACATGATTGTTCCCCCAAAAGATACACATGCTGAGTTGTGGGAAGGTCCAAAGACAGGAGTCGAAGGTGCTCGTGAAATCTTTAATGCCGATGAGAGTGAAGATACCTTTCGTGTTGGAACATATCTCGAGAAGGTTATCAAGAGAAACAAGAACATATTCATTGATATGCCAAAAACTCAAAGGAAAACTGTGGCAAACGCATTTCAAAACTTTTTCAGTATCGGTGGTAACTCAAAGTACTCAACAGTGGAAGGTGTTGTCAATGCAAATTCCTCCGGGAAGCCAGTGAAGCCTCTCTCAAACCTCATTGCGGAGATGAGAGTCATCAAGTCTGATGCCGAATTGAGAGTCATGAGAAGGGCAGGTCAGATCTCTGGAAGGGCATACAATCAGGCGTTTGCTAAGAGATTCAAAACAGAGAGAACGCTAAAGGCATACTTGGAGTACAGATTCATCAGTGGAGGTTGTGATAAGTCAGCATATATCCCAGTCGTTGGATCGGGTACAAACGCTCTGTGTATTCACTACACCAGAAACGATGATGCTATGTATCAGGATGAAATGACACTTGTGGATGCCGCAGGTGCTCTTGGTGGTTACTGTGCTGATATCTCCAGAACATGGCCAAACTCGGGTAAGTTCACCAAACCACAAGCGGAATTGTACCAAGCCGTGTTGAATGTTGAAAAATCTGTTATCGAACAGTGCACTGAAAGTGTTGGTGCCTCTCTACATGACCTGCATGAAATGAGTATTTCCTATTTCAAGAGAGAACTGAGGAATACCGGAATGGGTGATTTAACTACGCTGGAACTAAACAGATTGTATCCACATTACATCGGTCACAACCTTGGTCTTGATGTCCATGATACACCAAGCTATTCCAGAATGGCCAAGCTTAGAGCAGGTCAGGTTGTCACTGTTGAGCCAGGTATCTACGTCCCTGATGACCTCAAATATCCAAAGCATTACAGAAACATTGGTATCAGAGTTGAAGACGACATCGCTGTTGGTAAAGACACATATACAAATCTCACCATTGAAGCTGCCAAGGAAATTGTTGATATCGAAAGAATCGCAGAGGTTGGTGTAACAACTCCGTTGGAAGATGAGGTGCTAGAGGTGTTTTAAAAAACGATACACATGTACATACATATTCATGATTTATGATACAAGGTCTATGTAGCAGCCAGTGCTATTGGTTAAAAGCCTTCTTTATCAATCCATCCCCTCGACATTTGAACGGGACTCATCGCCAGGTGGAGTCTTGGTAAATTCTCTAGTGACACTCATTGTTCCCAAGATGGATGGACCGGCACCTGTAATTTGTTTTGGAGATCTAGCACCTGGTGGTGGTGTCTTTCTGTCCTGCATCTTTTCCTGCTCAATTCTTAGTGAAAGGGTATGCTCAACATTGTCAGCCTGTTCTGAAAGCTTCTCGAGTCTGTCATGATATGAAACCTTCTTGTCGGTCTTGACAGCCTGTAATATCTTGTCGTCTTCGGTGATCTCAAACTCCAAATTCTCATCACGGATCAATTCTTTGAACTCTCTCAAGAGACGAGATGACTCGATGTTGAGCTTTCTTGCAAGATGATCAATCGTGACTCTCTGTACCAAAGAGAGATACAGCATGTATCCTTTTCTTCTAAACTTCAGCTTCACATCTGACCACACCTTGTTCAATAATAAGCTCTCCTCAGCCATTGGACTTAGCTCTTCCAAGACTTCAAACACTTTCCTATAATTGGCATTTGTAAGTGCAGTGACGAGCTCACGAACATCAGGGATGCTTGAGCCCATGAGCTTGACAAACTCCTTCTCACCAACAACTTCTGACAACTCGTCTGAAGGTCTGGATAGAAGCACAGAGATCATTATTGCTAGTGTAATCTCATCCTTGTGAATGAACTTTTTGAAGTCTGAAGTGTTGAACACATCAATTGCATAGATGGGCTTCTTATCAACAGTCATGATCGGATCAGCATTGACGAGCGCATAAGCTTCTTTGGCAACGTCATCGAAGCTCTGCTTTAGGAAAAGGGAGAAGAGAATGAGGAGCCTCGTTCTCCAATACGATGTAAGCTCCTCCTCTGTGAGTCTCTTGGTGTAAGCCTCGTTTGAGAGCGAGGTCGATAGAAAGCCCTGTATACGCTTCTCTTGCGATGCAACGTGCAAGTTGTTTCCTTGAAGGATGCCAACCTGCGCGGAATACTCGGCCAATTGACACGTCTGAGCCGATACTGTGGACGTTGCAAGTGCATTATTTGCATCAGAGTATAGTCTATTGTACATGTAGATGGTGGCCACGCGGATGTTGACGCTAACGTCTCGCTCATGATAGAGGTTGTCTGCATTGAGCTCCTTAAGCATGGCAGCCTTGTTGTTCTGGAGACTTGTGATCCAATTCGGGTCGCAGCATGCCATAAGTATTGCAGCCGCCTGATCATCTTGGGGAGTCATCTTGGAGGCCTTGTTAAGGAGCTGCTCGATGTGTGGTGAGAATTGACCCGTCTGGTGGAGATGTTTGAGCGCCTCGTAAGCAGCGGCGTGTGCGGTGGCGTCGTCATTTCTAAGCGCCAGATGAGCAAGGCGCTCGACGAGTACCGGCCCGTCGTAACGTTCAAGGACCTCTGAGAGCATTATGACAGCAAAAGCGAGTCCTGAGAGGATGTCGTCGTTGTAGATGTTGAATGGTTAAAAGGTGGAGAAGTCCGTCATGTTGATCCTTTGGCTCTGTTCGCGGAAAATGTGTCAGGACAGTGGGAACAATTTTATTTCATGAGGGACCCGATGCCTCGCAGCTGTGTCTCCAGATCGCTTCTGGTTTGGTTCTTTGTATAGGTCTATCCATCCATAAGCACACATATATTCACCAGTATGCTCCATACAATCACTGTGCGAGGTTTCCAGGTCAGAGCATTCTCCCATTCCAGAACACAGCACGCACAGCTCAAGAAACTTGTACGAAAGGCTGTCTCTCGCCATGACCCCCGGGACATCAAGAAACTGGCCAAAAAGGCCATGAAGGAAGTGACATCTAACCCACACCAAAAGAGAGTACCACAGAAGGAACATAAGCCGGATGCGGCTCTCACAAAACAGCATGCCGCCAGCGTCCTCTCAAAGATTACAGGTTACGAGGTCGACATGCACACATTGGGTCCACTTAGTAACCTCGATGTCAAGTATTTCAAGATCGCACCTCGTCCTGTGTTATATACACTGCTAGGTGTATCTGAAAACCAGCTCAAAGACTCACTTATTGTTGACACAACAGTCCAACGATTCCTCAAGAGAGAACAGTTCGAGAAGGCATTGATGACGGCTAGATTGGCTAAGGAACAAGGTTCAGTAGCCCTAAACAATATCATGAAGAGATATCTTGAGGAGGAGAAGGTCAACGATGCGATTGACTTGTTCACATGGAGAAAGAAGTGGGGTGTCCCTGTCACTGACCGCACACCAACTGTATTGTTCGATGGATGCTCTAATATCAGAAAGGGTAATGCTCCGGGCCTCACCACCAGCCAAGCCAAGAGATTGAAGAAGATCTTGCTCTCCCTGGATCGTGTTAAAGGCTTGAAGCTGAACAGAACTCATGTAAACAGTGCCCTATCTGCCATGATGAACTGTGAGGACCAATCTATTGCACTTCGTCTCTTTGATTCTTGGTATCTGGGTACCGAGGAGGCATTGAAAGGAACAAAACCAAATCAACGCACATATACCATCCTGTTGAAGAGTCTTTACATGAACAATGATAAGAACTTTGTGTTGTCAGCTGCCAACATGCTTATTGAAAGGGCTCAGTCTCTCCCTGAACCAATGAAGGACAGAGAACTGTACGAATCATTTGTGTTTGTCTACCTCAAGGAAAAGGATCCCAAGATTTACAAGCATGCTCTTGAAAACGTCTCCAAATTCTTCCGCCTGGAGTCTATTCCAACTATTGCAACATCATCTACATCAACTTCGTCTACATCTGAGCCGCTTGCCATCAACACCATCGCAGAGTTAAAGGAGAAGTTTTTCCCATCCATCGGTCTCGCTGACGCTCTCATCACCAAATATATCAATGCATCTGACCACTCAACGGCTCTTGCTGTTGCCCGTGAAATGTTTGAGACTTATCCGAAATCCGTTGATCTTCCCTTCCTGAATAGATACCTCCAAGCTCTTTCCACCGCCAATATTACAGATCCTGGGTCCCAATCTATCGCCATTTACAACACCACCCTCAACAACCCACGCCAATTCTCCAGCAAACTTGAACCGAACCATATCACTCGTCTTCGTGTTTTCCTAAACATATATGCTCAGTCGCTCAAATGCATGAAGCACGAAGGTCGTCTCGTTGTGGGTAAGGACGAGCAGATGCTCTTTGAGATGGCTGACGGGTTCATGGAAAACACGTGTAAGAATGCTACAGCTTTCGAGGTTTATGGATACACAAAGGCTATTAGACGTCTGGCATTGACAAAAGAACAGAGGGCAAAGGTCCTCGTGAGGATTAATAGGGCAAAGTTCAAATTTGAAAAGGAGAGAAAAGAAAAGTTTAGCGGTAATAAGGATCATGCCAAGTTTGTCAAGAAGATCTTGCAAACTGAGCAGATTATCAAGGAGAAACATGAATTGAAGGTTTACTTGAAGAAGCTAGACAAGGCGGAGATTCGTGAGAAAGAAGCTAGTAAGGTTGCAGTGCCAGCTGTTTGAAGAAGCCTTGAGGTTCGAGACTTCAAAGAAGCGGCCATATTAAGCAGTGAAAGCTGAAAAACTAATGACTATCTGTACATAATTAAAAACAGTCAAACAATGACTGTAATGACGTTAATCTGATCAAGTTGGGATACAGTAGATCAATCTATTTTGATGCAAAGTACGAAAGCAGTGCGACGTCTGTTATACAAAGCACCAAGCAGGAACCTGAATCGGGTTGCATGGAACAGGACGCTAAGAGCCATGACTGATAATGCAATGTAGAGATAAAAAGAAGCATATGGCCCCAGTAGACTTGAGTACTATATAAATCAGGGTTACCCGGACTGAATATGACTTCAAAGTTGAAAAAAGAAAGTTCCGGTACGGGGAATCGAACCCCGGTCTGCTCGGTGAGAGCGAACTGTGCTAGCCACTACACCATGCCGGATTATTGTTGAACAAAAAAGTTCACGGTTTGTGGCACCAAATGTTTTCGCCATATCTCTGTCCGGGCCAACATTATTTTTTCACATGCTCAAAATTACTATATTAGGCACATTTGCGAAGCGGTCACACTGTCAACTCGCGTAAATTTGCGAAAGTTTAATATAGAGTTTTTCGTCAATTCTGCATTTGCTGCTGCGATTTGGCGGAGACGCGTTGGGGAAAAAAGCAGCGGTCCCAACCAGTCAGAATAAAAGGGGCTGTCAAAACACGACCATATCTGGTACCGACGGTCTCACGACTTTTTTCATTCCACCGACGTCGACTCTCCATCTTCAAATTCACTTCCACGTCCATCTCTCTCATCCCACATCACAGTAATGAGTAGCACAGAGGACTTCAAGACGCTAAGAGGCGGCTTCGAGGTCGACGACTTGTCACCAAACTCCCAGTCTGATGTCGACAGAGATATCGCCATCAAGCCCCTCGACGATGAGGATAACACCTCAGTGCTCATGACATTCCATAACACAAAGCCATCTCCACTCATTATCGTTCTCACCATCGTTTCTTCCATCTCTGGTTTCATGTTCGGTTATGACACTGGTTACATCTCCTCGGCCCTCGTTGCTATCGGAACCGACTTGGATGGTAAGACACTCAGTTATGGAAACAAGGAGATGATCACCGCTGCTACTTCTCTTGGTGCCTTGATCTTTGCTGTCTTCGCCGGTACTATGGCTGACTTCTTCGGTAGAAAGCCAGTCATTATGTTCTCCAACATCATGTTTGTCGTTGGTGCTGCTCTTCAGTGTGCCGCTCACACTTTCTGGGTGATGACCATTGGTAGATTCATCATGGGTTGGGGTATTGGTATCGGTTCCGTTGTTGCTCCATTGTTCATTGGTGAGATCTCTCCATCCAGATTCAGAGGTCGTCTCACTGTCATCAATGTGCTTTGTATTACCGCTGGTCAGTTGATCGCTTATGGTTGCGGTGCCGGTTTGGTTCACGTGAAACATGGTTGGAGAATTCTCGTTGGTTTGTCCCTTATTCCAGCTGTTTTCCAATTCACCGTGTTCTTCTTCCTTCCAGATACTCCAAGATACTACATCATGAAGGGTGACCTTGACAAGGCTGCCAAGGTGTTGGCCAAGACTCACTTGGGTGCTACTGATGAGTTGATTCACGAGAAGGTTGACGAGTTGGCTAGATTGAACAACGCTATTCCAGGTGACAATGTTCTCCAACGTACTTGGAACGGTATCAAGTTGCTTCACACTGTCCCATCCAACTTGAGAGCTCTTATCATTGCTTGTGGTTTGCAAGGTATTCAGCAGTTTACTGGTTTCAACTCCTTGATGTACTTCTCTGGTACCGTGTTTGAGTCTATTGGTTTCAATGACTCCACTGCTGTCTCCATCATCATTGCCGCAACCAACTTTTTGTTCACTGCCTTTGCATTCTTCATCATTGACAGAGTTGGTAGACGTATGATGTTGTTGCTTGCCATTCCAGGTATGATTATTTCCCTCATTGTGTGTGCCATTGCTTTCCACTTCTTGGGTATCACCTTTGATGATGGTAGTGCTACTGTCCCAGGTGATGGTTCCATCTCCGGCTGGGGTATTGTTATTATTATTGGTATGATCTTGTACGTGGCTACTTATGCTATTGGTATTGGTAATGTTCCATGGCAACAATCTGAGTTGTTCCCACAAGATGTTAGAGGTTTCGGTACTTCTTTCGCTACTGGTACAAACTGGTCTGGTTCTTTGGTTATCTCCTCGACTTTCTTGACCATGTTGAAGAACATCTCTCCACCAGGTACTTTTGCCCTCTTTGCTGCTCTTTGTGTTGTTTCTTGGATCTTTGTCTTCTTCTGCTACCCAGAGTTGTCAAACTTGGAGCTCGAGGAGACTCAGCAGATCTTGACTGGTGGTTTCAACATTAAGGCTTCCAAGATCTTGGCTAAGAAGAGAAAGAGAGTCATTGACGTTGAGAACATTGGTAAGGCTAGTGATGAGATCATTGAGCACCAGGCTTTGGTTTCTAACTAAGTCTTGGAGCCAAAATCACACATGCTAATGATTGTCTTCATTTTCATTTCTTTGTTGAGTTTGCATCTTTCATATAGATCATAGGCGCTCATGCATTAATTTAATGTCATCATTTGTTATATTAGTTCATTGAAAGTAGTTAAAGTGATAGATGGGCCGAGACAGTTACTAGGAATTGCATAACCGAACCAACGCGTTGTCAACCTTCACGTCGCTGCCATGCATGAACTACGATCGAATGAAGAGCGCGAACCGGCGAGGGCTTAACTGCCCAGCGCATGGCAATTACAACCCATGTAATTAAAATGTACACGGATTACTGTATCAGGAAAATTTTATAAGATTCTAGATGAATCAGGAACATATTAATATATGGATAATTTTGTCAAAAGGATTTAAAGTCGCTTTTTCAAAGCTAAAAACATCTTTGATGAATTCAAAATGTCCATAATAGTAATTGGAAATCTCTATGTTTAAATTTCGACGAAGAACCCGATAAAACTATTTTTTGCTTGTATTATCATTTAAAAATACATCATTGCACTCAATACAATATGAGGACATGTTTATTGCAAAAATACAGTGGTCAGGACTCGGAAAAGCGATTTTTGAGTTCAATATTGATCCTATAATATGTTCGAGATGTCCAGGTGTTGGAGTCGTTGTGATTGATCTCCACATATAGTACAAGGAGCGTCTATTGCACCTCATCAGTTAAGAAATGTTATAGTTCAGTCAATGCTATGAGACCTGGAAGCTCTAAGGATTATTGGACGAGATAGAGCCATTGTGAGACTTCAGATTCAATCGAATTACCAAGTATTTGAGACGCCGGTACTATATCCAATCACTCAATGAGCAACTCAACTCCATGTTCTTCCCCAGCTTCAAGTCTACAGAATAACATAAATATAATTCCCATATGTGTATCATATAACCAATAGAGAGACGGTATATGCTGAGCGTGCACAGCAGCGAAGAATATTAATGGGGGAAAAGCTTATAAAGTGAATATTGTGTTAGGAAGGCATCTTTAGCAATTAAAGATGAATCTTTTACTTGGACAAGTTCTCACTGTAAGATTTTGTTAGTTTCCTGGAATGGTGTGAAGAGTGATAGGAGTGATAACTTACATCTTCTGCTCCAACTCAGACAACTGTTCCTTGGACTTCTTCAAGGACTCTCTGAGAGCAGCAAGCTGCTCCTTCTCATGCTTCTTGACATAGTAGTCCTCCTGGGCCTTCTCACGCTTCTGCATTGACAAGTTAGTATATGTCTTTGCTAAGAAAAAATGAACATGCCGTGTCACCATGCGTTTGGAGGGATTGCTCCTGCAAGGTTGTGGAGGGGCGAAAAAGAGGTGGGATCTGGAGAAATAATGAAGTAGCTGGTGATATGCTATAATTGGGGACGATGAGGCAAGACAAAAGGGTACAGAGGGGTAACATGAACTTGGAAACACTCAATTGACACTTCAAAGTACCAGATCAACCACTTGAAGACTCCTAACACGGTTAAATTTTGCGGGGCGGAATGATACTTACGGAGAAAGAATCGGAGGAGCCATCTGGACGAGGAGCACCAGTGGAACCCTCAGAGTAGGCTCTGACACCATTTCTGAGAGCACGGGAGGAGACGAAGACACGACGCAATGCGAAAGAAGACATTTTTTAAGGTAATTTATGGGTTGGATTATATCTCTCTGGGGGAGGTGGTTGCGGATGGAGCGTTTCCCTCGTTTTCTTTGTTGGCCACTGACGAATTTCGCGAAAAAGTTGCCTGATTGGCCGGGGACAAGACACCCGGACACCCCCATGGCTTATAATGAGAAATCATAACTAGTGCATTTCTGTCTCTCTGTCTGTGGAGAGATAGTTTTGAGGGCAGCGAGGCAATATGTCGTTGGTTAAGAGACAAAGACAAGATAATGGAGTGTCCACTCAGGTATGTATGAACTTCTTTGGGCGTGCGGAGGGGCCTTAAGCCCCAACTAGATGGATCATATACTAACTTCATCATCAGTTCGAGGCACATACTTTTAGTCTAGAGGGCCATGAAGGGGCCGTTCTTGGAGCTAAGTTTAATAAGGAGGGTGATGTTTTGGCTACCGGTGGAATGGATAAGAAGATATGTGAGTAACTTCTGGATAACTAATAGGTTAATGACCCTGATTACTAACAACTGGCACAGTGCTTTGGAATCCTCCTCACTCTCCAGATCAAGAACTCTCAGCCAACTTCGGTGAGATAACGGGTCATAAGGGTGCCATTACTTCTCTAAGGTGGATGAATAACGGCCTCTTAGCGACTTCATCATCAGATACAACAGTTGGTCTTTGGGACACAGAAACAGGAAGAAGAACGAGGAAGTTTGCAGGTCACTCTCTTGTCGTTAATGAGGTTGATCAAGACCAAAATCTCATTGCATCTGCTAGTGATGATGGTGATGTCTACATTTGGGATTCCAATTCCAGAGATCCAGTAACACGATTCCATACTGATTTCCCTCTTCTCACTGTTGCATTCCATAAGAACATTGTCTACGCATCTGGTATAGAGCCTATCATTAGAGCATGGGACATTAGATCGCCCTCATCACCAGTATTTGAAATTGAGACACTACACACAGACACGATAACATCTCTGACAGTGGATGACACAAACCTTGTATCGAGATCCAACGATGACACAGTACGCATCTATGAGCCAAAGGTCATTCCGGGGGAACATATAAGACCAGCAGTATATGACGGTGCAACATCCGGTAATGAAAACTTCACAATCAGAGCCATCATTAGAGAAAATGTGATATTATCGGGATCAGCTGATAAAACCGTTACAACATGGGATGTAAGCTCAAGAAAATTGATGAGAAAGTTGACTGGTCATACTGGTACGGTTATCGACGTTGATGAGCACGAGGGAAAGATTGCATCTTCATCTATTGATGGTTCGGTAATTTTGAGATACACAAACGCTTAATGGTCATTATCATAGATTGTTCATTAATACATTATGCAAATCTCACCTTCTTATTAGATGGCAATTCTGCGTCCTCATAATCATTAGCGTCAAATCTCAAGATTTGAGACTTCGGTGTGGATGGTGGTACATCAGACCCAGGCTTTGCAGATCCCTTTGGATTTGAAAGTCCCGTTTTGGCCCTCTTGATGGCCATGGACTTCTTGTCAGTCTGGTCAAGCTCGTCAATATCTACCACCTTCGAGATCACACGTATTGGACGGACACTTTTAGCAGCAGCCTCGGCGACTTTTTTCTGGGAGTTCTTCGAGAAGAGAGGAACGTCCCAATGAAGTCTCCCATTGCGAGGCAAAGCAGATGGCTCAAGAAGCTCATCCTCATCAAAAGTTTGAACATTGACTGGCTTGTCATATGTTCCGGCTTGTGATTTGACTTCACTGTAACGTTTTTTATTACCAAGATGGAGGAACTCAAACTTTGAGATGAAATTCCTTATTTGATTATCTTCCGACACGGGCTTTTGCGAATCACTTTGTGCACTTTCTCTTCTTTTGAACATCTCTTCTTCTAGTGTACCCTTCAGGATTAATGTTTCAACATGGACCGGATTGGTCTGTCCGATTCTATGTGCTCTCTTGATAGCCTGTGCCTCAACAGATCTTTTCCAGACTGGACTCAAAAAGTAGACCCTGGTGGCAGCGGTGATAGTAAGGCCATGAGATGCAAGCTTCAAATCCATGATCAGTGCATGTCCAGTACTTATAGTGGTGAATTTATCAATTGCGGAAGATCTTTGACTCTTTGGAACAGATGTGGCGTAGAGTGTGTAGTCAAGACCAAGCAAGTCAAGAGCTTCAGCGAGATAATAAGCACTATCTTCAAATTCAAAGAAAACAATACTCTTTAATCCCAGATACTGATTCTCCAAGATTTTGGCAACCATATATGACAATTTGGCACAAGAAGTTCCCAAAAGCTGAGCATTTCTTGGATTCACAGCTGTTGAAGGTTCCGGAGTTTGTGTCCCATTTGTTGAGAGATCAATTCTTCCCTTCTTAGTCTTGATGAGTTCCACATCATCTAACACTTTCTTGGCTCTTGGTGAGGACTTCAGGGCCATCTTCTCCTGATGTTCAGCCTCATTAATCACTTGACGAACATCGATTGGCTGACCATCGTTTTTCTTCACTCTTTCAGCGTTCTTTCTGGTAGCATCCTTCCAATAGCCCCGCCAAAATTCGTCACTGTATTCAGAAATCTTCTCATCAGCACCACTCAGGCTCAAAAATCTATTCTTGTAGTAGAATTTTTGCATGGACTCAACTTGAGGAGCACCAAGAACAGAATATCCATCATGGGACTTGCCAATCTTGAAGTTATCTGCATACACCTTTGGCAAGCCTCTCACATAGTAAGTCATTTCATGAATCATGGACACAGTCCTCCACAGTTCGTCATTCAATGCAGCCTGACACATTCTTATGCATCTCTCCAAAAGTACCATGTCATCATCAGAGTAGTATATCGATCCATCATCCTTCTTCTTTTCCAAGCACGTCTGTGCGATTTTCATCATGTTCTGCACATCAGTCACTGAGAAACCAGTCCAGTAGAATGTAGCCCTCTGAAGATTAGTTACCAATCTTCTCAAATCAGCTTTGCTTCCTGGATGGAACATGTAATCTCTGTCCTCCCTCTCTGATGAGACAGCATTAATAGCCAGTACCGCAACAAACAAGTTGACGGATAATTTATTATGGAACGAAGGAGATAAGAACACCGGCTTATGAATCAATGGAGGAAGATTAACATCGTTTTCGATTTGCTCCACAGAATGACGAATGATCAAATCGTTAACAAGTCCAGAGAGGGCACGTGTGGATCCACATCGATCCTCGATGAAAGGACGAACAATACTCTTTGGCCATAGATCGTGCTTGCTCTTCCATGGTTCAATTTGAAAGAAGTTGTAAACGAGGGCACCAAGGCGATATAAGTCATCTTTAGCTGAGAAGGTACGCTTAACGGAGTAATTCGTGGCACCGGAGTGAGACTTATCAGTTTGATCATGAGTTTCATTCATGTGTAGACGGGTCATTCCGGCAGTGGGTGTTCCTGTCACGGCCCATCTGCGTTCAACTTTGATCTCGTTGGATAGATCAACGGCGCGTGTTGAGCGTTGATTCATGCTGTGTCCTTCGTCGATAATGAAACGTTTCCAATAGATCTTGCTGAGGGAGGAAGTTGATGGGTCTTGAGCGACAAAGGCAGATACAGAGAGAAGCACGATGTCGAATTGAGAAAGTTCCTTTGGTGATGGAAGTGGTGTCTTGGAAGATGATACTTGCAGAATTGAGAGATAGTCATCCTCGATGTGCTTGTAGAACTCAGTAGTCCATTGATGGAAGAGATTGTCAGGACAGACGATTAGTGTTGAGGATGTAAGGAGCAGCTTCTCCTGTTGGATAATGGGTTTGGATCGGGAGTGAAAGCGGCGAGTTGTGACTTCATTTTTGGTTATGTAGAAATATCCAGGGTTAGCTTTGAGCTTCTTCACACATGGTTCAGGCATATATTGTTGGTGCTTCTTCCAGGGAATTGAACGTCTGTTGATGAGTCTAACACATTGGTCCATTAATGACATGACTTGGTAATCATTAGTCTGTTTGGGAGCCAGCTGATCTGGTGGTACTGAAATCTCATCCTTGGTGAGCATCACTAAAGCAAGGCAAATTAATGTCTTTCCAAGACCCATATTCTCTGCAAGAACTCCGCCTTTAGGAGACGTATACAACTCAGGACCATTAGCGAATGTGAAACCGATTGTGTCGAAGTAGAATACTCTGCCATTCTTCTTTATTTGGAGCAGGTGAGGCATCACATTATGCTTTACCAATGATTCGTTTTGATACATTTTGGCAACGGACTCAATTTGGTAGTTGTAGAGAGTACTCTTGAGACCCTTGACACTCTGTGCTTCCATGAAAAATTGAGATGTCCGGTCCAATGAGAATTGAACACTGTTGTAGACTTTAGCAAGTCTGTCTTCAAGTGAAACTGCTGTTTTGTTATTACCAAACGAGAATGGTTTGCCCTCGATCATCCGTGTGATGTGGTGATCCACGTTTGGAGATGTCTCATAGTATGGTTCCATACCGATCTTGCTTGCATGGAACTCGGTAAATGGTCGCAGAGCTGAAAAAACCAAGCGACCGGACACATCTCTATCCTGACCATTCCATGAGTCGGATGAGAAGTCTAACACGCTCAATAGCAGATTCATGATGAGTCTTAACCTACCTTCATGCCAAGTGATGGACTTACCTCGTCTGAAAGATGCTCTATAATCTTCGAGAAACCGATTCCCGGGCACATCACTTGGGATGAAATAAACCCTCAAAACAGTGATGTTAACTCCACTAGTCCTTATAGTCTTATAGGTAGCCCTGATGTATTGTCTTTCGAACAGATATGATAGATCCATGAGTATTGGGCACAGCGAGAACCCTCTCCCTGTCTCATCATTCAGGGTGATAGATCGCATCGTCCAGTTCGCCGTTGTCCAAGGAGGATGGAACCAGTACCAATCATCTGGTGCTTTGAATCCGGGAAGGTCGAGCCTGGGAACATTGATGAAGTTGAGCGTCCCGAGAGGTATGTGTTTGGAGAGATCGTTTGTAATGGCGGAGATCCGTTGTGCGGGCTGTATTCGAAACAGTTAGTTATCAATTGCTTAGATAATTTGACTCATGAGATACTCACCAGCTCCATTATGCCTAGATCACACACTGCTGATGAGTGGTCAGGTGATGATGTGAGTACAGATAGATAAAGGTTATGAGATTGTAATTAAATTTGAAGCAGGTACTAAAGCTCATCTCACGCATGTAATTTGCCAAATCGGGAACATCTCCGTATTAGGAAATACATCCCGATGGAACGCGCGCGCGCGATATTTGCGATACCCCATGTAAATACCGATTTGCCACTCTCTTTCTTTTTACTTTTTTTCAACTCTACATATCTTGCTAACCTCTAGAAGACTCTCAAAAACATGTCTGAGACGGAGAGTGACACACCTCTCGCTGGTGGATTCATTAAAGATGACCCAGAGCTCAAGCCCAAGAGAAAAACCAGGGCCAGTTCAAGACGGACCTCGAGGGCTAGTACATCTCGAGATGTGAGTTATGTTGAGTCTTCGGATGAAGAAGAGGAAGTGGTCTCTAGCTCTAAGAGAAGGTCAAAACGATCCTCTGCGGCAAACACCCGTAAGAAAATCAAAAAGCTCGACGACGACTATGACGAATACAACTTGGATGATGATGCGGACTTCTTAGGTGGTGAACTTGATGATGAGGATTCCGATGAGGTTGTCGTTGTGTCCGAGAGCAGAACGCCACGCAGAGGCACATCAGAGGACCCTATTGATTTGTCAGATATAGAGGCTGAGGCAGAGGAACTTCAAGAAGGATTGGAGGAAGCTGAGGAAGTTGCTGGTGAAGAAGATTCTGATACGCCACTTGATCAAAGAAAGAAGAAGAAAGCCACACGGAAACCACGAGCCAAGAAGGAGAAAAAGCCAAAGATCCCATATCATCAGCGTATGACTGCAAGACTTTATGAGATGCATCCCGATCTTGTCGATGTGTTCCCAAACCTTGATAACGCCACTCCGATCCCCGTTGAAAAGGCGAAACAACCCGATGGTATGGCCATCCAGCTTCTTCCCTTCCAACTCGAAGGTCTTAACTGGCTTGTAAAGCAGGAGGCAAGTATCTATAATGGTGGTATTCTTGCAGATGAGATGGGTATGGGAAAGACCATCCAAACCATTGCATTGTTTTTGTCCGATCGTGCAAAGAGACCTAATCTCGTTGTGGCACCAACTGTTGCCATCATGCAGTGGAAGAATGAGATCGCTCAACATGCGGGCGATTCCCTTAAAGTTGGTGTGTTTCACGGAGCGAATAGATCAGCAGATGTGGATGAGTTGATGGAGAATGATGTTATTTTGACCACTTATGCCGTGCTGGAGTCTGTTTACAGAAAGCAGCAGTATGGATTTAAGAGAAAAGGTCAGACGGTCAAAGAAAAGAGTGCTCTTCATCAGATTGAGTTTTACAGAGTGATCTTGGATGAGGCTCATAACATCAAGGATCGTCAAAGCAATACTGCAAAGGCTGCTAATGTGTTGAGGACTCAGAAAAGATGGTGTTTAAGTGGTACTCCATTACAGAATAGAATTGGTGAAATGTATTCTCTGATCAAGTTTTTGAATATTGAGCCATTTGGTCACTATTTCTGCACCAAGTGTCCTTGTCGATCTCATAACTGGGCTTTTAGCGATTGGAGACATTGTGATTATTGTGGTCATGTCCCGATGCAACACACAAATTTCTTCAATCATTTTATGTTAAAGAACATTCAAAAGCATGGTATCTCTGGAGATGGTCTCGCATCATTCGGTAATATTCAGTCGCTTCTCAAGAACATCATGTTAAGAAGAACCAAAGTTGAGAGGGCAGATGATCTTGGATTACCACCTCGTGTTGAGGAGATCAGACGTGATTTTTTCAACGAGGAGGAGAAGGATCTTTATCAGAGTTTGTACTCGGACTCGCAGAGAAAATTCAACGAATACGTTGCAGAAGGTGTTGTGTTGAACAACTATGCTAATATTTTCACACTTATCACAAGAATGAGACAACTTGCAGATCATCCAGATCTCGTGTTGAGACGAGTTCATAATAATAAGGATCTTGGTGTTGAAGGGTTGAAAGGTGTTGTTGTGTGTCAGTTGTGTGACGATGAGGCAGAAGAGCCGATTGAGTCTAAATGTCATCATAAGTTCTGTCGTATGTGTATTAAGGAATACGTTGAGAGCTTTGGTGGAGATGATGGATCTCAGCTTGAGTGTCCTGTGTGTCATATTGCATTAAGTATTGACTTGACTGCACCAGCTATTGAGGTGAATACGGATAACTTCCAGAAGGGGTCGATTGTGAATAGAATTAAAATGGGTGGTGAATGGAGATCTTCGACAAAGATCGAGGCATTAGTGGAGGAGTTGTATAAACTGAGAAGTGATAGACAAACGATAAAGTCTATTGTGTTTTCACAATTCACTTCGATGCTTGATCTTGTTGAGTGGAGATTAAAACGTGCCGGTTTCCAGACTGTCAAATTGCAAGGTTCCATGTCACCAATTCAAAGAGACAACACGATTCGTTATTTCATGGAGAATACTAACGTCGAAGTATTCTTAGTGTCTTTGAAAGCTGGTGGTGTTGCCTTGAATTTGTGTGAGGCGTCTCAGGTGTTCTTGATGGATCCATGGTGGAACCCATCTGTCGAATGGCAATCTGGTGATCGTGTACACAGAATTGGTCAGCATCGTCCGGTGAAAATTACTAGATTTTGTATTGAGGACAGTATTGAGTCGAGAATTATTGAGTTACAAGATAAAAAGGCTAATATGATTCATGCTACGATCAATCATGATGATGCTGCTATCAATCGGTTGACTCCGGATGACTTGCAGTTTTTGTTCATGAACTGAGAAGGTATGATGAGGGTCATGTTTATGTGTTATGTTTATGCGTCATTTTCATGTGTCATTTGTTATCTGTTATGTGTCATGTGTAGAGGTGAACTAGTATTTGATCATGTACGAATGACCAATCACCACTGGACAGACGTTGAAGACTGATGACCGGCGAGATGCAGACAGGTCGATCTGATAACGAGTCACCGAAAAAAAAAAAAAAATCGATCTAAAAAATAAAATAAAAAAAAAAAAATTTTTATGGCCGAAAAATTAAAAAAAAAAAAAAATAAAAATAAAAAAAAAAATAAAAAAAAAAAAAATTTTAAGTCCGAATACTTAAAAAAGAAAAAAAAAAAGACAGGCTGCTCACGGGCACAGGCTCCAAGAGGTAGCTGGCACCGACGGGGCAGTCGAAGGAGACCGCAAGTGGCAGTTGATGGAGATTATGAACAGGGTGGTCAATGGTGTGGTGTGGCTTGTTTCCTTAGGGTTTCAGGGACCAATAGCTCGATTTGTGTTCAGTAAAAGACCTGGATTTATTAAAATAAAGTGATAATTTTTCTAGACCCTTTTCTTCCCCAGAGTCTCATCAGTGACATGTTTTCCCCTGCCTAGGACTCCCCCAAGGGCCCCTGGGGGCCACCCCCCGCCTAGGAGGGGACAGTCTCCCCCTAGCGCTAGGCGAGCGCTTATCTCCCGCACTCGCCGTGCGCGCGCGCGCGCCCGGCCGACGAATTTCCCCACCGCCGAGAAGATTTAAAGTGCCTGATCAGCTGCTTAGACTAACATTAAGACCGAGCCGAGTGACCTCTTTAGCCTGAAACAGCACACGATCCCGCAAACCCCACATAAAGCCTACAAAAAAGATGCTTTGCGCCTCATTTAGGGCATCTTCGAGAGCCCCATTGCTCCGTGCACTCTCAACTACATCATCAACAACAACAGCAGCACTTAGAGTAGAAATGCCTGCTATCAACGTTGCCCACCTCCCTCGTCAGGCTTCACCATACAAGCCATCGGCTATTCAGGCGCAGAGACGTACTCACTCATTGGCTCAACCAGCACCACGTCTCTCTTTACCAGATGCAAATCAAGCCGTTCACAGAGCTGAATACGCAGTAAGAGGTCTCATTCCTACAAAGGCCGAGCAGCTACGTGAGCAGCTCGCTGCCCACCCTGACTCACTGCCCTTCTCATCTATCATCAATGCCAACATCGGAAACCCACAACAGCTTAAGCAGCCACCACTGACTTTCTACCGCCAAGTGCTCGCATGTATGCAGGATCCACATCTCATCGATGCAGGTATCTACCCTGAGGATGTCTGCGCTAGGGCTAAGCGTCTTCTTGAAAACGTTGGTTCTGTCGGCGCTTATTCTCATTCACAGGGCTCCTCTGCCGTTCGTCAATCTGTTGCTAACTTCATTTCACACCGTGATGGTGGTCACGGTGATGCTAATAACATCTTCCTTACAACTGGTGCTTCAGATGCAGTCAAGAATATCTTTGATGTTCTCCTTAGGGGACGTCAGGATGGTGTCTTAATCCCAATCCCACAATATCCACTCTACACCGCTGCAATTGCTCTCAAACAAGCTACACCATTGCCTTATTATCTTAACGAGGAGGCTAGCTGGTCCACTGATCCACAGGAAATTGAACAAGTTGTTCAACAGAGTCGTAACTTTGGTATCACTCCAAAGATCCTCGTTGTTATCAACCCGGGTAACCCAACTGGTGCCATCCTTTCCCGTGATGCCATCCGTGGAATCCTTACTGTCGCTGCTAAAGAAGGTCTTGTCGTCATTGCCGATGAGGTTTACCAGGAGAACGTCTTTGTTGGTGAATTCCACTCTTTCAAATCTGTTCTAAACGAACTCCAACAAGGTCCACGCGGTGCATTCTTTGATAACGTTCAGCTTTGTTCTCTTCACTCCACATCTAAGGGTGTCTCTGGAGAATGTGGTCAGAGAGGTGGATACATGGAGCTCGTCGGTTTCAGTCCAGAATTGAAAGCTCTCTTCACCAAGTTGGCATCCATCTCCCTCTGTCCAGTCGTGACGGGTCAGGTTTTGATTGAACTCATGGTTAATCCACCAAAGGAGGGCGACGCCTCTTATGAACAAGATCAAAAAGAGAGAGCTGCAATTCATGCATCTTACAAGAACAAGGCTGAGAAACTTTATGACGAGTTTAAGCTCTTGAAAAACATTGAAGTACAAAAGCCTCAAGGTGCAATGTACTTGTTCCCAAAGATCATCTTCACAGATAGTGCTAAGGCTGCTGCTGCAGAAGCTGAATTGAAGCCAGATGAGTTTTATTGCTTGAGATTGTTGGAGAACACCGGTATCTGTGTCGTTCCAGGTTCAGGATTTGGTCAAAAAGAGGGTACTTTCCATGTTAGAACAACTTTCTTGCCACCAGGTGATGAATGGATTAAGAGTTGGGCCAGATTCCACGAGGAATTCTTCACCAAATACTCCGATGGTAAGCAGTTTTAATCGAAGCTGGAAGAAATAGTAGTGGATATTACAAGAGAAAAAAAAAGTTTACAAATTGTGGTTATCTACTATCGACGTAGCCGCTTTATCTCATGGCTTACGAGTCTACATTGACTCTCTCATCTCTAAATGATTAACACAATCTCGATTAAATTGTAAAGGACAAAAACACAACAGATATTGACAATCTAGCAACAACAACATGCTCATGCCAAGTAGTCGTAAGTTTGATCCTCGTTTCTTTGCAGATACTCACTCTCCACAAGCTCATCAACACATCTCTTAATGTCACTCGTCTTGGCACTGAATCTGGTATGCGACTGTTGAACAACCTCATTAATCAATTCAACGTGACCCAAGTGCTTTCTTGCCTTCATGATTCTAACAATACAAGCCTTCAAGAAGTTCTTACGATCTTCACCAATCTCACGCTCGGTGTCCTCAGCCTCCTGCTTAGCCTCAGTGGTCTTCAAACCCATCATCAAATTAACCTTAACCTTCTTGTTCTTGTACTCACTAACACAAGTAAAAGTGGTATCTGGCTTCTCCATATTCTCGGCACCCTCTGGAGATTGCACCAAGAGTTTAAATTTCACCATTGGCACAATACAGTTCGATACCGTAGATGAATCCAAACCTGTAATATCACACAACTGTGCCATGCTGTATGTGTCCTTATCGTTGAATGGCAACAAGATGGCCATCTGGTTCAATGTACAGTTAAACGTGAATGGTGGCTTACCAGGTCTTTGCAAGTTTGCCTTGAGATCACCACGGGAATGTGTCCATATCCATTTCAAAACACGACCATTGTGCTTATCAGTGTACATCTTGATGAACTTCTCGTATGTGGCCTGCAAATCCAATGGCAACTTGAATGTCTTGTTAGCCTTATATGTGAATGGCCACATCGTCTCGGTCAACACAAATGGATCAAAGTCAGAGACCAGTGCCTTTTGGTTAGGATCCTTATTCGCCTCATCCTTGAAGAGAGTCTTCAACTCAGCTGAGGAGCGAACATCCTGGAACATCTTGGTAATCTTAGATGTGTATTCCATACTGTTATCCTGCTGCAATCTCTGGATCACAGACTCTTCAGCTTCATCAGAAGAAGAGGATCCGTGGATAAGTCTCTTTGCAAGTAAACGTCTATAGTGCGTCTCAAATGCATCCTTTTCAGTCAAGAACTTGAAAACAATCATAATGTCATCAACACTCATGTCACTAGTGGCATCAGCATCCTTATTCTTTTTGAGCAAGTTGTCACTGTACTTGGCCAATAGCTCAGAAGTTCTGGAAGATCCCTTGACCCCAGGTGGCTTGGCAACGACGTTGTTGTTGATGTAGTTACGGCATGCACTGTCCAGTGCCTTGACGAATGTTGGGTTGTTCTGGAAGGCAACGTTGACAATGTCGTGGTAAGTGCGGTATACCTGGATGAGAACTTTAACATACTGCTTTGGTTCAATCTGTGTAGTTTTCTTCTTGGCTGCACCTTCAGCCTTAGCTGCCTCTGTCATCACATCGTTCTTCAAGTTATCAACAGCCTTCATACCTTGGTCCTGGATGTACTTGGCAAATATTTCGGCCAATGGAGGCAATGTAGTTGGGACTCGACTGAACAAAGAGAACATCTTGGCAATATGCTCAACCTGACTCTGATCCAACAGAATCTTAAACTCATCAGACATCAACTGCGAGTGAGCGACAATCAAAACGTCATTTAAAGTGTCAGTCAATGGTTTCTTACTCTGCTCATCCAAAAAGAGTGTCTCCCGACTCTCTTCTTCATTCAATCTCTGCTCGGCTTTTCTCATATAATCAACAACGTTGTGAGATGCAAGGTATTCGGAAGATTCTTGAGCATAAAACAGCCTGGTGGCTTCCAAGAATGGTTGTTCGAAATGAGTCTTGTATATCTCCAGGTTGGTCCTCTTCAGGTCCTGGCTGTCGATACCCAGCATCACAAGGGATTTAATGGCGATGGAAAGCTTGCTGGTGTCAACAACCTGATTTTCTCTTTGCATTTTGATCTGCTCCAAGATTTCCTTGATCAATGTGTTGGAGTTCGGGAAGAACATCTCTTCTCTCCATGTCAATAACGCTAATGTGTTAACATCAAAGATGTCTCTTCTTCCATCACTGCGCTCCTTTTGAACCCAGTATCTGTTCATGTAATCAAACACATGGTTCAAATAACCAGCACCAATCGTGTATCTTGTCCAACGTGTAACGTAAAAGTCGAGGAACGTCTCTGATGGTTTCTTCTCCAATGATTGGACATACTTTGTGAGGTACTGTTTGAGTTTCTCGTAGATCTCAGCACCCACTAGAAGAGAGGACTGCGAGTTGTTGCTGTCAAAGTGAGTTGGTGATCTTGATTTGTTGACACAGTAATTGTAAACGGCAGAGTAGACATTCATGTACATCTGTGGGTTGACATCGGTGGAGTCGTTACCGCCACCAAGGATTCGTTGCAATCCTGGCTCGACAAACTTCCAGGTGGCCGTGAGGTCGTTGGAACGAGGTAAGTCAGTCATTTCTGGACGGTTGTATGTGTATGTATAGAGCGTATGAGAAGCTTGGCTGGTCGTTGAGGTGTGTACGTGTGTGGGATATTTATCAGTGGCGTTGGATCAAGGGTGTCGTGTGGACGGCCCCCTTGCGAAAGATGTGTAATTATCGGCGTTTGCGCTGACTCAGACACTGAAAATGAAATGGTGATAACCCTGGGTGTAATTGTCTTTAGACGATTACCAATTAGGATAATGGAGTGTATAATGCAGAAGATGCCGCGCTCTGAAACAAACCTCCTGCTGATAGTACTAGTCGTGAGCTTTCCTTTTGGTTTTTCCTCCAGAGATTCGCGCTCATGAAGTTTGGCGCACTGTATACCCTTAGCCTGGTGGGTGCCTTTTGGCAAGAATTTAAACGCTAAAGCACTATTATTGGGACATTTTATTTAGATAATTGCAACATTAAGACCCATGTAAATGCACAAGCAAAATTTGGGTATAATTGGGACACTTCAAGCAAAGTATGAGACGGTGTGTCAAACGGTGATGTCTTAACCATCAAGCAATTGCCTCGCTGGCGCAATCGGTAGCGCTTACGACTCTTAATCGTACGGTTGTGGGTTCGAGCCCCACGTGGGGCACTTCGCTTTCTTTTTTGCCAAAAATTTTTAGGCTTTCTTACTAAGCTACTTCTGTTGGCCGGTGACCAAAAGTATGCAGCTTACTGTCACAAGTTTTACGATTTTGTGAGCTTTAGAAAAATCAGAGCTGAGTGCCGAAAGATTCCCTCCGATTTCGGTGCGCGCCCCGAAAGTGCGGGCCTGATCTGCCTTGGCAGGCCGTCTTCGACCGGGCCGCCTTCATCCACTTATGCTTGCTGGTCTTCTGTACAATGACGACACTAAAGGGATGATTGACACCAGCATCGTTGAACAGACCTTGGCAAATTGCTTCAAGAATATTCAGATGCAGCGGCGGCAATTTTGTTGGTCATCGGCCCGGTCTTGTACGTAGAGCTCGGAGCTCCAGGCTACAACTAAAGATTTCAAAGACCTTCGATATTTATGAATAAGTGTAGTATAGGAGAAGAGCTCGAACCGTTGAATATCTGACTGTCCACTTTTTGATTCAACCAACCGCTCATCAGAAGAACAGGACCCAAACATGCACAATCTTGAAAAAACACAGTGATCATGATTGTTGAATTCCTTTTTAGTTCTCCAATTTCTGCTTCTTAGCCTCTGGACCAGAAATGGTGATATCATCCTCTGGGGAAGCATCATCCTCTTTGGCGACGATGAGTGGTGTAGAAACCTCAGCGTGGAAGTCTCTGATGATGGAGTCGACATCATCGATAGACAACTGACGGACATCACCAAGCTTCTTGATCTTGGCAGTGACATCTTTGACCTGATCATCGGTCAAGTTCAAGTTCAACTGGTCAACTCTCGATTTGATAGCGTTCCAACCTGTCAATCTGTTGGCAAAGTGGATGTATCTGGACAAACCGAAATCGGCTGGGTTCAAAATCTCATAAGTGGATGGGTTAGCCAAGATAGCCTTAGCGTGAATACCAGCCTTGTGGGTGAAGGCACAGAAACCAGTAATTGGGTTGTTGAATGGAATGTTAACCTGGACAGCCTCAGCAACCAAGTTTTCCAAGTCACGGAGCTTGTGCAATTTGTATTTAGACAACACGTAGTCACGGTCAGCAGCAATCATTCTGGCCATCAAACCACCAAGCGGCGTAATACCGTTTCTCTCACCAATACCCAACACAGAAACATCAATCAATCTAGCACCAGCCTCCAAAGCAGTGTAAGCGTTAGCAATGGCACAACCGGTATCGTTGTGGAAATGGGCCTCAATGTCACAGTGAACAACGGATCTCAAGGTACTCAACAACTGATACACTTGTCTTGGGTTGGCACAACCAACAGTATCGGCAATACCAACTCTGTTAACACCGATCTTGTCGACGGTTCTGTAAATGTTGAGCAAGTCAACAATATCGGATCTGAAAGAGTCCTCGGAGGAGAATCTGATCTCGATACCCTTGGATTTGACAAACTCGATAACCTCAATGGCGGACTTGGCAATGTAGTTCATGTCCTTACCGTGGGAAAACTGTCTCAAGAACTGAGATGTACCAATAACAACATCGACACCATCGACACCGGTCTCGACGGCAACTCTGGCGTCGTCCATGTGACATCTGATATGTGTAAGAATCTTAGCTTTCAAACCAAGTTTGCAAATAGCCTCACAGTCAGCTCTGGACTGCTCAGAAGCAACAGGGGAGGTCAACTCAATGTAATCGACACCGAACTCATCAAGAGCCTTAGCAATCTCAATCTTCTTCTCGGTGGTGAAGAAAGCGTTGGCAAACTGCTCACCCTCTCTCAAAGTGGACTCAATAAGTTGGAAGTTTGACACATTGGACAAGTAGTCAGCTGGATTTGGACCATATGGATTTACCTGAGTAATTGGTCTCTTTTCTTCACTAATTTTCTGGAAAACTTCATCTGAGATACTTTGTTAGTATTTTGTTCGCCCAAGGCAGGAGCCCCAGCAAGGCCTCCGATAACGGGCATGGAAGACGCCGTCGACAAACTTGCGGACAGCGACAGCAACTCTCAAGACAGCACATGTGCTGTCCAAGACAAGCCCCATTGCATCCAGCTTGATGAAGGTCTCTGAGCATTCAAGATCCATTGCTCATCGAAGAGATCAGGTCCTTATCGGATGGACCCTTCACAGCCCCGTATCAGCTCTGACAATTAATGCTTACCTTTGTTACCATCAACGCCAGCGTTGGCTTTAGCAGCTTCACAAGAACCACACATTGTTTCTATTATATTCTTTGGTTTTGGAGCTGAGTTTCTGAAACCTTGAATCGTGAGGAAATTCGCTCTGTTATATAACAACTCGGTGAGTAATCCGGTGAAATTTTTTCGGACCGACGTGTGACTCTATTCCTTTCTATTCCGGTCCGGGCGCATCTCTGCGAAACCGGCGACGCAAAAAGCGGTAAATGACGTGGAGGGCGAAAGCGCGAAAGCGCGAAAGCGCGAAAAAGGAACGGGGAAAGGTCCCCTTTAGGTATCTCCGAGGGGCTGAGAACGTGACTTCATTTGACAAGAGGGCAGTATTTGGCTATGACACGCGATAATGCAAGGGGTTCTAGCGCTTTGGAAACAAAAAAAGTTTTGATGTATCATATATAACTGGCCAAATAATGTCAATGGATATCTCAGCTGCTTCTAGAAACTATAGAGACCCATTAAAGACCAACTCTTCTAGGAGCCCGGAAATCGCGTCCTCAAGTCATCACCTGAATTTTAGCTGGGCGCACGTGACGAAACCCGTTTGGCGCAGATTTGACGCGTACTCCACTCTCTTTTCGTGTTTGCCACTGCGTTCTCTCCACACTAAGCTCTAACGTTGCACAACTACACCTAGGCACAAGGGCCGAACAGAGCCACGCTCTCATGACGGAGTACAAGGTGAAACAGCTGAAGGAGTCGTTTCCAGAAGCTGATGAAGATGCATTGTTTGAAGTCCTGCTGTCATGTGAGGGATCAATGAAGGCTGCAGAGAATGTTCTTTTAGAGTCCTTTCCTCACGGTCCTGAACGCAAGCGATACAGACCAGGTGAAAGACAGTTGAATATTAAGAGGCTTTTAGGAGTGATAGATGATTCTGCCTTAATATCACGAAACACGACAGGGGCCAATAGACCGGTGTATTTATACACTAAGGAAGACCTTGAGCAAACAGTACCATATGCAACGATACATCACAACTTCCTTCCGCCGGACATCGCAGATGACATACTCAGACACACAATGAACGACAAACATGGCTTTTCCAAAGCTGAATTCTATCTTTTTGGTAAGAAATGTGTCTCAAACCACGAGAGCAAACTCTATGCTTCGGGTCAAATGGATGGAATATATTATAATGGAAAGCTTGGTCACTGGGACCCTGACCACAGCATATACACAGAAGCGATGAAAATTGCGAAAAATCTCATCGAAAAGAAGGTTAATGAATTGAACAGTCAACGTGAAAGACTTCCATTCGAGCCAGTATGCTCATGGAAGGGAGACATGGCAGTTTGCAATAGATTCTTCGCCAAATCTAATGACTTGGACTGGCACTCTGACCGGCTAACGTACATTGGGCCACATTGTACCATTGCCTCACTTACACTTGGTGCCACTCGTGAGTTTCGAATCAGGAAAGGCTATCATGATGATACCGATGCAAAGTTTAATACAATCTATGCGGTACCAATTCCTCACAACACGCTGCTCCTGATGCATGCTGGATTCCAAGAGGAGTTCCGCCATTGCGTATCTTCAACAACAGAGATCATACCACATCCTATTTCTGGACCCTTGAGAATAAACTTAACATACAGACATTATCTGGGAAGCTACAAGGAGAACTTACCCTTGTGTGACAAGTGTGGACATCAAATGGACCTGAGAAGGTCATACAAAAGCCCTGAAGTACGAGGTCGTTACATATGGAGGTGTACAGGAAGCTATCAGAACAAAGAGTGCTCGAGAAGCTACTTTGCAGACTTCAGTAGCAACAAACTCTACACCTTAGACCCGGAGAAGTGTTCCGTATGGATTGCAAGGGGGGATACAGCAGCATTGAATTGCTTCAGAGAGGAAATCGCAGAGAGACTGAAAGCGAGGGACTCCAAATTGAAGACGGGGTAATGCGTATATGATAATGAATTACGAACTAGTACCCTGCGTATGTAGTCGAATCACTAAAGAAGAAAGCAAAAGTCGCGGGCTAGAAGATATTCATCAACACATTTCATGTCGTGATGAGTTGGTATGAAGAAGTGAATGTGGGGTATCATATTAAAAGCTGCAAAACACAGCAATAAATCAAAACAAAAAAGCTAAAAAACCTTTGAAGCAGCGAAGGAATCGGGCCAAGCTATGGCCAGTGAGAGATGCAAAGAGGTATGACAGATGAAGTATTGTGCAAGAATGCATGCAAAATATGTCGATGGAAAACTCTAGAACTGTCTGAAAAAATTAGGGAAAATCGAAGATAAAAAACAATTACTGGTATGACTTACCGTTGAACTGTTTATAATCTCTGGGGTATCCGTTACGAGTGTTGTTCTGCTTCTTCTGGTATCTCTGTTTGCCCACAGGAGGATATGGCTGAACAACAGTTGGCTGTGTAATAAATCTTTGCTGAGGCTGAAGGGTTGGGAGCTGATATAACTGCTGCACATGAGGAAGCTGAAGTGGTAGAGTGGTGTTTCCTGCGGACGTTGCGTATGAGGAGTTTAAGACGGGAGCATTACCAGCTGGATTGACACCAAACTTCGCGGCCGTACCATTCATGATGAGATCATTGTTGGACAGCTCGCCTCTGTCGATGATCATAAACTCGTACTCTCTAAGGAATGCAGTCAAGTGAGTGATGGCCTCTTCCAAGAACAAGTTGCTGTCAGGTGGAAAACTCAGGATGATAGCGTGGTAGGCACCAGTTTCAGCAGACTTCTTATCAGTAGCCATAACCTCAAACTTGTATAGCAGCTTGAACGGAACCTTGATTCTTTCAATAAATGTCTCGTTTGTATCATCAATTATTTTGTGGAACTTTGGAGAACTTGTGATTCTGAACTCATAGCTCTCTGCAAGTTCTGAGATGATCATTCTCACAGCATTGATGGAGTGTGTCTCAGTACCCAGAACCTCAACCATGGCGTAGTCAAGTGGCTCGGTGGGTGGGAACTTGAAGAAAGTGGTGGTTTTCTTCTCAATCTCTTGGATTTTATCAAAGTTCAACAAGCGGTATTGATTTCTGGAGATCTTGAAGAATGTGTTGAAAAAAGTCACATTCTCGTTGTTGATCAGCAAGTGATTTAACTCATTCTGAACAAGTGGGATGTTTGAAGAGTTCTTGTACGGACACCTAATGATCACGTTGTCGTATCTGACATGGCTTCTCATGTTGTTCTTTTGATCGTAGGAATTGGAGAATTTGACAAAAACGTTGTACTTTCTCATGATTGACTGGATGAGCGTACCACCGGTACCAATGATCTGCCTGTGGAATGACTCTGGGATATAGAACTTGACTTCAGATGGAAGTTCCTGCTGTAGCTGCTGGAAAGAGTTCAGGAAGTCATTGAAGTCCGAGGACTCAAGCTCCAAGATGAGGTTGTACTCATTCAGTGGCTGGAAGTCAATCAAAGAGCACTGTGCGTTATTGATGATTTTGGCAATCTTACCATTCTTTTTACCACTGATGAACTCGTGGTAAGCCAGCCCCAGTTCAATGCTGAATTTGACTCTGACGTTGTAATTGTCATACATCTGGGGAGCAGAGCTCTTGAATAGCTTGATAGCTTTGATACAGTCATCCCGTGATCCCACGATCTTGAACGATCCACTCTGGTAGCTAGCATATGTGAGGACGTTGGCAGCAATAGAGATCATGCACAACATTGTCTTGAAGTCGTGAGTTGGCATCTTAGACTGAATTGGTGTAAGCTGTGTTCCACTCTGTGACTCCCCACGATAGAACCACAAGTCAGCACAGTAAACGTCATTGGAGAGTGTGTTGAAGTCAGCTATGGCGAGCTCCACAAGCTCCGTAGAGCAGGCCTTGAAGTGAACGCTGGAGTAGTCATGTCCAAGGGGTGAGATTTGAATGAAGGCACCATGTTTGTACATTATGGCACTGAGATCAGTCTTTCGATCCATCAATATGTCATCTTTCTTTACTTTTAGAACCTTGATACTTTTGTAGAACATGTTCTTCTCAGTTTCATCTTTAATGTCCATGATAAGCTTCTTGGCAAGGAGGACCTGTGCTTCCATACCTGAAAGGAAGATCATGTCCAAGTTGCGTTTGGCCGGGGTATTGTAAAGTTCTGGAATGATACTTGGAAGGTACAGGTTGACACTGGTCTCCTTGGCAATAGCCTTGAAGTTACCGAAGCCCATACCCCCAATGAGCGGAACCAAAGCAAGGGGTATCTGAAGAGAACTGACAAACAGACCCAAGGAGGAGTCCATAAGGATCCTCAGTCTGGTCTCTGCAAAAGTGGTATCATCAGAGTCACCAAGGACATACATGTAGACATTCTGATTCATGACATCATCAACAGTCTCGTTGTTCACTCCAAGACTGAAATATTCGATTCTGGTGGATATCATGATTTCGACATTACAAAACTTGGCGAGCTCGTAGAGCTGGGACTGCAACTCTTGTTTGATCTCGTTGGTTGTATCATTGAGGAAAAGGCATCTAAACTTGACCCTGTCCACAATGATGGACTTGAAGTCAAATTTCTGGTAATGCTTGAGCAATCTTAGATGTTCGGAGACCCCTTCGCCTTGTGACGGGGAGTCGACTCTGAGATGAAGAAGATGCTCGTTGGCCCTGGAGTCCGACACAGAGAGACGCTCATCAACGTCTGGGTTGAGGAAAGGTTTGAGAGTTGTGAAGTTATCGATGATCTTGTAATCGGCGTGTTTGGACTGTGGGAGAAGTGATTGCACGAGTTGATTATCCTGAGCAATTGGGTTCCAAAGGCCCGTATTGGTCTCAAAGATGTATTCATCGTGAACGTTCTTGACCAGATGGGTATATTTGAGAGGCACAGCAGCCAATAGAGGCTGTGTTGGCTCAGACATCTCTGAGGAACTTGATGAGGCAAGGGGGTGTGTTCAGATGGGGAGAGTTAATGTAGCTGGTACTGGCTGAGCGTTGGATGGGCGGCTAGTGAAGGCTTTGAATAAGTTGAAGAACTGATATTCGCACTTAAAGAAATCGAGGATGTCTACCTAGAAGTGTAGTTTGCTTTATGAAAGCAACTCTGGGGTGAAGTTGACAGAAGCAAGTTCCGTGAACTCCGCTTTGTTTTTCCATTGTCGAACAAATCTGACAAAAGGTAAACAATGTGTGCCCGAACCGATATTCCGGAAGTGCCTCAGAAAGTCAGGTGACTTACAAATTACGAGGGTGACCCGGCGCCTGTGTTTGGCCTGCATGAGTCGACTCTTTCCCCATGGAATCGCGGAGAGATACGGTTTACTCCGAGGTACTTTGTTAGTTGATCAGTGAACGTTGTCTTTCCTTTGCACTGTATTTCCTCAAGGTGTTAATGCATAATGTTGTCATTCAGGACTAAGGGGTACAACGGCTACGGTGTGAAGTACTCGCCGTTCTACGACAACAAGCTCGCAGTCTCCGCATCTGCCAACTATGGCCTTGTGGGTAATGGCCGTCTTTATATCTTGACCATTCAACCGGACGGTAATATCACCAACGATGTGTTCTTCGATACACAAGATGGTCTCTTTGATCTTGCATGGTCTGAGATGCATGCTAACCAGGTTGTGACCGCCAATGGTGATGGATCACTCAAGCTTTTCGATATCGGTCTAGGAGAGGAGGGTCGTTTCCCTATCATGCAATGGCGTGAACATAGCCGTGAAGTGTTCTCAACCACTTGGAACCTCGTTGAAAAAACCATGTTTGCATCTTCATCATGGGATGGTACAGTAAAGCTGTGGACTCCACAACGAAAGCAATCAATGCTCACGCTCAACACAACGAAACCACACCTCCCAAACAATTGTGCATACCAAGTCGTGTTCTCCCCACACAATCCAAATATATTGATGTCCGTTAATGCGAACTCACATATTCAGATCTGGGACACACGACTCCCCAATCCAGAAGTTTCGGATTTCATTGGTCACAATGGTGCTGAGACACTTTCGTGCGATTGGAACAAGTACAGATCTACAGTCATCGCCACTGGTGGTGTTGATAAACTCATCAAGATTTGGGATCTTCGAATGGTTCCTACTAGTGACAATAAACAGCTGGTCACTCCAAAGGCTGGTCCTGCTCCATTGAATCAATTGATTGGTCATGAGTTTGCTGTGAGAAAATTGGTGTGGAGTCCTCATGATGGTGGTGAATTGCTCAGTTGCTCATATGATATGACCGCGAGAGTATGGAGAGATCAGACAGATGCTGCTACAAGAGGCGTACAGGGAGGAAGACTCACTAGACATGGATTGGGTAAAGTGTTTGGGCAGCATAGGGAGTTCGTGGTGGGAGCTGACTACAGCTTGTGGGGTGAACCTGGTTGGGTCACTACGACGGGTTGGGATGAGATGGTATACGTCTGGGACTCCAAGCGCTTATGACGTGTACGTAATGCGAGCTAGCAGTTGCTTGTGAATGAAGATGACTTGCATTATATGGATACGCTTGTAGAGCAGGTCAACAGTACTCATGATAAACCACCAACACGATTCTCATTAAACCTCGAGAGTTTTTCTTTGCGAAGGTAGTACAGTGTACGTTCCTGTTTGTAGTTCCTTATAAACTCCAAGATGACAGCTTCATCATGATCTACCGTGTGACTAAGGAATGAGTCCTGGATAGATTCTGTAAGGCGCCGTGAGTCGTTGACAGAGGACAGAAGTTGCGTATAAATGTTCTCCCTGCTGAACTTTTGAAGTGATCTGGCCATTTGAGCTTCCGTGGCTGTCCATTTCTGAACAAGCGAGTGCATGTGTTCCAGTCGTTTATTGGTCTCGTCCTTCTGCGAGTTGAGCTTGTGAAGACTTTCGATATAGGTCTCAATCTGTTTCACCACGGCGTCGAGCTCTTTCGCCTCATTTTCAACTTGATCTTTCATCAGTGTAATGAGATATCCTTTCAGAACATCAAGTGTGTCCAAAAGCTTTGTTATTTCATGCGTTGGGAGCGTCTTGCACACTTGCGGAAGAGGTATATGGCGACGTTCATGCTGATGTGGAGTTGGTGTTTGCGAAACCGGTGTCGAGTCCCCGCCAACGCTCGAGTCCGCCGGTGTCGAAGAGAGTGGGCCCTTAGGTGGGAGGGTGGGAGGAGTTGTGCTCATTGTACCGGGTGATAGGAGACTGTGAAGTTTAGAAGTGGCCGTGGTTGGAGCCAGGTGGAAGCGTAGGTTAAACGCAGTCTCTAAAGTTGGTCCTATACGCGCGCGATCGCGCACTCAGATGCTTTACAAACTGGGCACCTCTTTCTCCTCTCTCATTCCCCAGTCTTCAGCGGACAGTTCCATCATATAACTCATAATGCTCAGTGCAGTCAGAGTGGCGTCCCGTACCAATACCCCAACCGCTGCCGTCATTATCGTTCACGGCCTCGGGGACTCCGGTAGTGGCTGGAAGTTCTTCGCCGACATGGCTCGCCAGTCTTCCGACTTTGACCACATCAGGTTTGTCTTCCCCAATGCTCCAAACCAGCCGGTGAGCATCAACGGTGGCATTCCAATGCCATCATGGTTTGACATTGATAGCTTCGGGGAGTACACAAATAACAGAGATGTGGCGGGCTACTTGAAGTCATTGGATACTGTGAAGCAGTACATCAATGAACAAGTCGAGAGTGGAATCCCAACAGAGCGCATTGTGGTTGGCGGTTTCTCACAAGGAGGTGGTTTGGCTTTGGGTACAGCTGCGCTATTTGATAAGAAACTTGCAGGTATTCTTGCGTTCTCCCCAGCTGCCCCGTTCTACAGCACATTCAAAGAGAAGAAGGTTGACGTGAACATCGACACCCCAATCTTTCATGGACATGGAACGTCTGACCCTGTGGTCCCATATGAGGCCGGCAAACTCACAAGGGACTTTTTCACAAAGGAGCTTGGATTCAAAAACTACAAACATGAGAGCTACCCGGGTCTTGAGCACAGCTGTGCCAATGAGGAGCTCGCTGCTGCCTACAAGTTGATTAGTGATGTTCTCCCAAAACAGTAGGCTAAGAACATTCTTCTGTCTGAATCAAGGAATAAATTATATGAATTTGATGATGCTGCGTAGTGTCATTGAATTACTTGGTCAATATGACGGCGGTCGCATGCGTCTTGGTCATGTCGCTGCAGTCATAATACGAGACACATGGGAGATCGGCGAAGATCTTGAAGCCTGTTAACATCTAATAAGAGTCAGGCCCAGGGAAGCTATTTATCGACTGTACCATTCACTGTACTGCAGAGCATATTTATGCTGACTTGGTTCTGCTGGCCACACATGTCAACGTCATCCAAGTTGGTGCTTCTTGCCAGCTTGACTGAGCCCACAAGATCTCTAGGTGATGCTGGGACAAGATGGACCAATAGTGATAAAACACCAAGCGGGAAGAGATATGATGTTCTTATGGCACTTTTAGTGTAATGATCTGCTACTAATCGAGACTGAAGATTATAACAGATGAACGCATGTTCGAAACTTACACGATACTTGTCCCTTGTATGGCGCAGCGAGTTCCCAATCAGTCAAGTTTCCGCCGGAGTAAAGCTTCCCCACACTTAGATCTTTGCTAATCCCACACCATATCCAATGAATGCATTGCTGGTTCTCCTTTGCCGTGAATGCTTATAGAATTCCGTTGTTTGACACCAAAAACATCCCAGAAAGGTTCAATTACCCCGCGCAAATGGCTTCCCAATGCGGCAGCTGTAATGATCATACACCCGGCAATGGTTGATTTCTCTCTCCACACAGCTTCGGTGTATTCATAAGTAGACACAGTTTTCCCATGAATGAGCACTTATCTTCTTGATGCCTCAAAGTAACTGTATTGCCTAGAACATAGTAACGAGCTGTTCCAAATCATGTCGGATATCAGCCGTTTTGCCAGTACTCATTACTCAGAGTCTCATCACCATGCTACCAACGAGCAAGACCTTCTTGAACGTCTTGGTTATAAGCAAGAGCTCAAACGCTCACATACGATTCTTTCGCTTGCAGCGTTCGGTGTCGTCATGCTCACTCCTCCTACCGCTATCATGAATACACTCACAACTCCACTAGTGACCGGAGGTGCTCAGTCTCTTGTCTGGGGATACATTATTGTCTCGGTATTCACTTTCATGGTTGCACTTTCCATGGCGGAAATTGCTGCTGTTTACCCAGTTGCCGGTGGTCCACTTTCTTGGGCGTACCAGCTTGGTAACAGTCAAAAAATCAAGATCTTATCATCGTGGTACACAGGGTACTTCAACATCTTTGCTCAGATCGCATTCGCTGCAAGTGCTTCGTTCCAAGGTGTCGTTACAATCTTGTCTGCAGCTTCCTTGGCCAACCCTTCTTATGTCTCCCAGAGGTACCATTACGTGCTGGCATCTATGGGATTCATATTTTTGTTCACCGCTACGAACACTTTCCTGAACAAATACTATTCTCAGTCAACCAAGGCTTTGTTCATTTACAACGTTTCCTCAGTGGTATCCATCATAGTGACACTTCTCGCAACAGCTCCAAGGAGAAGAGATGCCAAGTTCATTTTCACCGACTACAATAATCTCACGGGATTTGACTCACACGGTTATGTCTTCATTTTGGGTCTTCTTCAGTCGGCATACACCTTTTCAGGTTATGATTCTGTTACACATCTTGCAGAGGAGGCCGAGACAGGTACAAATATCATCCCAAAAGCCCTAATGATTGTCATAACATCTGCCATCTTGTATGGCTTCATCTTCGTCATGGTGGTATGCTCCGTTCTGGATAACATCCCTGACTTGGTAGATTCAGCAACAGGTTCTGCATTTACTCAACTAGTTTACAACAGCACAGGTTCCGTTGGAGGTACAGTCTTCATTGTCATTCTGCCAGCGCTTGGTGCCCTCTTCGCTGCTGAGGCCATGACATTATCCAACTCACGTACCATCTATTCCTTTGCACGTGATGGTGCATTCATCTTTCCAAAGACATTCTGCAAGGTGTCTGATCGCTGGGGAGTCCCCATTCCAGCCCTCCTTTTCTCCTGCCTCATTCAATGCATCATCGTGATTCTCTACTTGTCTTCAGACGTCGTCTTCAACACTATCCTTTCAATCTGCACAATGGGGCACGAACTTGCCTACTTAGTCCCTATCATTCTCATGCTCTTTGGTGGTCGCTCCCGCATGCCTGCTGACAGACCATGGAACCTCGGAAAAGTTGGAGTGGTGATCAATGCCATCTCTGTCGTATGGCTTTTGTTTGTCTCGATCACGATGATGTTCCCAACAGTGTACCCTGTTAAGGCAGGAAATATGAACTACACTGTAGTGATCATGTTCATTGTGATTGCATACGCTACTATCTGCTGGTTTGTTCAGGGTAAAAAGACATATAAGGGTCCTAGTGAGGTGTTGGATGGAGAAGACGTTGTGGAGCTTGAAGCAGTAGTGTCTGGTAGCGATTATGTTATGGCTGGTTCCAGCACCGAATCTAAGAGATTTAAGAGCTAAGTCTCATGGAAACTAGAATTGATCAATTATGTCTTGATGCTTTGATTAACATTGTAGCAGTGTGCTAGATTAGGACCAGATACACATCATGTATGAGATAAATAAGGAGACAAGGATATCCCGTGGCCAGTCAAGCGTCAAGCCAGGCCAACGGATCATCTCAGGTCAATAAATAGACAGCATTGTAGACACCTTGCAGCATCGACAAAACCAATAAATAATGAATAAATAAATAAACCCAGCTTCGCTCTTTACTTGGATGGATCATTCTTCTGATACCCGTAGAATCCATCAACTCTTCCTTGTGTATCCATCATCTGCATGTATCTCTCAGCCAAATCCCTGCAATCCTCAAAGTGGTTCACACCTTTCTGCTTGTAGCACTTCTCCAATGCCTTGCGACACACTTTCAATGCATTTATACGGATCCATTGTTCTCTGATCATGGACTCCTGTGCCTTGCGTAGGTCGCTGTAGTTGGAGTAGTCGATCTCGTCAAACGAGACAGAGTCATTTCTCTTATCTGTGGGAGACGTTAGTACTGAGCCACACAAGGATGAAGGGTAAAAGATACGCACGAGCCATGACGATGAGAAGATGCTAATTGTCCTTGAACACAGAGAAGACGTGTAGTTTGGAGTGGAGTCGCCTGTTTTCTTGTGCGCTCGAGTGGGGAAAGAACGCGGAATATGCACCGCCACAAATGACGGGGGTGAAGCATTAGCCACCTGTGGCTGGTGGGAAAAGCGCGACCTCGGCTGCTCGGTGTTAGTCGGCCTTGGACCTTGCTTTGGGCCCTTCTGGTTTACTATAGGTCCTTGATGGATTGAAATGTTTTTCAATCTAATAAAATCATAATTGTTTATGGATAGATGTCCATTGACCACTCTTTGTACCCGTTTCAAGTTTGGTAAATGTTTAAAATTTAGTTTATGGCTCGGCTTAAATCTAGTCATTTACCACATTCGGTACATTCACGAAAAACTCGCAATGAAAACACCAACCTTTCACAGCCTCCACAGTCTTCTTATACTCTTTCTAATCACCATTTCCAAGGCCCAGGGTCATACATTGGCTGTGACCACACCTAACACACGTGTCGCATCCGAGGGCCATTGCTTGCTAACTCGTATCATCTCCATCACTTCGTGTGTTTACCCTGTCCTTTTGGCCCTTTCCCAACACGAACCTCATCTCTGATGTCGGAGAGCAAGTCGCTTGTGTCACTCAACTGTCAGGCCATCTCACTGGCTCACACTGTGTGTGCTTCTTCTGCATTCATAGCAGCTCTGATATGCGGCTATTTACTTCATTACGAAAAAATTGTGCAGAATGGATTCTATGGATACCCAGATGAATGGTTCCCATCGGTGAGTGCTACAATTGGTGATCGTTATCCAGAACGCTCCGTTTTCCAGATATTGATTGCATTGACTTCTGGCCCTCGTTTCCTGCTCATATTCACCGCATACTTGCGTCTTGTGGGAACTGCTGGTCAGAAGAAGGCTCTTATCGGGTCCCTTGTTGGTATTGTCAGAACTGTGACATGTGGTGGATGGGTGTATATCACCTCCACTGATGATCATGATGTCCATGATGTTTTTATGATCTCTTACATCGTCTTGACCATTCCATGGGACTGGTACGTGACTACTTCTACTCCAAGGGGTACATCTTTGAGAAAAGGTAGATTCTGGACCTCCATTACATTCTTTGCTACCCTCGTTCCATTGATCTACTGGTTCATCCAACACAAGGTTCACAGAAGAGCTGGTGCTTACTCCATCTACGCATACTTCGAATGGTCATTGATTATCTTGGATATTGCCTTTGATGCCTGGACTTATGTTGACTTCAAGGATATCACCCTAAATATCGTCGGTACAAAGTTTGACTTCCAGGTTACCAACACTGAGACCGAGATCAGATCTGCCGCTGCCACTAACAACAAGCTCAAGCCAAAGTCCCGCGATGAAGTAACATTACTCGAGATTCTTGTAAACACCACAAATGCCTTCATGTACTGGTCCATTGTCACTTCTCTTCCACTCGTGATTTGGTTTTTCCCACTTTGGAATATGGGTATCTCTGGATTTGAGGTTTCTCTTCTTGCACCAGTGCTTGCCTTCTTGTTGGCCATTACTCCACTAAAGAGATTTTTCACTTCTTTCCCACAGATCCCAAGATTGTTGGCTGTTGTATTTGGTGTTGGCTCTTATGCAATTCACTTCCCAGATCATCGTCTTGCCTCCATTGGTCTCGGTGCCGTTTTCAACTACATTGCATTTGCCAATGAGGTTCACTATTACACTTTTGACACTACCAAGTGTCGTTACTACTACACTTGTTTCACACTTGGTCTTATCGGTACCATGATTGCCAAGTTCTTCTTATACTCGAACAACCCAATCTGGCCAATCATGCACGAGGAGAATGGAGGTTGGAACAAGACTGGTATCACTATTGGTATCATATCTGCATTGCTCACGACAAGTCCAGCTGCCATTGTACCAACGACGCCATCAACGAAGCCATCTCTCTTGGTGACATCCATTGGTCTCAGTGCCCTTCTCTTTTCTTTACAAGCGATGCTCACAGATTCCTCCACGATGATCACATGGCTTTGGGAAGGATACCCAATCACTGGTCCAGTTCCAGTTCCACATGGTGCTGTTACTATCATCACTGCACTTGCTGGTGCCTACCTTGGTCTCACCTCTTCTTCCAAACTTAACACTGCAACCAATGTTCTCCTTGGTTGCTTCTCCGCATTGACACTTTATCTCTTCCGTGGATGGATCGGATACATCGGTGTACTGGGTTACACACTGTTCCTTACCATTTCTACTCCAATTGTCTTTAACGAGTCCGCTAAGCATCGTCCAGCTAAGGTGTTCACCATTGCCGCTGTTATTGTTGTCATTTTGCAATTGATGCACGTTTGGATTGTGGCGTATGCCTTTGTCCCAGCTGGTTGGCTCTTGCGTGAAAGAACTGATATTGTGCTTGGTACATCTACTGGAATGCTTGCTTTTGCACTTTTCAAATTCCAGAAGAAAGATGTTGATGTACCAGTAATCAACGTTAAGAACGCTCTTGGTAAAGTTAAGAAGCTTTGTGCTGTATTTGCCGCTGTTTCCGTGCTCATTGCATATTTGAGAATGCCAGTGAGTGAACCATTACCATACCATCCAGACTCTAAATTGTTCACAGCTGGTATCTGGACGATCCATTTTGGATTGGATAACGATATGTGGTCATCTGAAGGTCGTATGAGAGATTTGATTCGTGATTTGGAATTGGATGTTGTTGGATTACTCGAGAGTGATACACAGAGAATCATCATGGGTAATCGTGACTTGACACAACAGTTGGCTGCGGAGTTGAATATGTATGCTGATTTCGGTCCAGGTCCAAATAAGCATACATGGGGTTGTGCCCTTTTATCCAAGTTCCCAATCTTGAACTCTACACATCACTTGTTACCTTCCCCTGTTGGTGAATTAGCACCAGCTATCCATGCCACTCTTGATGTTTATGGTGAGCTTGTTGATGTTGTTGTGTTCCACAGTGGTCAAGAGGAGGACGTTGAAGACAGATTATTGCAATCCCTTGGTGTTAGAGATATTATGGGATCAAGTGATCGTCCTATGGTATTGTTATCCTATCTTGTGACTACTCCATTAGAGGGTAATTACAACAACTATGTGTCTAAGGAGAGTGGTATGCATGATGTTGATTCATCTGATTGGGACAGATGGTGTGAATACATCTTGTACAAGCATATGAAGAGAACTGGATATGCACGTATTAGCAGAGGTACCATCACTGATACCGAAGTGCAAGCTGCCAAGTTTGTTGTTGGTTCTTCCGATGCGGAGACTTATGGTCAGGATAGATTAGATGAGAAGGATGTTCCAGAGGATATGCGCTTCCCATCGATCTTCTACGGTGATGGTGTTAGGGGACACAGATTCCATGTGTTTGACGAGCCTCGTTACTATGCTTGATGATGTTGTGAGAAAAAAAAAGAAATGTACTTTTAATTTATGTTAAAGGGTTAAATGTGAGAAAGTAGTGCTATTGTTGAAAGTGCATGATAACTCTTGTTGAACATAGTTTTACGAATAGTCGGATCAATTAGTTGGGGTACCTACGGATTTCCGCAACCTCGGTTCTTCGGTTAAGAACGGTAAATGCCCGGTTATAAGGGACGAACTTTGACTATTTGTATAGTGATTACTGGAGGGTAGCAAAGGTGTTCTACTCTCACAAAGTCAATGTACACCCATCTATGATGTAAATCAGATCATAGTAATGAACCCAGCGGGTAGACACAGTGATCTAACTAAGAGGTCATCCAAGGGTGTTCTTTTTATCTCGGTGGAAAGCTGAAGGTCATCCGCGATAAGACGAAGCCACCCGCACGGGGAGTCGAGGGTTGAAGAATTGATTGATGGGAAGGGATGTCAGGTATTGGCTATGACAGTGTATCATCTTATATCATCAATTGAGCAAAAATTCCATGAACTGGAGCCAGATTACATGTCAGAGAGACAGTTAAGGAATAGAGAGATAGAGAGAGAGAGATAAAGCGTAGCCCTTTCCTATCAGTAAGGGCCACCCCACGCGTTTTTCCACTTTTCAAATCTAAGGGCTTTTTTTTTTAATTTTTTTTTTTTTTTTTTTTTATTTCCCTATTGACCCGCTAACCAAACCGAGGCCAGAGCGTATTTTCGGGACCGAGCACAGGACACGGGCCGGCTGGGAGGGAAGAGCACAGTGTTAAAGGCACCAGGGGATTGGCGGAGAGTTAACAGTAAAGATAGATTTACGCCCAGTAATGCGCCAATGGCTAAGGACATAGCACGCATGCACCCAAAATGTAGTATGCGTTGTGTTGTGGAAACCCCAAGGTGGTGCCGGGTGACGAAAAATGCCGAGAGCTTCTCTAGTGCCTCTTGTCCCAGGCCGTTGTAATGCGCCATCGTTCTGTTTTTTTTATTGCCTACCCTTCGTGGCTCAAAGTGATCTGGCAGAGTTGCAGGGTGGGTCACGAGTGACTGTGTCGAATGGGGGCGGGTCGATGATTAGGAACTGGAGCCATCGGCGGCATGGCGCATAATCGTCAGGTATGAGATATGTATTACACAAATAGATACGAGTCCATATCTTACCCGTTTCAATGGCTATCTCCTCCCCCACTAAACACATCGTTAAATGCCCCCCATTGTTGCCCCCCACCACAACAGCTCCCCATCGCGGGGTTTGTGGGGCAGCTTAAGTTTTCAGTGTGTAACTTTATGCGCCCTGTGCGTGGCCGTACCGCACGTTTGGCTCCCGAGGGTCATGACCTTGTGCAGAGTCGGGCCCGTCTGTTTGCGAATGGCGGCCAGGAGCTGTGGGCCGGTATATAAACAGCAGTGATCGCCCAATTCATCTTGTTTTGGAGGTTACCTCCCCCCTTTCGTTTACACTTATATCTATCTAACACAAACTACAATCACAACCACACAATGTCGCTCAGACTCGCCTCTTCTGTCAGAGCACACGCACTCAGAAAGAACTCTGCCCTCTTGGGCGCTAGATTCTACTCTTCTGCAGAGAAGACACTCAAGTCTCGCTTTGCCGAGCAGATCCCAGAAAAGGTTGAAGAAATCAAGGCATTGAAGAAAGAGTACGGTAAGACCGTCATTGGTGAAGTCACTTTGGATCAGGCTTACGGTGGTATGCGTGGTATCAAGGGTATCGTCTGGGAGGGTTCCGTTTTGGACCCAGTTGAAGGTATCCGTTTCAGAGGTCGTACCATTCCTGATATTCAAAAGGAGCTCCCAAAGGCTGAAGGTGGTGAGGAGCCATTGCCAGAGGCCCTTTTCTGGTTGCTTTTGACCGGTGAAGTTCCAACAGAGACACAGGTTAAGGCCTTCTCTGCAGAGCTCGCTGCTCGTTCCCAGTTGCCAGCTCACGTTGAAGAGATTTTGGACCATGCTCCATCAAACTTGCACCCAATGGCTCAATTCTCCATGGCTATTGTCGCTCTCGAGTCCGAGTCACAGTTTGCTAAGGCTTACGCCGCTGGTGTCAACAAGAAGGACTACTGGAACTACACTTATGAGGATTCTATTGACCTCTTGGCCAAGTTGCCAAACATTGCTGCCCGTATCTACCAAAACGTTTTCAAAGATGGTAAGGTTCCAGCTATCAACAAGGACCTTGACTACGGTAACCAGTTGGCTAACCTTTTGGGTTACGGCTCTAACCCAGAGTTTGTTGAGCTCATGAGATTGTACTTGACAATTCACTCTGACCACGAAGGTGGTAACGTTTCCGCCCACACAACTCATTTGGTTGGTTCCGCTTTGTCCTCTCCATTCCTTTCCTTTGCCGCTGGTATGAACGGTTTGGCTGGTCCACTCCACGGTCGTGCTAACCAGGAGGTTCTTGAGTGGTTGTTCAAGCTCAAGGAGGAAGTTAACGGTGATTTCTCTAAGGAGTCTATTGAGAAGTACTTGTGGGACACATTGAACGCTGGTCGTGTTGTTCCAGGTTATGGTCACGCCGTCTTGAGAAAGACAGACCCAAGATACACTGCTCAGCGTGAGTTTGCCCTTAAGCACTTGCCAGAGTTTGACATGTTCAAGCTCGTTTCCACCATTTACGAGGTTGCCCCAGAGGTTTTGACTAAGCACGGTAAGACTAAGAACCCATGGCCAAACGTTGACTCTCACTCTGGTGTTCTCTTGCAGTACTACGGCTTGACCGAGGCTTCCTTCTACACTGTGTTGTTTGGTGTCTCCAGAGCCTTTGGTGTGTTGCCACAGTTGATCATTGACAGAGCTGTTGGTGCCCCAATTGAGAGACCAAAGTCCTTCTCCACCGAGAAGTACAAAGAGATGGTCGTCGGTTTGGCCAACAAGTGATTTGTTCATTCATTTTAAAAGATACACAACTCCTGATACACTAAGAAAGAATGAGAGAATTGAAGGGGATATATGGTGATGGAGTTCTGCGAAGAGCTGGTTTTTGCTCTTATCGTATGAGTTATGACTTGTAATGTGATGCCTGCAGATGGGTTTATTTATTATTTTTTGGAATGCTCGCTTCTATATATATATGAAAGTGAAGTAGAGTTTGTTGATGTTGATTGTAGTAGCTTGTGTTAAGTTTAGCGTTTAAGATTGGATACGATGACCAACCTACATAGTTATACCAATGAACTGGACAACATTAGATCACAAAAACCATGAAAATTTCAAGTATTAATGGGGGTAAGTATACAATATATAAACGATGTGAATATGATGATGAATACCACCTAAGTGCAATCTCTATACTCTCAAACACATACAACGACACCCTCTGGAATCACATTTAAGGTCTTCAAACACTAATCAGACAGTTCATGTCTCCTGATTAGACAGAACAGTAACCACCATCAACTCTAATGTCAGAGCCAGTGGTGTAAGTGGAGGCATCGGAGGCTAAGTAGAGATAAGCACCAACAAGCTCCTCTGGAAGGCCCTCTCTACCCATTGGGATCAAAGACCACCACTTGGCACGAACCTCAGTTGGTAAGACATCAGAGAGACCAGAGTCGATGTATCCTGGGGACACAGTGTTACAACGGGCAAAACCTGCCCATTCAACAGCGAGAGACTTACCCAAATGAATACAGCCAGCCTTGGCAACGTTATAAGCTGTTTGATAGTTTGGAACGTTAACAATGTGTCCGGACATGGATGCGGTGATGATAAAGGATCCTGAGCCCTTAGCCTTGAAGATTCTTCCCACAGACTTGGCACAATAGTAAACTGCATTGAGATCAACATCGATCAATCTTCTCCATTTCTCAGGACCACGATCATTGGTCTCCTCGTTCAAGATGCCACCATCTGTCCAGATGATACCGGCATTAGCAACAAAGATGTCAATGGTACCAAACTCGGATTCAATCAATTGAATAGCCTTATCAACTTCATCATCTTTCGAGACATCAACGAAATAGGCACCAGTCTTGTTACCATACTCGGCACTGAGCTTCTTTGCACTCTGTTGGGCAAGTTCGACCTGGTAGTCAACGATAGCCACGTCAGCACCGGCCTGGGAGTAGCACTCGGCAATAGCATAGCCGATACCACGGGCACCACCGGTGATTACTGCCATCTTTCCCTTGAGGGAGAAATTGTCAAAGATGTTCTTTTTAAGCTTTGGAGCCGGCCATGGGAGGGGTTGTTTGAAGTCGTCGGAGATGTAGGACGTGAACTGGTTGTCGGAGCCGGTCATTACGTGTGCTTGCTTGGGTAACTTTGAGTAGTAGGGTAGGGTGTCGATAGATTGTGGGAATGAGGAGAAAAGAGGCGTTGGGGCAAATAAATATACACCAAAGTACAACAAAAACACAGAGAACTACAACCGGATGGGGGACGGGTCATCTATGCAGCGGCGTGCATGGGCACGAGGACAAGTTGCCGTTCCTTTTCCTGGGGCGCGTCTGGTTCCTTGCAACTTTTCGTAGGTGACATAACTGGGCGCTGCCCATGGTGTGTGTAATTGCGGTGAGATCCGCGCAAGATATTCCGGTGTTGCTGGTCTCTATATATTCTTAGTGGGGGTGCCTGTATCAAGGAGAGTGTTTGTTGCTGTAATTGTGGGTTGTGGGTTGTGGCCGAAGGTGTGATGGGGTACTGATACCGGGGCCCAGGCCCGATCGCGTCCCGATTTTTGCGCTTAATTTATCCCTCCAGAGGAAGGAGATACACAACAGTAATGCAAGTCTTCATGTATCACTTGATAGCGAATCTGTGTTGCACCGATGTGGCCACGCGGACGTCTAATGCGCACTCCCAGCGATGTCCTGCGCGCCTTGTCCGGTTTCCCCGGGGGTCCCCCGAAGACCAATGTCTGATGCATTACGGTACGCTAATCACAACGTTTGATAGTCAATCAGCAACAATGTCAGGGCTTTTCAGTTCTCAAGACAGCAATCGTCAAGACATACACACACCGTTGCTGGATATCGCCAACAAGGTACCATGATCCCAACACAGATCCTCTCCTGCTCCCGCTACACATCCACAATTACCACGCGAACCTTCTCCACCTCGGCTCGCGCATTAATAAGCACACAACCCAAATTCCAGGAAAGAATCTTGCCATTTCATCTCTCACCACGCTCTTTATTCACACAAGCTTCGAATAGAAGAACTCATTTACAGTCAAGAACAATGTCTACAGGTCCAAATGATGAAGGAGACCCAGTCTCCGAGAAGTACAATGCCCCATACCTCAAACTGTACTCCATGGGCACACCTAACGGTGTCAAGATCACAGTCTATCTCTCCCTCCTCAAGCTCGACTACCACTACCGTAAGCTCAACATCATGACCAATGAGCAGAAGGAAGAATGGTTCCTCAAGCTCAATCCTAACGGTCGTATTCCAGTATTGACCGATGTCAATGAGAAGGGCGAGGTGTACCCAATCATGGAGACTGGTGCCATCTTGCTTTATCTTGGTGAGAAGTATGACAAGGAGAGAAAGTACTACTATGGTGTCGATGCTGGTAAATTGTACTGGGATCAGATCCAATGGTTGACTTTCCAAATCGCTTCTCATGCTCCATACCAAGGACAGGCTAACCATTTCAACTCTTTTGCTAAAGAGGATGTCCCATATGGTAAGAAGAGATACACAGATGAGACAAAGAGAGTATTTGGCGTCTTTGAGAGAAGACTCAAGGATAACAATGGCTGGCTAGTTGGTGATCATCTCAACATTGCTGATATCTCTGCTTGGGCTTGGATCAGGGCTGCTCCAAACTATGCCAAGATTGAACTTGACGAATGGCCACTTATCCAGAAGTGGATCAAGGCCATCGAGGAGATCCCAGGTGTTCAGGAGGGTATCATTGCCTGAACCCTATGTACTACAATGGCTTGGATTGGTTTGAATTGTATTTGAGAAAACGATGTCCCTTGCATCATTTTGCTGCAGCGTAGATCAGCGTAGATGCAAAGTAGGTATGTGATACGCAAACATATACACGCGCTACAACACTTTAAAGTTTCATAGACGATTCATCAAATTGTAGACAGATAAAATGGCACTCCGCAACCATATCAAGATGGGAAGACAGTGTTTCTCAAAGTCAAGAGCGTATTCTTTGTCTCCTGCTCTTCCTTAGAATCCTTACCTTGATCCTCCTTCTTCTTAATCGCAAGCAAGATCTTACTAATACCACTGTTCAACAGTTCCTTATTCTCGTCACTCAAGACAACATCGTCAAACTCCAGCAACTTCATAATCACCAAGGAACTGATGGAAATGATATCAGCCTTCAAACCGTGCTCAACGACAACAGCAAGGATCTCATTGAAGTCAACGTTCTTCAAAACAGCATGGTTCAAAGTCAGCTTGTACAACAGCTCAAAAGCATTTTTTCTCACTTCCAAGGCTTTGTCAATCTTGTGCTTGAATGGACCAATCTGAATAGTCTCCTGGAACTCTTTTCTCGTGGCCAACTCGTTATAGATGTTTGGCAAGATTCTTGGCAAGTATGGAGTGAGGTTGGTAAACTGGTTGTTGAGTGCAGTGATCAACGTGATCATGGCAACCTGTTTCACTGGTAAGTCATCAGATGCAATCTTATTGAAAGCTTTAATCAAGAAGGTGTCAATCAAGTCCATCGAGACAATGTCATCATAAGCCAAGATGAACTTGATAGCAGCCACAATGATGTACACGACAGCATTAGAACCAGAGTCCAAAAGGTCGGAAGCCTTTGTGTAAAAGAAGTTTGAGTCGTTGTTCTTGACAAGTATAAGACCAATGTTATGGGAGATGACTCTTTTAAGACTCTCATCGGAGGTGGTAGACTCCTCCTGGCAAATGGTTATCATGGTATCCCAGACGGCACTGTACATCTCATGCGTCAATGTTGTGTCTTTCTTCAAGATCTGTTTGATTGACACAAGCAACAAGTAGCGATCCGTTTGGTTTTTAACCATGTTCAAAAACTCTGGAAGGTACTTGGTACTGTCTTTTGCAGCAACGTTACCAATAGTCTCTGCAGCGTAGATCTTGGTATCTTCGTCATCGAAAAACTTCATCAACTGCTCCACGGTAACTGACAAGTCAAGAGTCTCACCAACATAGCCCAAGAACTTCAAGTTGAGAGCAACGTTATTGTGAGCAAGTAGATCGGCTTCTCTCTGGGACACATAATCGGTCAACTGATAGTGAGAGACAACGTTGGCCAAAATCTTGATGTTCATGTCGTTATCACTGTTCTGTTCCAATGTGGGGATTAGTTGAGGGCCAATCTTGATTGAGACATCCATCAATGCAGTCTCCTCAACTTCGCCGGTAGAGGATGCTTGTAAGAAGATCTCCGTTAGCTTTTGCTTATCAAAGTCAAGATGTGATAAGATTCTCAAGATTTGAGATTGATGAGTGCCCTTTTCGAACCACTGAAGCAACAAATCACCAACTGAGGCGTCGACAGGAACCACAGTGGAGACAATAACCAACGAGTCAATGACCACAGAGAAGTAACTCACATTACTGAGAAGACCCTTGTATGAGTTGATAATGTCTTCCATGACAGAACAGTTAATCTTGGAACCATACGTTTCAGCTATCGACGTGATAGATTCAGCAGTCTGCACCACAATTGGTTCATACTTCAATGTCTCCACGAATAAGTTCAAGATTTCAACAACCTTGGAGTCTGGCAACGACTTGAGCTGGCCTAGGCATGCGATGGCGGTATTTCTGATACCACTGTCATTCTTGTTAGAGGAAGCAATCTCGATGATGGAATTGGTGAGTGCGTCGTTGTAAGACAAATCCAAAAGGTCTATGGCGGTTCCGATGGAGTTTGTGATACTGATATGGTTTTTGCTAACCAATCCGCTGTTAACGATCTCAATAATGTGTGGGAACTCATCACCAAAGTTTTCCAATCTGTTATCGCGCAGGACGGCGGAGTAAAACGTTAACAAATCGAGATTAAGACCAAAGTTATGTTGTCTGATGCATGCAAGCAATGGTTTTAAGCTATCCTCGAGATTGCTATAGCTCTGGAAGAAGTTGAGGAACTCGTTATACTTGTTTAGTGTATTACCCTTTGAACCATTAAGCTCCTTGATAAACTTCTGAACAATGGATGATCTGAATTTGCTCAAATAGGAAGACGGATCGTGAGTGTCTGCCATTGTAACATCTGAGCTTGTTCTTTTACGGCTTGATCTGAAACTGGTGGAAGTCAAGGATGCCTGGACCAAAGTGTCCAAAGTCTTGATGTTTTCAAAGGCAACAGCATCAGAAGAGTCAGAGATGGATTTGAGTACAGCCTCGAAGATACCAGAAGTGTAGATTTGCAACAAAGTGTTTGGGAAGATCAAAACGATGGTGGATGCAAGCTTTGAGGACTCCTTACGGAGCTTCCAAGTATTGTCATCACTCTGGTCATCAACGTCGTCATACTCCTCATCAGAGAACTCTGGATCAGAGAAGTCGTTCTCATCGTCATCATCCATCATATTGTTATAAGGATCATAGACCAAGAACTTCTTGACAATCTCCAAGATCTGAGCAATGAACTTAGAGGCAGGAGTACCAACTTTCAACAACACACCGATCAAATGCAAAGCATCGAAACGAACTTCATCAATCTTGGTTTGATCATCACTGATCTCATCATCCTCAAGGTATAGATGCGTCACAGCGAATTGGAACAAATAGTCCAAGAAAGAAACCAGTTGGGTAACATCGGCATTAGCCAATGAGATGTATGTCAATAATGCCCTACTAATGCTTTCGTAGGAGGAGCCATGCGTATTGGAGATCAGCTCGATGACATTCTTGAACTGTTCATTGTTGAATTGGGATGCGAGAAGACCCAAACAAGTGATGGCCTTTTTAGCAATGATGTTTTCAGCATTAAAGATGGTATTGACGAGTACGCCATAAATGGTAGTAAGCTGATCATCTGAAATGGTCGTCCCCAAGTTCTTGACGATATCTGTGAGAATTTCGATGGAGTCCAGGGATTCAATCTTTTGATTATTGCCAATCATTGAAGGGAGAAGACTGTCAACGATTTTGGTACCACTTGATGCATGCTTCAAGTTCAGATACTTCAAGATCTCACTGATGGCCATTGTTTGGATAGTGGTTGTAATGGAATTGGTGTTTGTCTGGGAGGCGTTAAGTCTTGTCACCATGAAGAGAGTTTCTTCATCTGTGATAGTACCAACGAGCGGCTCGAAGCATCTCAATGCCTGGTTCTGGACATCTGAGTTAGGATCTTGAAGGGCCTCGAGTAGAAGCTTGACGATTGGCGTGGAGTAAGTGTTGACTTTGTTGATGATAAGACTATGTTCAGTTAGGAGCTTCTGAAGATCGCTGAGAGCCATAAAACGCAAGTCCGGATCTGAGTCTCGGAACTTGGAGTTAATGTCCGTTAGCTTCTTATCAGCTCCCTTGAAATCAGTGGAGGACATGGTGAGGAAAGTCGGGATGTGGCAATTGGCAGGGCGGCAAGAGTTGTAAGGTGTAGTTATAGTGGCAACGATTTCCACAAGGGATTGAACTCATAAGCGCTAGCGCGGTCGGGGCTGCATAACCCATTTTTCGCTGACTGTGAGTTTTTTGGGATGTGGAGACCTTAGGGGGGAACTGAATGTAGATTCTTATCAAGGAGTAAAGAGCCACAGCTGCTTTATTCAGGACATAGGCATAAAGGTTTATTAAAGAATTTGTGTCGATACAATGGATGTGCAAGTCAACGTGACGCATACATCGACGAGTGATGATGGGAAGTACACGATTTATCACATTCTCGTGAAGACCGGCACGCGGTCATTTACACTTCAGAAGCGATACACAGATTTTTCAACTCTTCGAAATGAATTGGAGTCTTTATATTCAGATAAGATACCATACCCTTTCCCAAAGAAGACTTTCCTTCGAAAGACGGTGTCTGATAAACGACTAGCTGAAGAGAGGCGGATTGAACTTGAGAAGTTTCTACAGGATGCTATCAATGATAAAGTCAATATCAAATGGAAGAAATCATTACCATTCCGTGAATTTCTTAACTTGCCACCAGGTGCATTCTCTAATACGAGTGAAGCGACGAAGGAAAGGGTCAATGCTGCATGGACCTTGAGTTCCACGAAGAATGATGAACCCATCACTGATGTTACGATATGGATCGATACTATCAGGGAGACAAAGGCAACGTTTCAGGAGGCGAGATCGAAGATATTTGTCGATTCCGGTGAGGCAAGAAAGGGTTTGATTCTAGGAAGGGCCAGGTTTGAAGGATTAAAGAAAGGTTTGGAGGTGGTGACTAAGGAGGGGGTCATTGGATCCGGAGAGGCAAAGAGAAGATTGGAGTTGTTGAATTCATTAGAGAGAGAGCATCGTGATTTAGAGGTGTTGCTTTCAAGTGTCTCTTCAAATCCAAGCGAAAGTCTTGCCATGTACAAGACTCCACTCCAACAGACCAAGAAACAGTTGTTTAAAGGACGTGTAATTGGTGAGCCCCAGGAGACTGAGCGCACGAGGGGTCAAGATAATCAGCAACTGCTACAGATGCAAAAGCAGGACTTCAAGAATCAGGACCAGGAGTTGGAACAACTCGGATCCGTTATCCGCAAGCAGAAGGAACTGGCCGTGGCCATCAATGAGGAGCTGCAGTTACAGAATGAGCTGCTCGATGAGCTTGATGGTGAGGTTGACCGGGTCGGGAACAAGCTACACTACGCCCAGAAGCGGGTGGGGAAGTTTACGTGAGCAATGAACAGACTGCTTTCGGAAGAGAAGCGTAGAGCTGGGTATATGTAGATAAACTCTCACCACTTCAACTACAGGAACCCGATGGCTCTGTTCATTAACAAGCAGAGAGAGAAGCGTTAATACGTACGCGCGACCGCTTGTTGGGTACTACGGGAAGAGACGAGAAGACAAGAGAAGTACGGGCGCATGCGACCGTTGACAGCCGTTGGCGACCGAAGGTTGCGGGCAAGACGGGCAAAGCAGGGTGCCAACGGACTGGCGTGCGCAAATATTATCTCCAGAGCTCAACATCTGTCGCATGAGCTATACGGCAGGACAGGGGGCTGTGCGAGTTGGTGGGGACATCGTTATTGTAGACGCGACCCGACTTTTCAGCTTTTTTGTTGACATCTTCTCTCGGCCGGTGCTTTAAAAAAACATCTCTTCGCAACCCGCAACTCTTCTTCTTTCATTGAGCATGAGCGCTAGCAACATACACACAATGACTGTCTCTACTGCCCCGGGTCACTTCGAGACACTCACTGCTGATCAGGAGGCCAGACTCAAGGACGTCTGGACCCATCTGCTTAAGTTCTGGGGTGTCCCTGTCACGCCCGCTGCCTCCGTGGCGCGTTCCGCCACCAGTGCATCCGTGGCCTCCAAGGCCTCTAAGGCCTCTGAGCACTCTGAAAAGAGCGGTAAGAAGAAGCGTTTTGGTATGTTCCGCAAGGGCCACAAGAAGACAAAGTCTACTGATCACGATGGTCTCTCCCTCACCACAACCAGAACGCGTGAGTCCGTGGAGGAGACTTACAACTCAAAGTTGATCCACGACGCGCTCAAAGACTTGGAGCCTCAGCAAATTGCCGACAACTTCTGGAACATGTTGAGAACCGATACACCGGACAACTTGCTTCTTAGATTCGTTCGTGCTCGTAAATGGGACGTTGACAAGTCACTGGCGATGTTTGCTAACACGCTTCACTGGAGACTCAAAGAGGCTAATGTTGATCAGATCCTTTGGGACGGTGACAGAATACCATTTGAAAATAAAGAGGATGGCTTCATCTTGCAGATGCAACTAAACAAGGCATACTTCCGTGGTGTTGATAAGGCTGGTCGTCCTATTGTTGTCATTAGACCAAGACTTCACAATGCTAAGAAGCAGACACCTAAAGACTTGGAAAAGTATACATTACTCGTTATTGAAATCATGAGACTTGCCCTCCAGGAGCCATCAGACTCTGCATCCATCATTTTCGACATGACTGGATTCACAATGGCCAACATGGACTATGGCCCTGTCAACTTTATGATTGGTATCTTTGAAGCACACTATCCAGAGTCCTTAGGGAAACTCTTCATCCACAAGGCACCATGGATTTTCCCACCAATTTGGAGTGTCGTAAAGAACCTTCTTGATCCAGTCGTTGCATCCAAGATTGTGTTCACCAAGAGCATCAAAGATCTTGCTGAACACGTTGATACAAAATACATCTCTGCTGATCTTGGCGGTGAAGACGATTACCAACCAGAGTGGATTGAACCAAATCCAGAAGACGACAAGCTCCTTGATGACACTGTGACAAGAGATACCATCAGAGCCGAACGTGCCGAAATTGTCAAAGAATATATCGAGGCAACTGTTAACTGGATTGAAGCCAAGACTGCTGAGGAAAGTCATAAGTGGAAGGTCGAGAAGCGTAAGGTTGGTGTCAAACTTGCTGAAAACTACATCAAGCTGGATCCATACATCAGAACTAAAAATAACTTTGATAGAGCAGGCTGCGTCAATCTCCAAGCACCATTGCCTATAGACTTTTGATGTTTTTGATGATGAGACATGTTGTTGAGTGTTTTTTTGTTTTTGCATTTCTAGAGAGACTTGCATCCGGTTCGATACAGACCGGGTTGTACATTTCACATTGGTGAGTAGCTCACCGTTCTTAATACATTTGTATCATGTAAAGACAGAAGACATGTGTAGATTACCGACTTCTATAGTGGCCTTCAGCTACGTGCTGGCACACTGGCACGCAATCAGTTAGGATATCAAGACCATGGCGCGCGATTGAGGTTGGGCAGCAGAGGAGCGATCTGACGCGTCAGAGTTACAGCTGCCTCCGTTTACTTGTTTGCAAAACGACAACTTGCCCTCGACAACATCGCTTAGTAGAGGCATAAATGCATAAATGACGAACTCTAGCCCCAAGGATATCACTGACATCATATCTCTGCTTTCAAAGGGCGAGTATACACCTAATTGTGCCACTAAGACACATCTAACACATTGCACAGGCAAGCATGACGCGTTCAAAGTTATCGAACAACTGGACTCTATGTCCCTAGATGAATCTGGAATCACATTAGAGTCACTTGAATCGCTTATAAAGGTTCTCTGTGACTCGAATATCAAACTCTCACTTAGCCAACGGTCCCACATCATCAAGTCTCATATCTTTTTCAGATTTAAAGTCCCCACAACAGTCATATACACCATCATCAACACACTCGGAATATCCCCATACAAGGCTGCGAAACCAAAACTATCCCATCAATTTCAAACTCCACTCATACAATGGCTGATTGCCATTGTTCCATACGCTGAAGACAATAATGTATTCACAAGATCTTATGGCGTCCTCTTCCATCTGCTCGAGTACGAATACCTCCGTGAGAACCTCTCCCAACTGCTAGCCATCACAACGAGAAAGCAGCACGTTACTGAAGTTAGAGTCCGAAGACTACAGGAAGTCCTATCCAAGGATCCCGGATCTGACGGTGTGAGAACGCTCATATCCTTGTACCAGGAGTATAGACCGGATCTGGTACTTGTGCATATTCCAAAGAGTAGACATAAGAGATTGAGAAGGGGCAGTGAAGAGTATGTCGAGAAGCTGCGCACGTTCAGAGTTGATAAAGATGGGGCAATAGAAGGTTATCAGGGAAGAACACCAGGATTTGGAGCCACTAAGGGCCAGGCCATATCAGCCTCGGCCGACTTCACCAGCTCTTTGAGTCTACCACATGCTCACAATATTCAAGATGCTCATCAGTTAGTCAAAAAGTTGGATAAGATTGAGTCTCCTACAAGCTTTGAGAGCACTCTTTTTGATCCCACTGGTTTGTCACTACTTGCATTTGTCCTGAAAGGCAGCGATGTGGACTTTTTGCGTTTTGACGAGTGGATGGTCAATTCTTTCGAGGAATTGCAGTTCATGAAGACCTCTCAACAAAAAGATTTCCTCTCAATGATTGTGAATTATGTTGAAACAACTGGTGATTTAAGATCTAGTATAGTTGAAGAGTTCTTGAGCAATGAAGAGGTTGTGACAGCCATGCCGCATCTCTCCGATTACCTATGGGACTTCATCTCGAGAATCACACTGGAGAACATTGACTATCTGACTATTATTGGCCCCTTATACAGCGGATTGCTCCCAAAAATGCCTGATGAATGGTGCTCTGGATACCTTGATGCTCTCACCAGAGTCCTGACTAACTGCTATCGATCCATAAAGACCAATGACGAGGGCTCCAAGGCCCTCATCGACGCCTTTCAAGGTGCAATCAGACCAATTCCAACAAAACTCAAGTCATCTCAGTTGAACCGAAAACTTGCTCTTTCCACATGTCGACTGATCCATACGCTACAGCTTGCGCCAGAATATGTATTAGATGTGGATGATGTCGTACTCCCTCCTCCCCTCATGTACACCCTAATCTTCCTCGATGATCCAATCGTCTTCTCATCTGTCTGTGCTCATCTCAACTTTGCCAAAAACATTATCAAGAACGGTGGAAATTCCGAAAAGGTACTGCATTTTACCAATCTTCACAACTCATATGTCGTTGACATCTGCAACTTGATATGGCGTAATAAGGCCTTTGACATCCCACGCTCCTCCACCACTGCATTTGGCATGACGCCAGAATTTACCTCATCATTTACATCGATGCTTCCAATATTCGACTCACACACCACTTTCAAATCATTATTCAACTTGCATCACTCACCAGCATTTGCATCATACAGTGCTGATATTGTCCGTGCACTTGAGGACAAGGATACTGAGTGCTCAACGAGACATGAAGGACCACTCAGTTTGAGCTCTGCGCAAGAGCTAATTGATGACCCAGATGTCAAGTGGTTAAGTATTTCTACAGCTGAAGATGTGAGAATTGAAGTACTGAAAGAGTTGGAGAAAATCGGTTACGTTGGTGTCTCCGATTTGCTCTTCAATCACATGAAGAGTCTGTTGGGGAAGAGATGATAGTTACTACGGTCGTGATTTGAGGCGACACCAAAGTTATAACAACTCGGGCCTTTTTACAATTTCTAATGTATTAAAATTGAGACTCAATGGCAGTATATAATGGTAGACGACCATGGTTAGCGATAGCCGTATTGATTCATAATTCAAGAAGCGAATGCGAAAGATAGCAGCAGTATTAAAATCGAACGCAAGTTGCTTAAGCAATAGTAACAAAGAAGAGAGACGGAAAAAAATAGAACAAGAAAAACAACAACTTTTGGACGTACTCTTTTTTGGATTTTGTAGTTTTCGGAAATGTTGTATGTGTGTGTAGTGTATAGTTGGACAGAGACAAAAACTTTTTTTTTTGTTGGATTTGATGTTTTCAAAATGTATCATTAGCAAAAGGGACAAGAAGAAATAACAAACCGCACAAAAGAGGGACAAGACATATGGATGGGGAGGACAATAGGCAGACCATCAATCACATTTAGCAGACGGCAGCAGTGTAGGACCAGTCAACTCTTGCTGGACTGGAGCAGAATCTGCAAGAGCAGTACATGTTTCTCTGGTATGAACCAGTTCTGGCACAGTAATCTGGCTCCAAGTGCAAAGAGTAGCTCTTGTTGTGACCATATCTCGTATGAGGATGTTGGTCAAATCCGGCAGACTGGTACTCATAGTTCCAGTATGGTTGCTGGAAGTAATCCATACGCTGCTGGTATGTTGGGGTGGTTGACTCAGATGTCTCAGACATGACTGGAGAGATTGGTTCTCTGGAGTACTGAGAAGAAGCAACTGGAGAAGACAACAACTGCTGTTGCTGCTCATGCTGGTATTGCTGTTGCTGCTGTTGCTGTTGTTGTTGCTGCTGTTGCTGAAGCTTCTGCTGGTGCTCCTCAATACTCTGAGCGTATCTGGTGAACTGAGTGTTCAGTTCGTTGTAACGCTGCATGTCAACATCGTGAAGTCTCCATGAGAGCATGGCGAGCCAGTTGGCCTCCATCAAGTTGATGTCACGAACCTTAAGGCCCGTGGCATCTGACCAAGATTTGTTGGTGAATGTGTTGTCATCGTTAGCCTTGTTGGCAAGAACAAGAGAAAGCACAACAGTCTGGAAGATGTAATCGTCACTGTTATTGTTGAAAGTGATTGGCTCCTTCTCGTACTTCTGAAGCATGTAGTAGCTGGACAAGATAAGGGAAGAGAGCGGCAATCTGACAGCACTAAGAACAGACTTCAAAGTGGAGCTGAACTTGGAGTTGTCGGTATCACCTCTGGCAAACAGTCTGAAGGCCAAATAACCGATGAACTTCGACATGATGCTCAGGTCGTAGTCCAACACGGAGGTGACACCACCGGTAACAGGCTGTGACTCCTCTTGGACAGCTGGTGGAGCCATCTGTGGGAGTGGGGCAGCGTAGTAACCCTGTGGTGGTGGCACCCGGTAGCCTGGCTGGTATGGCATCTGGTGCTGACCTGGCATGCCGTACATGTCGTAAGGAGCCTGTGGCATCTGACCTGGAGCATAGTAGCTGGCAGAGTGATGGTGACGATTAACGTTGTCAACCATGTAGTTGTGGTACCCGTAAACAGAAGTCATGATTGAACGTGAATCCGTTGGGGAAAATGGGGTTGGCTTTAAAGCCGTTTTTATATGTGTTTTTGTAGTGTAGCCAACAACGGCAAACGGTTGGTCTCTGTAAGAGGTGTCGACGGCAGGAGCTGCTCGGTGGCAAGCGGTGCAGTCGCTCTGGCAGGAACGGGGGTTCGCGTGTGGCTGGGGGCAAGAATGCGGGGGGCGGACGATAACTTACTCAAAAGCTCGTTCCGGTCGGCAGACTCTATGTGTAGGGTGATGTGTTGGCGTGTCGTACGAAGGACAGTCAGACACGATTCTTTGCTCTTTAGCTGTTGTAGCGGGCGTTGTCAGTGGCTGTCGGGAGCGACTCCGGTGACAAGCTGGCTTGAAAGAGTGGGAGAAAGAAGTGGGGGTTGGGGAGCAGTTTAAAATCGGGTTTCCTCAGGCAAATACACGTGTGAGTAATATTTGACCTTTCAGCAAGGAAACGGGAGTTTTAAATGCGGGTTGGGGTTGTGGATGGGTGATTTGATGGAGTTGAGAAGGGATAAGTCACCGCCTCGTATCCTTTTTTTTTGGTTGTCGAGGCAAAAAAAAACTCTGCTTTGTTGCGCCTACTGTTTCGCGAAACAAAAAAAGCAACACATGTCCGGAAACGGTAAACAGCTAGTCACGTGAAAATGCTGATGTCTTCACGTGACTATCTAGACTTGTCAGGGTGTGGCACCTACCACATTTGAAACAGGAGCCCGCGACCTTCCCTTCTTCATCTGACACATCCTTACTCAACCAGCTCTTTCAAGAGAGCTTTTTATAATCAAGCAGTGAAGATGTCTGCTCTAATGTCTCCATCACGGAGAATGCAGCAACTGAACGGATCACCCATCACTGCGACGAAGGGAACGCAGCCGTACTCACGGGTCAAGTCTTCCTCCACAGTGACGGAATCTGGCAAGTTATTCCTCTTTGGAGGTTTCGATGAGGAAGATAAGCGTAAGTTGAACCCATAGATTCATTTACATCGCAGATACTAACCATATATGCCTAGTCGATGGGGATGTTTACATCCTGGACATCCCGACTCTCACCTGGGAGACGCACAGGCATCACATCTATCGCGAGGGCCACTCCGCATTAGGCATCGGTGGGGACGATATCTTGGTCTACGGTGGAATATCCGAGGCACCAAACGCATCATTCGTCGACGAAGATCTCATCGTGTACAATGTTAAGACTAATCAGTGGCGACCGGCCCAGTCATTGGGCCCGATCCCGCCACAACGCTCGAGGCATGCCGCATGCTTATCAGCAGATGGAAAGAAGATGTTCATCTCTGGAGGACAAGTCAGGGAGGAAGAAAACCCACTCGATGACCTGTACTGCTACGATATACCTTCAGGAACATGGGACGGCCCGAGAAAGTTCTTGTGTCGCTTTGATCATGCGATAACATTCCACGATGACAAGATCTGGGCATTTGGTGGCCTCACTAAGGAGATGGCGCATGCCACTGAAATCTCCTACTTCGATCTCGTCACTAACACTACCGGATCCATCGTGATGCATGATTTACCAAAGTTCGAAGGTGATCATATCTACATGCCCACAAAGAACCATTCGCTTTTGCTGGATGTTGTAGTTCCGTTATGGACTTTTGAGAAGGTGGACCCATGCATTGGCTTATATGATCTAAAGAATCTGAGATGGCAGGCCGTCTTGACGGGATCGTACAAACCACTCTTGCAGTATCGCTGGAGGCATACATTCGTCCATGAGAATAACTTATATCTCATTGGATATCCCTTGACAGATGAGACCATTGATGACACTTTTGATTACAAGCTATCTGATGTTGTCCAGTTGGATCTCGAAGATCTTGGGATCAACCACACCGCCAGCACAACAAACACCTCCAACGAAGGAACGATTATCTCTGACCTCTCTAAACTTCTTCTACAGGAAGAATTTAGTGACTTCCACATCATCGGTGTTCAAAGTGACCAACGACCATCTCCTCATGCTCGGTTCCTTGATAGCACACCATTGGACGCACCGTTCCTTGGTGAGGACACATTTATCAAGTCGAAACCCATACCAGCGCACTCAATCATCCTTTTAGCAAGATGGCCACACTTCCGGCGCATGGCATCTAGTGGAATGTCAGAGACTCAGACACGAACACTATTTATTCCGGAACCTATTGATTGGATTTGTGGATTACTCGAGTATCTCTACACTGACAACGTATCCACAAAGGACATTAATCAGGTCACTGGTCTCCTCATTCTCTCAAATGTCTATGACTTGCCAGGACTGAGGTCATTATGCATCCAATGTATCTACTCACAGGGATTCAAGATCAAAAACGTGCTAAAGATTTGGAGTAGGGCCAAGCTTGTTGGTGAAGATGTGCTGGCTCACAACGCCTCCACTTTCTGCTTTTACAACTGGGGTAAAGTTGTCAAGACTAAACAGTTTAGAGATTTACCCAAGGATGAGCTAGTGATGCTATGTCAGGAGGTGGAACATGATAGTGTCATAGTGAACAACAAGAATTTGAATGCGGGTCAGTTTATGAGTATCCATGATACTTTGCAGAGACAGCAGGCTGCATATGGTCCTTCAGGGAATCAGTATGGGTTCGGATCATCAGGAGTTGGCCTTGGATACTCTCCAAAGACCGGGAACGAAGATTTGGGTGACGAGGAAAGCTCTGATGAAAGTGATCACACACACAGGTCGTCGAGATTTGCCACACCTCAGGCATCGGTGTACTTGGGCAATCCTCAGATTGGCATGAATAGTCTTGGCGAGAGGAACGATCCTGACGAGGAGGATTTGGAAGATGAAGACTTATAATATAGCTTATTTATTTCTGCATAGATAATTTGACGGATCATGTTCATTAAGCCGTAACAAAAGAGTTGATCAGATACCACCAGCCTCTCGATACCAACGAATACCTCTATCTAATGAAATCACCACCAATCCATCGTTCCTATCAGAGCCAGCACCACCTCTGATACCCTTATTAATAAATTTCACACCAACAGCAGCACAGATACCATCTTCCTCATTGACAATATCTTCGTCATTGACATCAGTAGGCGACAAGCTGATTGTAGCCTCTCTTTCTCTAGTCTTGATGTTCCATACCCGAACCTTTCCATCATAGCCAGCTGACACTAAGCTCTCACCACTCTCATTGAAATCAACCTCAAATACCCATCCATCATGAGCATAAGCACCAACAGAGACGTGTGTGCTATGTGTTGGGATGGTAAAGGATCCAATGTTTTCTCCATATACTGTGTCGTAAATGGTCACTACTCCGTATGATCCAGAGTCAGAGGCCACTGCAAGAAGCTTACCCAGGGGAGAGAATTTGACTGAACGGATTGCTGAAGATGATTGCGTGGATCCCTTGAGACCAAAATTGTGGAATGTGAACACCGGCTTGGACGATTCAACGTGTGCTAACACAACATCACCATTCTGATATCCAGTAGCAAGAAGATCCTGTGAGGATGAGACGTCAAGACAAGTCGCAAATGATCCAGATTGTGATTTAACGTCACCGTGTTTCTCGAACTTTGGTACGCCATCAACAACAGTAAAGTTCCAAATCTTGGTGTCGCCAGATGTTTGTGTAGCGGTGAAGCTGTTTTTCTGGCCATCAAGGTCCTTCAGCCACTTAATGGCCCAATACGTATCATTCTTGCCACCATCAAGTTTCACATTGTCTAGCTTGGTGACGGCACCGCTTGGATCGACAGAGAGGAAGAAGACCTCACCACTGAAGGAGACAGTGGCGACCAAGATGATTCTTGTTGCATCGATCACGTCCTCAAACACATCAACGTGGTGTAGCCCAGTCTTATGCACAAACACAGACTGACAATCATCCTTGACGTTGTCATTCTCTGTAACGTTGTTAGCCCAGAACTTTAGGTGCCCATCTCCCGAAGCAGTGATGGTGTATGGCTTTGACACCACGACGGAGTAGATGTCGGCATCATGAGCGCGGCCTGCGCTGACAACAGGGATAAACTGTTTGCTCTATGGGCATATGTTAGTTATGTACAGTGTCGGAGTACCGTTAATAGTAACTAACCATTTCTTAAGAGGCAATTGATGAATAACTGAGCCTCTGAGAGTAGTTGAGACCAGGCTCAACATCATCTCCACCAGATCTCGAAAAGCTAGCAAAAGTCGGTAAGGGCCACATGTCATTTTTCGAGGTGATCTTTGGGACTCTGGTACTGGGGAAACTTTCTTTCCACAGTTCAGAAAGCCGTCTTAAACCACAGAGAGACTATGCTTCGCTGTATCCGTCCGTCTAGCAGGGGACTCAAGTCCCTTGTAAGGCTTTCGCCGCAATTCACGCGGCACTTGTCGACCACAACAGCTCTTCGTGCCGAGCTTACGGACCTTGACACCAAATGGGCCACCAAATGGAAGTCTATGTCACCTACAGGCAGTCTCTACCCGCTTCCCAAGGACGATGTGACCTCCAAGGAGAAAAAGTACATCCTGTCGATGTTCCCTTATCCATCCGGTATCCTTCATATGGGGCACCTCCGAGTGTACACAATCAGTGATGCCATCTCGAGATTCCACCGTGCAAGAGGAACTACCGTGATCCACCCAATGGGCTGGGATGCCTTCGGCCTTCCAGCTGAAAATGCCGCAGTTGAACGTAATGTAAACCCAGGAGTCTGGACCAAGCAAAATATTGCCAAGATGAAGGATCAAATGCATATGATGCTGGCGGACTTTGACTGGGAGAGAGAAGTCACAACGTGCAATCCGGACTACTACAAATGGACGCAGAAGATCTTCCTTCTTTTGCATGAAGAAGGCCTAGCCTACCGCAAAGAAGCAGAGATCAATTGGGATCCAGTGGATCAGACGGTGCTAGCCAATGAGCAGGTTGATAGTGAAGGTCGCTCATGGAGATCGGGCGCCATTGTTGAAAAGAGACTATTAAACCAATGGTTCTTGGGTATCACTGGGTTTGCACATGACCTCAACAAGGATCTCAACTCTTTAACAGAATGGCCAAGTCATGTGAAATTGATGCAGAAGCACTGGATTGGCGAATCCCATGGTGCCGATGTCACATTCCCATCTAATAAGCCAGGCACATCTATCACTGTGTTCACTACAAGGCCCGATACCCTCCTCAGCGTCCAATACGTGGCACTTGCCGTTGACAACGCCATAGTCAAAGAGGCTGCACAGTCGGATCCATCTCTTCAAGCATTCATCGAACAAGCAAAAGATCTTCCAGAGGACTCTAAAGCCGGTTACGAACTCACATCGGTTAAGCTCCGCAACCCATTGCTTCAAGAGTACGATATCCCAGTTTTCGTCGCACCATACGTTCTTGGATCATATGGATCCGGTGCTGTGATGGGCTGTCCAGGTCATGACGAGAGAGACTTCGAATTTTGGTCTCAGAACAAACCAGGAATTGAAGTGATTAAAACAGTGTCTCCATCATCTCCAAAGCAGAAGGACACTGATGGTGCACCATTTACACCAGAAGGTGTTCTCAACTCAAATGCCGGTCCATTCGAAGGACTTACTTCGAAGAAGGCTAAAAAGGCCATAGTTGATGCACTGAGAGTCGTTGGTCTTGGCGAATCTAAAGTGCAGTATCGTATCAGAGACTGGCTGATCAGCAGACAGAGATACTGGGGCGCTCCAATCCCAATAATCCACTGCGATGCGTGCGGTGATGTGGCGGTTCCAGATAAAGACCTTCCAGTTATGCTGCCAGACGATGCTAAGATTGTTGGTAAGGGAAATCCATTAGAGAACCTCGAGTCCTTTGTTAATACGACATGTCCAAACTGTGGTGGTGACGCCAAACGTGAAACTGATACGATGGATACATTCATGGACAGTTCATGGTACTTTTTCCGTTATACTGATCCTAAGAATTTGGAGAGGCCATTTGCCTTTGATAAAGCTACGAATGGATTGCCCGTGGATATCTATATTGGTGGTGTTGAACATGCCATCCTGCACTTGCTCTATTCAAGGTTCATTGCGAAGTTCCTCTCCAAGAAGGGATTGTGGGACGGCTCACAATCTAAGGGTGAACCTTTCAAGAAGCTTGTGACGCAAGGTATGGTTCACGGTAAGACGTTCATCAATCCACAGAATGGAAGATTTTTGAAACCAGAGGAGGTTGACACGTCTGATCCACAGAATCCAAAGATAATCGAAACCGGTATCACACCAAGAATTGCTTCTGAGAAGATGTCGAAGTCGAAGTACAACGGTGCTGATCCAGGTGAGTGTATTGAGAAGCACGGTGCCGATGCTACAAGAGCTCACATCTTATTCCAGGCGCCTATCGCTGACATTTTGGATTGGGATGAGTCGAAGATTGTGGGTATCGAAAGATGGTTACGCCGTATGATTGATTTGGCAAAACCAATTTCGGACAGGGTCAAGAGTTCTGAGTCAATCCAGGTACCAGAGACGCTGAATGAGGAGGAGATCAAGTTCCATAACCAAGTTGAAACGTTGATGAGCTCCATAACAGAGTCGTTTGACGTGACACTGTCGATGAACACTGTGATTTCAGACTATATGAAGCTCACAAGAGCTGTTGCCACAGCATTGGAAACTGATAGTATCAGTGTCGGGATGGTCTTGAACGCTTATAAGAAACTTCTCATTGCTGTCTCACCGGTGACACCGGCCTCTGCTGAAGAAGGATGGGAAATCTTGCTCAAGGAACTCAATCAGCCTTGGACCACAGTATTTGCCGAGTTATGGCCAGAACCACAGCCAGTGATGCAGTCCAACTTGACCAATTATAATATCTTCATCAACGGTAAGATGAGGTTCACGTTCGAGTCGTCTAAGGACTTCTATGAGGATGAAGAATCTGTCAAAGCAACACTCTTGGCTTCGCCAGATGCTGAAACATATCTGTCTGGTAAGACTATCAAGAAGGTGATCTGCAAGCCAAAAGCCATCAGTTTTGTTGTTGCTTAAGGCGAGCCTTTTATGAGAAGTGACGAAAATAGAAACAAACTGTATATAGGAAGCATAATGCATTGATCCATAGCACTATGTCGCAACTTGTGCCTTTTAGTGAATGCTTGGACGGCGAAGACGGGCTCGCGAGAGCATTTGTACCAGACGATCGATCAACCTTCTCTTGATATCGAGCTCCGCGGAGATAATGGCTGACGATCAGGATCAACTCGTATTGTATTCGATGATCATCTTCAGAATGCTGTACCCTTAGCCTTACTAGAAGCTACTTCTTGTTACCGATTGTCAAAATGCGTTCCATAAGGTCACGGTCTCTCCCCCTTTGATGATCGTTGTGCTCTATCAGGTACACAAGTACAAGTAGCCTTGCCTGCCCCCTTGATTATGGCATGGCTTTGTAATATCTTCCTCATTGAATCCAGTAATCCACAAGAATGCGTCTCTACAAACTTTCACTTCTTCTCTTATTGGCCGCTGCTGTCTGGGGTGCTCCGGTCCAGCATGTGGAGCCTGGATGCCTGGGTACATTCAACACTTCCATGAACTGTAGCGAGGAACTCTCTGCTGATCATCTAGTTGAACACCGTGTAGTTCTGGAGGCTACCCGGTATGACATTAATGACTATCCAGAGCTCACCACCGAGCAAGTTCTCGATGTGAAGAAGCTGGAAAGGAAAGCCACTACTCTCACGGCCATGCTAAGGGACGATGACTTTGATGTTATAAAGTTCACTGAGGCCCTTGTTGTTTTCATCACTTCTCCAATCACCAGAAAACTTCCTGTAAAACTCGGTGCTTCTCTTCTTCCAAAGTTAGATCTCTATTCCAATATGGTTATCTCCAAGGCCTTCGTTAAGGATTGGGTCAACATCCCGGGTTACAACAAGGTGTTCAATGTTCCAAATTTGGAGTATGGTCGTGCCAGATGGTTTACTGAGGCTGTTGAGAGGCAGCCAGAGGATCCGGTTATATTCTACAGTCATGGCGGTGGATACCTCGTTGGTCTCTATCCGACGTTTGTGCTCATGATGAACTTCATCTACAAGGGGCTCCGGAACGACAGACTCTCCATTTTGATGATTGACTATACTCTCACACTTGACGCGCCAAATCCCACACAGTTGATTGAATACGTTGAAACGTACAACGAGTTGGCTAAAACCTCGAACAATATCATTCAGATGGGTGACTCTGCCGGCGCCCACCTTGCGCTTCAATTCTTGAGGCATCAGAACTACAAGCCATTCAAGGGTGTTGTCCCAGCCTGCAAAATTCAATCTACTGGTGGCATTTATCTCTCACCATGGGTTAATGTCTATCCAGATGATGATGACGGAACCATGGTGACGAACCTTGGGAAGGACGTCCTCACTGCTCCACTAATGAGACATGCAACTGATGTGAACGTTCCAGAGAGTTGGTTACGTAATGCTCCTTTCAACAACATGTACAAGGACAAGATTGACTGGGACTCTTTTATGCCTAAGAGTGTCTTTGTCTCTAGAGGTCAGAACGAAGTGTTGTATGATTCTATTACAGAGTGGACAAAGCTTGCCCGTCTCGATGATGATGATATCATATTCACGGACCCGCATGCGATCCATGATGCTGCTATCTTTACTCCTGACCGATGTGATATCATGCCAGAGGTTGTGAAGTATTTGCGGATGCTCGGTTACTGACTGAATGCTACACTATATGCGCTTGTTCTGTTTCGTAAATATGTACATGTTTAGTCATTAAATATGTCGCTCATCATCAAAATTCTAAAGCTGTAAGTCAGCGAGCTTGACGATACCAGAGGACTGGTAACCCTGAGCAGCACCGTTTGTAGTCTTTGTCTCTAAAGAAGAAACACCAGAGCTCTTAACATGTCTTGTCTTTTGCTGACCCTTCTGTGCATTCTCAATAGCCTTCATGAACACATTCTGCTCCTTGATCAAGTAACCTCTCTTGTCGACTCTGGAGTAGTAGTGGACATCTCTGCGTCTGGTTGGACGAGCTTCGAGTGGAACATGGCCACGCTGGAGGAAGTACTTCACTGGATGCAAGTGAGCAGACAATGAGAGTCTCGAAAAGTATCTTGCTGTGAACTCACCACCTGCCTTCTCAATGGCCCTGATTGCCTCCGTTGAAGCTCTCGATGCTTCAACCTTCAGTGGGAAATTCAACTCCTCCTTACCGTCAGCCAAGATCTTTACACCGTCCTTAATAGTTCCTGTGACGAGACCGACTTGCTTCATCTTTCTCATGGTGAGAACTTCACCATCTTCCAGTTGCAAACGACCACTTCTTACAAAGTCGATGATTCTCTTCAAATTGAGCACGTCGAGCTCTGGGGCATTGACTCTCTTAAAACCAATCTTTGGGAAGAGCTTGGTGATGGGTGTCTGACCACCTTCAAACCATGGCTTAACAGTACCACGGGCCTTTTGACCTTTCTGACCACGACTCGAGGTCTTACCGTAACCCGAAGATGGACCACGACCGACACGCTTGATGGTGAAAGTGGAATTGTGGGATGGGTGAAGACGGGAGAGGAGCGAGAGGGAACGCGTCTGGTTAAGCAGCGCTGTGTGGTGGGGCGACACCACGCGTGATGTCAGTGATGTGAGTGAGAACATCCTGAAAGACTGGTATGAGTGTAAGGGATCCAGGTGCTGAGGAGAAAGGACACGACTAGTTGTGTGTTATTGATGGTGTTAGTCCTCCGCATCGTCGAGATTTTTTTCACGATCGCGGAGTGCTCTAGGAGTGCGCGTACCGGGTTTAAGCCCAGCTTAGTTGCTTTGATAAGTGTACTCTCTTTTCAATTCCTTACAACAAATCAGATAATAACGATTCATCAACTTATCACAGATCCGAGGAATATGGATAGCAGTATTCACAGGAAGCGTTCCTCGTCAACGTTGGCGAACACTGTTAACTTCACGCACACGCGGTCCGCCTATGATGACGATACGCGTAGTCCAGTCTCTGGACAGTTTCCATCAATGCAACCATTCACATCCAGGTCAAACACAGTGTCCGGCAGCTCCCCCTTCGGCTATCTCAATCGCAATGGCTCATCCTCTACCGTCAACTCCATCACACACACCCTCTCCAATGTCGGATTCACCCCTGTGGTGCCGCAGACAGATGTGATGAATAGCCAGTCCCCCACCGGAAGTAGTGGAAGTGCCACCACGAGTCCTCTCCTTTCCCAGAAGAAAGAGGGAAAATTCTCGAGAGCCAAGATGTTTGCACGAAACAAGACGAAAGAGGCTCTTCACAGAACCAAAACTGATGCCTCAACGGATGGTCACCATGGAAGCTTTCTCAAGACGAACAATCACCATGGGCACGTTCTCTCCTCCTCCTCATCTAACTCCAGAGTCACATCTGGTACCACACTGTATTCCTTTGACCCAACGCAATGGAATGACCAAATGAGAGAAAATCAACTACCGGGTTCCGGGGCCCACCGATCCCACTTGAGCGCAGAGGAGAAGGAACATCTCGCTGATACAGCATGGCAATCACTCGCATCGACACTCTCACCTCTGTTCCATGACATTGACACCCCCGGATTAAAACTTCGTGTACCAATTGAAGACGCTAACCATACGGTATTGGCCTGGCTTCGTCTTCGTATCGAATCAGGAGTTGCTGCACAGACCGTTATACGTGAGCTTACAGAGTTCCTCAAGCATCAACTTCACATTCTCCAATCATCGTGCCCAGCTAACATGGATTCACTGTCACGTATGGCATATACTTGGAAAACCTTCTTTGAAACAGCATACCATTACCTCCTTGCAGTGTTTCAACCGCTTGATGATGAGCTCGCCGGATCTGGACCTATAACACAACGTCATCCTGGATACTGGTATGACGTGATGAATCCATCAGTAAAGAAACTCATTTTGGCCAGTTTTAGGGATGCAATTGTGCTCCCTGCTATTGAGATGAATCCAGTACTTCCACCCGTGCAGGACAAGGAGAGAAAAGTTCTTATTCAATGCTTTGGAATGCTTAAGGGCGTGAGAGGGAGCATCACGTCACAATATTCACAGAGGGTTGTGGATCAAGTCGCGAGTATGATGGAGCAGCAGGTGGCTTAGTGTTTTTTTTTTAACGACGAAATGGAACGACATGATTAACGATATCAAATATTATGTAGGGATTTAGTACCATGCATAAAACATCATGCATTAAAACGTAGCACCTTCACAAACAAACAACCGTTCTTCGTACTTTTTACACCAATTCACCACAGCTCTAGCACTCCCAACAAACACCTCTTTTCTTGCTGTGCCACTAGTGATGAGATATACCTCATAGTTTGGTGTGACCCATCCCACACCAGCCAATGCCGGGACACCAGGTCTCTCTGACTCCCACTTACAATATGTGACACCGATCCTTCCACTTCTGTTCACTGCCGAATGGAGAGATAGGTAGTGTGCATGGAGCTGAGATGGCTCAGTTTGTGTAGGCATCACGTACTGTAAGTGTCTCTTGGACTTGTAGATGAAGTGATACACCAGTGGGGCTGGGATATCAGCGGTGCTGAGCCCAGATAGGGCGGACATGTTGAATTTGTCAAAGTATCGATGACGTTCTAGATCGGCACACATCTTCTGAGCTGATTCACGTACAGTGAAGAAGGAGTTCTTATCTGCGGAGACGAGAAGAAGAGAGGTCTCACCAACGTGTTTGACAAAGACATGCAGGAAACCATTTGGATTGAACTTCGGGAGACAGATAGGAAGCCAAAGTTCCTCTTCACCTGTATTGCCTCGAGACTGGTTTGCGACGGTGAGGAAAAGGATTTGTAAATCTGTGGTGTGTAAAGTGTGAGATCTTGGACGCAAGATGGTGATGAGCTTGCCTCCAGGGCCGAGGAGGAGGCCGTATAGGACCTCTTTAACTCGATGCTTAATCATTATGCAGTTGACTTTTGCTCTCGTAGATTTTCGAAGTTTGATCGTTTGCAGTGCACCAAGTAGTATTCCCGGGTCAAAGCGGGCCATAAGACGACACAGCAAGTCCAACCCAGAAACACATGCTCTACCCAAATGCTTCCCCAGATCAAACCCTTCCTTGTTCTGGAATGACCGTACAATGTTTGGCCTGCTGAAAGTTGACATTAGAAAACTATGAATCAGATCCAGCTGATTCAACAGATCACTCTCATTCTCTTTCAACTTGGACACCGCCACAAGGATCAATGGCGACCGGTCTAGAACAGTAAACCGTGTGGTACCAGCCACGAACGAGGTTAACTCGGACCCATCTAGTGCGAATGAGCTCACAAGGGTCTGTATGACACCACCGTCGGTCACGAACTGATTATTCTCCTCTTGTCCTTCATCGTCACCATTTGTATCAGTCATTGAGTAGATCGGTTTCCCCGCAGAGGATAGCACGAAGAACTGCTTTGTCCTGCGCATCTCCTTCTCCTCCTCGGGAGGCACATCCCAGAGTCTTGTCGTCGGTTCTCTCAGCATCTCACCGAGCCTGTCAGTGAATTTCATGCTTGTGGCACCTTCCTCCTCATCACTAAAGATTGTAAGCGTAGGGTTGGTCCGTACCGTCCACGAATCAGAGCCACCTGTCATAGGGTCGCCTCGCACGCTGCGAAGGTCCAGCCCGGCCATGCCCTGGTAGACGCTAGCAGAGTCCCCCTGAGCCGGAGCAGTTCCAGCACTGGCAAACGTAATTTCAGTGGTTGGCTGTGCCTGAAGCTCAGAGATCTTGATGCTCTTGCTCGAGCCTCCGAGGGTGAGCTGGGAGAGTGATGGCTTCTTCTGGAGAAAGGACGGCCGTGGAGGCGTCTCTGGCAACCCACAACTAGTGCTCTCGAGAGGCGAGTGCATTGCTGTGTTTCTTAATTGAATCGAGTAGCTGCTGAAATCAGTCGGCCTAGGTGTGCTACCAAGTCAGCGTACAAGAGATTGAAAAGGTGCCACTCAAGAGCTGTGCTGAGGTAAAGGCCCCAGAGCTGCTTCGCGGAAGAGACTTGATTATGTAATTTGCGCGTAAGTCACATGCAACTCCACGAAGCTCATCTTAAAAAAAAATTTCGAACCATGCATCTCTGTCTCTATGTCTCCACAAACCATACTGCACCCGCCATTCCACAATGACTGACGAGGACAGATCTACTCCTGCCGCTGCGAGCGACTTGTTGGATAACAAGACGCTGTTCGTGCGCTCTATCCCATTCGACGCCACCTCCGATGAGCTCTCTGACTTCTTCTCCCAGTTCTGCCCCATCAAGCATGCCGTTATCGTTAATGACCATGAGGGAAACTCCCGTGGTTTCGGTTTCGTCAGTTTCACGATGGATGACGACACGGCCACTGCCCTTGAGCAGGCTCGTAAGACCAAGTTCAAAAACCGTCTTTTGAGAGTCGATATTGCCAAGAGAAGAGATCGTAAGAAGGACTCCGAGGATGTCACCCCATTGCAGCAGCAACACAGAGAGAAGAGGGAGACCGTTGAGAAGAGAAAGCCAAGACTCATTATCAGAAATATGCCTTGGTCCGTGCGTGATGCCGCAGAACTCAAGAAGATCTTTGGAAAATACGGTGCCGTCGCTGACGCATATATCCCAAAGAAGAAAGACGGTAAGATGTCCGGTTTTGCTTTTGTCACCATGAAGAAGTTTGCTTCTGCTGAGGCTGCCATCAAGGGATCTGAGGGTCTCAAGATTGGTGGGAGAGAAGTTGCTGTCGATTTTGCCCTCGAGAAGGCTAAATGGTTGGAGTACAAGGATGAACACGCTGATGAGCTAGAGGGGGAATCTGAGTCCGAGGATGAGGAAGACAGCGATGCTGAGGCTTCTGACATTGAAGAAGACGATATCAAGAACGAGGCTGATGAGCAAAACAGTGAAGATGCCGATGTCGCTAACGAGGACAGCGACGAAAGTGACATCGATCTCGACAGTGATGAAGAGGTTGACGCTGAAGAGGAGGAGGAGCACAAGGTGCAAAGACCAAAACAGAACAAACAAGAATCATACAGTGTCTTTGTTCGTAATATTCCATACGACACAGAGTCTGAATCCCTGAAAGAACATTTTGAACAGTTTGGTGATGTCAAATACGCTCTCCCCGTCACTGATAAAGAGACCGGTCAGGCCAAGGGTACCGCCTTTGTCGCCTTCTACAAGGAGGAAGCATACAAGAAGTGTCTTGAAGGTGCACCAGAGAGCTCCACTACTTCCATGCTCATATCTGATGATGTTTCCCCAGCTTATGTCTATGAAGGTCGTATCCTTTCAATCACGCCAACCGTCAACAGAGAAAACGCTGCTCGTCTCACAGAGAAGAATGCCCAGAAGAGAAGTGAACTCCTCGGTAAGGCTCCAGGTGAGAAGGATAGACGTAACATGTATCTCTTGAACGAAGGTCGTATCACTGAGCACTCGAAGCTCGCTGCCAAGTTGACAAAATCCGATTTGGAAATTAGAGAAAAATCATACAAGCTCAGAGTGCAACAATTGAATAACAACCCATCTTTGCACCTCTCTATGACAAGACTGGCTATCAGAAACTTGCCAAGAGCCATGACTGCTAAGTCTCTCAAGGCCCTTGGTCGTCACGCAGTTGTCCAATTCGCCACTGAAGTGAAGGAGGGTAAGAGACAGCCGTTGTCAAAGGAGGAAGTGATCAGATCCGTCAAAGAGAAGGAAAGACTACTTGATGGTGAGGAGGAGTCCAAGAGAAGTAAGAAGCAGGGTGTTATTAGACAGGCTAAGATTATCATGGAAGTGAAGGGGTCTGGTGAGGCTGGTCGTTCGAGAGGTTACGGTTTCTTGGAGTTCAGAGATCACAAGTCTGCCTTGATGGGATTGAGATGGTTGAACGCTCACGCTGTGACACAACAGGAATTGCTTGAAGGTCTTGATGAGGAGGAGAAAAAGCTCGTGTTGGCCGATGGTCCTGTCAAGAAGAGAAACCTCGTTGTCGAATTCGCCATTGAACATGCCAACGTTGTTAAAAGAAGAAAGGAGAAGATGGCCCAGGCCAAGAAGTCCGCTAATGAAAACAAGAGATCTAGAGATGATGGAGATACTGAGCAGGCTAACGATGCTGACACGCCAAAGTCCAAGAAGCAGAAGAGAGGTCCAAAGAAGCAGGGTAATAACAACAAGGGTGCCCACGTTGGTAAGAAGGGTGCTAAGCCTGCTGCTTCTACTGATGACAAGAAGAAGGGGGAGCCAACCAAGTCTGGTTTGGACGATGAGACCAAGAAGTTGATTGGTATGAAGCGTAAGAGAAGACAGAATAAGAAGGGTGGTAAGTAATCTGGTTGTTGATCACGTCATTTGTCATTTGCATATTTATGGTTCCATTTCATGACTTTGTTGGTTTCTACAAAAAAATCGTAGCTTCGCTTATCACCTGTTTTTATGGTATTTATAATTGTTTTCTAATGGCTTCTTGGAGGTCTCTTTGTCAAGGTCATGGTGTTCTCGACCCATCCTTCAGCACCGCCCTCCTGCAACAAGATATCATACACTGATGGTCCTCTAGTTCTTGTGTCCTTCTCATAACCAATGATAGCAGCGTTTCGTGTACTTGGGATTCTCAGCATCTCTCTCTCAACCTTCCACCCCATCTGCTTAGCAACATCCTCAACATGATCAACAAGAGCAGCATATGTAGAGGAGGCACCAAGTGCGCTACCATTCTGATTATGGCCTTGATTTGGACGTCTTCTGGATGGATATCTGACACGAGCACCCGAAAGGGCGTGTGAGCAGCATGGAATCACAAGGAAGGGATATCCGAGAAGTGGAATCCAGCATGTGAGCTCATCAGAGTGGTTTCCAATAATGAATGTGTTCTTCGGGAATTGAGCAGTGTTCACATTTGGTGCTCTAAGAAGAGAAGCAGATGAGTAGTAAGCAACCACTGGGACATCACCACCATTGTTGATTGGGACATGGAATACGCGACCGTTGTCAGTGATGTGTGGAGCCATGTTCTTCACCGCTGGGTGTGGTCTCAGGAGAACAGATGGGATGATCACTTGTTCTTTGAGATGTGATTGAACCTCTTCTGGATAGGTCTTCCACGATTTTCTAGCACGAGCATCAATACCGATACCCCTGTACCCCTCAGAGACGAGAATGTGTACAAGAAGACCATTACCACAACCAAGGTCACGGAACTCAAACTCATTCTTGTCCTTGTAGATATTGGACCATAGTTCAATCAGGAAGGCAGCAATAGCAATGTCTTCAAACACGTGCTTACGTGGATCCGTCGATTCTACCCAACCATCAACAAGTTGCTTAGAGTATTTCTTCTTCAGTGCAATGTAACGATCTTGGAATGACACCTTTGACACCACAAGGTCGTGTTTCACACGCTTCTGATATCCAGCCATGGAGCCGGCGGAGTGTTTCTTAGCGGTCTGGAGAAGTCTGAAGGCGATACGGATATCTCTGTTTGATGAGTCGAGCTCTTTGAATGCGGCAATGGTGGATGGGTCGTCGTGGTTGAATGGGAGGTAGTGCAGTGAGAGGGTTCCCTTTCGGTAAAGGATACCAACAGCCTGGACACCCGGGAGGTAGAACGGACAGTCATCCTTATTGTCAATATGAGGGTTGTAAACAACGAGTGTAGAGTCATATGTTTCCGAGTCTGGCTCATCCTTTAATTCTAAGATCAGACATGTCTGGTTTATTATGCAGTCCTTGAATGGGTTTCTTGGGATGATGCGTCGCACGATCTCCACTTTAGGTCTTGAAGCAGGTTCGAGTGGCACTTCTTTGAGTTCAATGTCATCTAAGTTCTTTTCCAATATAACTTCATCATCATTCCCTGTTGGGATATCTGGCCGTGTGGTAGCGAACTCGCTTGTGAGTTTTTCCAGTGATGGCTCTTCTTCACCCTCTGTGTAGGTATACTTGTTCTCCAGGAGGATATCTGCTCTTAAGATAACGGTGGAGTTGATGTTTGGTTGCTTGATGAGATTTTGAAGCGCAGCTTCGAAGTGCTCACTCTTGAATGTGACATCTGTTTGGAAGAGACCAACCCAGTGTGTGCCAAGGAACGAAGGTACGTTAGAGATATTCGGCACCTCCGGTTGATGCTTATTGTTCTGGCGTTTACGGGAGTTGTCTGGCATCGAAGTGTGTTTCAGGTGGTGGGTATCGATCTCAACAAGAGTACCAGAAATATTAGTGGGCGTGTGCAATTCTGTAAAACAAAGCCGACCTGTTCATTTCACATCACTATATGTCGTGTCTATGATCGGCTCTTCTGATCGATGAGTCGCAGAAAAAAATCCCAATGGCTGACTAAGCGACCACAAAACCCGAACACCACACTACGTGGGCTTTGATTAAACGCGTGAGGGAGAGACGGGACGAGAGGCTGCTTGCGGGCGCAGGAAAGGTGGTCAGAAAAGCGGCTCTCTTCTCGTGTTCGGACGTGTTTAAAGGCAAGTCACCGGCACTATGGCTTCCCAGACTTCCCAGTAAGTATTTTGTTTCTCCTTCTTTGGCCGTAGCATAACATACTAACTCAATGCAAAGATTCCAACAGCTCGAGAAGCTCGGTGAGGGTACCTATGCGACCGTTTATAAAGGTCGAAACAGAGCCACGGGAACCCTTGTTGCCCTCAAGGAGATCAATCTGGATTCGGAGGAAGGTACACCATCCACTGCAATTCGTGAGATCTCACTGATGAAGGATCTCAAACATAACAACATCATCAATCTCTACGACGTGATTCACACCGAGAACAAGCTCACTCTCGTCTTTGAGTACCTCGATAAAGATCTCAAAAAGTACATGGATACCGTTGGTCACAATGGTGCATTGGATCCAGCCGTGGTTAAGTCCTTCATGTACCAACTTCTCCAGGGTATCAATTTCTGTCACCAGAATCGTGTCCTGCACAGAGACCTCAAGCCTCAAAATCTTCTCACCAACGCCAAGGGTGAGCTCAAGATTGGTGACTTTGGTCTTGCAAGAGCTTTTGGTATTCCAGTCAACACATTTTCCAGTGAGGTCGTGACATTGTGGTACCGTGCCCCAGATGTTCTCATGGGCTCTAGGAATTACTCCACATCTATCGACATGTGGTCCGCCGGTTGCATTCTCGCAGAGATGTTCATTGGTAGGCCACTTTTCCCAGGTGCATCCAACGAGGATCAACTTCTGAAAATCTTCAAACTCATGGGAACACCAAATGAACACACATGGCCCGGTGTGTCACAACTCCCAAACTTTAGACCTAACTTTGACGTGTTTGTCCCGCAGGACTTGAGATCAATCTTGCCAAATGTCGACCCACTTGCTCTCAATCTCCTAGGTAGCCTTCTTCAGATGAAGCCAGAGAATCGTTGCTCGGCTGCACAGGCCCTCCAGCATCCATGGTTCAACGAGTACCATGCTCAGTACGCTAATCCACAACACATCGATCACCATCAGCCACTCCAGCAGATTCCTCAACAGCAGGCACCTGCTTATCAGCAGCAGCAACAGCAGTATTACCAGTAATAGATCTGCTAAGCTTTTGCACCAAGTGGTTCATCCTCCTCTGCATGTGCAGTTCTTCAGTTCTATATATATTTGAGTTTTCTTGTTCGTTTCTGGTTTCTTATAGTTTGTTTAGCTAGCTTGCAATTCATGATTCAAAGTCTTGATCTGCCAAAATCGCATATCCGAATGTCGTAAGTGCTACTAGATGTACATTCGAAAGGATTTGAATAACTGTCATAATATCGTCATTAATCATTATATATGTCATTGGCGTACTGAAGCAGTACGCTCTCTCATGTGATTTCAAGATGTCAAACTCGAAGTGAGGGTACCAAGAATCTCATGACTAGGGACACCACCTCTCAGCTCAAGGAAACGCAAATGCTCTGTGTTTTGCGTCTTCGACAAATGTACCCAAAGATCGTCATCACTGACCAAGTTGGAGTCTGTCTCGGCCATAGAGAGTAGCCAGTTCACCAATTCTAAATCATCACGGTCAAACGCTGCTCTCAAAGGTTCTGAGGTAGTCACTAAGCCCGTATCGGTACATGCAAGGAGTCTGGATAGAGTAGCAATCTCATGGCCAGCATTGATGGCAGAAGAGAGGATTCTTCCACTGTGCATGAACTTCATTGAACGGTTATGCAGCTCCTCAATCAGCAAAAGATGCCTCTCATCAATCTTTGATCCTTCATAAAATCTTTTTGGGTAGTCTTGGATCTGTTCCAACACAAGATCAGACAACTCAGCGTCATCCAACCCTAGTCGTTCCCTTTCAATTGCGATTCTCTGTAGCTCCACATTGATTTCAGCATCACTTGCCTCAATTCTTTTCAGGGCATCGAGCATCTTCTTGTTCAATCTATCGTAATGTAAAACAAGCCTGTTCTTCTTCTCTGCCTCAATCGCCTCAACCGGTAGGACAGTGTCGAATGACACATGACGGAGAACATCTGCCGTGATGAAGCGGTAGTTCAAAACGTCTCGCTCAAGGGCGTACCTTGTTTTGTGCTCTGTGTTCAGTTCCGGAAGCCCACTGTTCAAATCATGAATGTAGTTCTGCAACATACGTACACGAAGAGTCAGACTCGGTGTCAACTCAGCACATAGCAGCTTGTTGACGAAAGGCAGTGAGTTGAGTCCTGCATGGATAAAAATCTCGTGAATCAGCTCAACTGGCAGCTTCTCTAGAATTGCTCGAGGTTCAGAGGGTGCTACCTGTTGGATATGAAGCGGTGAAGGACTCGGAGTGGAAACTTGAAGGCGCGTCTCTGGAGTTGTTTGACGCGATCTAGACCGTTTGACACGAGCAATAGCTTCCTTGTGGTCTCTTGTTCTCTTCTTCGTAGACTTTCCCGGTGTGAGAAATCCCATTGTAGTGGATGTATGAGTCACCTTAAGTAGATATATGGATACTGTAGGTGTGGGAAAAAGGTAGATTGTGTAAAAGAAGAATCAGACACGCAAAAGCGCTCGACTTGATCAAAAAAGGTGTCATTCCTGTGGCGCACCTGCGCTCTGTATGGCTGAATTTTTTTATGGGTTGGAGATGTGCCCTTACCGCACATCCTAACACCACTTTTTGTGTCACAAGACACAAAGAACAAAGGATATCATATCAGTCAAGACATGGAGAAGCAAGAACTACAAGATTCTGGTTTTACCTAACGAGTTTTTTATTATAAAAAGAAGAGCATGTGTTTTACTTCCCTGGTGGAGAAGAAGGGAAAGCAGGCAAGGTGGGGAGAGTTAAAAAATCATGACATCTCGCCACAATGCCCGCCGAGTAGACTCGTCGACAACATATAGTCATATTGTTATCATGTGCATGCTAATGAAGCGGACTCCCTGAGACGTGAGCTCATCACGATTTAGGCCAAAGATGGGAAGTTCTCCTCAGTCAACTGTGGAGCAGACTTCTTTGGGCCAGCCTTAGCGGCACCACGGGCACCTCTTGGAGCAGAAGAACCACGCTTTGGACCCTGACCACGACCTCTTGGGGCAGAGGTTCTTGGGGAAGCCTTTGGCAAGTCGTCAGAGAAAGTGGCGTCGAAGTCCAAGAAGTTCTTGGTCTTCAAAGCCTTAGACTTAACCTTCTTCTCCTTAGAGGCAGGGACGAAAACCTCCTGCTCCTTGACGATGATGTCCTCCTCGTTGACAGCCTCGACCTTTCTACCCTCACGCTGGGAGTTAGCGGCGGCAGCAGCGGCCTCCTTCTCCTTCAAGTACTCCTCAAGGGACTTCTTGGCAACCTTTGGCTCGGAGTCCTCAGCGATCTCCTCAGCGACATCCTCGGCAGCCTCCTCCTCGTTCTTGAGCTCAGACTTGGCGTCAGCGGTCCAGCCGGCCTGCTTGAACTTCTTCTCGGAGTCAGTCTTACCAGATCTGGAACGTCTGTCCTTGGATGGCTTACCAGACTTAGCTGGTCTCTCCTGGACATCCTTGGCCTTGTTGGCAGATCTACCAGTGTCCTTGTTCTTAATAGCAGCCTCGTTACCGGTTGGCTGTGGACGGTTCTTGTTGGCACGAGCTGGGTTAGCAGATGGTGGTGGAGTGTCAGTCTTCTTAGAAGAAGTGTTCTTCTTAACGATCTCTCTTGGAAGAGAGATATCGTTGACGTCCTCGACGTCGTTGCCGAGAAGCTCGAAAAGGTTCTGAAAAGGTTGTTAGTTGTCTGTCTCCAGAGATTTGAACAGAGCTCAAGAGGTTCGGAGTATCCCAGGGAGGGCAACAGTTCATGATACTGGCTCCATGATTGAGCCTTTCATGCGCGCACTTGACAGGAGGTAAGAGATATTCCTCAATGAACATGCATAGCAACAATGTGTTTCCCATCATTTCGGTCACAAGAGTGTGTTCCATGAGAACATGATGAGTTTCTTGACCTTTACCCAAATGAGTAAAAACAGAGGCGTAAACTCTACAAAAGAGTACAATCGAACTCCCCAACCTCAAATCAACCTCGCTCCATCAAAAACCATTAGGTACTCACGCTCATCTTAACGGTGTGTTGAGTTCTTTTAAAAACCTGAACGTATGTAGGCGTCGATTGTAGCGCCTTTTTTTCAGCGTCGTCGAGAAAGTGGTCAAATTTTTCATCCGCGGAATATCTCAGCACGCTACGCTAGTTTAAGATCTTGAGCCAGCGTAACTTTCAAACCGATCCGCACCATCACCCCAGGCAAGTGCGGAGATGATTGAACCCCATCTCAAGAACTCAGAATGTGACGGACTGTTCATACCGGCTTGCGCTAAATGAATTTATACCTTAGCTACGGCTCTGGGTTAGATAACCTTGCAAAGACATTGGAAATTCAATAATATAAACAGATCGCATTAATTCTGTACTATGGAGCAACGAAATATTCGCTCTTCGTTGCATTCATTGCTCTCCTCATTCACCTAGCAGCTTCAACTTCAACTCAGTTTTTCTCCTCCTTAATGTACACGTCTCCAACACGAGCAAAGAATGCCTTGATAGCAGTTCTTAACTCAGAAGGAACACTCTTGTCCAAGATGTCCAACACAAGATCGTACACGTGTGGACAGTTCTTGTTGAAGTCCTTTTCCTCCAACTCACAGTAACCCTGAAGAATCTCAACCACCACTGGCCTCCACGTAGAAATGTTCTTCAACTGTGTATTGTCATCCAAGCTCACATATCTTTCCACAATGGAGACACACATTGGGATCAAGCTTGCACTGATGGTATCCTTCTGCTTCTGCGTTATTTTGTCGTTGTCTCTGTAGAGCTTGAAAGTAGCATTGATGAACACAGCAGATGACGATGACTCCTGCTTGAGCAAAGATGGCAACTTGTCAATTACACCAGATTCCCAAAGGCGGACTCTCAGATTGTAGTCATCGTTGAACTTTCTTGCAAATCTGAACGATTTTTCAAGGAGGCCAGAGAGCCTTGTCAAATTTTCGTATGGGATCAACTGATAGAACTCTTCATCCTCGAACAATTCACTCAAGGTCTCAATCATCAACAATTGCAAAACACACTTGACCACTATAGCGTTTTTGGACTTGGCCTTAGCACGCAACTCCTCGGTGCTCTTGGTTCTTACGAGAGGGCTGACGTGACCGTTACCATTTTCACCATTTTCTCTGGAGCCATTGACCTCACCGTTAACCTTCTTCAATGGGTCAGCTTCAAACAACTCTTTAGCAGTGGTCAAATCAAACAGCTTCTCGAATGCACCTGTAATTTTGTCCCAGTGTGCCTGCTCAAACTTCTGCATGTTCTGCGTAATAAGCTGCTGGAAACAAGATCTTCCGATACGGGCAATCGTATCGTTTTCCTGGCAGATACAAGAAATCAAAAGATCCAGGTAGCCATCCATCATTCTGCTTAAAGCATCAAAGTAGTGAGTGAAGAGGGCAATCATGTTTCTCAGCGCCTGGATCAAAGTAGTCGACAACCAAACAGAGAGATCATCATGACTTGTGAACTGGTTGACCTCCCAGTGCTTAGACAGCACACTAAATATAGGGAACAGCAAGTTCACACACACCTGATCCCAGAAGGCATGATCAAATCTGCCACCAAACTGAACAAGGACATCGAACATGTAGTTCAGTGCTCTCGATCTCACCTCCAAATCATCACCCGTCATAATGACTTCGTTGAAGCAAGACAAACCTGGGTACCAAAGATCTTTGAAGACATCCTTGTGATGCTTGAGTAGTGGGTCATCCTCCTTAGCACTAAGTGTCACCTCAGCAATCTTGACAAATATTTGCTTAGTCTTGTGCAAACTCTGTAAGCTGATCTTTTGGAACTTGCTGTTCTTGGCAAGCTCTCTCAACACGCTGATCATCTCAGTGAATGCCTCATCCTGCATCAAGATCGATTCATGGTGTTCCTTGTAGGTGGAGTCGACAATCTCGTAGGTTTTCCAAGCAACCTGCTCATTGTTGTCTGTAGCAGTGTATTCCAAAGCAGAGAAGATGGTCTTCCAGCCGGACTTGATCTTTGGACCCTTCAGCATGATAAGGTTGTTTAAGCAGTTTAACACCATCTCAGTGACTTGAACGTCCTTAGCGTGTTTCAAGATATACTCAAATGGCTTCAAGAAATCCAACTGGAACTTGAAACCAGCCAGTTCCTCGATATCCATGAAGCGCATGGACAACTGTCTCAAAGAGTCAAGAGCGAAAAAGAGAACAGATAGGTTGTAGTCCTTGTTGGTGATCTTCTGGAAAAACTCAGAGATGACATTCCATATGTTGGTGTACTCAACTCTGATTCTGCCCATGTTGTAATGACAAACATCAATCACCTTTTGCAAAGAGAACGTTCTTGGAGTAGTACTGTCACTTGAAGACTCAATCTCCTCGAATGCAACCTCAGTCAATGCCTTAATGAACTCGACGATAGCGGTACCATTCAACTGAGAACTCTGGGTGAAGATCTTGTCGATAGCAACGGACACCTCTGAAGATGTCAGTCTCTGGCCAATGTGTGGGTCCAAGTGCTGGTTGTGGTGGGCAATCTGAGCCTGTTCAGTCAAGGTAGTCTTCTTACCAAACCCAAAGAAGCCAGTCGTAGTCTGATGACTTCTAGTAGAGTCCATAGATGTTCTGTGCATCTTTGCATTAGCAACGTCTGGAACAACATCGGCCTGGATACCCTTGGAGATGAGCTGTAATCTTTCAACCTGAGAAACTATGGTTAAGACGTCCTGCCATGATGATTTGAGCTGGTTACCATGGATTTCACCACACTTGAAGAGCAATAGCACAGCGTCAATGTTTTTATCCTTCAACTCACTGACATTCATCAGGTTGCAGAACGTTACCAAAGCACCGATGAATGTGGCCTTGTTGTAGTCAAGGTCAAAGATGGCCGAGATGCTGATAGCCAACCTCATACCCTCCAAGCAAGCCTCATCAATCTCAGCTTCGTTCTCATCTCTGAAAAGAGTGGTCAAACAAGCCAAGAACGACATCCACAAGTTGTCAAAGATAGACTTTACATGTTCAATGTGAGAGGCCGAGTAAAAGACAGTAGCTGAGCCTCTGTTTCTTCCCAGGCTCTTGAACAGCTTCTCAGTCTTACTGGAAATCTCCTTGGAAGCCTTGTTGTATGCTTCCCTGTTGATATCTCTACCACTGAAGAGACCGAATCCTTGTTGTGTAGGTGGAGCAAGGTCACCAGCCAAGAGTGCAGCATGCTGCTCTGACTGAAGCTTGATCTCATTATTCTGGATCTCGTTAAAGATTGAGGTCAAGTACTCAGCTGGAATATCCTTACCGTCATCAATACCACGGTTGTTCTTGAGGAAGTCGTCCAAGGTCATCTTGTTCTTGACATTCTTGGAGTGCTGATCTGTGTTCAACATGATGACTGAGTAAGAGAGAACGTAAGCGGTGTCAGCATTAGCAAACACGCCTGGGTTACCGTCTAAGTATCTCTCAGCAAACTTCAGCATGTAACGATCAATCTTCTGAGCCTCACCCGGGAGTCTGAAGGACTGAAGGAAGCGTCTCATTGCCTCAGTGAATGACAGGCCGGTGAAGTCCATAAGGTCAACGAAAGCGTGCATGATGGCAATGTTGTCGTCATCACCCTCACCTAAGTATTCACCAATTACAGCTTTGTCCAAACCTGGTTGATCAAGCAAAAACTTAGCAATGTCAGTTGGCTTGTTGGACTCAATGAAGTGGTTCTGGATCAAGTAGGTGATACCCTTCTTCGCCTTGAAGTTGAACTTTCGGATACCCTCCTGCAACAACGTCTTTCTTTGTTTCAAGCTCTCGAATTCCTGTGGATCGTCAACCTCATCCATAGCCAGCACAGCTGGCGAGATTGGAGCACTAGTATTTGTGCTAGATCTCTTTCTCTCCATTATTGAAGAGGCTCTTGTGTTTGGAGTCATTCCCTTCTGGGCCCATGAGTTGAGGGATCTAAGGATACCAACAATACACTTCAATGAGGTCACTTTGAGGGCGTACTCAACTGGGTATGGAAGAGCGGCATCTGCAAGAGCAGCCTGTGAGTTTAACTTGTTGATGGAAAGCATTGGAAGCTGCGACAGATTGTATGTGGAGATCGGCTTGCGAGAAGCCTCCCTGTACTCAGCCTTCTGCTTCGGTGTGATCTCCACCCTTGTCAGAGCAAGTTTGGTCAAGTAGTTTGTGACTTTTTCTGTGATGTTTGGCTGGGACGAGTCACAGTCGTAGTTCAAGTAGAACTCAATCAAGGTTCTTGGATCATTGCAAATTCTTTGGACAACAACAAGGAAGTATCTCTTTTGGTGAGCCGTAGATGTCTTCAACTCAGCAATTGGGAAATAAATTTCCCAGAGAAACACTGGGATTTCCCTCTTGAACTGATATCTCAGATTGGAGATGATCAACCAGAAGACCTCGAGCGTTGTCTCAAACACTGGAGAGATGGCAGATGCAGCATTTCTGGAAATACTGAGACACAGGTACTGTCTCACAGCATCGACGAAGACGGTGGCTTCCTTAGAGGTCGGAGAATGAATGGCAATGTCGTTGGACAAGAAAACGTCAATATGCTCTTTGATAATAGAGTGAATGATGTGCAAGGAGATCAACTTAGAACGAACAGCATGTGACCTCATATCAATTGAGTCGTTGTCCAAAGTCTTCACAGAGAGCTTACACATGGCCCTGAAGAGCAGGAAAGCGTCCTTCACAATGAGGTCGTTTTCATCGCCATCGTCGTTACTCTGATCAACAAGACGTTCCTCTTCATCGTTCAAAGACTTCAAGTTCTCCAACTTTAGTGGTTCTTCACCCTCGACAGCTGGTGTACCTGGTAGTGACTCCTTGGTGGATGAGTCAGTAGGGTCGTTGACACTTGCAGCATCGCTTTTAGATGCTGCTTCTTTGAGATTTGGGATTTTTTCAACCTTATCAAAGACAACATTAACAACCTGTGTCAAGGAAGCCTGAGCAATACTTTGATTCGCTGAGTTGACTGAAAGAATGAATATGTTGTAGATCTGTCTGACAGCCTTTAGCAAAGTGGAACCATGAGCCGGCAGAGTCTCGTTCAGTACACCAGTCATAAGAGCTCTAACGACTTGAACCTCGATCTTCTGATCTGTCCCTTCGCCTTGGAAAGCATTGGCGATTGTATCAATAGCGGCATCGATTAAGTTGACTCTTGGTGGAGGGGTAACCAGATTCGAGCCAGCTGGGGCATCTGGGTCATCGGTCAAGGCAGTGTTGGTCTTGGATGGGGCAACTTGGATTGGCTCAAACAGGTTGTAGGTAAAAATCTTAGTGATGCAGTCCAACGCGAGAATGACCACCTCAGAGATCTGGGATTCGATAGAAAGCCTTAAAGTATCGAAGACTTGAGCGGTATCAAAGCCGGTAGAAAGTCTATCAATAGACTTCTTGGTGGATGCAGCCAGCAACGGGTTCTTCTTCACCTCTTTCTGCTCACTGATACGTATGATCGTGGACTTGACGGTCTCAATTGTGACAGAGTTACGCGATCCGACGGAAGTGGTCGATGCAATCGACAGGGCACGAGAGCCTCTGGTGTCATTGTGAAGATCAGTGACAATTTTCGGCAGTGGGGCAGATTGATCATCGCCAGCTTCGGTGAAGTCTTCCTGTTGATCTTCTGGTGGTTGGACTGGGGTCTGTTCCTCTTCCTTCTCTTCCTGCTTCTCCTCCTTGGCGGATTCCTGAGGTGGCTCGACAGCGGGCTCAGCTTTATCGGTCTCTTCTAGCTTAGTGGTTTGTTCCTCGGCATCCTCGGTGATCTCAGTGGTAACTACCTCGGTCTGTTCAGCAGGGGAGTCAGAGGGAGCCTCAATGGCGAGATCTTGAGTCTCGGCGGGACCCTCGGTCGAGGAGTCCGCGGTTGTGGGTGTGGTGTCCTGTTGCACAGCGCTCTGATCTCGTAGCGACTCGTCAGACATGGCGGCTATCAAGCGTTTGCGTGTCCAAGTGTCTGCGGGTTATGAATGTGGGAGAGTGTTAGGCCAAATGGAGCGATGGATAGGTGATACCTGATAGGGGCTGGTGGCTGTGTACTCCTTTGACTTTGGCGTGTTGATGGAAATCGAATTCCTATCGGGCGTAGTTTCGCGGAGAGGCTGGCGCGGAAGGCTTGAGCTTGTAAACATTGAATATTGCTTTCTGAGAGTGGATTATAGCCTCATCAAGCTCCTCTTCTGTATTTTCGGGCTCTAGGCCCTCTGGAATCACACTCCAGAAGAGCTCCGCTAGCTCACTATATGAGATGTGCCCTTACCGTCTAAGGTTCGAAGCAAAGACCCCTCTATACAGCTCATAGCTCTTGACTACAACCATGTGAAGCTGATATCTAATGTATGATTTGCATGCATCACTGCGAAATAAATAATGTATCAGGCTCAAGGCATTGAGCTTTAGCTCCCTGACAATGCTTAGTTCCTACTATCTGACAACACCGAGATAGATCACAACTTGAACTCATCCACGATGCTCTTAAATATATGTTGGGGCAAGACATCATCGTAGTACACACCCCTCTTATTTGCAATCATTGCAGACTCCCAATCTGATCTTGCCCTTTGCCCCATTTGCCCACCGAATTCTGTCAGCCCGTAAATCAGGTTCTCATTACCGATGTAGTTCCTCGAGGGGTTCCCCACAGCGATATTTGCCAAGTCAAACAGGATTTGTGCAGTAAGTCCCCAAAGGTCCTTGATTTCTGTGCGTGTATTCTCCACATTCAGCCCATCAGCAAAATCGAACTCTTCATCTGAGCTCAGATCGAGCACATCGTCGAGCCATGGAACCTCATTCACATTCTTAGTTGGATAGAAGAAATGCTTGATCGGCCATCTAAGACGCCCCCACTTATAATGACTGATGGTCTTCTTCAGGTATTCCTTCTTTGCATTCTGATCAATCAGATCCAACAACGGAATAGAAAAAATTGATGCCGTTTCCCCGGGATTGAGAAGGAACTTGATGTCTTTGATTACACCGAACCGATCATCCTGTCTGTGGAGGAAACACACCACTGGACGTACACTGAGGAAAGTTCTCGAGAGATAGAAGGGCATAGTGTTAAGCTTTTCCACTGTAAGACCCTGCTTCGTCAACTCTTCATCATATGGTAGCCCAATCTCCTCCTTTGACTCCCTTCTGGCAACTTCCCAATCCGTCTCCTGGTCATTGTCGGACTTGCCACCAGGAAGGGATACATGACCAGAGAAGTTGTTGAGCTGCCTCGATCTCTTGGTAAGAAGCACTCGAAGTTCACCGTATTTTCCCACAAAGAGCACGATGCACACCGCTGACCGACGTGCCGGTGGCCACACAACGCGGAGAGGATAGACGTGGGGACACGCGTAGCTCTTGATGTTAGAAATGAGCTGTGGGACTGTGAAAGACATTGCTCCAGAACAATCGGTTGATGGATCTTCTAGTGAAGGGAATGACTTGCCCTAAATCGTGATGGATCTTGGTGACGGATGCTTAGGAGCCACACCGCCCAACTGTTTCTTTTTTGGTCTGAACACTGGATGGATGGACGGGGAACTGTCGTTGCTCATCCAGTGCGCGGGGCCGACGTGCCCGCAACGGGGAGCACTTTGATCTAACTCTCACGAATACACATGAACGACTGAGTGTTGACTGTTATACATTGATTGGTTGATTCATGGCTGGTTATGGGATATACTAAGCATCCGTGCTGTCGAATGCCTCTTACGCCCTCAGCAACGGCCCCTTCGCATCATGTGCCACAATCTTGGCGACGATATGTGTGAATCATTTAGGTTGACATGCCGTCTTTCATTTCAATTAAGGCATTAAGCTCTACATGATCTGTTTGACTGTTATTGTATTGCTTCTATACACTTTATTTTTATAATCTAAGACTCAAGCGGACTTTGTAGCCTCCAAGATCTGCTTCACGGTGTCAACAACCTGCTTCTCGAATGGGATGAACTCGTAGCCACCGAGCAACTCAACGGACTTAGAGTTGTCGAAGGCTGGAGCATTAGAGAGAGACTTCTTAACGTCCTCCTGGGTAGCGTCGATGATCTTACCCTTGTACTCTGGGAAGTTATCCTGGATGATAATAGCAGCCAATGGAGTAGACAATGGGGTCTTGTCGACTGGGAAGAGTCTCTGACCAGCAACGTTCTTCTCAAGGGAAAGGACATGGAAGTTGGCGACATCACGGACATCGACAGCTGGGAAGAAAGGACCGTCAAGGACACCCTCCTGACCTGGCTTAGTGTCAAGAAGAGACTTGATCAACTGGCAAGAGGTGTTGAGCTCAGCCTTGGCAGCGTCCTCGAGGAAGTACTGTGGACCCAACACGTATGGTGGACAGATAGTACTGAGAGAGAACTTGACATCGTTCTCCTTTGTGAACTTCCAGGCGGCCTCCTCAGCAAGCTTCTTGGAGGTGAGGTAAGCAACCATAGGGTTGTCGACGGCGGACCACTGGATTGGGTTCCATGTCTCCTCGGTGTGGATGAAAGATTGGTCAGTCATCTTGTCAAGGTTGACAATGGAGGCGAAGGAAGATGTGACGGTGATCTTCTCAACCTGGGAACCATACTTGTAGATAGCGGAAAGCATGGAGACAGTACCGTTCACGGCTGGGTGGAGGTAACCGTTCTCAAAGTCGGTCAAACTGTAGAGGAAAGGAGAGGCCATGTGAAGGACGTACTTGATATCTGGGTGGGCCTTGACGGCATTGTCGAAGGCACCCTCAACGGCGATCTCCTCAACAATCTCGAAAGAGAGCTTATCATTGTTGAACTTCTTGATGAGATGGTCAGCCTTGGACTGAGATCTGACAGTACCAATGACGGTATAGCCCTTGGAGAGCAAGAGTGCAATTGTGTGAAGAGCGATGAAGCCGGAAGCACCAGAAACGAGAACAGTAGCAGTCATTATGGGTATTTAGTTATGATTCGATGGTCGAGAGAGATCAATGTTCGCCACAGATTCTTTAGAGGCGGCAACCACAGTTTATATAATGCGCAACCGCACTCTATAGAATCCGCGATCGCAGTTTATATAATCCGTGCAATGTCCGCCACCAACAACCTCGCAGAAACCCACAGGTGGACAAATACGCTGCGCGAATCGTAGTTGTGGCCCGCCATCTGCTGGGCCCTCAGAAAATGACATGCTGTTTAAGAACGCAGAATTAGTCAGCCTTGCGGAAGCTACGTACAATCTTGACCATTGGGATCAAGGGCATCCATAGTGATAGCAAACAGCGAACACGCATAGCTGCATGGATCATGGCCGCTATTTCCCGTGGCCGCTATTTCCTGTGTCCTTTCTGACTACAGAGTTTGCTTTGTTTTTTTTTTTTCTTTTTCCGAGTGTTCTACCTACAGTTTACGCCTCTTTTGTATTGTTGCGTAAATTAATCGAAGGCGTAGTGAGTCGGATATTTGACTGAACATTGACTAGCGGGCATATCTGTATTTCAGTAGAGCAAGATGGTCCCAATGTCCAAGAAAAGTGTGAAAGTGATTCAAAATGGACCAAAGAGCGGCACCGGAGATGATGTCAGCAAGCGGAATTAACGGCGCTAAAGGTAGGATGAATATGTATGATATCATTCGTGTGTTTTTGGCTACCCATTTTGAGTTAATAGTGTACCAAGAGAGCCATGGTCCTTATCCGAACTCCGAGTGCCGGTTCTCGAGGGAAATAACGGAATTCCTTGGAGCCTTTACTTCGATGTTCCTTGTAGGACCCCGTACTTCCTGCGTTGTTAATCCTAACGATAACATTGCTGATCATAATGAAAATGATATAATAATAAAAGAAACTAATACTTAAGTTAATTACTTGATATTGAACATAGATTATATTATAATACACTAATCAGAGATATATATTTCTCAGTGCATAACTGATGCTATTCACTCCTAGGTACATGTTGATTTGCTACCTCTAGGGATCTTGAGTACCTGGAACTACATCGAGGACAATAACCGAGATGTTTGAGTTAGCATATGATGAAGTAACCTACAGGTTAGTAAGCAAGAATCGACAATAGGTAACTACAATATTTAGTATACGGTATCAGGGCCCAAGCTACGTATAAAGCATCGGATGATTACCATAAATTAATACAGTCAGTACAAAATCATTTTCCTCCTTGCAAACCTGTTGAAGGAGATGAACATTCACCACGAGTTGATCAATGCTTCATATAAGATGGCGGCGGATAAGATGGTGCCTGATACTGTGTATCCTGTGTAGTGGTTTGACCAGCGGCGCTTGTTCCAGCATAGTAGTTGCTCTGGTTAGGATATGGCATATCGTAGTTGTTGTTGTTGTTGTTGTTGTTGTTGTTGTTGTTATAACCTGAGTAGATACCATCATAGTTATTGGTAATGTTGACATTAGTGTTACTGTACTCGTAAACTGACGCGTTTATGTTACCCATTGGAATAGCTGTAGTCTCGTTAATCTTGTCAAGATTGGCCCGTTTTGCTTTTCTCTTCCTTATTATCTGCCTGATAACGAAGCAGACGACGATAAATGCAACGACACACACGACGATGATGGCAATGTACGAGTTGTGGCTGGAGTTGTTCCAGTAGTAAAGACGTCTTGAAAGCAAAGGTTCGAGAGCGGGCATTGTCACAGATCTAAGGGGCTAAAATCTGGAGAAAGGCGGGGTTGGCGAATCTAGAAGTAAATCAGCAGGTACTGTGTGCCTTTTGTACTGCGGATTTTAAAGGACAATAGTCACTCAAGGTGGCAGTGTCGTTGTAAAGTATCGGTTCTCCATGGCTGGTGTGTTTTTTTTCCAGTTGTGATGCAGCTTCTTTTCACCTCCATGACTACTACGTCATCGGCTGAAGGCGGAGTGAACTAAAAAATAATATTGATGATAACTAAAAAAAAAAAAAAAACACACACACACACACATATTGTCGGCACTGTGGAAAAAAGAAGATCTGTTGGAACTCAACAACTCTACAATGTACTACAGCTAAGTGGTTAATTTAGCCAGCTGTAGATTCAGACTCCTATGTATATTATACAACATTCAATCTTTGGGCTACATGCTGGCTGGTTCCATTGCAAAAAAGACGCTAGTTCCGCTGCTGGACCCTTAAAGTTCTCAAGACCCATAATTCAAGCATTCCAAGCTGATGGGAGTCATAACTTGAAACCTCTTGCCTTCAAGCTCTGAGAAGAGGACTTTGGTTCTACTTGACCTAGCATGCTCTAAACAATCCAAATAAGAGTGGATAATATCCGATATCATAAATCAGTCTGTACACCACCCGGACACCACTTTATGCATATAGTTGTGAATCAATAGCATTATAGTAGTTGAATATGTTAAAATATCCTTGAAACATTTCAGAAAACCACCTAACTAGCCTATATGGCTAGCAAAATGAATTTTTCAAAACTTCTTTTCGAGGAGTTTACGCCGATCCCACACTGGGCCATATACAGAACTAATCAGTTTACTCAATCAAAACTGGGAAACTTTACTAGAAAACTTGAAAAGTTTCTGAAAAAACGCCAATTAGAGTCTTTTCTGTGTAAGATTGAGTGAAGATTCACAAAGGATCCAACATGGATTAAACTGGCATTGTAGGAGTATAGATATGCCTGCCGTAGGGGAGCATGCGTGCCATAAGGCACATCAAGCAATCCCAGACATGTTAATGCAATTCCAACACTGGTAGCGAACGCTTGATACACTCACTGATCGCTCTGATATGTAGGTGAATATTAGCATATTTGGGCGTAGCCAGTCACGACGCCTCTATTCTTGTAGTCTTCGCTAACTTCTCGGATCTCCTAGATCGAGTGGCATGCAAACATCGACTAATCCGTTATAAAAACCACACCATGAACACACGAGAACAGACGAGATCAAACATTTGAGTGGGCACAACTATTACAGCTTTCAATTTAAAAGGAAAAAGATCGTAACATTTCGTAGAATAAAGCATCATGAATATCCATATACCGCAAACTAGCATCAGCAAAATCACAAGTCTCTCACGAAGTGGTTCTCACAATGGTATCCATATGGGTTCTTGTCCAAGTATTCCTGATGATAATCTTCAGCCTCAACCCAGCTCTTAATCGGCTCGATCTTAGTCACGATCTTATTTCCCCACTTTGGCTGAAATTCCTCCGTCACTTGCTTAGCAATCTCAAGGTCTTCATCGGAGTGAGTGAAGATTGCAGAACGATACTGTGTACCGATATCATTGCCCTGCTGGTTCTTTGTGGTTGGATCGTGGATTCTGTAGAAGAACGAAAGCAATTCCTTTAGTGGGAGCTGTGCTGGATCGTAAGAGATTTGGAGGACCTCAGCAAACTCGGTATCGCCTTGACACACACGCTTGTAAGAGACATTCTCAAGTTCCTTGTGACCATTGGAGAAACCAACCTTAGTGTCTATGAGACCCTTGTTAAGGTAGTGTTTTCTGTAGATTTGTTCAACTCCCCAGAAGCATCTGATAAGATCCATTGTTAGTAGTTTGTCTTGGCGATGAGATGAGAGATGACGAGCAGTACATACCCAGCAGCGACTGTTATGACCTTCTGGGTAGCTGGGTTAAACTTCAGGGTTGGAGAGATCAAGGTGGTAGCCATTGTGCAATTTTTTGTGTTTTTGATGGTGTTGATGAGAGTTCACGAGGTTGGCGTTTGCGGAACTCTTCTTGTTTGTAAGCCGGATTTTTCTTGAAGGCAAAAGTGTGGCGCCGATCAAGAGCGGACGTCCGCTTTCGAGCTGTCGCTACCATGGCTTACTCAGACAAGTGAGTTGGCTAAAGGATAAGGCTCAATCTCATCACTCGGAATCTCCAAAAGTGAGACTAGAAGACATGATATTTGGCATATCAGCTCGGGTGTGTCTCGTAAGCGACTGCATATCTGACTGATTGGCTTTCAAAAGCCGAGCCCGCGCTTCTACGATTTGACTTATAATCTCAACAGACTGCTCCAACTGTTTTGAGCTACCACCACAATTGTGCTTGCCGTACAACCCACTGAAGATGGTCGACTACCCCCTGCTGTCGAAAGAGGAGTTCTACTCCCGTGTGGGCAATACACCACTCATGAAGTTTGAGACTCTGTCTAAGGAGATTGGAAGAAACATCTACTTCAAGGCTGAGTTTCTCAATCCAGGACATTCAATCAAAGACCGTGCCGCCTGCTACCTGCTTGATTCAGCCATTAAGTCAGGTAAGCTGTCTCCAGGAGGAACACTCTCTGAGGCCACTGCCGGAAACACTGGTATTGCTTTGGCCCTTCTCGCGAGATCCTACGATCCTCCTTTCAAGGTGAGATTGTTTGTACCTGACGTGCTGATTCAGGACAAGATCGATTTGTTGGAGAGCGTTGGGTGTACCGTTGTCAAGTGTCCATCTGATGTGACCGTTAATGACCCACTCTTCTTCAATAATCAGGCCATGCAGTATGCTGAGGATCATGAGAACACGGTGTTTGTCAACCAAATGGGAAACACCGAGAACAGAAGGGCCCACTATGAGAACACTGGTCCCGAGATATGGAGTCAATTGAATGGTAAGGTGGATGGATTTACTGCTTCCGCTGGAACTGGTGGAACACTGATTGGAGTATCTTCGTATCTGAAAGAAAAGAGTGGTGGTAAATGTCAATGCTGGGCCGCTGACAGATTTGGATCAGGTCTCTGCTCCTACGTCAAATCACAGGGTAAAAGTTGGGAGAGTGAAGGATCGTCATTTGTGGAAGGTATTGGTAAGAAAAGTCTCACTGGCCAGATGGATGACACTCTCGAGCTGTTAGATGGTGCTGTAACGATTACGGATACAGAGTGTGTTGTCACTTGTTATAGACTGTTCCACGAGCAGGGAATATGGATCGGTCCAAGTGCAGCTCTCAACATCTGTGCTGCTAGAGATCTTGCCAAAACTTTACCAGAGGGTTCAAATGTTGTGACTACGGCCGCTGATTACGCTGATAACTACGCATCCAAGCTGTTCAATAAGCGTTGGTTGCAGGAGAACGGTCATTGGGATTCCATCCCAGAAGAGATGAGAAAATATGCGACTTAGTGGGATGACTATCTATGTCAACTTGTCCGTTGTGTCCAATTCCAAAACTCCTCGTTGTTATTTTAAGAATATTGTAAGCTCCCTGGTAAAGTCTACGTAGTCTGGATAGCATGTTCTTGAGAGATGACTAGGTACCTTGGCTCTCCGCTGACTCGGCCCAGCCAAACCCCGCTAGGTGCTGCAAAGGCCAGGTGTTGCGCGAACCGCTTTACCGTGCACGTGATCTTGCGAATCGACCCTCAAGCACGCAATCGTGGCTCCTCCGTGTGCATTCGTGTGGCGTCCCCTGGACGTACTTAACCCCAAGAATGTGTCAAAAGTGTTCCTGCACCTCTTTGTTTACATCTGCAAACCCCACACACACTATATCAACGTTTGGAGGACCCTACAACATCGCCAAAGGGACCACTGACAACTATGGACCACTGACCAACCACAGCACACACCTAAGGCGCGGAATGGGGCAAGGAAAAGAAACGTTTTTCTTCTGCCAGAGTCAGCGGAGGTTGCGGGACACGCCCAGATAACCCTCTACTATCCAACGGAGTGACTCGACGGCGCATATGATGAGATTTCAGGAGATGGTGAGACCTAGTCGGAGTGCCCATCAGAGGGCGAGAATCTTGAGATTGTTGGCTTCATGCTCCAAGTGACCAGGTCTTCAGAGCCCCACTGCCCATCGAGATATAAGCGGGTTTTTATCGCTGCTTCAGGCCCCAACAAGGCGCCTCTCACGACTTTCCATAACAACACCATGCGGCATACCGATAAGGTTGTTTTCATTTTCATCCTACGTGTCCTTAAGAGGAGACAAATGAGCTCAAATGGACCAATCAGGACCCCGATGGCCATGGGTCTGTCTTATCGACTAGTGACAAAGTGGTGAACTGGACACGGTTACTCATACTCCCCTCTCTTGTCCGTCTTGCGGAGCTGGTGTATATAAAGACCATGAGTGCCACACCAGAAGCCACACCTACAACTTCTGATTACTCCACGGCTTAACATTATACACACACGTAAACAAGAATAGGAATGCCTGCAGTCAAAGATTTCACCAAGGATGAGTTCCTTCAGAGAGTCGGTAACACCCCTCTCATCCGCTTTGATTCCATCTCAGAGGAGACTGGCCGTAACATTTACTTCAAGGCCGAGTACACTAACCCGGGCGGTTCGATCAAGGACCGTGCTGTAATTCATTTGATCCGTGATGTCATCGATTCTGGTCTTGCTCCAGGCGGAACGCTTGTTGAGTCTACCGCGGGTAACACTGGTGTTGCCATTGCGTTGTTGGCTAGATCTTACAATCCACCCTTTAAGGTTAAATTGTTTGTTCCAGATTCTCTTGTGCAAGAGAAGATTACACTCATGCAGAGCTTGGGATGTGAACTTGTAAAATGTCCTGCTAATGCGTCACCATCTTCAAGAGATTGTTTCGTTAATGCTGCAAAAATTCACGCCGAGGAGTCGCCAAACGCTGTGTTTTTGAATCAAATGAACAACTGCTCCAACAGAGACTCACACTACGAAACCACTGCGCCAGAGATTTGGAGGGCCTTGGATGGTAAAGTTGACGGTTTCACTGCATCCGCTGGTACTGGTGGTACTTTCATGGGTATTGCTGATTTCCTTAAGCAGAAGACTGATGGTCGTGCTGTCTGTTGGTTTGCAGATAAGAAAGGTTCAGGATTGTGCCATTACATCAAGACCAAGGGTCAGGATGGCTGGAAGTCGGAAGGAACCTCCTTCGTTGAAGGTATAGGTAAGCACAACTTGACTGGTAACATGCATGATGCTTTGAAGATTGCAGATGATGCTATCACCATTGACGATACCGATGCCATTGTGATGATCTACAAATTGATCCACGAACAGGGTTGTGAAATTGGTGCTAGTGGTGGTTTGAACCTCTGTGCTGCGAAGGCTTTGGCCATGACTTTGCCTGAGGGTTCTAATGTTGTTACAACGGTAGCAGATGGTGCTGAAAAGTATGCATCTAAGTTGTTCAATAAGAGCTGGTTGATTGAGAATGGCCACTGGGACGCTATTCCAGAAGAGATGAGAAAGTATGCTACTTACGATGCTTCATCCGTCTCTGCATGAAACGGGACATGACATTTGCATTGTTTTTTTCTATCTTTTGGTATTTATATCTTCTTGTAAAATTCGGCTTTCGATATAATGGGGTTGCTTTTTGTTTTAGTGCATCATTCGAGTATGTGTAGTACTTCCCGAACAACAGCGGTCTAGAGTAAGCAGTATTGGTGCCGATTACAGTTTTGATGTCTCTCAGATAGGGAATTTTGTAGGGCTACGTTGGAACCGATCCACTCAGTATAGTTCACAACTAAGTGAATACTTCACAAGTTCTTCACCTCCAGCATCCTTGAGCTTTGTACTCCACGCCTGATACCAGAGACCGTGTTGATAACAGTCCATAGCCTTGACATATGATTACAACTGTCCCAGCCAGTTTGGCACCGTAATAGCGAGAAAACGCTTCCTGAAGACATTTCATTAGCATTCCAGTGCCAAGAGCCCTCCGTCGGCCATATTCCAGCCGTTCATGGCATGTATAACCACGGTAGATTCATCTTCCAGATGTTGTGTTGAGTCTCTAGTGGATACATTGGCGACCATGTATAAAGAAGATTTTTAAACGGCATAGACCAGCCTGGCGAGAGGGATGATTAACAAACCTAAAGTGGAGCACTGAGTATTTGATATTGCGAATCATTGGGGTATCAATGCATTGGGATGACGGCCATGATCTCAATTATGGAGATGATTTGAGGAGTGTGACGATGGAGGGGGGATTGGGCGCCAGTAGTGATTTCATTATGCGCGGCAAAGGCAAAGCCCTAGCAGAAAAAGACACCACTTTCGACTGAATCAAATAGCACTCCATTAGCCTGGGAGTTATAAAGACATGATGGCTTGGTCAAGACGTGACAGGGCTGGTTGTTTCTCTAACAACAGGACCAATCTCATCGCAGGTGAGACGCATGCAGACAATTTCAGAGGTCGCGGCCTAAGCATCTGAACAGATCAGCATCATCTGAAGACGTGGCACCTGGGGCTGCCAACCGATGATTGTCTTACGAGAATGACTTAATGGTATCCTACCGGATTACTCATTCAACACTATGAGTCAATTTGTAAGCTATTTAGAGCTCCAGTTGCTTTTTGGACGGTTTTCTATCAAGCCAACCTCATCCCTCCTCCCCAGAGCATGCGCGTTTCTTTTTTTTTTTTTCTGCAATTAGGCGTTGCCCTGGTATCAAGAGAAGGGCCCACGTAAAAATCAGCACACTTTGCGCTGGTATCTCATCGTCTACGCAGGAAAGTTTCCTTCTACAATCTTCTTTTTCTCTCCAGCGCGCGATTGTACCAGCGTAACTTTGAGTCCGATATCGGATAGTGTTTTTTTTTCTCCTACCTTCTTGCTGCACGGGAAAAATTTTCGATGGGCGCGCGCTGGATATAAAACCGACAGATCGCCACTTTTCCTTTGCCCATCCACCCGCGGAGCAGTTTCCTCTTCTTCTCTGTAAAACCATAAGTAATCAAAATGGTATGTTCCTATCACAGTCAAGGCGGTTAAAAACACAATGCAAACGCTTGGGAAAGTGTCATCTGTCCGCATGGATTGATTTTGACAGGAGATGGCAGGGCATCGCACGGAGTCGGAGGGAGCGGAGGCTGGTCTAGTCTATCTTAACTAGATTGCCCCGACAGCATGGACACTGACAATAATAACTTTCATTCAACACTGTTTCGCAGCTTTGATTTATAAAAGAAAGTTTGTCTGGTTTTCGCTGAATCAAAGCGCCTTTTTGCTGTCCAGCAAAGCTCCTTGCCATTGGCCTTTCTTCTGCTGCGAAAATTTTATCTCTCACCGCCCCACCACGGGCGGAGGCGAAAATTTTCTTCGCGCTATCTCTGGTTGTCGCGCATTGTGCTTTTGAGCCGACCGCAACATGAGTTGAACAAACACTAACAATTGTCTACAGGGTAAGGAAAAGTCTCACGTTAACGTCGTCGTCGTCGGTCACGTCGATTCCGGTAAGTCTACTACCACCGGTCACTTGATTTTCAAGTGTGGTGGTATTGACAAGAGAACCATCGAGAAGTTCGAGAAGGAGGCTGCTGAGCTCGGTAAGGGTTCTTTCAAGTACGCTTGGGTTTTGGACAAGCTTAAAGCTGAGAGAGAGAGAGGTATCACTATCGACATTGCTCTCTGGAAGTTCGAGACTCCAAAGTACCACGTTACTGTCATTGATGCCCCAGGTCACAGAGATTTCATCAAGAACATGATTACTGGTACCTCCCAGGCTGACTGTGCTATTCTTATCATTGCCGGTGGTGTTGGTGAGTTCGAGGCTGGTATCTCTAAGGATGGTCAGACCAGAGAGCACGCTTTGCTCGCTTTCACCCTTGGTGTTAGACAGATGATTGTTGCTATCAACAAGATGGACTCTGTCAAGTGGGACGAGAAGAGATTCGAGGAGATCGTTAAGGAGACCTCTAACTTCATCAAGAAGGTTGGTTACAACCCAAAGACTGTTCCATTTGTCCCAATTTCCGGTTGGAACGGTGACAACATGATTGAGGCCTCTACCAACTGTCCATGGTACAAGGGTTGGGAGAAGGAGACCAAGGCTGGTGTTGTCAAGGGTAAGACCTTGCTCGATGCCATTGACGCCATTGAGCCACCAACAAGACCAACTGACAAGCCATTGAGATTGCCACTCCAGGATGTCTACAAGATTGGTGGTATCGGAACTGTTCCAGTCGGTAGAGTCGAGACCGGTGTCATCAAGCCAGGTATGGTTGTTACCTTTGCCCCATCCGGTGTCACCACTGAGGTTAAGTCCGTCGAGATGCACCACGAGCAGCTTGCTGAGGGTATCCCAGGTGACAACGTTGGTTTCAACGTTAAGAACGTCTCTGTTAAGGAGATCAGAAGAGGTAACGTTGCCGGTGACTCCAAGAACGACCCACCACAGGGTGCTGAGTCCTTCAACGCTCAGGTCATTGTCTTGAACCACCCAGGTCAGATCTCTGCTGGTTACTCTCCAGTTTTGGACTGTCACACCGCCCACATTGCTTGTAAGTTCTCTGAGCTTTTGGAGAAGATTGACAGAAGATCCGGTAAGTCCCTTGAGGCCTCTCCAAAGTTCGTCAAGTCTGGTGATGCCGCTATCGTCAAGATGGTTCCATCCAAGCCATTGTGTGTTGAGGCCTTCACTGACTACCCACCACTCGGTAGATTCGCTGTCAGAGACATGAGACAGACCGTCGCCGTTGGTGTTATCAAGTCTGTTGAGAAGTCCTCTGTTGCCGGTAAGGTCACCAAGGCTGCCCAGAAGGCTGCTAAGAAGTAAACTGATTGAAGGGATTGTATCTTTTTCGTTCTGTTTTCTTTCTGGTAATATATAAAGTTTAATTTTATGTGACTTTATTATATATATAAAATGGTGTAGCTTCATCGTAGTATTGACTCTTTGTGCAGGTTGATGTTAATGCGATGATTTCTTGTATACAGCGAGTTTATGTAATCAATTCAGGAGGGGCGGGGGCTACGGAGGACTATCGAATATAGTCAAATCTAGTTCATGATTGGCATCCCTTTGAATTACTTTTATTAGTTTAGTAGGTGTATGACCCGCGTCTATCTGTAGGTTAACATTTATGGATCGTGCAGGCCGCGTGGGCTCAATTATCTCAAAATGTGATCGACGATGACAAGGACAAGTGGGCGGCAACCGTGTTTGCAGTAATCGAGTTTTGTGTTTGGATATGATTGGATGTATTACCGTGACCATCAGAGACCCCTTGTGAATTTCCCCTCTGTACTTCATTAATATTGTAAGAAGAAGATCATTGACCTTGGTGGTGGGTGTATTTCGGTGGTCACCCGATGTGATTATGCCATCGGATCTTTTCCTATGCAAACCATAAACTACACAGACACAGCAATTGATTAAAATATCAATATTACAATGAAGTGGATAGGATACATGGGGCAACGTAGGCCAACTAATATACAGTACTGGATTGCGTCTCAGACGGATCCAGTTATAAAAGAACAAGATTTGTAATCAACAGTATGAAAAAATCAAAGGAGAAAGGGGGAAAAAAGGGCACCAAACAGAATCAAAAGATCAACTTCAAACTCACAATGATATGAAATAAAAGATGTTGGGATTGTAGAGATAATAGTTAGACGGATCTCAAGTTTACCAAGGCAAAAGCGGCATCTTGTTCATCCTTAAGGAGGATACCAGGTGCATACTTTGGATCGATATCCATGGTTTCAGTCTCAGTTCTCAACTTGTGAGCACCGATACCTTGCCAATCTTCTTCATCGGTCTCACTCTCCTCCATTGCATTTTCAGTACTGAGAGTGGATCTAATGGAGCTGTTTCTTCTTGTACGATTTTTCAAGTCCTTCTTTGTATAGCTGAGCAATTCAGGAGAAGTTGGTGTCTGTGAGTTTGATCTGTGTGTCTTTGCAAACTTTGGCTTTTGAATACCTCTAGAATGTGACGATCTTCTTGATGGGATTGACATTGGTGGAGAAACGAGACGACCGTTAAGTTTCAGTGGTGGGATTTGATCCTCGTCATCCATCTTGAAGACACCACCGTCTTCACCATCTGAGAAGTCACTTGATGAAGACAATGCATCGTCATCATCTTCTTCATCTTCATCTTCATCATCAGATGCAATGGCATATTCATTATCCATTGAAGTATCACGAAGATCCTTTTTAGATTTGCGATTCAGAAGTTTAGAATGTTGATCGAGCTCATACTTGTTCTTAGTGATGGATTCCCTTCTGGCGTTAGCAGCGGCACTGTTACTTGAACCATGATCTGAATCCTTAACTTTAGCATTGGCAATTCTAATAGCGTTTCTCTCCTTGATGAAGTCATCTTGTGCAACTTTCTTAGCGCGCCATTGACCCCAACCGATTTTTTCAAAGATGATGGACTCTTCTTCATACCCTTGGTTAAGACAACTCATGATGAGTCTTCTCTGTTTAGATAAGGAGAGCTTATCAAAACCTTGGATTTGCTTAGCGAGGTTAGAAGTGATATGTCTGATGGCTAGAGGGCCAGTGATTAGAAGAAGATGAGCAAGTCTCTCAGGGGTACACTGGTTAGCAACGGCGATTCCTTCAGCAGAAGAGGTTGTAAGTTGAGTAACGTGCTTTGTTGTTGGTTTCTTATAAGTTGCCTGTGTGATAAACTGAGGGGAATCTGTTTGGGAGACGGAGGAGGTGGAGAGGTTAGAATGGTTAGAAAATGGTGAAGATGGGGCGAGGGAGTCAGGAGAGGTTGTCTTAAGGGAAGTCATCGTGGCGGCTATTTCACTTGTTGGTTGTTGTGTTGTGTTGTGTTGTGGTGTGTTGTGCTCGACTGACGCGTATATAATTATGTGGGGAGCGCGTGGGCGAGCGTGTCAAAATGGGTTGTATGGATGTTGTTTTTAGTGTATATCTGCAGAATAATGGGGGATTATTTAGGTGCAGAGCACTAGAAAGTGATGGAAAAGAGTGTGTTCCTCAAGTTATAAGAAGACTATGTGTGTTGTGTGTTTGCTTGGTGGTGGGTTGTTGACGTGTGTGGAATATTTCGGTGAAATTTCGCCTTCTTATCAGTTTCTCGGGTCGGTGGGCGGTGGACGGTGGACGGTGGACGCTGGGCGTGGCAAAAGACAATCGCGTTCGAGGCTCGGAAACAATGGCCGCGGGAAAGGAATTCGTTGGTTTGGTTCGGGAGTGTATAAAGTTGATATTTATTTAGTTTGTTGTTGTTGTGTTATAACGTGTTGTATGAAACGTAGTATTGTACTTTAGGTCATTACTTTTATCTACCGGGTTGTGCGGAGGACCATGGCTGCTATATATCATTCTCTATGACGTTTCTCGCCCACCGGCCACCGCCCCGCCTCCCAGAGTCAGTCAGTGCCCGGGAGTGGACAAGACACAACTAACAAGTTAAAAGATAAACAAAGACTACTTCTCTATCGATCGAAAAAGACAGCAGATGTGTAGATGAAGCTATATAGTGAATAGGGTGCTATACTGCTATAGTAACACTATAACACCCTTCCAACTACTCCAACTCTGCTCACCTTCTTCTATGACAAACTAACCGCGTGGCTCCACTCTACTCGGCTCCCCACGGGGTTCCACCATCCACGGGGCTCTTCGGCCCACAAGATTGCTACGCACACACTAATCTTTCAAAGTTAGTGCACACACATGTGACTAACATGCCCCTCGCTTACGTTATGACCAATTTCGCCACTCTCGGGCCTAAAATAGCGAACAGACTGTTGGGGGGTGGGTGGCAACTGTTTCCATCAAGATTAGATAAGACTGGCTGATCATAGTATCCATTATACCATAGTCAAATATACACTCACTGCTCCCATCCTTTGTCAAAACAAACAAACATCCACCATCTTATTATACATAATGCAATAGATAGAGCACCATATGACTCACTCAATAGGCCAATGACCTCAAAGGCTGGCTATGTCTATTGTTTGAGCAACCTTGGCTTCCCGCGCCTCACTTGGGGTTTCGCGCTCAGTGTCACACATTGTTATGGTGCGCGGTCCAAATTGGGTGACTATCGATTCGGCTCGGTTGCTTTATTCCCCTCCATAAACAATAGAGAAAATCGTGGGGTAGATAACCTGTACTATTGTGTTAAGTGTCATAGAGACGTACCTCATAGAGACATACCTTCATTAACATGTCATTTTCTATCCTTATACACTGATCAACAGTATATATATATAAACTTAGAACGACTCAAGATGCCATTTGCTTACCCTGACTCAACCTTAGAAGACACATTGTTAAGACTTTCACCAGTGTCACCATTCCGCTTAACGTCCACTTTATCCTGTTCGGTACTAACTTCACCATTCTCAATATCTTCAAATAAGAGTTGAGGTTCAAGTTCACTAATATCTCTCAAGGCAACCAAGAATTTTTCATCCTCTAACACTTCTTTCAACTGATCATTAGCATACATCGGTACACCACCAACACTAGTTGGATTAACATCTTTGAAATTAACAGATCTCACAAGTTCAATGGCCCTTAAGGCTCTCTTTATCGAGTAATCATTAACACTATCAAATACACCAAGGATCTTTTGTTGACACATTTCAAGCTTTTCAAGTTCGTCATGGCCATTCTTGCTCCCAGAAGTGTGCGACTTTGTGAATAGTAGCACAGTCTTGTAGTTAACATACTTGATGAACACAAGTAAGAATTGATACAAATGACAATCAAGACCAGTGAAAATTTCACGCAAGGTTGATACACGACCTGTGGCAAATTTCTCCAACATATCAGAGAAAACACAAATAAGTTCAAGCGTCTTTGTATCACTGTATCGATCATGTTCATAATACTCAAAATGTAATTTGAGATGATAAGATAGACAAATTAACAATATAGAATAAATCTTTTCGTTAAATCTCATCTCTTCTTGACTCAAATCCTTCGCTTGATTCAATGAAGATCTTAAGAAATTTGTGTATCTTTCGAAACGTGCATCAAGTTGAAGAGTTTGTTGATACTTAACTTGAACTCCATTGACAACAGCTTCAATCTGTGACATGTTTCGATCTCTCAAAATGTTCATGAATTCATATTCTCTCAGTGGGTCCTCCGCAGGGGTGACTTGAATCTTGGTAAGACCGTGAATAATGTTTGGTCTGGTTGTAGAACAAGATAATATAGCTTCAAAGTAGGAAATCTTTTTCCATAATGCACCTTGAGACAAATGAACACCATGAGCATAGGCATTTGAAACCATTGTAAACATCATTTTCCATGCTTTTTCAAATTCGTAATTGTAATAGAAATACTCAGCGAGTAAAACTTGTGATTTCATATATCTTAATGATTCCGTTTGTTGTGTCTTGGAAATTTGGAAATAGTAGTTAACAAGACCCTTAATGACAATTCTTGGATGCTTAACAACAGATCTTTCTGGGTGTAAAAGACCTTCTTTAACGACATGGATCAACACAGAGAGTAAGACCATCATTTCATCATCATGATTCCAAGAATCAATGTGTTTATGATTATTTAAAAACCAATGAATCTCAAATTCTGCAAACAACTCTGCAAAATAATTCAACTTCATTGGATCAAAGAACTTCTTAACTAAATCAGTTAACAACTTCAAATTCTCCTTTTCATCCCCACTCTCTACCAAGATGGGTAATGGTTTCTTCTTTTCAGTGATTGTTAGATTCTTACTGATAGCTTCAGTCTTCACATTCTCATCTGTCATGAATTTCTCTAACCGAGATTTGACAGAATCAGGTCCAAGTAACGAATACTCAAGACTCTCAATTGAATTCATCCCGAAATGGTTATTAACACCGGCACCACTAGAATCGAAAATTGACATTAATTCATCAGAGATCAAATAACGAGATTCCATCTCTTTCATACGTTCTTCCATTATCTTATTCCTTTCTTCGTACTCGGCGATTTTTTGCATCGCTTCGTTATATTTGGGTTCAAGATCTTGAGATGAATCTGTATGTGGTGAGGTATTGGTGGTTGTAGTGGTGGAGATGGAATTTCGTGGTCCCGTTGGTGTATGTGCATGATGTGAATGACCGTTTGATGGTGTTGATGAGACACTTGTGTGTGAGAGTCTAGGTGGTTGTGATTGCATATGTGGTGGTGGGATTGATATTGGTATATTACTAGGTGGTGGTGGTGGTGGGATTCCCTGGGCCATTAGATGTGGATGATAATGTGGATCTGGATGAGGTAATTGTGACATGGGACCTGGATTTGTCAATGGTGGTGGATAAGCAGGATACCAACCTATGGGTGAAGGGTAAGCAGCGGTTCCAGAGTAAGGCCCAAGACGTGGCATGGTGAGTCCTGGTTGTTGAAATGGAGGAGGCGGTGGAGGGGGTGGAGGCAGCGCTGGGAGCTGCTGCTGCTGCTGACTACCAGCATGTGAACCTAAGCTAAGAGCATCCTGGGCACTAGCACCTAAGTTCTCAAGTGCCTGTGGGGCTAGCTTGTGAAGGTCGATACTGCGGAACTTGGACGGGTAAGTACAGGTGATGTTCCTACTGTCACAGTTCTTGCATGGTTGTACCCTGGTGCACCTGATCTTACGACGACGACACTCGTTACAAGAGATGGGTAGAACCATATTGATGAATATGATGTTGTTGTTGTTGTATAATCTCTCCTTTGTTCTCCTTTACTCTTGGCTGATTGACTTTGTTGTGTCTTGGATCTGATCAGATACCGTTCGCTCTGCTGTACTCTGCGCCTTGGATTATGAATGGGGGGTGTTGTAGATGCAGATTGTTCACAGATATAGGCATAGACAGTTGGAAAACGACAAATAGCCGAGATACCCAGATACAAGCAACACAGACAAGCTGCTCAGTTTGTCTGTCCACAAGAGAAAAGGGTGTGTCTGTGTGTGTGTGTGCTAAAAAAATTTATGTTGAAATGGGTCCTGTTGGGTAGGAATTATTTAAACGCACGCACGCGCTTTGCAAGTCCGCTTACAAAAAAAAAAAATAAAATAAAATAAAATAAAATAAATAAAAAAAAGAAAAATACTTTACGCTTAATAAAAACAACAACTGGAACGGAAGCCCGAGACGCGGCTGCTGGGGAAACTCCGTTTGTTTAAGGCGCGGTGTTCGGGTGTTCCGCGGGGAAAAGTCTTTTTATATGGAGCCAATCTAATGGGTTGATTAATAGGTTGGTTAGGTCGACAACTGTGATTGATGTGTAGTGGTTTGATTGATTCTGATATGATGTGGACTCTGGCTTGTGTATGTGTATTAGACAACCACAACTTTGACCCCACACCGGCGCACGGATACTGTACTAGATGCGCTCCCTTCCTTATCAAGCATGATTCTCGGTCTAACCTACAGATGGTTGAGTTTAATGTGAGAGGCGCCTTAATCCGGTCTTGAGGAGTAGAATACCCTAAGCAAGTTTTATTGCTACGAGCAGTATACGAACAACAAATATCTAGAGCATAGTCTGAAAAAAAAGTTTGTCACCTCAAATGCTTTTCTAATTAGTTTTTACTAACCTCGTGCTTCTCATGTCTCGTTAAATACTATATGCAGGAACACCACGGCGCGCCCAACTCAAGGGCTTGACAACTGTGCTTCCAAAAGGAGCCATGACGAAGGATAAGTCATTGGCTTCCTCTAATGAGTTGAAACTTTCTTTCACTAACTGCCGAATTTTCAAAGTCATATCACTGAGTCTGGACCAAACAAACTTGAGTCTGGCCCTTACCTCTACACCGGCTCGGGCCGCTTGTCCCCGTGGGATTTCGCGCGTACTTCACTAAACAAAGTATTCATCTGGGCCGGACAACCCGAAGCTCAGTTGGATTTATAAGCTTCTAATTGGGATTTTTTTGCGTTGAAATTTCCTATCTCCTCCTAATTGAAAACTCTGGAACCCTTATATGTATATAGATTGTTCGCATGCACCACTGTCATCATCTTTGGTGCGGCTCCTCGTGCCCTTGTCCGTAGACCTCTGTCAAAAGCGTACTGTTATACACACCAACAAATTCGTTGCTTTATAGATTTATCAACTCAATCAATTCGAATTCTATGTACAATAATACCCTACATGATGTGAAAGTTGAAATCATTGTTAACAGAGGTAAGTTTGGTGTTTATTTAGAGTACACTTCTGTCTACGTATGTAATTGGTATGTGCCCCACTCAAGACTCCCCAGTACAAAAAATCGCGCTGGTCAAAAAACAGTAAACTCTTACATAGTTTACTTGTGTCTCTTCTTCTGTGGCAGGATACATTGTTAGGATAGCCCGGTTTGCTCATAACCTGTTGAACCAGATGTATCTGGATTTTAAGGTCAGTTATACTCATGAATCTTGGTCTGCCCATTGATCTACTGAGAACTTTGTTATTACAAAAGAGCTCAAAAGCAATTGCCTCCCCGAAACACGCTTATCGTAAAGTACGGATACCTGGCTACCTGATCGACACTGGATCTAGGTTAAGGTTGTAGGGCTGCCCTTGGTTGTAGATCTTGAGAAAAACTGTGTTTGGACTACCACGTATCATCAGAGGATTGTGAAGGATGAACTCTTTTCTAAAAGAGGGATGAACCTTCTCCCATTGATGAATTATGTACGAAGGTCTTGTCTGAGCATCAATCAACGATTTCACCACAATAAGTGGTCCGATGAGGAAATTGGAAATGTAGGCACTAAATATATACGTTGTACTCTCACATTATGTGGCGATTGCGAGCCTACGGTGAGTGTTGTTGTCCAACACTACACGCGTGTTGGTGTACAGGCGACGCGGCACTGAAAAATGGAGAAATGGACGCCACTAATGAATTGACCACCACAGCACACCGAGGCTAAAACCAACATACTTCACAACACACTTAGAATACATTCCATTCCAAGATGTCATATGATCTGAAGAAGGAAAATCGTAAAAAGTTTCAGGACAAGACAAAGCTCAAACGACACCATAAGAAAAACTACGCCAAGGTGGTCCCCAAGGAACCAGAGAAGTCTGATGACGTTACTCCAGAAGGACAGAACCAGCCAGAGACAAGATCTAGGTCCAATTCAGCTACTGAAGCTGATGAAAACACTACAGATGGTACCGTTGCACAAACACCATCCAATATTTGGAGATATCAAGAGGAGATCAGCATCCATGGAATCGACGACCAGGAAGTTGATGTTATGAAGGAGATTGATTTCAAGAAGCTTTATCTTAATAAGGAGATCGACCTCCCAGGTCGTAGGAAGACCAAAGATGAAGAACTTGATGACTTGATCAAGAAAGCCTCCATTAGAGATGAAAAGCAGGTTCAGGAGTACGAATACGAGGAGCCCAAAACGAGGAACTTGAAGAACGAACTCGCCAAGTCTACGGTATCTCAGTTGAAGAAGACATCTGATTGGAAGAATGACACTCCAGAACATCTGAAGGAAGATGAAGATTTCCTTGATTCTCTTATCTGAATACCTGCGACTTCAGTATTCCTATATACAAGCTTGCACAACCTAACGAATGTACGACCACCCACCCACCAACCAACCAACCAACTATCACTACAAAAAGAAACTGCGCTCGTAAGCCCTACTATAATCAAGATCCTCGGTAAACGCTTAACAATAGAACAACCAGAGAGTCTCGAGGACAACACTGCCATCCTGTAATGATGTCATTCTGCGATCCTAGCCTCCTCAACCACATAGAGACCCGGCAAAAGTAAGCTGGTAGGTGACACAATCCGCGAATATTACCTCTTTAAAATCGGTAAGAGCCACACTTGAAATTTTTTTGAGTGCAACTCATCGACAGGCGAGATGAAAAGCATAGACAACTACGTGTATTGCTGTTCTTGCCACCACACACTTTGGAAGTACACCACTAACCACAATGGCTATTTCCGCATCCAAGGCTAAGAGAGAGGCCAAGAAGGCTGAGAAGGGAAAAAAGGGTAAGAAGACCACTGAGTCCGAGGTTGAAGCTCAGGCTAAGGAGATTGAACAGCTTAAACTGCAGCAGGACAAGGATGGTATCTCTGACCGTGTCACCACCGGTGTCTTGGACTCCCTCGAGACATCTAGAGATATTAAGCTTTCCTCCGTCTCTTTGCTTTTCCACGGTAAAGTTTTGATCCAGGATTCTGAGCTCGAACTCAACTATGGTCGTCGTTACGGTCTTCTTGGTGAGAACGGTTGTGGTAAGTCCACTTTGCTCAAGTCCATCGCTGCTAGAGAATACCCAATCCCAAAGAACATCGATATCTACCTTTTGAATGAACCAGCTGAGCCATCTGAGTTCTCTGCTTTGGAGTACGTTGTCCGTGAGGCTGAGCACGAGTTGAAGAGATTGGAGGATCTCGTTGAGCACATCATTGAGGAGGATGGTCCAGAGTCATTGAAGTTGGAGCCATTGTACGAGAAGATTGACGGTATGGACCCAGCAACTTTCGAATCTAGAGCTGCCGTTATTCTGACCGGTTTGGGTTTCAACAAGCAGACTATCCAGAAGAAGACTAAGGACATGTCTGGTGGTTGGAAGATGCGTGTTGCCTTGGCTAAGGCTCTTTTCGTTAAGCCAACCCTTTTGCTTTTGGATGACCCAACTGCCCATTTGGATTTGGAGGCCTGTGTCTGGTTGGAAGAGTACTTGAAGAGATTCGACCGTATCTTGGTCTTGGTTTCTCACTCCCAGGATTTCCTCAACGGTGTCTGTACCAACATGATTGATATGAGAATGCAGAAGTTGCTCGCTTATGGTGGTAACTACGACTCTTACGAGAAGACCAGAGCTGAACAGGAGACTAACCAGATGAAGTCTTACCAAAAGCAGCAGGATGAGATTGCTCACATCAAGAAGTTCATTGCATCTGCCGGTACATATGCTAACTTGGTGCGTCAGGCTAAGTCCAGACAGAAAATTTTGGATAAGATGGAGGCTGATGGTCTCGTTGAGAAGGTTGTTCCAGACAGAGTCTTCACATTCAAGTTTGCCGATGTGGAGAAGCTTCCACCACCAGTGTTGTCCTTCGATGACATTTCCTTCTCCTACGATGGTAACCCAGAGCACAACTTGTACGAGCATTTGAACTTCGGTATCGATATGGATTCTCGTGTTGCTCTTGTTGGTCCAAATGGTGTTGGTAAGTCCACTCTGCTCAAGATCATGACCGGTCAGTTGCAGGCCCAGTCTGGTCGTGTCTCCCGTCACACACATATTAAGGTTGGTGTCTACTCCCAGCACTCTGCTGATCAGTTGGATTTGACTAAGACCCCATTGGAGTTTGTCCGTGACAAGTTCTCCCACATTTCCCAGGACTTGCAGTACTGGAGAGGTCAGCTTGGTCGTTATGGTTTGACCGGTGAAGGTCAGACTGCTCAAATGGCTACATTGTCTGAGGGTCAGCGTTCCCGTGTTGTGTTCGCTCTTCTTGCTCTTGAGTCTCCAAACATTTTGTTGTTGGATGAGCCTACTAACGGTTTGGATATTCCAACCATTGACTCCCTCGCTGAGGCCATCAACGCCTTCAACGGTGGTGTCTGTGTCGTCTCTCACGACTTCCGTCTTTTGGACAAGATCGCTAAGGACATTTTCGTTGTTGAGAACAAGACTTGTACCAGATGGGACGGTACTATCACCCAGTACAAGAACAAGTTGGCCAAGAACGTCGTGTTGTAAGGGTATTTATAATTGCAGGGTTCGTCATATAAATGTTGTTGTTTTTTCGTTATCAAGCTCGCTAGTCTAGTCCAAACTTGTAAAAGGATAAAGATCGACCTACTATGGCCTGTAAGAATAATTTAGCGTTCCTTGTCAGAAGGATAACCGGTGCCTTAATCGCTGATCCTCAAGATTCTATAGGCAGACCCTATTTGCTTGCGCCCCGTACCAATTTTAGATCCATCCCAAAAGGGGAAAATGTAAACAAATCTATGAAATAGCACCGTGGCTCGGGAAAGCACACGCAAATCCACAACTAACAGGGGGAAATCTTCATCGAATCCGATGTATTTTTGAATCTCCCTAGAATCCTTCCCAGATTTTATCCTGAAGCAACAGATCTGTTCAAGAGAAGAGGTCCAGAGGAAAAAAAAGGGCCTTCGAAGCGTCGAGTTTTCTTCCGTCTCGAGTTTGTTTACCCCCAGGCACAAGAAAAATAAGCGAAGTGCTTCGGGCAAAAAAGTTGCAGATAAACACGAAGAACAGCCTCCAACTTTAGGAACCCATCAAACACAAGGTGCTATTAGATGTCGTTCTCGAAGGGACACAAGAGGAGACCCACCTCCATCGCTACAGACCAGATCTTGCGTTCCTCAATGAACAACACCTACGTCGCTGCGGATGGCCAAGTGCTTCAATCTGCCATGGTGAAGCATGGCTCTCCAAGCAAGAGACAGCTGGCTGGATCAACGTCACAAGTGAGATTCTCCCTCCCAGGAGGCGGCGACACCGATGACGGTGATCAGCAAAGCGCATCTAGCCAGTATTCATCTGAAGAAGAGCACGACTCGTTTCTAAGTGAGGACGACTGGGAGGACATGGACGATGAACAGCAAAGTATCAAATCGCAAGGAGATGACATCTTCACACAGAAACAGGTTGTCAACATTACAGACAAGACTATATTCGAGCCACCGAGGGGTCGCTCGGTCAACAGAATGGATAGGGTATCTGTTAGTAAGTCCATGAGAGCACTTGTATCAACAAGTCCAGATCGCTCCAAGCTGTTCGTCAGACCGAACTCTGAGCTTAACGAACTACCTATTCCAATTCCAGTTGAAGTCAAGCTTCCACCTGCACTCTCACCACGGAACAAGCGTGCCCACAGACCGCAGTCGTTGATCTTTAATGGAATCGATTATGAGCCATTTGACGAGGAGTTCATCACTGAAAGATATTTGAAGAGGAAGCTAAATGAAAACGAGCCAGACATTGCTATGCCTGCAGCCATGACACCACCTGCATCACCAACGAGGACACCGACTAGGTCACAGTCGAGGTCTGTGGAAGCACTTCCTGCTCCCAGACCAGCACTGAAGGAAACTGAGGGTATCGTCATTCCTGATCTGAACAAGCCGTTGATGAACTCCATTCCTTCGAAACCGTCATATGCTCTTGATAATGAGAGAGAGATTAAAAACCCAAGCCCTGCAGCCAAGAAGCAGAACAACCAGCTCAATAGACGCTTCTCGTTCCCACCGAAGCAACTATCGCTGCAAACACAGAATGAGCTCACATCCTCGAATGAACTTCCAGCATCTCCAACCAAGCCAGTGCCAAAGGTCAATTCCAAGGAACTTCCTGCACTTCCACAGCCTTCTGGAAGACTTGATATCAGGGCAAAGCCACCACAACCTTCTTCACAGGGCCTTCAGATCTATAGCACGGATGGTGAACTCCAGACATATCCTGAGCAGCCGAACCAGTGGACTAAACTTGGCCGCTTCGCTGGACTGAGTCCGAGCTCCACCCCTCCAACACAAAAGAAACCAATTCATTTCCACCAGCATAGAAGATCGAAATCGCAGGTCCTTGATTTCCCGATCGAGGAAGCGGATATCATCGAGAGATCACCGGACCGCAAAACTGTACCTGGAAACACATCTTTCACAGGTGGGTACCACTCCAGTGCTCAAAGTTTTGGTGAACTCAGAGGTCCCGCAGACCAGGGGAGTGAGTCTTCGACGACCACAGCACAGACAATACCACAACCTCTTGCCAAGCCGGCCTTGGAGAGCAGACCAACTCCTCGTGCTCTTCCACCATATCCATCTCAAGAACAAATGGTACCACAACCATTGGAAAAGCCTGCATTCTCATTCCCTCGTGAGGATTCACTAAATTCTATCCAAGACTCGATGCAGGACTCTATTCAGGACTCTATTCAGGATTCGATCCAAGACTCAATCCGAGCATCCATTCAAGATTCTAGCGATGATGAAGCGGACAAGAACGATGACACTCAGCTATTTGACCTTGGTGATATGATCATCAATGCCGGTGGCCAACTACAGCTCACTGATCATGAAATTGATATCATGGATGAGACCATTGCATCTCAATCGCATATATACGATATCCCGATTTTCAAGGATCTCGATAAGCCAGTTGTGAGCCGTCAGGAACCTACCCGCTATGATGTTTCATTCGAGTATTCCAACAACGGCTATGAGGAGCCAGAGCAAGAGGATAGTGAGAAACATGAGCCTTTGAGCTACCAATTCCAACCACAACGTGTCTTCATGAGAGATAACATTGAGGCTGATCGTATCCGTTCTGCGTCCCAACAGTTGAGCTTGAGGTTGCATAAGCATGTCAAGTCGCCATTGACAAGTCACTCCAGTTACGAATCTGAAGTCATCAGTGAACACTTCTCCACTGCTTCAACAGCACTAACAGAGGATTCAGTATTCTCCACTGGGACAAGAGAGATCATCGATCTTACTAGTGGGTTGGAGGGTCTGAATATTAAGGCGAAGAACGGCCCTAGAGGATACCAAAGACCTGTGATGACTCCAAGTAGACAAAACTCCGAGTATAAGAGTCAATTCAAGGAGCTGGATAATGGTGAAATGCAGGAGACTATCATCCTCGATTCTGAGGACGAGGAGGTCTCACCACCATTGAATATCAGACACAGGAAGTCTAAGTCTGACGTTGCTGATGGTGCAAGGGCGTTCTCAAACTTTTCATTTGAAACAATCGCCTCGGAAGTACAGATGAACTACGAAGATATGTCTGAGACGTCTACTTCGAGATCCATTACCCCCGTTGAGGCTTTGAGACCGGTGAGAGCTGTCCGTCGCTATGGTTCAAAGCGTAAATCAGTTATAGAAATGTGTGAGGATACCATGAAGAGCACAAGAGCGGTGATGGAGGATCTCAGGAGACAAAAGACCTTGTTAATGAACAAAAGGGACCGGTTGATGCAGGAGACTCAGAATCAAGAGGCCAATCTTGCGAGCATCCAGGCGCTCCAGAAGGAGTTGAAAAAGGTGGAACGTCAAGAGACTATGATTAAGAAGAAGCACAGAACTCAACCAAGCACAGCCAGCAGCATTACCGGCAGTGAAGTCAGTGACTACTTCGACTATCAGAACAGTCAGACCTATGATTTCCAGACATTCATCAAATCGAAGTCAGACGTGAATCTCGTTAGTGGGACTCCCTAAGCATAGTTATCTCTTGGTATTTAAGAGAAGGTAATGAAGATTAATTAATGTATTGTTCGCTAATGGACAACTAACTAAGTGTAGTAAGTCTGCTCTTAAAGGGAGGTTGTCGTGGAGACCTTATCGCTGTGCCGTGTTCTACTCCCTGGCGTATATTTCAGACTGCCCGCCACCCGGCCCTGTGTCATAGATTCGAGACACGTTCCAGCCAGGTCTCATTAAATCTCAACACTTATTGTACAACAACCCACTTACACTGAGCCATTCTCGTCTTGTATATTTCCAGTCGGTCGATCAAACGTGTCCAGTTCCCATTTTTGCTACATCTATCATATTATTGCCCTTTAAGTTTCCCCACGTTAGGATCCTCAAAAACTCTCAGACCTAACTCCACTATGACCCAGGCAGGAAACTTCGACGCCTCATACACGAAACCGCCCAAGAGAGATTTCAACAAGTTACCACCAGCCCGTTTACCTAATGGGAGTCCGGTAAACTTTGGTAATGGCCCTGCAAAGGTGAACAATCAGAGAGCTAGAGGTGATAGAAGTACTCACCAATCACAGAAGAAGAGCAATGAGCAGAGTCAGGCTCAGAGCCAGAACCAGAACCAGAACAGGGCTCAGGCTAAAAACAGAAACAAGGGCAACCAGACACAATGTAAACAATCGAAAAACAAGTCGCAGAAGTCTGATGATATCGACCAGAGTGCCTTGAATACCGAGACAACTCTGGCTGCGCCAAAGAAGAAGAGGTCTAGCAAGAAGAATAACAAGCAGAAAAACAACGTTTCCTCTTCTCAGAGCCCAAGGGCGGGTGAAGATTTGTCGTCACCACTTTCAAGTCCTGAGATGGGAAAAGCCAAGGCTGACACAAACTACAGATTGTCTTCGTCTCCATCGCCACAGGCGCCTATCCAGAAGGCACCCAAACCAAAGAAGAATGGCAAAGCTACGTATACCGGTGCATTTGCCCCTTCTTCAAACCATGCTCCTGAAGCAATATCCCTCCCAAAGCCATCATTCTTGTCCTAAGAATCTTCGTTATTACGCTTGATATTTTCTCGCAGTTGTTCGGTTTCTGCTTCATTACATTTTGGTCTCAAGTCCCCATATCTTTTATTGACGCCGGTTAATGTATTATGCTTTCTGGGTCCATCAGGTTTCATGTTTTCATTTAGGTGCCTTCAATTCTCGCTACACGTTGCATGTATTTTGTCATTCCTTGGTGTTTATCTACAGTCACAGTCAAAAGATCTGAGATCTCATGCTCATGTCGTTTGTGTTTTCATTGCATTGCCACTATATATTTCAGGAAGGAGCGAGTATATACAAACATCCATTAGCTGGTACTCCATCCTTAACCCTTCCTTTTCCATAACTTGTTGAATGATACAGTCGTTTTACAGAAGAGTCCTTGCCCAGTGCTTGGCTCTCGTTAACTTGGAGAACTTTCACACACTGTAGTACTAAAAGCGATCATCGCACGGTCTCTAACGGACTTGACAGAGAACTCGAACAGTCTAGAAGAATCAACTAATTATCCAGATCGAGTTCCCCTGGTCGGTATCCTGATCATCCCAGATCACAGCCCCACACTCGACGAAGGCGCGCGCAAAATGTTAACGCGTCGATCAGAACACCCATCGCTACTCTTTCCTTTACATTTGTGTTCCAATTCAACCACTACACTGAGACTAGTAGTCCACAATGAGGCCGTTTCAAAAGGTGATGATTGTGGTGACGTGCCTAATTGCACTTCTTGTGCAATCAACAAGCTTCGTGCGAGACAAGGTGGCTTCAGTCAGCTACGAGCAAGAGCTCTTCAAGAAATACTATGCCACCATCAAGGACATCTACACACCATACAATGAGGAGCGTAAGTTCCTACCCAAACTGTCCACCAACTCTTACTCCCAGAAAATCTTACTAGATGAGAATCGTGATGATATTAAGCTTGGAAAGGAGAACGCCACGATCATCATGCTTGTCCGTAATACTGAACTCGAGGGCGCATTGGCGTCAATGAGAAGTCTCGAGGACAGATTTAACAAGAAGTACAGATATCCATGGACGTTCTTGAATGATGTTCCATTCACCAGCGAATTTATCGAGGCAACGAGTCTCATGGCATCGGGTAATGCCGAATATGGATTGATTCCTTCGGAAGAGTGGGACAGACCAGACTTCATCAACTCTACACAATTCGAGCAGTGCCTGAAGGAATATCATGAGAAACAGGTTATCTACGGTGGATCACCCAGCTATAGAAACATGTGCCGCTTCAACTCGGGATTCTTCTTCAGACAAGAGCTTGTGAATAAGTACGAGTGGTACATGCGTGTGGAACCAGATGTAGAGTACTACTGTGACTTTGAGTATGATCCGTTTGAAGTTATGAGGCTCAACCACAAAAAATACGGGTTTGTGATCTCCATTCATGAATATGAGGACACAATTCCAACGTTATGGGACGAAACGATGGACTTCTTTGAGGAGAACCCGCAATATTTGCATCCAAACAACTCATTGGATTTTATCACTGATAAGGAGCCATTCTCGCATGATGACAAGCGCATGGATGTATCCAACGATTATAACTTATGCCACTTCTGGAGTAACTTTGAGGTTGGCAATTTAGACTTTTTCAGAAGTGAAGGTTACTTGGCTTACTTTGAACATCTCAACAAGGCGGGTGGCTTCTACTACGAACGTTGGGGTGATGCACCTGTCCACTCCCTCGCTGTGGCCCTTATGATGGACAAAAGTGAACTTCATTACTTTGAGGATATTGGATACTTCCATGCACCATTCGGTAACTGTCCATCGAGTAGCGGTATCAGAAAGCTGAAAAGATGTGTATGCGATCCTGGTGATGATTCCGTCATCGACGTTAAGCCGCATAGTTGTGTTCCACGTTGGTGGAGAGTGGGTGGTAAGACCTTCTTAAAAGATAAAGGAACACTTTGAGCATTCTTATAAATGTTTACAGCTCTGCTTTTCTAATGAGAGTCATGTCTTAATTCTTTTCTTCTGTTCGTAAATTGTGCATTCATCCTCCTTTTTTGGTCTTCTATAATACAAGATGCGGCATTAAACACCATTCAGTATGGTGTTTCAAGTCTGGAAAGCTGGTTTAAGATACTCTGCAACTCCTCGTCGGTTTTCTTACCGACAAGTGATGGAATAAGGGTCTTTGCCTCATCAACGTCGTCACACGCGAGCGATCCTAACTGGGCAATCTCGAATGGATGAAGATTTCCATTCTCTGGTGCCTTGAGCACGTTCTCCACTGCACTTAGTGTGTCGGTATCACGGAAACGGGAAAAGACTGTAAGGTAGTCTAGTGTTTTCTTCAAAACTTCGTTGGCACCAACGGCGATGGCGGCCTTAGCGATCTCGTTGTTGTCGTCATCATTCCCATCATCATCGTCGTCGTCATCCTCAATGGACGGATTCTCAATGAAGGCACCTTGCGGGGTCATAATCTTCTTTCTCATCTTTAACGCACTTCTGATGAGAATACGTGCCTCGGACAAGTTAAGTGTGATAAGATCTGATGTCTCTCCATCATGGCCAACCTGTTTAACGGCGAACTCGGAACCAAGTTGCAGCATGGCCGCATTCTCCTCTTCCTCATTGCTCTGAGCAGCGGTCCTTCTTCTGACACCGGAAGTCGAAGTAGAGACGTTCATTGTGTAAGGTTTGGGCGTCCGTCGTGAGATAGAGGTTGTTTTGGTGTAGTTAGAGGGGAAGCATCAGTTTTTGGGCACCGTCAAGGGGACTTCCGAGGGTGGGCCGGAACTCGCGAACATGATAAAGAACCATGAGGGACGTCAAATAAAGTGATAATCCCACTTTAGAGCAGCCCTGTGGTTGTATCGTACACCGAATTTGCCACCAGTAAATTGGAAAAGTCAGTCAAGATGTCTGAGCTAAAGAAAAGGGTTGAGTCAAGTGGACTTGAAGGTGCAGTTGGCGCGTTAATGTTCAACAAGGACGGAATACTTGGCTGTGAGTGACATGTGTCTCCCAACTCTAACAAAAACGTCTACTAACTGCTATACAGCATATGGTGTTGCACAAGACAAAGATTACGATGACCTCTCAGATATAAAGCTCACAAAAGACGGGTTCGGGCTTTATCAGCTGAACGGATATCGCATACTTGTCTCATCCCAAGGCGAGAATATTCTGGCTGTTTACACGAGTTCAAAATGATAGATCAATTACGAATTGTTACGACTACAAATGTTTAAAGTTTTTGAAAGTTCGTAGCGTCGTCATAACATTTGGTAGTCAGGATATTCGACTATTACCGAAAGCTCATGCCTTAGATGAACCCACCGTTGAAGCCAGGAGGACCGCCTCCGAACGGACCACCAAAAGCAGAGCTTCCACCCCTTCCAGGAGGGCCACCACGACGAAGTGAGCCATAAGGTAGTCCACTACCGACACTATCATCAATTCTTCCCTGTCCAAAAGGGTCGTCAATTCTTGCGCCCGGTGGAGCTCCTCCCAGGGACCCTGGTAGCCCTCCTGTAGCGCCGCCAACTCTCCCCTCAAACAAAGGATGGTTCTTGTCCACAATCATCCCGTTGTGACCAGCAGATGGAATGAATCCTGGAGTCATCGAAGGGTACTTACCAGCAGGGCCATAGATGTCATCAGAACCAACACTTGGTACACCGGTTGGACGGTCATCCGTTAGTCTCTTGTTCACTTCGTACTCATCATCGAAAGTCGGAAGTCTTGTAGCAGCCGCCTTCGTTTCCTCTCCAATCTGAAGGGATGGTGCCTTCTTCTTGGTCTCATCTGGAGGATTGACCTCAGGTGCAGAGAGATCAGTAGCTTCAAGTGGACTCTCGGCTGGAAGATGGAAAATACCAGTGAGGGCTCTAATGACTCTGACTTTCCAGTCGGAGGTAGTGTCAGACCCACCAGCATCTTTAGATTGACTTAGCTCATTTGTTAAGTTTTCGGCTTCGTCCGCTTTCAATGGGTACTTAGATTTGGATGAGAGCTCAAGCAGAAGGCGGGCAGGAGCAGATAGCTCAGTGGACTCCCCATACCAGGACTCATATGACACACTTACAGCAGTTGCAAGACAATCACCATCGCTAGAAGACAAGTATGAAGCAAGGAAAGTGTCTTGGTTGACTGCATGAACAGCAATGAAGGTAGCGATGCCGTCTCTCTCAAGATGATATGAAACGTATTCATCTGTCTTCTTCGCGTCTGTGGTTTTGAAGCCGAGCTTTACATGAATGAGTTGCGCAGTAGTGGCAACTTTTTGCAGTTTTGTATCGCTCTCAGACATTGTTTTCGTTATATCTATGGCGTTTAGATGTAGTGAAGAATTGAGAGAAGTCAAGATCTCCCTTGCTTTGGGGTTTGGGTGGCGCGACAATAGAGTGTCTCTATCATTTGTGTGCCCAGGCTGAAATTAAACGCGCGTCCTATCGCCAAACTTTCTGAAGACGCGTCTCTCTATTCCTTCATCATCCTTTAAATCTCATAGGCACTCAGGAACAGATACCGGATAGTGGTTGACAAATTACTTCTATGTCTAAGGTGGTCAAAGCTCCGGCCACTCGGCGTGCAACAAGGTCGCAAAGAGGCATGACCCCTTATCCATTGGAAAACCTCACATCATCACTTAGCATAGTCTCAAGCTCACCCAGTTCGCAGGATTCCAACGATCTCACTAATGTGTCAAGTCCTGCAACTTCCCCAATAGGATCCCAGTCGGAGAGAGCACCCTATGTTACACCAACAAAGCAGCGCAAGACCCTTACACAATCACACTTTTCGTTTGGTGCTAAAGACAAGAAGACGTGCACAGAGTGTGGCATGTCATATATGCAGCACATTCCCTCGGATGTCAAACTCCACAACAAACATCACAAGGTTCAAACGTTAGGTAGAGAATGGAAAGAAGAGTGGGGGTCCGTGGTCATGACATTTAGCAACGGCGATTGCATTATGGAGGTGAAGGCGGAGGTTGCTCGCGCGAAGACGGCGACTCTGGAACTTATGGAAGTTGTAAACACAGAACTTAATGCACCAGATGACAACGAATTCTGGATCAAAGGTACTGATAGTGGTGTTGTCTATGTCTACGTTGTGGATGGGATCTGTGTTGGGCTTGTGTCTGTTGAGAAGGTTAAGGAAGGTCGTTGGTTCTCTCTTGACGATGGTCGAATCGTCAGTACGGTTCCGCTGCAGTTGATGGTTGGTATTAATAGAGTGTACGTTGCTCGCAAGTACAGGCGCCAAGGAATTGCATTGAGACTACTCACAGCTGTTCGGAAGAATACAGTGTATGGAATGGACATCCCAAAAGAGCAGATCGCTTGGTCTCAGCCAAGTTTTTCCGGGTCAAAGCTCGCTGCTAAGTTTAACGCTCGCCGCCACAAGTCGGGGAAAGTTTTGATCCCTGTATACACATGATTGAGTGTGACGCTAATGACTTTATGAATCGAAATGTGCTACGAACACTTGCTATCAACTGTAGAGAGGACTTTAGCAAGCATTGTGCAAGCTAGCGGACCGCCGATCCAGGGTCGGGTTACCCTATCTTTAAATATCGTTACATGGTGGATTCGCGAAAAATGGAAGGAAAGAGAGGGGCGTCAAACACGAAAAAGACTCCTACGATGCGATACCAACCGCCTCCTGTTCTTTCCCAATCACACATCCATCGCACTCCAGAGAGCTGGTCTTCTGGTCACTCACTCACTGCTGAACATTCAGGAATCTCGCACACCAGAACCGCCCTATAACAGCCACACCCGCACACGCGCTGCTACCTCTGACTGACCCCTCGAGACGGCAATCACCACCCCGCGACCCGGCAAGCGGAACACATACAACACAGCGCACACACAATGACTACAACAGTGCCTAAGATCCATTCCTTCGCAGAGTTCAGTGATGTCGCCGATGCGGTCGCTGAACATGTTATTCATGCACAAAACCAAGCCCTTGCTCAGAGTATCCCGTCCAGTGGGAGCGGAAGCTCACCAACGAGCAACAATAGCACAAGGCCAACACCAACAACGTCCACCACAAATCTCAAAATCAAATCTAAGAAAGAGAAGGTTGTGAATCGCAGATTCAAGATTGCGATCTCCGGTGGCTCCCTGATAGGAGTATTGAGTCAGGGACTCTTGAAGAGAGACGACGTTCAATGGTCCAAATGGGATGTTTACTTTGCTGATGAGAGACTCGTTCCATTCGAAGATGAGAACTCTAACTACGGAAGGGCCAAGCGTGAGATCTTTGACAAGTTGAAAGAGCTGGGAAAAGACACACCAAACGTCTACCACATTGATGATTCATTAATGGACGATTCACAAGAGGTTGCTGACAATTATGAACAGACGCTCATTAAGGGCTTTGCCAACAAAGACTCCGTTAGACTTCCACTCTTCGACTTGTTCCTTTTAGGCTGTGCACCAGACGGCCATATTGCATCCATCTTCCCCAACGATCATGATGTTCTCAGAGAGAAGCTTGCTTGGGTTGTTCCTGTTGAGAATGCCCCATCAGGTCCATCTAGAAGAATCACACTTACAGTGCCAGTCATCTGTCATTCACACAGAGTCACTTTTGTCGTGGAAGGTGCCGTTAAGGCATCCATTGTGAAAGTGATTATGGAGAGACCGGAGAAGGGTTTGCCCGCCTCGGTTGTTAATGAGCTGGCTGCTGGTAGAGTATCTTGGTTCGTTGATAAGGCTGCCCTCACTGAGACATACCTATGAAGAATAACATAATTGTGACAATACATTGAGACAAACACACACAGACACACCCGCACAAAGAGAGCCAGAGTGAAAGAGGGAGCTTTATGAATCGAATTGAAGCGGGAGAATTTACTATCAAGAGAGGTTCGGTTGGTGGTTTTGCTATGACACACATGCTGCTGATACATTTGACCTTGCTACATGGTCGAGGTAATGTGTCCTAATTGATTTCAACACTGTTTTTCTTTTTTATAAATGCACATCCTTAAGAGAATATAAACTGTTTTTTAGCGTAGATATTCATACAATCGAATAGCAAGACTAGCACCCTTGATCCGGGGCGCCCAAGTCCGAGAAAGACAATCAATCGACATCGGATCTGCCAACGTCCGGGGGCCGGCATCAGATGACGCGTCTCAGGATCAAATTTACATTATACACGCAAACGATCAATTAAAAAGTCATTAGTAGATATATAGTGTATTTAATATTCCTCACATAAGGCTAGCCAATAGTAGTACAATAATGCAACAATTATAGATCAATGCTGTCTAAGATCTGAGCATGCAACAGAGACAACAGGTGCACCAACAACGCAGACAGACAAAACACGCAGCCAGAAGTTCAGAACACTGCAAAGACACAGTCCAAAACAAAGTCTCCAAAAAGCTCAGGCAGCATATAGGTCCATAGCAGCAAACGGTTTTTTTTAGTGAAAACAACAATGCAATGAAGAACGAAAGACAAGGTCGGCGGCTAAGTCCCCACCAAAGGCACTCTGAAAGCCAGGTAAGACAAACAATCAGAGAGAGCTATCGAGTGCCTCATCGACCATCTTATCGGTCTTGTCCAACGCAGCATGATACTTTCCATTATCAATCTCATAATCAACAGCATCCAATCTTAACTTCTTCAAAGTCAAGAAGCCCAAATCTTGGGAGATCTCGGCCAACTCCTTCTTACACGCCATGATTGAATCATCGATGAAGTCAAACTCGTAGCTATAGCAAGGTAGCATACGTGGTCTAAAGATGATTTTGCGATTTAAGTAGTCAAAATAGACGGTGTTGAAAGTGAGCGACACGAACTCTTGACGCGTGATGAGGCTGATGAAATCACGTACCTGCTCGAAGACAGATGGGTCTGGATCTGTAGTGAGAAGAACGAAGTTCATGTATTGGGTCTCTTCAGTTACAACAAGGCGAAATTGGAGTTTTCCATGACAGTTGTATGGTGTGGATGTGCCATCACTTGTTGATGGGGTCACGTTGATCTTGTTGAGTGCGAGGCGGAAAGAACACTTGAGAGTCATTATTACAGTGTGTGGGCGAGCGGTAAACGATCAAAGCCGGTAAGATGGGATCAATTAGGTGTGAGTCCTTCAACAAGAGTAGAATTGAGTTGCTGCAGTGTGCGGAAGGGGGTGTGAAGGGCGATGGCGTCGTGGCGGTTAATGAGTGTATGTGTGTGTGTGGAGAAGTGTTGTGTCAAAATGCGCGATGCTCGATCTCGGGATCGGCAAAATAAGCTTAATCAAACACAATCAAGAAACAAGCTAAGAGCGTTCAACGATCAAAAACAAAAATGATGAGTGTTGATGGAATGAGAGAGATAGAGGGAAGATGAAAAGACCCATAAACACGTATTAGCAACAAATGAAGGACTCATTTGTATAGGCAAGAAATGATAGAAAGAGAAAAGAAATCAATGGACAATCAAACAAAAAGCACCTCAATGACGAAGGGCAACAGCATCCACGTCGAGCAAGAACTCAGGCAGGAAAAGGCGTGTTTCTTGTGAGGTCACGAAAAAATGCTGCTAACGCCTCGTAACAAAATTTGAATTGATCAAGACTCTGGACCATCATGATTCGTTGTTTTCGTAGCTGACTTACAATGTCTTCAATCAAATCGTGTTTTCCATCTGGTTTCAGTAAGAGTTTCTCATTGTGAAAAAGATAGTCAAGGGTGATGAATGTACCGCTTCGTCCGACACCTGCAGAGCAGTGAACGATTAGCGGATTCTCTGAGCCGTTCAGGTTTCCCAAGAGATCTGATAGCGAGTGAATTGAATTCCAGACTGATGGTCGTTTCATGTCGACCCATTTCGTGTAATAGATGTGATGGACGTTTCTTGTACTGACAACTTCTTTAGTTTCTGGATCGAGCGCATCGAGTTTGAGCATTGTGTAGAAAGTACCCTCGATATCGCCAAGCTCATGACACCCAAGACACTCGATTCTGAGATCGTGTTCAAAATCATCTGGCTCCGAGGAGAGTTCAACGACTTGGCTGAGAGTATCTGGCCAGTACTTGAAACACTTGTCTATACCATTCTCAGCTAATGGAGTCACCATAGCAATTGCAACCTCAGATCCCTCAGCGGTTTGCTGCAAAACCATTTGCCAAAAATGCGATACAGTTTGTTCTTCTGGACCCTGAGCTGCTATGTACTGACGCGGAGTGTCATTGAGGTCGACAGTGATGTGCGATGCATTGATGTAGTCAGATTTCGTAGATCCTGGAGCGAGAGCGAGCTTTACTCTGTTGTTGTCAAAGGGGAAGACGTTACTGTATCTGTTTCTGTTAATCTTAGACGCCCTTTGACCAACAATCATACTCCATTTGGATGACTCTTTGTTGACGAGTGCGTCATGGACACGTTGGTCCTCCAAAAGCTTGATGTTGTGAAACTTTGCAGTGATATCCCTACCGCTTTGTTGGAGAAAGTGAGGCATAGTGTTCGAGGAGGAGGGCGAAGTGGAGAAGGAGAAAGTCTGAGAGTGATGTAGCGGTCTCAATTTATGGGTATGCAGTTGAGGGAGCTGTTGGAATAGTGCAACACAGCGATTGAAAGAACGCTGGCGGATGAGGTTTTGGAAAAGGATGAGCTGGCCAGCTGGGGTGTTTTTTCCTTGCCGGACAAACAAGGCCATTAGCATGTCCGGGTTTGTAAGCGAAAACCGAGAGAATGAGATCAAGCGCGAGAGCAAGAGGGAGGTAATTCTACTGTTTGTCGTTGAATGCTGATTGACTGTGATAAGAGTCTGATCTGCTGGGAGTCGCTTCTCTCGAGGAGCCTTGGCTGGGAATGGCAGTTGGGTATCCGGTAGTGGAAAGCAGCGTGTCCTCTTCCGGCCCCGCGGGAGCCCTCATAGATTAAGCTTAACGCGGATTATCAAAACGATCTGCTGCACCTGCTGCGGCCAATGGCTGCCACGTCGATGGGCTTGGGGAGAGAGGTTGTGTGCCCTGGTGCCTGGTGCCTAACACTCGAGCATCGTCTTGAGTGCTCACATGGAGATCCGGGCAATAGCGGAGGGATCGAGAAGATCAGCTGTGGGGCGGAAATTCGGTCGAGAGGGGAGAGAGGAAGGAGTCCTACTAGTGGTATAGAGGTAGCCAGCCATATACTCAAACTGCCGCTACGCACCACGGAGAGGCACACCGACTCACGAGTCACGGCGGGCTTGACCCGTTCGGCGATAATCTAAGCGGCCTCCGTGTTAGGCCCTTCATTCTCCCCGCGGGGACTTGACTGTTGACCTTCTCTTCCTCGCCCTTTTCTCAGCTGGATCCCATAATAGAGAAGGAGGTGAACCGGTCTGGAGTCTGGAATTTGGTTTTGGTATAGAAGCCCTCGGGGCCCAGGCTGAGCCTTCAGCGCTCGTGCTGGTTCGAGGACTCCCCGGGGCTTTAGGACACCTTGGGCCCCTGGCCTTTTCTGTAAGTTCGCGCTAAAAACCCAGGCCGGGCAGAGCTGTCAGAACAACTTTGGGAACGGACCCCCGGCCGACACCTCCACCTCCACCTCCACCTCCCTTAGGGTATTCCCTCCATCAACGCATCACCCGGTATGAGACGCCAACTAAGATCCCACACAAGGATAGCCACACGGTCCATATCCGACTACGTCACTTTCCCCGTGCGCAATTACAACCCATCACCAAACCTCGACCTGGCAAAGGAGTCCCTATACACCCATGCTAGGCTAAAGATCCACATGCTGAAGGCCCCATCCCACTTTGGACACTACACATATCGTATGGCTAGGAGGTATAATGAAGACAGGTACGCGGTGAACGTGATTGAGCTTCCCTTGATCCACCATGACTATGGTATGAACAAGACGGTCAAGCACAATGTCTTTGCAGCCAGTATCTTTGACGGTCATGGCGGTGATCAATGCGCCGACTTCCTCCGACAGCAACTTCATAAACAGATCGAATCATGGAGTCCTAACCGTGATGAATTTATGGACTTGCTTAAGAATTACTACAAGGACATTGGCGGTTATTGGAAACGAATTTACAAGAAACGTGAAGACATTTACAAGTCTTTACTCCCCAAGCAAAACGACATTGATGATCTCCATCTCAGACTGACACAGACTTATCTCAATCTTGACTATGAATTCCTCGAAGACAACGAAAAATCAGGATCAACTGCAACATCCGTTTTCCTCTACAATCTCGACGTTAACGACAATGAGAACCTCTATTTCGAACCTGGCACGGTCTCACGTCTTTACGTCTCACAAATCGGCGATACCAAATGTGTGATCTGTGACAAGAACGGTGAAGCACATCCACTGAATTCTATTCATCATCCATCTTCACCATTAGAATCTCGCAGATTGAACAAATTTAGCGCCGGGTTCGCTACGGACTCATTTGGAGAAAACAGATTTATGAACTTTGCTAATACCCGTGCATTCGGAGACCTGATGGCCAAATCGAAAGGAATCAGTGCCGAGCCAGATATCACTTCCTATATCATTGGTGACTCTATAAGGATTTCAAAAGAAGGACTTGTTGAGGAAACACCGGGGCATTGTGGTGGTGATGAGGGATTCTTGGTCCTCATGACAGATGGTGTCACAAACTATGCTACTGACCAAGAAGTCGTGGACTTGGTGATGGCTACTTTCAATCAGAAGGCTGGTAAACCTCAGGACTGTGCCGAAGAGGTAGTGAGATATGTTGAAGCGGTTGGTGGTGATGATAATGCCACTTGTGTGGTGATTAGATTGAGCGGTTGGGGTAAGTGGCCTATTCAGGATAGAACTGGTAAGATAAGAGAGGACAGATTAAAAGATGGTATTTCGAGAATGGAAAGGAGATGATCTAGCGCTCATTACATCTCAAGGACAATCTGAGCTCCGCCCATATTGCATCTCTGTTCTATATTTATTTACGGCATATAACGCATACAAAGTCATAACGTCAAAACATCACAGTGAGGTTAGATGCGATGCGAATCTCCTTTATCTCTACGGCTCATCAAAATAGCTTAATCAATCAAGAGAGTCCAAAGTACCCATAACATTTGAGCGTATTTACAAGAGACCCTCGTCATTACCAATAGTCATAACATACCTCCATACCATCAACTCTTCCTCCAAACCATTTAAGTGGAAAACTCACTTGTTCTTCGTCTGAGTGTAAGAGAATCTCTTTCTCGTAGGAGCAAACTCACCAAGCTTGGAACCAACCATATCTTCACTAACTTCAAACGCAACGTACTCCTTACCATTATGCACTTGGAACTTGACACCAACAAACTGTGGTAATATCATACAGCTTCTAGCATTTGTACGGATTGGTGTTCCTGTCTTGATGGCATGGGCGATTGGGAGTGGCACAACGTGTGGACCTAAAGTTGTTATTAGTTAGTGATCATGATCGATGATGTTGATTACGGACGACTTCGTCTTTGCAAATACCAAAGACGAACAAGATGGACTTACCCTTCCAGGCAGAACGACCTTTCAGTAGCACGGGACTGAGTCTCATATTTGTGATGTGTGGAGATGTATGTGAGTTGACAGGTTATACCCTTGAAACAAGGAAATTATAATCAACGCTTTCAGTTGAAGATGTTCTTCTCGTTAGTCCTTTCACCGTGAAAAAATACTGATCGCGCACACTACATCGCGGCGCCAGAATTTGCGTGCGCGACAAAGATATAATAGAGAGGAAATTTTGTCAGCTATTCCAAATGTGGAAGTCTAGGAATTGAGATGTCCCCATGTGTCAACAATAGCCACTAAACACGTTTAGTTAGTTGGGTGCCCCCAGGGTTTATATCCCCATACTTTTGGGTAATAGCTTAGTGATATACTTTGAAGTCGGGACGTAGCAGTCCTCTGGTTTCCTACCTGGCCTAACTCAAAGACTCAGAAGCATATATGCAATATGATTGGCATTGGCCAGCTAGAGACATTGGGGCTGGCTCTTTAAGACCAATTGCAAACTCAAAGAGCCCCAAGACCAACCAACTTTTTCCTGCAGACATGCCTGGAATATGTGTGTAGCACCATATTACCACTCATGACAAAGTATACAGTTGCATAATCAAATCATGGAGAACCATGTGTGGTCTTGGGTGCATCAAAAGGTGTTTTTCTCATGTTTCCCGGAAGGTCCAGGATCTGGACATAGCGTGATACCGCATCAACGTTTTGGCATTCGAAGGTTAGTTACTCGATAGTCTGCCTTGGCCACCCAAAGTGATTCTGGTGGAGCCTGATGTTGGTTTTGTCAAGTCCCAAATTGTACAATCATTCCTGGTAGGCTTTTAGGGTACACTGCTGTTTTTGGTGCCCTGTCGGGGTAGGGCACGTTTCCTCAAACAGCAAATCTAACCAATATACATGTGTCAATACTCAAACGAATGAACGACGGTACAACTTGCCTTTCATATGATACTAAGATCAGCCTCCTTGTCTAAGATGTATTACAGTATCGAGAATATGGATGCGATCAATTTGGTAATTCCCGATGCGTCGGAAACATGTGGAGGAGCACATGGTCAATTTACCTCTGCCTGCCGTGCCGATCCCCTATTGTTCCAAAGATGGTATAAAACCACCCCCATGACACCTCGAAACACAGATCTGGTTTCACTAAGAGCACTAACTCCACCTCATCACTCACGGACATAGATATGAAGTTCTCCACTGTTGCTGGCATTGCTACCACTGTCGTCGTTGCTTCAGCAGAGGCCAATGGCCATCGTCAACTTATATCTGCCCCTGACTATGTTTCAAGACCTCTTTCTGGATTCCACCATGGTTCTCAGTCGCCATTAGGAGTATCTGAGACTTACAACTACTGCAATATGCCACGTACAAACGCTTACACCTACCAAAATGTCTCTTCCGATTATGAACTTATCTATGTCGAACTCATTCACAGACATCACAAGAGAACACCATATGCCTCGAATATGCTCCCAGGTGACACTAAGGATCCTAACACATCATACCCACAAATCACTAACGGTGGTGAAATTGACTCCTTCAATCATGGTAAGGATTTGTGGAGCGTTTATCATGATATTCTGGGCTTCCTCCCAGAAGAATACGATCCAGAGCTCGTTTCCTACAGATACACCAACAATAACATCACACATGCTGTGTTTAACAACTTGATAAAGGGAATGTATCCAGGTGCCAATGTCACTGCTGAGCTGCGTGAGCTCGACAACTTGGAGCCAAACATTCCATGTTCTCAGGCTGACGATTTGAAAGCAGCTATCAGATCTACAGATTTGTGGTACGAGGAGAGTAACATGACCATCTATAATGAGTTGGCAGACCAGGATGGTATCAACAAGACGGGATACCCTGGATTCTTTGGCAGTATTGATCACTTCTTTGATAACTTGTCTTCAAAGACTTGCGCTGGTGATGCAGTTAATGTGACACAGGAACAGTTTGATACAGTCATGAAGCTTGGCCACTGGGAATATGATTACACTTTCTACTCTTCTCCAAATGCTACTGAGTATGGAAAGTACAGATATGGTAACTTTACTACCGAGTTGGCGTCTCACTTTGAACAAGTGATTGATGGATCAAGAACCATCAAATACCAGCACAATATTGCGCATGATGGATCTATGTCTGGCTTGGTTGCTCTCTTGAGTGATTTCATTGACCTAGGATTCTTCCAATGGCCAGGTATGGGTTCTGAGATGGTGTTCCAACTGTACAAGGCTAATAACGAGGACTATTACTTAAGAATCATGTACGGTGGAAAGGAGATCAAGTTTACCCCAATTGAGGACTTCTTCAACTATCTGGATGACTTGGATGTCGCCGAGGCATCCGCACAGTGTTCTGATGAGTGAACGCGGTTCTTTATATTGTGATTACCTTAGAAAAGTGTACTATATGCAGCTTTAGCAAGTTATATGGTAGAGTGGAGAGCGCGAGGGGTTCCCTTGCTAATTCATTACGGCTTTACTTCTTTCGAGGAAGAACTAGCTAAAAGATTCAGCCAAGTGTGCTCAATAATATCCTTGGCAATAATAATCAGAGAAATGGCATGTGTCCATCGTTTCGCGTCGATGTGGTGCTTGATGTCATCTGGGAAATGCTGTTGCTTGCTAATCTTATAGCCTTGTTCAGGCACGGTCTCATCTGGACTGAGAACTTCCAAACTGCTCACTACTCTGACCCAGAGGGCAGCATTACTTGCATCGAACTTGTGTCTCTCTTTCGCATCCAACAAGCCAGTCACTATGGCGTAGTCTCTCATGCAAAGAGTAAAATCTTCATCTAAAGTGGCGAGTTCAAACCTTTTATTTGACATGATTAGTCTTGTCATCCCCTCTTCAACGCCCTCTTGATCCAGGGAGATTGCCATCTTCAGATAAGTTGTTGGTAGTCGGTTTGGCATCTTAGGGTTGGATGTAAGGTTGGAGAAGACGAAGCTGGCGGTACAGCGGCCATAGACGCCAATAGTACCAACGAGGGCGCTATCGCCGTCGAGTGCCATACATGTCTGACCAATCCCAAATGTTGTCAGAGGCCAGGGATCCATGGAGGGAACATCAAGGATGATCTCTTGTATCTCTGCGGTGACAAGCGATCTGGCGGCTATAAGCAAAAGGGTGCCCAAAAGCGATACAATATGACTCAAGCTTAGGAATGTCATAGCACTTGTGGCTTATGGCAGGTGATGAGTCTCACTGTACTCTATATTTCTCACAGGTCACAAAATTAATGGATACCAGAGCGCTGCCTACGTCTGTGCTGCTGCTGTTGCCGCCGCTGTTGTTGTGTTGTTGTGTTGTTGTGGTTGTAGTGATGTGGCCCCGGCAAGACCCCCCACAGTGGCTGCAATTGGCACTGAGTGGCATGTCAGACGCGCAGCCTGCCGCCTGCGTCATCGTCCGCGGTTCCGCAACAATCTTCAGCGTCCAAATACTTTCGGCTGTGTTTTTATTATTATTTGCTTGGTTTTGCCAAGCCTCTGCGCAAAAGTCTTGGCGGGGATAGGAGGGGTGGTCTGGGGGCGCCAGCGGCCAACGATTGCCTCGGAATAGGAAATAAGAGTGGTGCGGCCTTCGTGGAGCTGAATTGTGGGCAGTGCATCGCATTGGCTTTTGGTACAAGTGTATACAGGAGGGTCATGAGTTGTATCTTAATGTAGTTGTCGCAGTGGGCGGTTGCAGCCTCTTCTAGTGCCCGCTTCCCCATTCTACATCTTCTCGGACAGACGCGCGCGTGCACAGTAGCCCCCTTAACTAAATCTCATTCTCCGGCATACTGCCAACGCGTGAGTTCTGCCAGCGCACACGGGCAAACAAGAATCAACAGAGAGAAAAAAACCACCACCGCCCACGCCAACACAACAAAAACGGACACACTCGCCCTCCTCTCGCCCAGACAAATCCGCCACTCAGGCTACTACCCGCTATCACGGCGTACTGCTCCAACTGCTGAAAGCACCGCTCAGCTAGACCAGCGACCCGCCTGCCATTGTCCCGCATCGACCTCGAAGCGCCCCACTAGCCGCCGCCCCCGAACGTCCTTTTCTGTCTCGTTCTCGGGTCTATACATAAGACCTCTGACCCTTCAGGAACGCGCAGTTAGCCGCCCGCACAACAACACTTTCCTCCGGAGAATCACTAACAGTTGTATCCCCACACGAAGGCAACTCACACTTCCTCTTGAGATAAAAAAAGCTTTAGCACATCTCCGGAATACGATCATCCTACAAACAGATCTTCGTTGCTAATCAATCGTGGCTTTTTATCCCCAGTGTTGACAACTCGCTATCCAACAATAAGAACGACAACAGACGCCAATATGTCCTCAGTCCAGCAGGTGGCTCATCTCCAGCCACGCGCTGCCCCCCAGCAGCAGCATCCATTGGCCCAAGCACAAGCTCAGGCCCAGGCCCAGGCTCAGGCTCAAGCGCAGGCTCAAGCCCAAGCTCAAGCTCAAGCTCAAGCTCAAGCTCAGGCTCAAGTACAGCAACAGCAACAGCAGCAGCCTAACTCCCAAGAACAGGAGCTCAACAATGCCACCGCTGAGACATGGCTCGCTATTGGCTCTCTTGCCGAGGCCGTTGGTGACGCTGATAGAGCCGCTGCTTCTTATGATGCTACTCTCAGGCACTCTCCAAATTCTGCTTCGGCATTGACCTCTCTCGCAAACTTGTATCGCTCGCGTGATATGTTTGCCAAGGCTGCCGAGCTGTACCAGAGAGCACTGACAGCTAAACCAGATGCAGGTGAGACTTGGGGTCTTCTCGGTCACTGTTACCTCATGCTTGACGACTTGCAGAGAGCTTATGCCGCTTACCAGCAGGCATTGTACCATCTCAACAATCCAAATGTTCCAAAGTTGTGGCATGGTATTGGTATTCTCTATGACAGATATGGCTCCTTGGAGTATGCCGAAGAGGCTTTCAGAAGAGTGTTGGAACTTGATCCAAACTTTGAAAAAGCTAGTGAGATTTACTTCAGACTTGGTATCATTTACAAACATGAAGGTAAACTTGGCCAAGCTCTCGAATGCTTCAAGTATATTCTGCCTAACCCACCGGCACCATTAACACAGCCAGACGTTTGGTTCCAAATAGGTGCGGTCCTTGAACAACAAAGAGACTACACTGCGGCTAAGGATGCCTACCACAAGGTTCTTGAAGCCAACCCAAAACATGCCAAGGTACTACAGCAGCTCGGTTGTCTGTACTCCCAACAGGGCTCGTCTTTCCAGGATCCGGAAATTGCTCTCAAGTTGCTCTCCCAGTCCTTGGACATTGACTCTAGTGATGCTCACACTTGGTACCATTTAGGTAGAGTACACATGGCTAGAGGTGATTACACTGGTGCTTATGATGCTTTCCAGCAGGCTGTGAATAGGGACGCTAGAAACCCAACCTTTTGGTGTTCCATTGGTGTCCTCTATTATCAAATCTCCCAGTACAGAGACGCGCTCGATGCCTATACAAGGGCCATCAGACTCAACCCATACATCTCGGAGGTTTGGTATGATCTCGGTACTCTTTACGAGACTTGTAATAACCAGATCAGTGATGCTCTTGATGCTTACAAGCAGGCCGCTACTCTTGATCCTAACAACCCACATATCCAGGCTCGTCTTGACCAATTGACCAAGTTCCAAAAGGAAGGTGGTCAGAACGGCCAGCTCCCACCTCCACCACCTCCATCACAGCAGCCACGTCTCCCACAGCAGATGCTTCCACAACAGGGAATGCCACAACAGCAGCAGCAGCAACCACTGCAGCAGCTCCAGATGAACCCAGCATCACAGGCTCCACCACCACATCCATTCCAGCAGCAACAACAGCAGCCACAACAACAACCACAACAACAACAACAGCAACAGCAGCAACAACAACAGCTTCCTCCGCAACCACTTCAACAGCAAGGAACTGCTCCTACATCACTGCAGGGTTTGCAACAACTGCCACCACAGCAGTCACAGGCTCCCCCACCTCCAGCGCCAACTCAGCAGGAACACCAGGCTCCACCACCATCCCTCACACAGCCATCACAGAGCTCGTTCCCTCCACCAGAGATTAAGCCATTGGCACCAGCCAAGAGAGAACTCGAGTCAGATGAGGAGTCCCAGAGAAAGAAGGCGGATGTTACACATCAGTTGCCGGCTGTCACTGTGCCAACCCCTGCTCCAACTGCTGAGCAGGAAGAGGAGAAGAAAGTCACTCCACCGGCTGCAACAACAACAAATACGAAGTCTGAAGGGTCATCTGTCTCACCTGCTGCCGTGAACGGTAGCGCCGAGAAGAAGCAACATGAAGAGACCCAAGCTAAGAGTGAAACTGCTGATGTTGAACAAACACCTGCTACTGAGTCTAATGGTGCCAACGGTGATGAGAAGAAAGAGGGAGAAAAGGAAGTCACACCAGCTCCTGCTGCTGATGCTCCTGCTGCTGAGGAGAAGGATACCGCGGCTGTAGAAGAGGAGAAAGAAGCTATTATCAAGCCATCTGAAGAGGCCCTGAGTGAAATCAAGGAAGCTGAGGAGGAGGAAAAGAAGAAGGAGGATGAACAGCCAACCGAGGAGAAGAAAGAGGAAGTTGAGGTAAGTGTAAGAAAAATTGACGAAGACGAGGACTATGACGACGAAGAAGAGGAAAAACCTAATGGTGAGTCAAAGTGATGACCTTTTTGGTTCAGCATAATTTGGGTTGTATGTGTATTGATGTGATTGTTTGTACATTTGGTTTTCTTTTCCTCTCTCCTTCTCTCTATATATCGATCTCTCTGGTTCTTTCTTTTGAGTGTCCGTTTGCCGAATGAATATGTACTATACAATACGCTCGTCTTTCGTAGACCATCTTGTTCTAAAGACGTTTAATCCGTACGCTGTCCTAAATACCTGTGGGTCGACCATCCCGACTAAGGTATCCATAATCACTATCGCATGCATTTAAAGCGTCTACTTGGCTCTTTATTACCTGCAAATAATTTTTTCTTCATCACCATTAGAAATAACACTTTGAGTGGTCTTACTGACCATGACACCTAATTAAACCTCTTTTTCAACAATGTTCTCAAGGAACGCCTTGATCTGTAATAGCGTATCCTGTTTGACATCCTCGGGCACCATCGCTGCTTGATGTTAGTCATATATTCCATTGTAATGTGTTTCCCATCAGTTAACTTACAAAGTGCCTTCGGCTCCAGTGTTTGGCTCAGCCTTGTAAAGTTTGGTTCCTCCTCTTTGCTGACATGATCTGGTCGATATGTGTTAGTTTTCAGTTGTGTATAGATTGTTGAAGAGTACCAAGCTTACCGTTAGCAATATTTCTGATGTTATCAAGCCATCCAGACTCGGCCAGCTTTTGCCTCAGCTGCGCCGATATCCTTGTATCGTATGTTAGTAAATGTTCCCTGTGAGAGTTACAGTCATTAAACTATTGAATGGGTGGATACACACCTGTCGTATTCTCCAGACTCGATGAGCTGCTGTTGGATCTTGGCCTTTATCTGTTCCTCGCTGGACATTTTGTTTTCGGTGATATCGTTGGTGCGGGTTCGGCAAGGAAATGATCGAATGATCTCAGACTGCAAATGTGTTTGAGTGTGTGTTGATGTTTTCTCTTGAGCGGGGAGTTTGACGGGCCCACAAAACGCGAGGGAGAGAGATCGCGCTTGCCAAAGACCTTAGAAGACTCGCGCAACCTCAGGAGACACTACCATGTTTAGATTATCCAACTCGACAAGAGCCGTCTCTCCAAGTCTCATACGATCATTCATCAGGACAATGGCTTCCAAGGGATCCCCAGACGACGCACGCATCGTCAAGATTGAACCTCTTTCCTCCGAAGATGCCAAGTGGACTAAGCTTGAGCGTATCACCTACAAAGATCCAGCTGGAAAGGAGAGACTCTGGGAGTGTGCCTCGCGTACTACAAGACCAGAGGGCTCTGAAGTTGATGCTGTTGCCATCATTGCCGTATTGAAGAAGCCTAGTGGTCCAGAGATTCTTCTCCAGAAACAATTTAGACCACCAACAGGTGGCGTGTGTATCGAGGTCCCAGCTGGTCTAGTTGACCCTAACGAATCAATCGATACGACCGCTCTCAGAGAGCTTCATGAGGAGACAGGATACTATGGACAAGTCATTTCGAAGTCTGTGACTATCTTCAATGATCCGGGCTTCTGCTCTACAAATCTGGCCCTCGTTACTTGCTCAATTGACCTTGCTGACAAGAGAAACGAGAACCCAACCCCACAGCTCGAGGAGAGCGAGTACATCGAGACATTCTCCGTGCCACTCCACAACTTTGACGAGCAGCTGCTAAAGCTCCATAGCCAGGGCTACAAGATTGACTGTAGAGTCCAAAATGTTGCAGAGGGTATCAAGCTTGCAAAACAGTTTAGCCTCTAATATAAGAAACCTATATGATATAGCAAGTGAATAGAACCGCGGTTTTTTTGGCTGCAAATAAGAGTTGGGATTATGTAATCAAAAAGAATAAAAAAAGCGAAAAAAATGACGACACTTGCAGGGTTCGAACCTGCGCGGGCAGAGCCCAAAAGATGTCTCGAACTCGTAATTCAAGTCTTTCGCCTTAACCACTCGGCCAAAGTGCCCCGTACTTGAAAGGTGGGTTGTCTTCGGCAGTGTAGTGATATTCTGTTGTAACATCATGAGTTTCATGATGACCACTTTAGAGATTTCTGGTGGGTTAGAAGGAATTAATTGATATATATTGACTAGATCTGTACTCAATTATGAAGAAGCTTTGGGCTAGATACCATTTATGAGTATATTATCACCAAAAACAAGTTCACGCATGCTATGTTGATTGCGATATGCGACACTCTCTGTAAGGAGTTGGGCTCTCACAACAATTCAATTGATATATCGTGGAACGAAAGTTATTAAGTAAATCTGGCATTGATCTGAATTATTTGAAACTGAAATCAATTCTTTTTAATGTTTTTTTTTTTTTTTTTGTTTTTTTAAGGTTTAAGTTAAGTACAAAATTGGGAGCATGATCAATTATAATTGTTAATTTTAATTGATTTCCTTATGATATTTCTTGATATTTTCAAAACTTATGATTTTACCTTGATTTGATAGAAAATGGCTCACTTACAAGCACCAAAGAGATCTTTAGGCCATTTGATGTTTCACTGAGTGCATGCAGGAATGGAAAAAGGCCCGCTAGTAGAATCAAGCAACGCGCCGTGGTTCATGAACCGCTGAAAGCCGATAAATTAGTGCTGCGGGTGGCTCCATGAGCATCTTGCAATGAACTTCAGTAATTACTTCTATCAATCAATTAACTTTGAATTACTTGTATACATGGAAAATAATCTTGGAAAACCAGCATGTCTAGTGCGGAGATCCTCCTTACGAGAACTCTCATAACTTTTCTCACCAGCTTTTCTTCAAACAACAGAAATCTTCAATCATCAAACGTCAACTTTTCTCTTAGAAAGCGTTACCAAAACCTTGCCCAGTTGGCTGGTAACCCAATCCTTGAGAACCGTTTGTGATCAACAATCTCTGTGTGCCAGCTGGAGCCTCATCCGAGGCGTTGGCCTCCTCTCTCACCTTCAAGTCCTTCATAAACTTAGCAATGTGCTCACTTCTCTCCCTCTCGACAGTGATAAGGTATGGCTTGATGTAATCGCCCAATTCATGCAGCCATGCCAACTCGAGAACCTTGTCGTAGCGGATCAAGTCGTAAGCAGTGTACAACAAGGCAATGAAGGCCTCATTGTTACCAGTCTCAACAAAGTATGTCAGAAGGTCCTCAGCAACATCTGTAGAGCCAGAGATAGCAGCAGTCTCAATGGCATCCTTCCAAAGCTGGTCCGCCTTGAGAATGGACAAAGCCTTGTTCCACTTCTTGTTCTTTCTGTACAGACGAGCAGCAATCTGTCTGAAGAAGATCAACTCGTGCTTCTCCAATCTAGATGCCAAGTCCAAAGAGTCAAACTTGTCATGGATGTCAACAACGGTTCCCAAGGTCTCATAGTCCTCCTCCTCGATCAACAAGTCGTGGTAGGCACCGTTGACAACAGAGTTGTTCTTGTCCAACACAGAAATCAAGAATGGCTTGATCAATGGCAAGTTGTCAGACTTCTGGAAGATTCTAACAACTCTTGGAAGATCGATTCTTGGAGTCAAAACAGTCAATAAGTCAGTGACAAGAGATGGATGCTCGTTGACGTAGAAGTTGATAGCCTTGTAGTAAATCTCCAAGTTGGCAACCTTGACAATAATCTCCTTAAAAGAAGAGTGATCAAAGGAGGAAGAAGCCTTCTCAATCATGGTCAAAGCAGCATTGTCCCACTCATCGTAATGAGCGTACAAGAAGATAAGCTCTGGCCACAAGTGAGCCTCCTCAGTGGCTCTGATAACCTTTGGAATGTTGATTCTGGACCAGAACAACTTCAAGTGCTCCAAAGTCTTGGATGGATTGTACTTGGTGTACAAGATGGCCAATTCCGTGAACATACCCATGTGGGCTCTCTCCAAGCTGAGACCAGCCTCAAACAAGGAAATCAACTCATTGAAGTGACCCTCAGACTCGTACTTCTCAACAAGCTCATCCAACTCCTCAGCGTGAACGACCAAGTTCAAACCACAAATCTGAGCAAGACGGAACTCCTTGTGTTCCAAACAAGCATCGTTAACCTGCTTCCACACTCTGGTGTTAGAGGCTTTTCTAGCACACTCAACAGCAGACTGGTAGTCATCCAAGAACACCAAGGTAGAGGCTAACTTGGAATAGTTGGAAACAGAAGAGTACAACAACTTGGCAGCCTTGTAGTCCTTACGCTCATAGAGCTTGTCACCAACCTCGTTCAAGTCAGCAACGTTGGAACCGTTCAAGAACTTTTCAATTTCATCGAGCTTCTCCAACTCAGCATAAGCGATAATCAACTCACCGTCAATCTTTGGCTCCTTCAAGGTCTGTCTGGCAACGAGCAAATACTTGATCAACTCCTCAAACTTACCAGCAGAGTCAGCAATATCGATGACAGCCTCGTAGTTGGATGGGTCGTTGGCTCTGATGTAAGACTCAATAGCCTCTGGAATTCTGATACCGTTCAACTGAGCAGCACCGAGCTGACTCCACAACTCTGGAGTGTCAATCTTCTCAGCATAAGTCTCACCTCTGTCCAAGGACATGATGTCGTCGACAATGACACCCATGGCCCTGGAGTACAACTCCTTTTTGTTGTAGATCTCAAATGCCTCCTCGTGCAAACCGGCCTCGGTACACAAGGCACCGATTTCAACTGGGTCGAACTCATCAAGCTTCTCAATGTAGGACATAACCTTGGTTGGCTCAACCTTGATAGCAGTCAACATGAGCAAACCCTGCAAAGATGGGTTGTCGTTGAATGGAGATGGTTCCAAGATGATCTTCTCCAGCAACTCAACAAGCTCCTGAGTCAAACCGTTGTCCATAAAGGCCTTAACAGTAAGGGAGACTGGCTCGGCCTCAGTAGATTCTGGGACAGCGGTACCCACAATCTGATCGACAAGCTGTCTTCTGTGGAGGTTATCCTCGGACAACACAGTGTTCCACAATGCTGGATCGGATCTCTTGAGCAAGTATCTGGCCTGGTACTTGTACATTGCATTCTCATTGGTAATTCTAATGAGCTCCTCATCGTTCTGACCCTTCTCGTAAGCGATGTAGGCCAAGTATGGGTCTCTCTTCTCACAGTAGTGACCCACCTCCTTGGTATCGTAGTTGTCGTTATCCTTCAAGAACTTCTCTGGGTTGTTGTTGGAGTCAATGTAGATCTTAGCCAAAGTGTTGAAGACAGCACGGTCCTGAACACCAGAGCTGAGTGTAGCCTCGAGGAATGGCAAGAGTAACTTGAGACGGTTTCTCTTCTCAACCTCAGCGGTCAACTCAGCAATTGGAACCTGACCCAAGACAGACTGGATCAAGTTCTGGATAATGGACTCGTCACAGTCAACGTCGAGCAAAGCGGCAACAACCTGTGGAGTCTTGGATGGGTTGACCTGCTGAACGTAGACCTCGATAAACTTAAAGAACTTGTGCTTGTATAAATACAAGATCAAGTCGTGAACGTAGTCGAAACGGTCACACACAATGATCAATGGAAGCTGGTCCTGCAAGTTGGCATCCTTCAAGAAGTTCTTGACCTTCTCTGGGTCATAAACAGAGTTGTCTTTGACAACACGCTCAATTTCCTTGAACTGACCGAGCTTGGCAGCGGCAGAGATGTACTTGAAGACAACGTCCTTGTCGTCAGTCAAATTGACAATGGAGGCCAAGTAGTAGTAAAGACCCTCGTAGCACTTGTAGTCCTCAAACAACTTGATCAAAGCAGCAGAGCCAAGCAAATCGGAGTACTTGGTGGCAACCTGAATAACAATTTGCAAGTTCTGGGCAATATTCTTGTCGAGCAACTCCTTCAAGGCAACCATGGACTGCTCAACGTTCAACTTACCGAAGTAAGAGACCAACCAGTCAGCTGGGATGGCGTTCGTGTTGACAATAACTCTCTTGATGTCCTTAATGTCAGAGTAGTTCTCCAATGCTCTCTGGTACAAACCAGCCTTCTCAGACAACTGAGCAATAGTGTGTCTGTCGTATTGGTGGAACATGTCGTTTCCCAAGATAGCATCAGCAACCTGTGGGGCGTGCAACAAGTTAATCTCCAAGAGTCTGGTCTGCAAGTGGCCCTGAGATGGAGAGTCATCCTTCAAGGCATCCAAAAGGAAAGAAGTACCCTGCTGGATGAAGTTCTGGGAGAAGAAGATGTCAGCAATCTTCTCAACCTCGATCTGACCGGCAGTAGCTGGGGTGTTAAGCAAAGAGACAGCAAACTCGGAGGCTTTGTCTGGGTTGGATCTCAACAAGTTAGAGATAAGGACAACAAAGTTTGGAGTGTAACCGACCTTCTCGCAGTACGGAGCAATCTTGGCAAACTCACCAAGCTCAGCCAAGGCAGAAACGACCTTTGGATGAGTCTGAGCTCTCAGGTAGATAGCAAGCGCGAGCTGAACGTCAAATGGCTTGACAATGTCACCAAGCTCCTCTGAAGAGGTCAACTTGTCCTCCTTGAGCCACTTCTCAAACAACTGCTTTCTGTCCTGCTGGAGGACTGGTCTAGCGAGTTCAATAGTCTCAATCTGGTTGAGCTTACCCTTGTCCAAGAGAGTGGAGAAGTACTGCAAGATAGGAGAAATACCACCTGGGGCAGCCTGAATGTTCTTCAACTTTTGAATAGTTTGAGGAGTTCTCAACTGCTCAGATGAAGCGGCAACCTTAGCGGCATTGGCGTAGTCACCCTGCTGCAACAATGTGTCAAACTGCTGCAAGAAGAGGTTCTCAGCACCTGGCAATCCACCTCTAGAAGCCATGGAAAGAGCAAGTGGAACGTTTGACAGCTTGTTCAAGATGTATGGAACCAACTTATCCTTGGCAATCTCAACGGCAAGAACCTGACCCTGCTTGTTGATAGCGAGGATACCATTGTTATCATCGTAGGCAGAGGCAATGAAGACTGGGGTAGCAGTGATTCTGTTGACAAACAAGTTGGAACCGGACTCCAAGTCGTACAAGTGAATGAAACCGTACTTAGTCAAGAGGTAGACAATACCATACTTCTTGGAAACCTGGAGAGAAATTGGGAAGTCGTTGGTAGCATCAGGTGGGAAGAAGATGTCAACGTTCTTCTTCTGGAATTGTGGGTTGGATGCATCATGATCGATCTCAATGATGTGAAGTTGACCACCGGTGGCAGTTCTGTTACCACAGACAAACACCTGTGTACGGGCTGGAGCGCCGTCCAATTGCAAGGAGGAGAAGGCAGCAACGTGACCTTCAATGGCTTGCGAGACGTTTCTCTGTTTGGAGTAGAGCTGGATCTTTCCGGCAATACGGCCATTCTCCTGGGTAATACCAACGACGGCAAACCACTCGAAAGACTCATTACACACAAAGTTGATGATTTGGGCGTTGTTCAAGTTGGCGTGTCTGTGAGTGAGGAGAGTTGGGCCGGCGGAGGCATTACCGTCAAAGATGTTCCATGTGAAGATGGATGAGGCGGTAACCAAACCGATATGTTTAGAGTCGAGCCATTTCCAGAAGATGACCGGCTCTGACATGTTGAAGGACTTGAGCTTCTCCTTAGTGGAGAGGTTGAAGATCTGGATAGTGGTACCATTAGCTCTGAGAGAGATGATGAACTCAGAAGGATGAAGAATGGCATTGTCTGCACTCATGTTCTTTCTTGTGACCTGGTTGCCGTTGTGGAGATCAACGATTGCAACAGTGTTGGCACCATTGACCTGTTCACGGACAACGACATACTTGTCAGATTCGAGTGTAGTAGAGCGGAACTCGAGTGACTGTTGGTTGATACCCAACGCCGTGAGGTCTGTGAGCTCGGTGAACTCGATTGGTATATCAGCCATTGTGGATGGATCTGGGCGGGGTTGTATTCGGGCGGTTCAGTGTCTAATGCTCGAGTAATGTGTTTAGATAGCAAAGCCGGGCTGTGGGGCAACGATCAGCGGGTGTGGGCGATTGGGCGGAGAAGCACGGCAGAGGTAGTCGATTGGGCGGTCGGCTGGTCTGTGTGCAAGGTTGGGCGCGTTAATGGCAGTGTGTTTTGTCCCAATTGACGATGGTTTGTGCGCTGTCTTTTGTCCTGAGGTGGGAAAGGCCCACAATTCGTCGTTGATTCGCCCCTTCGTCTCCGAAAAGCCCCCCCAGCGAGCGCCGAATTTCGCGGATACGATCGGTATGCGCCACACAGTGAGGCCACCCTGGCACTTTTATTCCGTGGTGTCCGGGTTCCCCCTTTTTTGGGTATTTCTCTTTTGGTGGTCTGCCTGGCGGCTGGCTTATAAGGACATTTGACTATCGCCAGCCATTTCTTGGGAACTACTCGGGTACTATGAGAATTCAATGCATGCTTTTATGATCTCTATATATATCACTGGAAGAGTGGTGCTAAGTTGAATTCCCCATTAACCTTCTCCATAACACCATCCTCCGTTACGATACCATCTATAAGTTCGTGTGGTGTCACATCAAATGATGGGTTCCAAACTTCAATTCCGGGAGCAGCGACACCAACTTTACCCGTGATGGCAACACCATTTTCATTGATGATGACCTTGTTTGTCGCTGGATCCACAACACCACCACTAACGTTCTGTAATTCATTAGCTGGTCTCTGCTCCACGACGATCTCATCTCCATGCGCGGTCTTCATGTCGATGGTAGTCTTTGGGGCAACAACAAGGAACTTGATACCGAATTGCTTACAGATGAGAGCCAGTTGATATGTTCCAATCTTATTAGCAGTGTCACCGTTACTGACTATTCTATCAGCGCCAACGACACATGCCTTGATTGGAGCAGCAGAGGAATTTTTGGAGAGTGACGAAACAAGGTATGTCACCATGGAGTCTGTGATAAGTGTGGATGGAATGTTTTCGTAGACAAGCTCGTATGCAGTGAGACGGGCACCTTGGTTGTATGGACGTGTTTCCAATGGGTAAGCACGGGACATTTTAATGATCTTGGACTCGGACTTGGCCTTCTTTGTTGGTGGCTCATCAGATGAAGATGACGCGGTGGATCCATTCTCCTTAGCATGAGACCAAAGAGATCTGATCACTCCCAGAGCGGTACCGTATCCCGAAGTAGCGAGGGATCCAGTGTTACAAATTGTCAAGATACCAAACTCACCTTCGAAACCCTCAGCTGCGAGAGACTTGAGGATCCAGTCCTTACCATTCTCACCAAGCTTAGTATTGTTAATGTAGTCATCATCGATCAAATCACATCCAAACTTGAAGATCTCTGGGAAAAGCTCATCGATTGTTGTGGCCTTGGTATTGTTAACGATCTGCTTGATTTCAGTGACGGCATTACCCAAGTTTACAGCAGTTGGTCTCGATGTGACAAGGTAATCCAATCTTTGAATCAACTGGGACTTGAAGTTGGTAAAATTTTGAAGATCGTAATATGCCTGACCAGCATTCTTCCCCTTAAGGTATGGACTGAGTTCAATGATGACAGAAAGTGCACCAACGATGGCAATAGCTGGTGCACCTCTCACTTGCATGAGTTTGATGACTTGAAAGGCATCGGCGATAGTGTAGATCGGGATGTATTTGGTGGCGTATGGGAGAACAAGTTGGTCCAACGTTGAGAGAGTCAGAGCCTCTCGGTCAAATTTGATGGCCTGGAGAGTGGACATAGTGGGATCACGTAGGGGGGTCTCGTATATCAAATCTGTGATGTGTTGATGAATAGTCGCTATCGAAAGACGCACGTTCTTCAACGTTGTGCTTTTTAGATGTTTCGGCCCGGCTAACGTGCTTGTTTCGGAAGGTTAACGCATCAGAATCTTTGATTGTCACATTATTGTTTATGATATATCCTTTTTGATCGTGTCATATATGACAGGGCATTGTCACATGAATTGATGAGCTGGTACAGTTCTGTTCAACTTTGTATCATCTCCTATTAGTAGATAAAAGACTACAGGTTCAGATCCAATGCTAACTTTTCTATTCGTATCTAAATCTGGCCAAAGGAACAGCTTACTCAGAGAGAACCTTAACCTCGTTCTCAATGAACTGCTTTGGACCAGCCTCAGCAGTTGGAACACCAAACACCAACTGAGCCTGAACGGTCCAAGACTCTGGAACTTTACCCTTCAAGGCAGCTTCAACGAATGGGTTGTAGTGTTGCAAGTGACCACCGAGACCGAGCTCACCAATGGCAGCCCAGGTGTTAATCTGAGCAGCACCGTTAGAAGTAGCGGCAAAGATTGGGAAGTAGTCAGCGTAGACGGCAAACTTCTCCTGCATACCCTTGATGGTTGTAGAATCGTCAAAGAAGATAACAGATCCATAAGCTTCATCCTTGGCGGAGAGAGGTCTTCTCTTAGCATCGTCAGTTGGCAAGGCATCGGCAACAGCCTTCCAGACAGCCTCGTGGAGAGCACCAGTGATAACAACGGCACGCAATGACTGCATGTTGAAAGAAGTTGGGGTGTGCTTAACGAATTCCTGAACGATGCTCTGCACCTGCTCGATGGTGACGCCCTGTGGGAGGGCCTTCTTAAGCTGGTATTGAGTTCTTCTGGTGTTGTAAGTCTTGATGAAAGTAGAGAGGGCGGACATTATGGTGAGTATGGGGGGTTAGACGATGTGTCAATTGAGTTGAGCCAGATGACTGTTGATTGAAGGTGAGCGACAAGTTCTCCTTTTTATACCACCTGTGTGGCGGAGAGGCGGTTGATGCAACGCGCGCGGCGACGGATGTAAGCATTACTAAAGTTACTAAGAACAACTACCGCCCCTTACGCTGACATGGCTTCACCGGGACCATAATCCATACCGAAGAAGGGCGCGCATTTATCCGATTGGATCAGATTATTAAGCCCCTCATTGTTTGTCAAACCCCATAGAATTAATAACAAATGTGGGTGTCTTTTGGCATCTCTAGCCCGCCGAGAGCGCGCGCGCTTTAGTGCTGCTCGCGATAGCTCAATTTCTTCTCAGAGCTGTGGCTTTGACGCACTTTCCACTTTTCGCTTCTACCGTTTTCCACGTACGTCCGCGCCCGACGATCTCCGAGTTTTAACACACCTGCCTCTGTTATTTCTAATCATTGCACAAGGATGAAATTTGGGGAACGACCACACCTTCAAATACATATCACACTCTTTGTGCGTCTGTAATCATGGATTCCATGATTTCCATAGATTTCACATCGACAGCCGAGCCAATTGGAACTGCTATAATCTCACACACCTCTCGGAGATGGCGGGGATGCGGTTTCCGTTCATCTATCTCTTACCGCTCCGAAAGGAGAGTCGTTCTAATTCCATCCCGTTGACTTGTTGACTATATCCATTGTATCATAAATTTACTAAGGAAAAAATTCACATATAAGACCGGTCTTTCGTTTCTCTCAAATCACCTCTGTTTGACAGTTGACTGCGTCACAATCATCATGTCCAGGACAACCAACACACTTGAGTTCTGCACGCACACGTCTGCTGCATACACGTGAGGTTCCTAGCCTGGGGAGCATCTAACAATAGCCGACGTGAGAGTCATCGCTTGAGAGCAACCGCCTGAGAGACTTGGATCAGTTGTATGGATCCAAGATTGAATTCAATTGACACGTCTACCAGTCGTTGTTTAATGATGGTAACGGCTACTACAAAATCATTGGTTCACATGTGCATCAACAGCGTTATCTTTTGGGTTCCAGCTTGCCCAGCATTGGTGCGTGTCTTTTTTTTTTTTCAACGTTCATCTTGATAATCTTCGGACCCTTGCCCATTGGATGGTTTTTTCACTTGCTAGAGTCATTGCCAGATCATCACTCCTCCATACCTTCACCCGTATTGCAATGTCTGAAATCACTCACCCAACTATCAAGGACGGCTGGTTCCGCGAGATCTCCGACACCATGTGGCCAGGTCAGGCTATGACCTTGCGTGTCGACAAGGTACTCCACCACGAGAAATCTCTCTACCAGGATGTGCTCGTCTTCAAGTCCACAGACTACGGTAACGTTCTCGTTCTCGACAACGTCATCCAGGCTACCGAGCGTGATGAGTTCTCCTACCAGGAGATGATCACCCATTTGGCCATGAACTCTCACCCAAACCCAAAGAAGGTTCTCGTCATTGGTGGTGGTGACGGTGGTGTCCTTAGAGAAGTTGTTAAGCACGAGTCTGTTGAGGAAGCTTGGCTCTGTGACATTGATGAGGCCGTTATCAGAGTCTCTAAGGAATACCTCCCAGAGATGTCCGCCGCTTACCAGCACCCAAAGGTTAAGACCCACATTGGTGACGGTTTCAAGTTCCTTGCTGACTACAAGAACACCTTCGATGTTATTATCACTGACTCCTCCGATCCAGAGGGTCCAGCTGAGACTTTGTTCCAGAAGCCATACTTCCAGCTCCTTAACGAGGCTCTCACTGAGAAAGGTGTCATTACCACTCAGGCCGAGAACATCTGGTTGCACATGTCCATCATCACAGACTTGAAGAAAGCTTGTAAGGAAGTCTTCCCAGTTGCTGAGTACGCATACACAACCATCCCAACTTACCCATCTGGTCAGATCGGTTTCATGGTTTGCTCGAAGGATAAGGACGCTGTTGTCTCCAAGCCAATTAGATCCATCCCAGAGGAGAAGGAAGATGAGTTGTACAGATACTACAACTCCAAGATCCACGAGGCCTCTTTTGTTTTGCCAAACTGGGCCAAGAAGGCTTTGAAGTAAGCAGGTCTTATGGATTAGAATATACAGAGTTGTACTGTAATTAATTCTTTGTAGTTTGTAGCTATGCCCATATGATTGTTTTAGTCACTGTAGATTGATATGAGTGATAGACGGGCTAACCGCATAAGGAAACCGACGCGAATATGATTGGCCCGGGCGCTGTTCTCTTTGGGACAGAGTATATATACCTCTATTTATCACCACCCAGATCAGGTACTCAACTGCGAATCTCCTTATCATGTCTTACAGGTGATCGGTTCATATAAAAACTGCAATTTGTGCCCCCCACAATTGCATCAATTGTTTCCACCTCCGAACGCACTACACTTTGAGACAACCCCACAGCGAAATCATGACAGTGGCTAACCTCGCTAAGTTCCCATCAATTGACCATTCCAAAGAGGACCAATGGGCTGCCTCGGCCACAACGTTCAAGCCAAATCCGGAACTCTTTGAGGAGAAATGGGCTGGAAAGATCAAGGCTTACAATGATACTCTCGAGGCTGCTATTCCAAAAGAGTATCTCGCCCCAGCTGATCTCGTCCCTAAAGATCTTGACTCTGGACACTTCAATGCTACTTTGATTCCTCCAAAGGTACTTGATCCGGAGACTCTTGCAATCACAGAACTTACTGCAGTTGAAATTGTCTCCAAGATTGCCTCGGGTGAACTCACCTCTGTCGCTGTACTCACAGCTTTCATCAAACGTTGTACCATCGCCCACCAGCTCACACATTGTGCCATGGAGATCCTCTTTGATGAAGGTCTCAAGCGTGCTGCCGAACTCGACGATCACTTTACCAAGACTGGAAAGACAATTGGTCCATTGCACGGTCTCCCAATTTCTCTCAAAGAACAACACGATTATGCAGGCCATATCACACATAGGGGTTATGTCGCTCTCCTCGATAACATCCCAGATGCAATGGCCATAACGCCTCAGATCCTGTATGAACAAGGTGCTGTGTTCTACGTGCGTACCACTGAGCCACAGTCTCTCATGCACCCAGACTCTGTGAACTTCATCACTGGTCGTGGCCGTAATGCTGTCAAGACTAGTATGTCCCCAGGTGGATCATCCTCTGGTGAAGGTTCCATCATTGCCATGAAGGGATCTCCAATCGGTCTTGGTTCCGATATTGGTGGAAGTATTAGATTCCCAGCTGCCTTCAATGGAGTTTGGGGAATAAAGCCAACAAGTTTGAGACTTAGTGGTGTTGGAAGCAGTGGTGCTGCGGAGACTACTGTCAATTTTGGTGTTATGCCCACAGTTGGTCCACTCGCAAACTCGGTGGAGGACCTTGAGTTGTTCATGAAGGTTTACGCTGATTCTAAGCCATGGTTGAAAGATCAATCTCTTGCTGCAATTCCATGGAGAGAAATTCCAGAGCCAAAGCCTAGTGATCTCACCATTGCTCTCGTGTTTGATGATGGTGTTGTCAAGCCACATCCTCCTAACATCAGAGCCATGGCGGAGGCTGAGAAGAAATTGAAGGCTGCCGGGTTCAATGTAATTACATGGGAACCACACAGAGTGCATGAAGCTGTTGAGATAACAAATTCCTTATTCAGCGCTGATGGTAACCTCGCTGCCAAGCTCAAGTTTGCCGAGTCCGGTGAGCCATTGGCTCCATTGACAGAGTACTTCCTCAGTGTCGGTCGTGGTGATGAAGGTTTGAACATGCTCGAGTACATGACCTACATCAAGGACAGAGAAGTGTTACGTCAGCAATACCTAACCTTGTTCAACGAACGTAAAGTGGACTTTATCCTTACTCCAACCTATGTCGGTGTTGCCCCAAAGCCACACACTCCAAAGTACTGGGGTTACACCTCCTTGTGGAACATCCTGGACGCGTCATGTGTCACGTTGCCATCTGGACTATTCGCTGATAAGACTATTGATCTCAGGGATGACACATACAAGCCACGCAACAAGTATGAGGAGTACGAGTATGGTCTTTATGATGCTGAGTACGCCGATGGGTTGCCAATCGGGCTGACTGTTGTTGGCAGACGTTACACAGAAGAGGAGTGTTTGAAGGCTTCGAAGGTTATTCATGGCGCTTTGACAGCTTGATTTGCTATTTATCGTGTAACAGTATTAGATATAGAGCCTAGATTGTTAGACTTCATTTGAAAGGCAGCTCTTATAATATTTATTTTAGAAGATATGATAGTCGACTAGTGTAGCCGGCAGAAGATGCGGAGTCGGATAAGCGCGTCGGGGTGAAAAAGAACATCAACGAGGGAACCCATCGCCATCTCTTAAGAAACCCCCAATTTCATCAATGTGTCACTTAAAGACCCCATGGCTGTGACACTTGTGACATCAGAGCCATTGGTGGCCCTCAGTGACCTTGTTCATGCGAATCTGGATCGTTCGTCGCTCGTGTTCGAGCTGATCAGAGCCTATGGCCTCGATCAACAATGCGAGAACATCACCGTGAAGCCTGCGACACGGGCTGATCTCTTGAAATTTCACAGTGAAGAGCTCGTTGAGCAACTATTAAAGAAGCGGAAGCACCTAAGGGAGCCATTATCAGAGAAACAACGGGTAAGGATCATCAATTCTGGGCTCACACCGCCATCAAATCAAGATGAGAACCACGATGGCTACCCCGAAGACCTCCATGATGAAAAGGAAATCCTCCAGTCATGTGGGCTGATGTACGATAACCCAATATTCCCCCTCATGGACCAATACTGTCTCTTTCTTGCTGGCTCGACCATCTCATCAGCACGTCACCTAATACAACAAGACCCCAATACATCCCCCATCGTGATCAACTGGCATGGAGGGCGACATCATGGGAAGAAATCTACCGCTTCTGGGTTCTGCTACATCAATGACATCGTCCTCGGGATACTCGAGCTAAGGAAGAAGTACGAGAAAATCGTGTATGTTGATTTTGATCTGCATCACGGCGATGGTGTTGAGGCAGCCTTCAAGTTCTCTGATAAGGTGTGTACGATTAGTCTTCATCGGAGGGAGTTTGCCTTTTTCCCTGGTACGGGTGACTTGAAGGACCAGGGATTGGGTAAGGGGAAAGGATATGCGTTTAATATACCCACCATGCATGGGTTATCTGATCTGTCGCTTTCTAAGATAGTCGAGAGATGTGTCCTTCCAGTAATTGAAAAGTTTGGTGCTGAGTGTGTTGTTGTTCAGTGCGGTGCTGATGGGTTAGCTGGCGATGAGCACGCAGAATGGAATCTGAGCATTAAGGGGCTTGGTGATTCCGTCAAAAAGATTTTAGGTCTCAAAAAGTTGACGATGTTGCTAGGTGGAGGTGGATACAATCACAGTCAAGTTGCTCGTTGCTGGACCTATCTCTCTGACATCGCTATTGGGGCGGAGACCAAGTTTGACTTGCTTCCAGATGAGTTCATTGAAAGTCACCCAGAAGAGTCTTATGAGTTCTGGGATGTGCCTCCTCGCAAGATGAACGATGAGAACACGGATGACTACATCGATTCCATTGCTAATGCATTCAAATCTCGTATGGAATTATGGAAGTAAACGCTTATCACCAAAGTTATCACGCCAATTCAACTCCCATCTCTCTTTGCTCTTCTCCATAGCACCACTCTTGATAGATCTATACTTTTCATCATTACCAAACAACTGCAGGAGTCGTTCCAAGATCTCATCAGAGTCTTGGACAGGGTATCCATTAACTCCACTCTCCACCAACTCGGGCAGTGCAGGGAAGTCCAGTGCCAATACAGGGATACCACAACCGAACATATCGACAACTTTCATTGGAAGATCGATGCCACTACTTGAAGTGTGAAGTGACACACCAATGTCTGCGGTACCAAGAACGAGCGGATAATCTTCGATTGGCAGCCATGCTGTTCTGAATGTGACTTTTGTGAGTCCAGCTTCCTTTACAGCATAGAGGAACTCATCTTTCATTGGACCCTTTCCAGTGATGATGACTCTCAAGTTCGGTACGCCTGAATGCTTCTCATATTTCTTCATGGCTTCGAGAAGGACGTTGAAGTCCTCGTCTGGTGTGAATGACGTTGATGACACGAGAATCTTGTCCCTTGTGGAGTCGAATGAGTTGAACAACACATTCTTGTACTTTTGTATCACATTAGTCTTTTGAGCTTCAGTCAGTGGTTTGAAGTCAGCAGCGGCCTTATCATACAAGATTGTGATCTTCTTGGACTTTACACCAAATTCTTTCTTTAAGAAGTCCTTCATCTTCTTCGTGACTGTGAGATTGATGTCGGCAAATCTTGACAAGAGCTTTTCATAAATCCTGTTTAGGGTTACTAAAGGATGGCTTGGGCCAAGCTTGATGGCCAAGATGGAGTAACCAAGATTGTGCCAATCGATGATAAGTTTAGCCCCCGTGATGTACTTGTACACGACAGCGAGCAGTAGCACTGGGATACCTGGTGGGTTCTGTACCATAATGTACTTAGCACCTCTGAGTTCCCATAATAGCGATGCGATACCACATAGTTGTCCCACAACTTTCTTCACAATGAAGAAGAAATAGTTTTCACCAACACCCCTCGAGACGGTCTTGATCTGGTGGATGTCGATATCTTCATTATCCACAATATCCTGTGGTGGAGAGCTCTCGAGATAGCCACACAGATCGACCGCATACCCTTTCAATGCGAAGGATCTGGCATGATAGCACATTCTCGGAGAATGACCGAGGTCTCCAAGCACGCATATCACCACCCGTGGATGAACGGATACGTTCCCCACGAGGTATGGTACCGCGATGTACACGACAGCGGGGAGGGCGAGATAGATGGCGATGAGTAGCCATACCCAGGCCGGGTAGTCGACCCAGTTGATGAAGTCGCCCACGACGCCAAGCATTGTGTCTCTGCTGTAAATAGTCACGAGCCAACAACGAAATTACCGTGTGACAAGATGCACAGCCAACAATAAAATAGCACTGCCCATCGACTCCGCCATCATTGATCACGGATCGGCACTAGTGGGTGATGTCCGGGTGTATTCCGCGACCAAAAATTCCCCTTGTTTAAAAAACGCCACGCGGGAGAGTGTTGACACGTCCAGTGTAAACAACGTGTCTTGGGAGTTTATCACACGCCACAGCTGAACAAATGGTGAGTTTTTTATGGCATTGTCATTGGTGATGGCCTAGGTGGCTCGTTTTTGCGTCTTTTGAGGCGTTTTATGGCTTGAGGTATTGCGCGCCAGAAATGGTTTCCCATCTTTCGAACGATCCCGTTTGCTTTCCAATGGAGATGCGGGCCTGACGGGACAACATCTCTATAGATGATTGCCATCTTAATTTTCACTATCTCAAGACTTCTGAAGAGCTACGATACTAACAGACCGCCAGTCTAACGAACTCACTGAAGAACAGATTGCCGAATTCAAGGAGGCCTTCGCCTTGTTCGACAAGGATCAGGATGGTCACATCTCTGGTTCCGAACTCTCCACCGTTATGCGCTCCCTCGGTTTCACTCCGTCTGAGTCTGAAGTCGCTGACATGATGAACGAGATTGATGTCAATGGTGACCACAAGATTGAGTTCTCTGAGTTCCTTGCCCTCATGTCTAGACAGCTCAAGACCAACGACTCTGAACAGGAGCTTTTGGAGGCATTCAAGGTGTTTGACAAGAACGGTGACGGTGTTATCTCCGCTGCTGAATTGAAGCACGTTCTCACGAGTATTGGTGAAAAGTTGGACGATAAGGAGGTTGACCAGATGCTCAACGAGATCTCCGATGGTTCCGGTCAGATCGACATCAAGCAGTTTGCCGCTCTTTTGTCAAAGTAAATGGGTGCATTATCGAATGATGTTGGGTTTTGGATGTATAAATTAATGGAATTCTAGTACGTGCTTTTTTGTCACCTTTTGGATCAGATATATAGAGATTAATGAGATCGTGTGCAAAGGGTATCACGGGTTCATATTAAAGTGTCTGGTAGATCATCTGGATGATGTCCCATACTGTGAACTCAATAACATCGGTGGGAGCAATCGTTGGGATGCCTCGTTGCAGCTTAAGTCTCCCATCACCTGTCATAACCATAAAATTACAACTAAACCGATTTAAAGGCAACTTGGCCACCTCCAAAGAGGTGTGTGTCTGGATAAACTCCATGATACTTGATAATAAATCTCCGTCATTAGCGAGTTCAGCTAGCTTTTGCAACTCTTTGTTTTCAACTTCGAGCGATATCGTAGACAGTGCTGTGTTTTTCGTTTGGGTGGAGAAGCTCATCTCGAGATCACCGAGACGCGTCTTGTCATCACCAGGAAGCCCATTTATTACAAGATCAAGACAGCTGGAGATTAGTTGAGGTCGCAGTACGACCGGGGAGCTTACTACTCCATACTGTGTCTTCATCCAGTGCAGTAGCATCTGTGTCAATTTCGAGGACGCGTGCGCCATCACGAGTGTCTTGTATCTACTCTTGGTGTCATTGTTTGGATCGTGGATGAATGTGAACGATTGAGGCTTGTACACGTCATTGGGGAAGGCAATTGTGAGGGTCTCTGCTTTCAGCAATGATGGATTTGAAATACTGGTAGTAATATCATGGTATCTGACCCTCGTGAGCCCCTTGAGTTGTTGTGGGGAGTAATGGGATAGAGCTGACGAGAGAAGGAGGTCCTCCTCTGAGTCTGCGAGCAGGGCCACCACGAGCACCTTGATTAGCGCGTGCACCTCCTTATCGTGCCAATGGATTGAGGACAGTGAAGTAGTCCTGAACAGCTTTTGGTTCTTATCGAACAGAGATTCCATGTTTAGAAAGTGTCGTAATAAAAGCCAACTGTGTGGGGAGATGATAATGGCGATAATGAAAAGTAAACAAAAGAAGAGCCTCCGCGCTTTTTTTGGGACTAAGTCCAGCACACCGTCTCAGGCTAAATTTCGTCTCGGCAGTGCCCCAGTTTGAACCTGTGTCACACACAATTGGAGCCACCAGACTACTCAAGACAGCTAAAATGAGTAATTTCTGGGACAACAACAAGGGTGCCATTATGTCAGGTGCAGCCAAGGGCGCATCAGTGACGGGAAAGTATGCTTGGAAGGGAACGAAGGCTGTCAGTAAGGCCGGATACCAGGCGGCAAAGAATCAGCGTGAGGCAACCAAGGGAGGCAGCAGTAGCTACTCGACCAAGGACTCGCCATCTCCTTCATTTGGTGAGGCACGTCCCGTATCATCTCTCCCAGATGTCAGTGCGTTGCCACCCCCTCCACTTAAGCCGGGACAAATGCAGTATCACAGTCAGAAGAAGCGTCAGATGATCAGTGAACACCCAGAGATCCTGACCCCATCGCCTACTCCACCACAAGCCATCCCACAGCAATCTCAGCAACTACAGTATGAGCAGCAGCAGCAATATCAACAACAGTATCAACAGCAATATCCTCCACAGCCCCAACAGGTTCAGCAGCCCGTCGCCTCGAGACCAGTTCCTGGTGTTCCACCAAGATCAATGACACAGGTTCCCCAGTCATCGCAGGTACCGGGAACGCAATCACAGGCTCAGGCACCAGCAGAGACGATCAAGCTTCCACCTGCAACGGTCCAGGTTGGTGGCCACACAGTTAATGTCCCATCGATGAACGTTGACAAGAAACATGCCATGAACATTGCCGGTTCTGTCATGTCGGGCTTCCTTCAACAACAGGGCAATTCCCAGCCTACACAGACTCAAGATCAACCAACACAACCAACTCAACCAGTCCAACAAACACAAGTTGATCCACTGCCTCTTCCACAGACTATCCAACAACCAAGTCCGACTCCGGCTCCAGTACCATCAGCGCAGCCAATGCTTTCTCTCAATAACCCGTACTACCAAGGCGTTGTCGCTAATCCACCGGCCCAGGACACTCCTTCCCAGGAAACGTCTACCCAGGAGACATCTGCTCCTCCTCCACCAGCTAGAAACTATGATCGTCCAGCAGTTTCTATCCCACCACAGATGCAGGCCCAGCAACAACAACCAGAGATATCTGCAATCCCATCCCCAGACTTGTCGAATCTGCCAGTTCCACCAAAGACAGCGGGCATCAACACTCCTCCTGTATCAGTACCAGCACAAATACCTGTAACAGCACCAGCGCAGGCACCGACGTCTCAGAAGCCGGACCTACCACCAATTGTTACACAGCCATCGCCCTCACTGTCATCTCGTACGCCAATAAGCATCCCAGCAGTCACCGTTGGTGGAGGTTTGCCTGCAGTCAGTGTGGGAAGTGGGGTCCCTACCTCTACTGGTACATCTACTCCTGTAGCACATGCTGCTGAAGAGGAAAAACCCGTGGTGAAGGGTATCGCTGGTACTTACGACTACAAAGTTGATGTGAAGTTTGCTCCACCGCCAAAGCACATGGCCATGAATACTACACCACAGGGCAAACACGCCATCTCAACAGGCAAGAAGTCATCAGTACCACCAGCTGCTCCTTCTAGAACAGGGTCTTCGGCTAAACCACCAGCTCCACTCCCACAGAGATCATCTGTCGGCACCAGTCCAGCAGTGTCTACCAACACCACCGGATCTGCCGGTCCGCCACCTCCACCGGCCAGAACATCATCAACCACCCACAGCACATCCAACTTCCCACCACCACCAAAACCAACGAATCCAACTACAAAGACTACTAATGCATTCCCTCCTCCACCTAAACCAACAAATCCTCATTCGCATGCAGTCAATGCTCCATCACCAGTACCTTCCAGGGCGTCGGTTGTGAGTCCCGCTGCAAGTGTTACAAGTGCTGCACCACCACCATATGCTGTTGATGATCCATCAACATCAAACTCATCAGTACCACCACCTGCTTCACCTCCACCAACAAGTGCTCAGCGTCCAGTGTTTGACATGAACAAGTTTGCACCACCACCAAAACCATTCAGAAAGCCTGATCAGGAGACATCAACACCGCATAAGGTCACATCACCACCACCAACTGTTGTCTCTCCCCCACCAGTGAGGCCAAAGCCGGAGGTAAACCTTCCACCACCTGTCAAACCAAAACCATCTGCCCCACCACCTGTCAAGCCAAAGCCATCAGGAATCAACATTGACGTCTCTTCCAAGCCGAAGCCACCAACACCGGGTCCAAAACCTAACATCTCACCAAACACAAAGAAGCCAACCCCACCACCTGTCAAACCGAAACCATCATTTGATAAGGCCACTCCACCGCCTGTCAAGCCAAAACCATCAGCATTGGGAGGAAAAGCACCACCACCGGTGAAACCCAAGCCTTCGGGGCTATCTGACAAGCCAAGTGCACCTTCCAAACCAGCTTCTCTGTCGGGATTCGGGAACGTTGTGTCTGAGTTGAAGAAGGCCGAGTCTAAGCATGATGTTGTGAATCAGTCCAAAGATACTAAAATTGATGAAGAGGAAGAGGATTTTGAAGACAATCCATTCAAGAGATACTTGAAAGCTGCTGTTCCTTCTCAGGATGATCGGTTTGGTAAATTTAAATGATGCTACGTATTGGGATGTGCTATGAGTGAGCCTGCACTCATATTGTTGAAAGCGAAATTATACATTAAGAACTGGAGTGACTCTACTTCGTAGACTGAATGACAAAGTAGTGAGTACCAAGGAATTGCTTAACCTTGCCATCATCGAAGTGTTGTTCTGGCTTTAATGCTGCGATATCCTCGTCGATCTTCTTCTTGAACACAGCCTTTTCAGAATCTGGCAATGAGGTGATGTAACTTCTTGATAACCAGTAGTCATAGATCAATTCCTTTTCAAAAGGCAAGAAACTATACTTGAAGAAATCCACAGCGTTATTCTTGTCAAACCATGACTGGTTCTCAAATGATTTTCTCCATTCTGCCTTTCTGTACTGTGGAACATCACCATCATAAGCATGTGCATCTAATGCAGTCTGTCCCCAACCTTTAGCAATCTCAATCTCTTCATCGGAGATACCGAGTTGCTGTTTAGGGTCTTGGAGATTCTTGTTAAATCCTAAATCGATCATATCAAAGTTCCAAATAAATCCAAGCTTTCCACCTGGCTTAAGCACTCTGTAAATCTCCTTGAGCGAGTTATGGTCGGCAAACCAGTGATATCCCTGCGAGACGATCACTGCATCATAAGCACTGTCCTCGACTGGCAACTCGTAAGATGAACCTTCACGAGCATCAATGTTTGGGAAGTTCTTACGGAATGACTCAAGCATACCGGAACTTGGCTCCACAGCGGTCAGGTTCTCCGGCGCACCCCACCCACGAGCGACGATCTGTTTAGTAAACTTACCAGTCCCTACTGCGAGCTCTAGGAGCTTCTGTCCTTTGCTGCCATCATATGGGGTCTCTAAAGAGAGTTCTTTGAAGAAAGACGCGACAATCTCTGGGCTGAACTCTGGACGAACCTTATCGTATAGGGCATGGTTCGAATCGAAGGAGTTGAGGGAAGTTGGATGTACCTGTGGCTCGGTAGACATGGCTCTGGTTAACGTTTTCAGTTGGTATTTGAAACCAGTCAAGGGGCGTAACGAATTGAGCATCGTTCAGGTACGAGAAGAGGTACGAGATGAAGGAGACAAAGTATTATATATAAGACATGGAAGAGAGAGTGTGTAAACACCAAAAAAGTGTGGCAATAACGATGTTGGAGAGGAGGTTTTGCGAAATGCGGAGATCAGAGCCGCGACTACCGATTACGGAGCCGCACATGTTGTTGGAGGCTTAGTACAAGGCATCATAGAGCCTCACCCAACTGTACGAATCTGCTGCGTGAGCTGATGCTCGCTAGATAATGTGGTGATTATTGTTGTATTGACTGCAGCCATACGCCGAACATGGAGCCGAACCTTTAGGGTTGATTACTTCTCAAGATACATTTTTCCGTATCAGTTTTGATCGCTTAAAGCTACAGATGATCATCAAGATCAAACAACTAATCAATCAATTGCGACTGTCCAGCAGTCCTTTCTGGCTCTCTCGTTATCTATTCAGCTGGAAGACAGAGCATCGTCCTTTTCCTTCACGTCGACGGATGGCGTACCTTTGCTCGGCTCAATGCCCTCAACGGACAGTGCTTCTGGGTCCATCTTGATATCCGTCAACTGCGCAGCATAACTTGTCTGTTCCCTCAATTGCAGTCTTCTGATGATGGTAGCAGTAATTGCAGTGATAACTGTAGTGCATACCATCGCAATGGCACCGGCCTTGAATCTTGGAACAAATGTGGCCTTGTACAACAAGAGTGAGTACCAGGCATTTACTGCACCACTCCACATGTTCATCGAGGCAAGCACAACGGCACGCTCTTGCAGATCATGTCTTGTGACCAAATTGGCCCAGGCAAAGAATGTGGCTTGTCCAGCATAAGATACACCAGCGATGTACTGAGCTGCGAATTGAACACTTGGTTTCATTGGGTTTGAGAGAAGCATGATGGCAGAGATAAGAAGGGCACTGGCAATAAAAAGGGCCACATGCCAATGGTAGCGCCCACCAGTATGGTCCACATAAAGTGCACATCCAAATGTGGCCACAATTCCAACTCCATACATCCCCATTGGGTAGTGGTTGATCTCATCCACTTCATATGATTTGAACTTGAGCCAAAGAGCAAAGAGAGAATTTGTACAAAAGGACTCATTTTCACCTCCCATAACCCACAAGAAGGAAAATGCCCACCAGTGCCAGCGGCCAATAACTCTTCTGATCACAGACCAGTCGAACTTGCTGTTCATCTTTGGGTTTTTCACTCTTAGCCTAGCTAGTGTAATCTCCTCCTCAGAGAAGTAAAATGCCTTACACGTTTTTGGTGTGTCGGGGAAGAAGATGAAGCCATAGAGACAGATTGGCACTGTGACTAAAAAGTCAATGATGAATAACCATCTCCAGCCAGCAAGACCATTATATCCATCCATATTGTTGTAGATGGCAGCCTGCATGAAAGAGGAGAAAAGCGAACCCAGCAACCCTGATCCTGTGAACACGGCAGATCTCTTTGCCAATTCGGACATCTGCACTTTACCTGTCTCCTCATTGACAATATCCTCCGAGTTATACCAGGATCCTAAGATCAAGTGGGATCCGGAGAAAGTGGAGGACTCAAAGATCGCTTGGAAGAACCTGATGGCACAGATTTGCTTGTATGAATGAACTTTGTACAAACCAAGTGTCAAGATTCCCCAAGCGGCACAACAGAAAGTGAGCCAGTATTTTGGTCTAATCTTCAACAGCATCAGATTGTTAGGAATCATACCGACAATGTATCCAACGGTGAACACCGTGTTGATGATATTATACTCGTCACCAGCCATGTTGAGGTCCTCTTTCATACCCGAGACATAGGCATTAGCAACGTTGGATCTATCGAGATAATTGACCCAGTACACTGAACAGACATATGAAAGGACGAACCAATCGATCTTAAAGAGAAGTTTGGCCTCCTTTGGATCTGCTGGGGGTTCTCCCCAGAGAAAGTTTCTAACCTTCTTGAACGGTGTCAGAGTGGCTGACATGTCTATGCAGTTGTTGATTTGACAATACGCAAGCCATTGCAAGATTGACCCGGAGAACAAGTGGGTTTATAATACAAAAGGCACACTCGAGACTGACCGGATATCGAGGCGACTGTTTATCTGAGCTGCAGATCTTATCAATTGACGGATTGTCCCACTCCTCCGCCACTGATCTCCCGCCACCAGGTACCGTTGTCAAACCAGTACATGGTTGCTCGCAGCTAGCTGCACTAAGATAAAAGTACACTTGAACATGCCTACTCATGATAACAGTATTAGACAGGGTGATGATGAGTCAGACCATAGTGGTCATTAGATCAGACTGTACTAATGCGCTAAACACAAGCGGATGGACTTGCCTGTAGACCTCGACCCTCAAAGGTGTAAAAACCTCACCCTGAGGCTTATCGGCTCTGCTTATCACGTCGCGGCATGCAGGACTATTCTATATCCACGAACTGATCTAGGAAAGGACAGCGACATTTGATTCTTACCTACACAAGTGATTCTCAGCTAGGAGTTCAATTGTACTAACACTCCTTATAATAGTGGTCACATTTATACTCTTTGTAGCTTCTGTACAGAGAGGCAACCTAGTGTTTTTGGTGAAGACCGCATTATCCGTGGCACCATCTCAGTCCCATCACCCTTTCTCTTTGTCGGCGATGCTACCACATTGGGTAATAGGTTATTAATACTGGCAGTAATAGCACCACCATCACCAATGGGGATCGCTTCCCGTTAAGATGGTGGGGATCGGGGCTGGGCTGGGTTCCCGTATTGCTAATCCTATGTTAATCTGACACATGGGCAAAAAACGAAATTCCACACCTTACGTGATAAAAGTACACCCGTCACATAAGCAGTTGAGTGTCTTGCAGGTTCCCGAGATAGGCACACTGATAAGAGGGGTTGAAAACAAAACTTAGTCTCTGGCTCCTAACTGTTTCTTCTTTTCCCCTCCCCACTTCACACCGTAGTTTCCATAAACTACATACAACCCACACACAATGACCTGTGACACCTACCTCGAGATTGCAGCTCGTAAGAAGGCTGAACGTGATGCTAAGTTCAAACCAGAATGGCTCGTGCCAAAGGATAAACTCCCCGGCCCAGAGATCAAGGACGTTTTAGAATGGCCCGTCACTTCTGGCTTCCTCACCGCTGAGGAGATTGCCATTACTGAGGCCGGTGCACCAACGATTCTCTCAAAGATCAAGTCTAAAGAGTGGACCGCTGTTGAGGTTGCATCTGCTTTTGGTCACAGAGCGACAATAGCACATCAATTGACCAATTGTCTCTCTGAGATCTTCTTTGAGGAAGGTCTCACAATGGCCAAGGAACTTGATGAGTATTATGCCACCACTGGTAAGCTCAAAGGTCCACTTCATGGACTTCCAATCTCCCTCAAGGACAATCTTAACATCAAGGGACAGCCAACTTCAATTGGATTTGTTGGATTTGCATTCAATCCTCCAAAGTTTGAAGACGATGCTGTGCTTGTCGGTATGCTTCGTGAGATGGGTGCTGTATTTTACGTCAAGACCAACGTCCCTGTTGCCATGATGATGCCCGAATCAATTAATTTCATCTATGGTAACACAGTTAACCCATTTAATCGTGATTTGACCGCTGGTGGATCCTCTGGTGGTGAAGCTGCGCTAATTGCACTTAAGGGTTCACCAATTGGAATTGGTTCAGATATTGGTGGTTCATTGAGAATCCCCGCTGCGAATCAAAATTTGTTCACCATAAGATCTAGTGGTGGAAGATTCCCAACTTATGGTGCCCGTTCTGGTCTTCCAGGGCTCGAGAGTGTCAATTCGGTTAATGGTCCTATCTCAACCTCACTTGATGCCGTGGAATTTTATTCCAAGACCGTTATTGATGGTGAACCATGGTTAAAAGATGGTAAAGTTATTGAGATGCCCTGGAGAGATGTGGACCTCCCTGAGAAATTGACGTTTGGTGTTATCAGGGATGATGGTGTTGTACACCCTTATCCGGCTGTGTTGCGTGGTCTTGACCATACTGTTGAGAAGCTGAGAGAGGCTGGCCATGAAGTTATTGAGTGGGAGCCACAGGATCACGAGAGATTGGATACAATCATTACTGAATTTTTCTTAAGTGATGGTGGTGAGCACTGTAAGGAGTATGCTGGACTCACTGGTGAGCCATTTTTCCCATACATGGAGATGTATAACAAGTGTAAAGAGAAGGGAGTTTCCGAATTATGGGATCTTCATGCTGAAAGAACAACATTGATGAAAAGATACATTGATAGATGGGCCGCCTCGGCATCAATGACAAGCACTGGTAAGCCAATTGATGCCATCTTAATGCCTGTTTCTCCTTATTCTGGTGTTGGACATGGGAAGTTCAGATATGTTGGATACACTGCATGGGTCAATGCCTTAGATTATACAGCTGGTACTGTTCCTGTCTTGAGGGCTGACAAGTCGATTGATAAGAAAGAAGCCGATTATGTCCCAAAGAATTCGAGGGATGAGGAGAATTATGCGCTCTGTGATACTGATGAAGTTGATGGTGGTCCTGTCTCTGTGCAAGTTGTCGGTAGAAGATTGCAGGAGGAGAAGGTGCTCAAGATGATGAGGGTGGTGGCAAAGGCTGTGGGAACTGAGAAGTACTGGGGATGATCTTGGAGTACTTATAAACTATATATATATATATATGTATGCTGGTCATTTTGCAGATAGCCGCCAGTGCGTTAAGCATTGTAAGTTCTCAAAGCCCCCTTCATTAGAGCCTCCTGTGTCATAAGCCATACACAACAGCGGCACCGTATGTTCCTGCGCATAAGTACGTCTGCATTCGACCCTAATTTATTTACAACTTCTTCGTCATCTTCTTCTTGATGAATATATATCCTACTTATTCGGTTATACCGATTACGCTGATTAGATCAAGTTTTTATCAAAGACGCTTCAAAACCTCATCATCATCATCGCGTGGACGGCAACTGTTGAGTTCGCGACTGTTGACCTGACAACGTAAGGAAAGGAGCCTTGCGCATGCAGATTGATGGAGGTAGGAAAGATTAGGATTGAGTTCAGATTGTTGATGCATTCTGTATTATAAGTTAGATATATATCACGCTGATGTGTACATCTATATAAACTGGTAGCCACCAGGGCAGATGAGGTCCTATTTCTTTGGCGCTGATCTTAATCAGATCCCATACAGTGCGTAATTCACGCACAGTGAACTGTGCTCTCTTGAAGCGCGTACTTTGTCCAGAGTTAAGCAAAATACGACCAAGCTGATTGAATCATCATCAAAAGGCCATGGTATAGCCCATATCATGGCCCATAACATAGCATGGCCTCAGCCTCCATGGCTTAGCCTTCTGGGCTTAGCTTGCCACGCCAACGCCAATCAACAATAACTTGGGGCTTGCAGAATGCAGCACATCGCTGTGTGTGGGGGGTGTGGGGTGTAGGTAGAACAGATATCTTAACGGGGATGATAGTGTTGTATATTAACAAATCACAATAGTCTGAAGTGCTTTAAGATCCGTTCCGATGCCCAATATATGTGCTGTTAAGGGAGGCTCAGCCCCAGCCCTGCTTGAGGTTTGGAGGAGTGGCCTTGTTTTGAGGAGTCGGGCCCAAAGGAGAAGTAGATACCTTCCTGATGCGGACATGTGCATGCATTTGGCGGACGCGTCTTTTCAATCAGTCAGATTTGCGGAGTACAGTATCTGACTCGAGAGCAAAGTCATCAAAATCTACAACCAATCAACCAGATTACTAGACAAGGTGCCCAACCTTTATAAGACAAAAATAGTAACACTTGTTGTCCACACCGCCAATCCACTCGATGTGCCCCTGACGGGATTGCGCGCGCGCGCGCTCGCGCGCCTCCCCGGCAACGCGAGAGCCACCAATACTGTAAAAAGCGTCGTCGACATCTTTTCTCCAAGAAAATATCAATGGTTCAGTACATCTAAAGACTGTTTCATCCACCATTCTCCACTGAGCCTTCTGGATCCCCTGTTTGCCACTCTCGCTGTCTTTTACCCCCCTTGCTCCGCTCACTGCGTCCACTGCGTCGACTATCTCGCATCTCCCCACTGTTAAAGTTATCTCCCTTGTTCCCTACCCCTATACAACTCTTTCTTCTCAGACTCTCCCCACCAGACGCGTTCAGACACTTCTCGGGGAAAGAGCTCACACATCACATATATCCAACACCGCTACCAACAATAACATTCATAACAACAACGACTAAAAGGAACAGCTAAGCACAAGATGTCGCACACTAAAGATTCTTTCCGTGTATCACAACTCAGCAAAACATGGGCCATGCTCTTCTCACTCTTGCTCTTTGCCTGTCTTTTCACGCCATCACATGCGGACGTTTCCGTCTCCAAACCTTTAACGGGAGAATCCTATTCAGCTTCTAATGGTAAGGTGTCCATTCCAATCACCTGGATTGAGTCCAATGCCGACCCAAAACTTTCAGATATTACAGAGTACACTTTCAAGCTCTGCACGGGTCCAAATGCTGACATCCATGGCTTCGATGATGAGATAATTACCGTCAAGGCGAGTGATATTGATGGCTACTCATATGATTTTTCTGTTAATGCCGATGTTGGTGCAGACGGTCAGTACTACGTGCAAATCTATGCCGCCTCTAAATCAGGTTGGACAATCCACTACACAAACAGATTCGAACTTACAGATATGAGTGGTAGTTACAAACCATCAGTTGGTGCAGTGACTACACCACCATCTGGTCAAACTTCCCTCGCAGACGGTACAAACACCGGTGTTGCCACCATCAACTCTGCATCATTCAGCATTTACTACACATCACAAACTGGTAAGACGCGTTTCGCCCCAATGCAGACCCAACCTGGTTCCAAAGTGACCGCAGCCAGATCCCAATGGACAAGACAATATCCAACATCAGCAGTGACATACTACACATCCTTATCAACTCACTTGGAGCAATTGTCTACACGTACAGCAGGATGGTCATATACCATCAGTTCCGCTGTTAATTGGGCAAGTCCAGCTCCATTCCCTAGTGAAAATGGTGGTTGGTACGCCGCAAGTGCAAGATTGACAAAGACTCCAACTCTATATACACCAGATGTATTGGCTGGTGCTTCTACTGCCACTTCTGGTTAAGTGTGTGTGTCTGATTCACTATTACTGTGAACCAATAAGATGTTTTATGTCTGTGCTTAAAAATCTGAAGTTTGAAGTTGTTTTTCTGTTCTTTTTCCATGGATTGGTTCCTATTTTCTTCCTGATGTTGCATCTCTCTAGTTTGTTGTATTGCTTTTACCTATTTTTTTCTCTTCCCTACCACTATATCACTGACTCTTGAAACTTTGTCCATCTCTTCTCGTTATCGTTTAACTGTCCTTAGCTGTTTTCTTATCTTCTCTTTGTCCTACAAAAAGAACAAAAAAAATATAAACAATGAAATATCTGTATTGCACTGATCTTTGTCCCGTAGCAATGATCATGAGGCACCCGACCCAAGCGTCCCGAAGCAAAACGGTCCGGGATGAACCGGGTAAGGTGAGGTTATCTTCGGCAATACATTCCCAGAGGTACTCCCTACCTCTTTACAACACTAAACATTACACTTGGTAGACTTTTTTATCAGAAGGATATGTAGGAAGCATCGCCCCACCCCAACAAATTGGAGGGGTCTGCCATTTTCTCACGTGCCACAAAGGAATAGGAATACATGATTCTTCTGAGAGGTTCAAGAGCTTCGACTCCCTTCTACTAACCTTCCTCAAGCTACCACTACCGCTCGTTCAAATGGGTATCCTCCGCAAGCTCAAATATTACACCAAGACGGCACTTGCCGTTACCGTTCTCAGCGGTTGTGCCGTCTATGGTGTCCTGTGTTCCATTTTCCTTTCGCTCATCGGTAAGCGTCACCTAGCTCAATGGTCCACCGCTAGAGTGTTCTACCACTCTTTCTCTACACTGCTCGGCATTAGAATCAAGCTTATCCATGGTGAGAGACTCAAGATGCTTCCAGCCATTATCGTTGGTAACCATCAGTCCACCCTCGACATTTTTGTTTTAGGCCGTATTTTCCCAAAGGGATGCACCGTCACCTCAAAGAAATCTCTCAAATGGATTCCATTCCTCGGTTGGTTTATGACCCTTAGCGGAACTTTCTTCCTTGACCGTTCAAACAAGGAGAAGTCCGTCAAAACACTTAACAAGGCCCTCCAGAATTTGAAGGATAAGAAGAGAGCTTTATACATCTTCCCTGAGGGCACAAGATCCTACGCTCAAAACCCAATGCTTCTCCCGTTCAAGAAGGGCGCCTTCCATCTCGCACAACAGGCAGGTATCCCAATCATTCCAATCGTTGTATCGAACACTTCTTCACTCATCAATGCCAAGACCGAGACTTTTGAATCTGGAGAGATAACTATCGAGGTACTCGAACCATTCCCAACAGAAGGATTGAAGCCAGAGGACGTTGGTCAATTCACAGAAAACATCAGAGATCAAATGGTGGCCGTGTGTGAAAGACTCGGATACTCCAAGACGGCTGCAGAGCTCTACGCCGATGAGACCATCGGTAATGACACCACAGAAAACTTGGATGACTACGAAACAGTGCCTAATGAGACTGCCGAGGAGACCGATCTTGATGGTAAAACCTCTGCTGAGAGAACAAGCCTCTTAAGCAAGGACTGATCCTCATCTCACTTGCAGAAATAAGCACCACCACCACCAGTTTATAACGAATCCCACGCACACATGTACAGTCAATATTTCTTTGTAGTTAGTTAAGCATCCAATTTGTTGATGCCGTTGCATCTCACAAGATAAACACTATCGCGCGCCCGTGGTGCGGCACTTTTTTTTTTTACTCACTGTTGACGTGCTGTCTTTGACAGATGTCACTTTCATCTTAACATCAACTACAACCCCTTAAGACACATATATTCAATCCCACACACATGGCCAAGACCAGATCACAACAGCAGGGGCCGGTCCTCTCGCAACGAGACCGTAAGAAGGCAGCTGCGCAATCCCGAGCCGAGGCCGAAGCCGCACAGAAGGATAAACAACGTATCGATGAGGAGGAGGCCAAGAAGGAAGATCTTATTCAAAGAACACCCATCCCACAAGAGCAATTCCTCAACTGGCTCGCATGGTTTTGCAAAACCCATTTCACTACAAGCAGATTTGTACAACTTTCAGCATTGCTATTTGTCGTACAGCAGGCATATCTTGCATTTGAGGAGGAGTACCAAAGTGAGAAGGATATCAACTTGTTGATTAGTACTGTATGTGCCCTAGTGGCTCTACTAGCTGGTATCGCCATCACTATTAGAGTCAAGTTCCAGATTAGAAAGCAAAAAGGTGAGACAGGACCAGTGCCATTGCCTCCATGGAACGCGGTGTACCTGGTGTTCCTCGCTGTCATGTTACCGTTCGTTTACAAGAGGGATCTCCTTCTATACAATGCTGCTTTGACTTCATCCGTCTTGGATCTGCCATGGTTCGCCAAGATCGCTATCCAGGTATCACTTGTCTCCTCAAATACCAGCCATAATGATACTCTGTTCAACTTGAAGGTGATTGGGTTGAACACTATTGTCCAATACTTCTTGACTCAAATCACCGAGCTCAAGTCTCTTGACGAAGTTGAAGTCTCACTGTTCAGCATCTTGCTAACCGATGTCTATATCATTGACTCACAAGAATTGTACTTTGTTGTCTTGCAGAAGCTCCTGGTTTCCTTCGGAGTTGGCGCCAGTGTGTTATATGCAATCACAAGAGTCTGGACTTCCAACACCACTGCCAGATCCTGCGTTCTCCTTGCTTCTTGGGGCGCTGCCTTTGTTGGTACCACATTGCATCAGCTTGATCCAATCTTGGGTAAGAACTCACTTGTTTGGTTGTATGAGTATATCACTGCCACATCAACAAGAATCAGCATCATCGCCCTCTGGCTCATTTCCCTTGTCCTCCTCATTCCAACCATCTTCAGTTACAAAGTCCAATTTTCACCAAACTTTCGCCGCAAAATCTGGCATTTCCTCGTTCTTGGTCTTGTGTCACTGCCATTGCATCTTGACCCAGAATTTGTGAAACTATCACTCTCTGGTTGTCTCGTGCTCTTCCTCATTGTTGAGCAGACCCGCTATCTTAAGCTCCATCCATTTGGTGAATTCCTCGATCAACACCTTCGCACATTCGCCGATTTCCGTGATGAACGTGGTCCAATCATCTTCTCATACATCTACCTCATCATCGGAATCACTCTTCCAATCCTCTTTAATAACTCCGTCGCTGGGCTCGTTGTACTCGGAGTTGGTGACTCGCTCGCCTCCATCATTGGATCTAACTGGGGTGAAATCAAGTGGTCACGTTCAAACAAGACAGTCGAAGGAACCATGGGTTTCATCGTGGCATCTTTCCTTGTTAGTGCCTTGTTTAAACTCCTTGGTTGGTTCTTTGAAGATAGCTCCTACAATGCATTGCTGTTGGCTTGCACCGTGAGTGGGATTTTGGAAGGTAACAGTGATATGAATGACAACATTATGATTCCAGGATTCATGTGTGTCTTGTTGGAGGCTACAAACTGAAGGTGCTGTACATATATTCATACATTACAATACTGATACAAGATGCTAAGAACGTTTGTAGATTTCCAATGCGTTGACTACAGGAGGAGATCGTATTACGTTATCATCAAACATGCTTCATGAACGTTAAATAATGGGGAAATACTATGGTACACAGGTTTCATTTTTGTTTTCCATTCCTGGAGACATTAAAGGTTGAATCAGAATCATGTCGAGGGTTTACTCTCTTCTCTGCTTCTTACCTCTACCACCTCTACCACCTCTCATACCTGGCTTGAAGCCATTGAACTTTCTCTTCTTGTCACCACCAAAGTTCTCGTTGTTGGCCTTCATCTCAACGTAGGCCGGTTTGCTCATAATCAACAACTCATTGTCGTTGTATGTTGGCTTTGGAGACAACTCAACAAACTTCTTGGCGTCCTCCAAATCAGCAAACTCAGCGAAGACACTCTGCTTGAAGTTCTTCTTCTCATCTCTTCTGAGTCTAACCTCGTTAATCTTACCAAACTGAGCGAACCACTTCTCCAAATCAACCTGAGTGGTCTCAGTCTCCTCACCGAAACCCTTAGCGTACACAGATCTCTGGAATCTCAACTGCTTCTCAGACTCCTTTGGTGGGAGAATAGCATTCTTACGTCTCACCATCTCGCCATTCTCAGAGACAACGAGGAATTCAGACTTTCTCAAAGCATCAACAACAGCAGAGACTGGTCTGAACTTCTTCATTCTATTGAAAGAGGCAATGGTGTTAATGGAAACCCAACCATCCTGGTTAGATTGAACAGTTCTCCACAAGAACTTATCCTTTGGCAAGTTGGTATCAGAGAAGTAGAACTCAACCTGGCTCAAAACCTCCTGTGGATCGAATGCAGTGGCCTCCTCCTCGACCTTATCCTCAGTCTTCTCCTCGGTCTTCTCCTCGGTCTTCTCCTCAACCTTCTCTTCTGGCTTGTCTTCAGTTGGCTTCACCTCCTCAACCTTCTCAACAACGGTCTCAGCGGCAACCTCTGGAGCGGCCTCTGGGGAAAGAACCTTCTCTTCAGCCATATTTGTGGTCAGTGTGTAGTCTGTATGTGGGGGGAAAGGGGATCAATCCTTCTTTAAAGAGAGAGAGAGCTTCCCCAGCCACGGCTCAACCGCCCTCGACAGACCCATGAAGAAAAAAAAGAGTCGCCTTTGATCGCGATGACCTGGTAGGAGACACAATTTTTCGCGATGTTAAGGTCACGTGCACCACCAGTGGGTTCCAGTGTAGCATCTATATTGGATTAGGGTAGACCATTGGTGGCTTTGAATGCGAGCCCGGTGTGTCTGTAATTATCAAGTTGATATACGTTCAAAGGGACTGAAGGAGTTGTGTGAGCCAGTTGGTGCTGTTAATGCGCTAGCGATTCAGTCGCCCATTCTCGACTCGGATGTTTGCTCCATTGGAAGCGAAGTATTCACCACGAAGCCCATCTTCACCCTCGGTGTGTAGATAGATAATGTGATCGAAAATTGATGTGAACACTGAAGGGGCCCCGGTATTTTTTTTCAATATGGTAAATCTGGCGTTGCGGCGTGGTTTGGGCTTAACAATGCCCGTTGTGAACCCTATGTCTTTTGCTGTGACGATGACTGAACAGCTCAGCTCTTTTTGAAGTTTCTTCAACGACGATGTCAATGCCTCATATTCTTCCGCGAGACTTCCTTCGTAGGACATATTCCAGTCAAAAACTGAGACGTTGTTGATAATGACTAGTGAGATCGGTAATGTAGATTGTGCAGAGGATGTGAGTAGCTCTCCCGCCTGAAGACTTCTCAAGTTTTTAATGAGGTCCCCCAACGATGTAACACCATTTTTGATAATTATATGAGTTTTCGTCGGGACATCACCAATGGCAGCAATATGTTGGTATCTGTGGTCCTTGTGTACCCAGGTGTAATCGAGGTCAAACACCACGATGGCGCTGTCCTCGAGATTTCTTTCTTCAACGTTATCCTTTAAAAGATCAAAGATGTACCCTGAGTTACTGATCATCTGATTCTCAATCACAAGTAGCGCTGATCTCTCGGTAGTTTCAAGGAGACGATAATGGAGTTCATATTCAATTGGTTGGATAAGCTTTCCTTCGATGTTAGTCTCTCGAACAGCTTCAAACAAGCATTACCCCACACTTACATCTCGAAGATTGGCAATCTCCAATCCATCCAGTATCTCCATATGTGAGCAAGTCAATAAATTGCCGGATACTGTTACGTTTCAATCAGTGGAGTACCACACAATCATGTAATCGTATCAGTCAACAGAGAGAGAGGGATAGCCCTCCGCAATCCGCAATGTGTCCCCTGCCCAATTTCCTTCACCCGCGCTTATGGTGGCGACTTACTCAGGGAACTTTCATATAATATTACATCATAAATACTCTTTCTTCACGCTACTTCTCCACTACACTTCTTCAAAGACTAGTTAGACCACGCCAGCAAGTTATTGCATTGCCATTGCCAGAGTATACGCTTTTAAGAATCGTCTACATACATTGCTGCAACTCTGTCACCGCTGCTCATCTCCACAACTTTGTGCCTAGCCGCTGTGTGCTGAACCCTCCATTGATTATCTCCGCATCGCTGGATCATGCCGCTACCACCAGGCATTCCTGCGCCAATTCCGCAGAGGAACCCTCTGATAGCGGCCAACAATGACCTATCCCGGTCTCTACCGAGACCAGGATCAGGCATGGACTTTGTCCATCATGTGCAGAATGCCAGACTCGCCGGTCTCTCGAGAACGCCAGACCCTTCGAACATGCCGCAGCACACAATGAATGATCAGTCCGATGAGCTTCTGTTGCAGAAACGTCTTCAGCAGTACAACCTTGACTATCCGGAAAATGAGAAAGAGTTCGAGACTGCCCTTTTGGACAAAGACTCCAGGTGGTTCGGTCTTACAGAACCAAGGAAGCTTAACGTGAAAAAGTTGTTGCCATACAAGACCGAGACACACCTCGAACAGGCACAGCATCTCTGTCACATTGTCGTCCATTTGTACATTGCAATCAAATCTCTGGATCTTGAAGGCTATGTTCATATCTCTGCAAAGGACCTCGCTTCTGTCAAGAACGACATCGAGCTTACTTTGGAGACTGATTTGTTTAATGCTGATCTGCTGTCCATGGACGCCGAAGACAACGATGGTGATGAAGGTGATGAAGAAGATGAGGAAGTCAAGTCTTCAGGTGTCATCGGTAAGGTCCTACCAAGATCTGCAACAATTGTCAGTGTAAACCATTGGACAAATGAGTTGAAAAGTTGCTTGAAAATGAAATTTGAGTTGCCAGTAAGATTGAGAGCTTCGTTGGCAAAGGTTTATTTCTCCCTCTGTTTCTCTCGTGGACAAGACATCAAACTTGGGACCTTTGTTGACATGTTCACTAGTCTCGTTAGTGGCTACAGAAACGAACTCACCGAAATGGGCTTGTTGAAGCTTGATCACAAGCGTTTGCTCGATCATTATTCGCAGTTCTTCCCTGATCCGGACCCAACTTTCAACATATACAACCCACTTTCAAGTGACAACGACAAGAATATCTTTAGTGATATTCTCAAGGTTGGTATGTACGCAAGTCCTTATTTCGAACCACAGGCCATGAAAGAAGTGTTTGATTGGTCAATGCAGAGATATTCTGTGTCCACAGGATACCTATCCCTCCAAGTCTTATCACACACGATTCCAACTCTCTTCGAGCCAGGTGCCGATGTTATTGAATACATCCCATCTATCATGCACTTCTGGTCAAACTCGCCAGCTCTCAAGAGTCGTCAGAGTGAGAACAACATCATTCATTTACTTTCTAGAATCGTCACCAGGGCTTACTATATAGCTCGCAATGGTGACACAACAGCAAACCGCTCTCACAAGTATGGTGTTCTCACTGAGACCCAAATGAGATTCGTCCTACACAGACTGTTGGGAAACTTGCGTCAGGAATTTTACACAAGGTCATACACTCAGTTTGCTGGTATCATCATTCTGTCAGTTACGCCAGAGAACTTTGCCGACTTCTTTGACATGTTGAAGACATTGTTGGGCTCGCTTGAGACATTTGTTCACCCATCCAACTCAGGTGGCTGGTCTTCTCAAATTGCTAAGTTTTGTTTCAAGTTTATCCACAGATATCATAAGAGAGTTATGGATGAAGCGGCTGAAGATTGTGAGCTTCCTAAAGATTTGAAATTGACTCAAGACATGAACAAGCAGATTGTTACGGCTTTCACTGATATCCTCTTGCTTGGTTCACAATCGAAAAAGGAAACTCACTCGAATTACTATATCTCCTCGTTGGGATACCTCGCTGATATCTTCGGAAGTGTTCAAAACAAGGTGATTGATACACTTTTAATTGACTTGTACGACTCGTTGACCGATCAGTTTGTCAACTCCAGCCACAGAGTCATTGTGTCTTTAAAGCAGCTCACTGAGGTGGTCCGCTTTATGGTGCTGATTCCAGCATACAGACCACATTTGACCAACATCTTGTCTCTTGTTGTATCGAAGATTGGTACCAACGACATGACCTTGACCAATCATGCCATCAATGCCTTTTTGACTTTTGTCGCCATTGTTCCAGTCATGGATGCAACCACTGAGGATGACTTCATCTCTTTTGAGTCGAGTACTGTGACTTACATCCAGGAACATCTCCAGTTCATCAAGGACCATCCAGATGAGACATGGGCTCCAGATACCGAGATCACATACACAGCCCTCAAAGCGTCTACCATGCAGTTCAAGGACATTGTGGGTCAGTTCATTCAGAAACTATTACTTCTCTTGGAAACCGAGTTGAATGAGAAAATCGTGTTCAAGATCACTCAAACAATGCTCATCCTCACTCAGTCGATTTCGGAGGATATCTTCAACCACATCACTAAGATCATCCATGATAAACTCCTGGAGGGTGATTTCAGTGCATTCAAGGAGAACGAAGCTGTTTTCGCTAACATGGTTGCTGCTCTCGTGAAGTGGGATAATTCCTTGTCTCCAAAGTACTTTGCAGAGTTGGACAAGCTGATTCGCTATGAGCTCGAACAGGGTGCTGGTTCCGTGAGAAATGATACATCAGACATCTTGGATGGAGATATCAAGCTTGTTGTCTACCTCATTGTGCTGAGCGAGGTGCTTAGTGTCTCCAATGGTGAAATTGTCAAGTTCCAGGGTAAACTCGTTAAGCTCCTCCGTCTACTCTATACAAAGGTCACCAACCCATCATTGTCCAGTGTAACTGCATATGTTCTGCACAAGACTTTGAAGAACTTGACCAATGTCAAGCTTAGAGAAAACAGACTCTTAGTTGTCGAGCCTTCCAAGACGGAGTGCCTCGATATGTGGGGCGCTTACCAGTTCGACGACTCCAGATTTGATGAGAAAAAGCTTCAGTTTGACTGGTATGTGCCTGGCAGCGACGAAGTGCATTGTGCTATTGAAATCTTTGAAACATGTGTCATGGAGACGCTTACCAGCCTTGAAGAGGGTATGAAGGTTGGTGAGATGACTGAGATTTTGTCGATTGATCATTTCATCAAGGATTTGAGATTGCTTGGTGCCTCTTTATCAGGAGCCAGTATGTTGTTTGATCCGGACTTTACAAATGAGACCTCAGAAGTTTTCAACCGTACCTCTTTGGAGAAGAAGTTGATGATTTTGAAGTCGCTGAGAGCCTCTAAGACTGATGAGAACGAGATGAACATCGACATTGAGCAGATCACCAACAAGGAAGACAGTCCTGACTTCGCCCCATACCAGAATGTTCCTCTGGACAACACTGATGGTATTCCAGAGCCTTCTAATGACCAGGATATGGAGGACATTGGTCTGACTCATGACGATGAAATGCTTTCTTCCTCTGTTCTGCTGACGCCAAGTGGTGCTCAGGATAATGACATGGATGCTGTTATGAATCCAGCTATTGCGTTTGCTCAGTCAAAAAACATCTACAACTGCAACTATTTCTTTGGGTCCACTGCTGAAGAGAAGAAGTCAAAGCTTGATTATGGTCACATCCACTCTTTGAGATCCATGGTGGGCCAAGCCTTGCACAAAGTGTTCCTCTTCTTGTCTCAACAGAAGACTGAGAACTCTAAGCTGTTCCAGAATTTCCTACAAGTGTTCAGAACATACTTCTCTGATGTCGGTAAGGAGTCTACTTTTGATGTTGATGACCAGTTGTTCATTGACTACGTCTTCATGAAAAAGGTACTTGCTGCCGGTAACCACAAGAAGCCATTCACTCGAACCTGTTTCGGTGCTAGAGCTGAAAAGTTCCACAGACAAAGAGTCATCCTCTTCTCTACTAACCGTTTCCCAACCAAACTAGACAAACTTTTGATCTTGGATCTCGTCAAGTTGGCTACTTCACCATATGAGACGACTAGTTCCACCGCTCTGGGTGCCCTCTTGGATACAATGAGAAAGATTATTGGCTCCTACAGGGTCATTATCACTTTGCTGATATCTCGCTTTGAGGAGTTGCTGAATGCTGATGACCACAAGGGTTTGGAGGCAGTGATGAAGGTACTTCGTTTGAGTAAGATTTCGAACAAGCTATCCTCTGACTACCAGTTGTTGCAGAAACTCTTTGTTCTCCTTGACCGTTGTTTAAGACACACGGAGCCACATGTCAGTGAGATCGCCAAGACCTTAATCTTGCTCTTCTCTGGCTCTATCAAGGTACCTTCTGCCGTTGCATTATTTGATCATGACGCGGTTGACTCTATTAGACCTCCAGACAAGTGCATTGACCTGGAAATTGCTGCTGTCAAGAACGCTAAGGATGATAAAAGAAAGGTTTATATCACCCAGCTCAATCAGTTCCAGGACTTCGTTTGTGTCCTCATCAAATCGGATGATCATTGGATGTACAAGTACATCTACTTATCGATGCTGACCCAGCTCCAGGAGTACTATGAGCTTGAGACCAAGGATGCTATCTTGAAGATGTTGGTGACTGAAGCTCAAGGACATCCATCGCTGATATGGCACTGTATCAAGTCCTTCTCAAAACTGGTCGATAAGGTCACTTGCTTTGCTTTGTTTGGGTACGACATGGAAAACTCATTTAGACTAAACTTTATGCGCCCAGGCATGACGATGGTGGATACATCCAAGAACTTCTCAAAGATATTCCGTTCTGAAATGAAAAATTTTGAGAATCCATCATTCTACTTTGACGGCAAAATTTATGGAGGGTGGTTATTCTGGGGTGACAAGTTGAAAGCTTTGACCACAGAGAAGTCGTATGATTATGTTCGCTTGAGCGAATCGGACAAAACTCTTTTGAAGAACTTTGGTTCTCTTATCACCAGACAATGGTTATCAGGAGTGCTCAAGTCAGTGACCATCCATAACGAAAGTAAGGCTGTCTTCCAACTTTCTGAGGTCTACTTGATCTCCTCGGTTGTTCAGCTCTCCACCCTCGGTTTCACAAGCATCACCTACAAAGATGTTATCGATCTTATCACTGAGGTTTATGATAAGGATGATAAGGCCAGTGTCATTTTGTGTGCTGAGATTGTCGCTGGTCTCTTTGTTGCTTCCAACCACACAAGCCCAGAAGATGAAGCTATCAGAGACAAGTTCTTGGATCCTTTCTTGGAGGCTGCTCTTACGACCAATTTGACCCCTGATACGCGCGATGTGTGGAGTATTGTTGGTTGGTGGCTCCCTACGAGAGTAGATTTCAGAAGAATACCGGTCTTGTACAACAAGTTCAGTGCTATCAAGGAGTTCATGGATCCGACCTCTAATCAAGCGTTTGTTCAGTCTTCTAGGCTGATGTTTTCCAAAAGCTACATCACTAACCTTGGTTGGCAGTTCCAAAATTCGGAGGAGATAATGTCCTGTCTTGAGTTCACACACCCATACAAAATTGTACGAGACCAACTCGCTGAGATCCAAGCTACATTGACTTACTGCTTCTTTGCCCCCTCATTCCAGAATGCAGATCAGTTTATCAATGCGAACAATGTTTCAGAGTTAGGTTACTCCTTCCTTTCTAATCTTCCACAATCATTGGATGACAAGTTGACCAAGCTCTTCCATGATGCTGAATTCGCTAGAGGTGAAATTGCAACGATGACTCCACAAGATGCGCTGCACTCAAATTACTTTTACTACGTAACCAGCATCTTGCAGTGGATCAGGTCGCTCTACGGCTCTCCATTGCAGCAGCTGCTCGTTCCATATCTGGCTAAGGATATCTTCCCGTTCCTCATGAACGTTGAAGCTAATAGAGAACTCTGCAAACTTGGTAACATCTCCCTCGACCACTTTGTGCTTCTTTTCGCTGGTGGTCTCTTCTGCAGACCTGATCAGATTCCCGATGTCATGACTGTTGCTACTGTCGAGTACGACTCCACACATCAACTTCTTCATCAGTTGTCTTTTATTGAGGGTTTCTTCAATCGTCAGTTGTTACTTTTGACTTCAGAGCAGAAGCTGACTTTGATCGGTCGAATTGATCAGTTGTTATTCCACTCGTCCATCGAGGTTAGGGTCAGAGCTGCTGCTGTTTTGACTGGTATCATCCATAACACTAGAGATCTTGAATCTGTGAACTCTTTCATCGAGAAGTACAAGAAGACACTCAATAAGAAAAAGCCAAAGAAGGAACTCACCACTGAAAAGATGATCAAGGTTCATGGTGCAACAATTGGATTGGGTGCTTTGGTTTCAGCATTCCCATATGTTTCACCGCCTCCAGCTTGGATGCCAGAAAACATTGTACTGTTGGCCAGAGCCTCCTCTTTTCCTGGCGCTCCTGGTAAGGCCGCAAAGGATGTGTTGTCCAATTTTAAGAAGTTGAGAGCTGACACATGGCACATCGATCGTGCGTCTTTCACAGAACAGCAGTTGGCTGATCTTGAAGGTGTGTTGTGGAGTAGTTATTTTGCCTGATGATGTGACATAGATTTTCGCATACACTTTGTTTATGAACCTTATATTACTACACGATGATTTATTCGGTGATTTCTCTTTTTTTAAGTATACATGTTGATGCCGACGTTCTTCTACTTCTCATTAAGCACGGTTCGTTCTCTGTCTTCTCTTGTCCATACCATTCAAAGCACCAGAAATGGAACCTGGGGCGCTGTCGAGGGCACCTGTCACAGGAGCGAACTTCAAGTTAGTGTTTCTCTGCTGGCGGTTTTGACGCTGACCATCTCTGCCAGAGCTGTGGTGACCGGCAGCGTAGCCCTGTGGCTGATGAGCACCGGCAAGACGCTCGTTACGCTCAGAGAAGGTCTGGGCCTTGTCAGCAAGAGTCAAAGCAAGCTCCTGGAGCTTGGTCAACTCAACACCCTTTGCAAAGATGATAGAGTTGGAAACCTGGTCCAACCCAGCAGCAATTTCCTCCTTGAAGATCATCTTGGAGACAACAGCAGAGACCTTAGCCTCTGGGAGTTCAAAGGTCTGTGTTAACTTGGTGATAGAGAGCTTTGAGTAGTAAGACTTGAACTGGAACAAGAATGTTCTCAAACCTTCAACCTGAACCTTCTCCTTAATCATCTCTCTCAACTTATCAGACTCTGGAACAAGGTTCCAGATCTTGAGCGTTGTCAACATCTCAGCAGACTTCTTCCACTCACCAGCTTGGAGCGCCTTGGCGGCATGCATGATGTGGTCTCTAGTGTTCTCTGGTGGACCCTGGAAGGTCTGTCTCTCATGGAAGTCCAAAGTACGTCTGAAAGATTTCGTCTGGAGTCTCTTCTTGCCATCAAGGGAGGAGCCGAGCTGTGCGTATTGTGGGATCTCAATCAAGAGCGAACTTGTGAGGAAAACACTCTCCAAAAGCTCCAAGTTGATGTGCATGTGGTATGGCAACTGACGTTGCTTATCGGCAACAGAGGCCTGAGAGGAGAATCTCTGGGAAGACTGACCAAGGAGCTCTCTGTGACGTGGTGATGTAGCAATCTCATTGAGGGCTTGGTGGGCCTCTGGAATGAGACCATTTCTGAAGGCACAGAGACCGAGTTGCACAAGAGATCTGTTGAACAAGATCTGAAGAGATGGGTCAGAAGTGTGGATAGAAGATTGCAAGTGTGACATCAAGAACATATCTCTGGCCTTGAAGTACTTGTTGTTGAATGCATAGAAGTAGATGTGGTAGAGGATAGCACGCTTTCTGTGTGTGGAGGTCGGCTGCTTGTAGAGCACAGAGGCCAATGTGTCCATGAGTTCGTGAATGTAAGCATCGGATGTGGAGTACTGGATGATGTATGAGGTCTGGTCGATGGATTCCCATGCGGAAGACTCAGCAGCCTTTATTAAGCTGGCTGGCTTGAAGTAAATGTGATCCAATCTTCTGGAGATAATTCTAGCAAGCTGCTCAGCAGAGGCTGTTGTGAGCGCAGACTTTGGAGTGACTAGCTCAGAGTAAAGCTGAGCACGGACAATGGTGCTGTAAATGATCTGCTCGTCCTTGAGACGGTCGATATACTCTGTGGTGTGTGGGTCAATCACCTGCAGGGAACGTGTGAACTCATCATCCAATCTCTCAACGAAGGACACCACGGAACCCAAGATCTCACGGATACCATTGGCCTTTGGCTTTGGCTCGGTCTCAATGTCATCGAGTGGCTCAGCGTTCTCCAAGACGCGGTATGTGTCCTTGTTGTCCTCCAAGACCTTGAACAAGGCGTTGATGTCAGCGGCAACAGCGTTCCACTGCTCAAGAGGCATGTAGTTCATGGAAGAAGCACCATCGAATCTAAGTGGGATCAACATCAAGTACACAACAATGCTCTCGTACGGCGTAGTGGCGACAGTTGTGAGTTCCTCGAGGGTCTTGATTTGCTCCTTAGTGTCAACATTCTTCTTACCTCTGGACTCAGTGACAGAGCGCAATGCGAGGAAGAGACCAGCACTGGTAGAGGTCTTAGTGGATGTGGTAGCCTGTGGGACTGGAGTGGCTCTGGAGGAGCCAACAGCTGGAGTCTCGTCGTTGGCAAAGGCATCTGGGTCAGCTCTGTAGGCATCAATGAGGGTCTTCTGCTCACGGACAGCCTTCTTGGCTCTCTGTCTGACGGTGTTGAAGGCCTTGGCAACAATGGCATTGAGCTGCTTCTTGTTGGACTTCTCATCTTCAGCGGTCTTTGTAATGGTGTCGTCAAGGGCAGCAAGGGATCTAATGTAGACATTTGGAGTACCGACGCTTTGCTGCTGGGCACGGGTCAAAAGACGGCCAAGCTTGTCAAATTCAGAAAGAACAACAACCCAGTCGTTAGAAGCCTTGGATGTGTCAATTGTGGAAACAGTTGCCTTGATCTCGTCAAGCAACTTGTCCTTGGCAGACTTGACAACCTTCTTGCCCTCCTCATCGTCAGAGGACTCGTCATCAGAGCCGGCAGCGCCACCAGCTGATCTCTTCAAGAAATAAGCTGGACCTCTTGCACCACCAGCAACGTCGTCATCGGAATCTTCGTCATCGTCATCGTTGCCAAAGAAAGAGTCGTCGGAATCATTGTCATCGTCTTGATCGTTATCACTCTGTTCTTCTTCGGAGGAAGAGACGAGTTCTTCCTCATCGGAACTGGAAAGCAGTTCCTCCTCAGAGGAGGAGTATTCGGAGTCAGAGGTACCACCCTGGAAGAAACGGGAGGACATAGTTGATCTTAGTTTATATCTTTAAATCAAGTGTTCATAGGCTTTAACCGTACCGCCCTTTGGCGTTTTTCGCTTTTTTTTTCGAAGCCTGAAAAATTTTGGCGCGCGTAAATTTCGGTACGCGTTTGTATGCGATCTTCAAATGTTCAGCGTAACTTTGAGAACTCGTCGCCGCAATACATCAATTAACGGAGTGGAAGGGTATTAAAAAGTGATGTTTGATATTTGAGCTGATTATAGGTTATGTCCTTTGAGATAAGCTAAGCGTCACTCTCATGTTTTACACGCTTTCCGTGGCACAGACACGCGTCCCTGTCTCGTGAGGAGCATACATTGTGCGCGTACCACCGGCGAGATAGTTTACGAGAAAAACCTCACTGCGATGAGCTCTATCTTTATCTTTGTCTTTTGTCTTTTATCTTTACATCCCTCTTGGCACTCATAAACAGATACTCTTAGCCTCACAGTATGGCAACCACTGAAAGAACGGAGAAGCGGCCAAAGGTGTCGCAGTTGTGTGAACTTTGCCACTGCCGTAAGGCACTGATCAAGCGACCAAAGAACCTTCAAAAGATTTGCAAGCTGTGTTTCTACGACGTATTTGAGACTGAAATCCATAACACTATCGTCTCCAACAAGCTTTTCTACCCAGGTGAGAAGGTTGCCATTGGAGCTTCCGGTGGTAAGGACTCTACTGTGCTAGCCTATGTGCTGAAACTCCTTAATGAGAGACACAACTATGGCCTCAATCTTGTGCTTCTCAGTATTGATGAAGGTATCGTGGGCTATAGAGATGATTCTCTCGCTACAGTCAAGAGAAACCAGCAGCAATATCAACTCCCACTCGAGATTGTTTCATATAGAGATCTCTACAACTGGACCATGGATGAAATTGTAAGCTGTGCTGGTATTAGGAACAGTTGTACCTATTGTGGTGTCTTCAGAAGACAGGCACTTGACAGAGGAGCTGCCAAGCTGGGGATTAACCATGTTGTGACTGGTCACAATGCTGATGACATGGCTGAGACTGTTTTGATGAATCTTCTTCGTGGTGATGTCGCAAGATTGGAGAAGTCTACCGCTATCATGACATCTAGCTCTGGATCACCAATCAAGAGATCTAAACCATTCAAATACTCATACCAGAAAGAGATTGTGTTATATGCCCATTACAAGAAACTGGATTACTTCTCCACTGAGTGTTCTTATGCACCAGAGGCATTTAGAGGGACAGCAAGAGAGCTGATGAAAAACTTAGAAGCCATTCGACCAAGTTGTATCATTGACATCATTCACTCTGGTGAGAATTTTGTGCTAAAGGAAAAGAAGCAGAGACAGCAATTCAGGAAGAAACCAACTGCAAAACAGCCGGTAAGCCAAGAGATTGAAGTTCGTGCTGATGGTTCAGTATCCTTAAACTCAAGAGGATTTGTTGATGGTAACAGATGCGAAAAATGTGGTTACCTTTCCAGCAACAAGATCTGTAAGGCTTGTATGCTGCTTGAAGGTCTTGAAGTGAGTAGGGCCAAGATCCGTATCGACAATGATGTCTCAACTGTGGGTGCTGCAAAGCTTACGAGAACTTTAGAAAGCTTGACCTTCTGAGGCCGAATTATGAGAAAGACGTATTTATTAATGACCAGCTTATATTTATGAAATCTAATCAAGCACTCATAGCACTTTGATAGTCATCAACTAGACTACTGTATATACATGGTATCGTTAAGGGAAGATTTGACTCCTCCGGGCATTTAAGCGCCTTAAAACATCCGTACACCATAATAATCCGTACACCATAATATAGACTTAAGTGGAAACCAGCTCTACCAAAAAGATGCTTATTTGAGGGGCACTTAATCAGACAAGATTTTCTATGTATTGATGAAGGCACGAGAGTATTGTAGAGTCTAATTGGCAGTGCTGTAAAATTTATTCGCCGATTTAACTGAAAGCAAATAATAACCATGGAAATTTCAAGAATGAACTGAAGTTTTTTTAGACGACATTATTTAGCTATAGTAACATCATCTTTTAGGAATGAAAGATGAATGATCAAAGTTATTCGTGCTGAAAATATTAGTTCTAGACGTAGCACTACGTAGTAAGGTGGGATGGTGTGGAGACAGCTGTGTCATAGTTAATCAAGCGTAGCTAATACTTGGATCGAATAGACCTAGTAAAAATTCTGTTATATGTTGCAGCATCTCTGTGGTGACTGCATGTCCACAAGGGTATTTGTAAGCTTGGAACGTCTTGTTCGTGTCGATGTGTGGTGGATAGTCCACCACATCTTCACCAATGGCTTCAATGAATGGTATGGAATACCTGAACGGAACAAGATTGTCTTCAGCACCAAATAACGCCAGCGTCTTTGTTTGCTTTGTGTCATAGAACCGCGAGATATGACTGTCTTCCCTTGATGTGATGTCAAAGAGCTCTTGTGGATATTTTGTGTGCTTTTCACCCATAGTGTGTTTTAAGATTCCGTATGAGTGTATGAATAGGGTCACCCCCTTGAGGTTTGGTTCAAGACGCTTCATCATTAAAGTTGTAAGATCAAAACATCCGATAATTGGAATAGCAGCATGGAAGAGACCCGGATAATTTGCAACTGCTCTGATGGAAATATGACCACCCATGGAGACACCTGCCACGATTCTGATAACGTTCTTGAAGTTTCTGTACCCGGGGAGATAAGCTGGAATATAATCAACAATGTTCTTGAGATCGAGCACACCACCATCGACGCATGATATCATGTCCATGGCGTGTGTATCGTTTCCACTTGACCAACCTTCATTCTTGAATTCATCAACGATCCTCGTTCCATGGTTCCGCTGATCCCAAGAAAAGATGATCAGAGGAGCGGGATCATGGTCTTCATCCTCGTAGTAAGATTGAAGTACAAGCATGAGAAGATATTCAAGTTCTGCTTCACATTCGGTACGGCCATGAATGAAAAAGAGAAACTTGACCTTGTCAACAGGCGCTGTCTCTCTTTCAAGGAATGGATTAACCTTGTCAGATCTGTAGTAGACGAACACCTCAATTCCAGCCACCAAAACCGATGTGTGAACTATTCGTTTATCTTTGCGGTATGTCCCAACAGCATCATAGAACCCCATTATAATGAACAGCCAATTTGACCAATGATCGTTTCGATTTGCCAATGGATGAGTGTAATGAAAGGAATTCAACTAACTTCTTAAAAGTGATCTGAGATGGAAATCGCGGGGAATTGATTTTTTATTGAAGAAACATCCGGACACCATGCTTATTGTTAGATTCTGTGGGGAGAAAGGTTTAGTTAGAGATATTTGGCTCGATTAATTAGTAGCGTTGGGGGCAGATTTATAAATAGTTCTATGATTTAAGTGAGTGATTCCATGGTCAAATGTTTCCCTTTAAGAGGAAATCTAAATTAGAAATGGATATGATCTGATCCTTTAGTAGGATCAGTCGAGTGTGGCCCCAACCACATCTATCAAGTGCGAAGCCTTGAATACGCATTCAAACCAGCCATCTCTCGACATAGTGTCTACAACTACTCCACCAGAGTGACATAAGAAGCACAGTCAATGCGTTCATTCATCAAATCTCACAGCAGAGGCTCGTCAAGCGCCCTGGATACCGACTTAGGTGTCCCCAGGTTGAGTGGGTCAGCGCCGGGAACACCCTTGGAAGGATCACACAACTTTCCCTCTCATCACAATTCACCCGTGTTACCTCACCAGACTTCTCCAGGAAGAATCAATGGAACGTCACCGTCCCGTGGAAGGTCTGGGAAGCTACACAGACTATTTGGAAGGAGTAAGGGCTCGTCAGCGAACATTCAGGGTCTTCTACCAGTATCCCCATCGAAGGGATCCTCACCGCCCCCCTCTATTATTGGAACAAGGACACACGAGTGGGGGTCAGCTTCCAATAACAACAAGGAGATAAACTTCTCCAAAATACCTACAAAGACCAATACATCTGAAAAATCATCATCAGCAGCAGCATCACTTTATTCATCGAGTGAATCGAACCGAAACTCTGCTGGTTCCATATCCAACAATCGTCTCTCTAAACATGCCAGTAGTGAAGACTCAGATTTTATTCAGCTACCCCTCAACACAGTGTTGGAAATACCAGATAACCTATCACCTACGAGAGTAGGAACAACAAGAGAATCACAAAAGAAGTACATGCACCGCCGTGCACAAATTGTAACTGCAGATTCACCCACAACATCAGATGCACTGTCCCCAGGTCTTGGGGTACCAGCTAGGATCTTCCCAACAATCGATTCATCTCTCATATCTCCACAAGATGCAAGCTCTACCGGATCAGAATCTCCAGAAATACCACAAGGTCTCGGTGCACCAATTGACTTGCATGCTTCTCCTTCAATACCACAAAACGAAACCAACCGAACATTGGATCCAGCACTCGCTGTGACACCAATCGCAACACCGAAGATCCCAGAAACCAAAAGATTTCCTGACTCAGACAAAGATGAGCATAGGGATCATGATGAAGATACCAATTCGTCCCATGAAAGTGAGTTCTCCTTCGAACAGGATCGGATCACAGGAAGAAACACATCCATCCGCTATTACAAGAATCCACAAGAAGTTCAAGCTGAACAGATAAACTTGGTCAGGGAGAAAGGTTTCTACATTGATGACTATATGGAAGATGATTTTGATGATGATATGAATTATTTTGATGAGGATGATGATGGATACAATGACGATGAAGAGTTATTTAACAAGAAATACTTCTCTGATGACGAAGAAGATCCAGTGCCAATGATGCAAAAGTTATCAATAACACGAGAAGAACCGGTTCCGCCTCAGACAGGTCCTGAAATGCAGGGAGCCTCAACTCCGATCACAACACCTGAGAAAGAGGTCAAGCATCCGACAGCGAGTGATATCAATGACTCCATGAGTGGTGATGATCCATCAAAGCTTTTTGAAGAGCTAAATTCCTTGAGACCAAAGAGATCACTGAAGTATCATCAGCTTCCAACAAACTTTGAGCAAGAGTTTAGTGAGAGAAGGTATTCTTGGTTGTCCGATGAGGAGAACACATCTAACAGAGGTAGCCGTTCATATGATTCACTTCTTGATGAGATCAACGGTATCCCTGATGACTACGACTACGACAATGCATCTGAAACAAAACCATCACTATCCCGGTCAAAGCAACTAAAGAGTTCAATTAAAAGATTTGGAGTAATGGAGGATACCCCACAAAACACCAAGTTCACAACGAGCGATAAGACCGTTACGTTGTTCCATAGATCCCGTACAGGATCACTGCGCTCCACCACATCACCAGAACCGACCGAGGTCACTATTCCTACGGCCCCAAAAGAACAATTCGCATACTTGACACCAAACAATTCATTTACGATGCCGCATCCAATGTTTAAAGATCAGAGAGACCTGGAGTTGTCGCCGATCTCCGAGGGATCATATATCGATGATAGTATGGCTTACGATACTACCCCATGAACTAACGAATATGATCTGGATTATTATTCTGTGTAGTCTATTGTTAATACTGATTTACTGGGTATGTTCAAGGCTATCACGATCATCGTCCTGAGCCTTTCGGTCCACTGAGACACTTAAACGGATGGGCCGAATCGATTACGTAATGACTAGGGGGCTAGTCACATGAAAATTTGTGCTCAATATGATCATTGAACAGATTGAAAGTGCATTATGGAGGCAGTAGTGACACAGTGATTTCCTAATCGAAAGATCCTTTCGCAGGATTTTCCCGATTCGGATGTCATGTGCGCATATGCATCAACGCACGGTACAAGTCTTATCCAAGGGTGATGAAGGTAGTTACGACGACTAAGAGGTGTGCATCCATCATCTCGGATTTCATATTTCCTTAATCCTAATGGGGAAACACCCGCAGTGTCTTGCTGTTCGAAGTTAGGCTCTTTTCCGAGATGACCTGGGAGGAAGCGCAGTGTTAAGGGCCGTTATCATAGAAGCATCTCCAATCATAATTGAAGAACGTAGTCGGGTGGTTGGTGATTGTCGGGTTCAGAACGACCTATGCAGCAGTTACACTGGTGAGACATTGATGGCCCTGCATTAACCCTCCCACTGATGCGATAGTACTAAGCCAATCCTATAACCTTGAGGTCGTACAGCTATCACTCGTGGATTACTAACTCAAAGCTACCCATTGCTAGTAACTAATGCCCGCTATGTACAGGATAGGGTTGGTGTTCCAAAAGAGTCAACTGTCTGAGTCACTAGTCTGCTCTTTCGGGTGACTTTGACTCTCGAGTGTCCTCGATGTCTGTTCTCGGGATGAGATAAGCTCTTCTCCGCATGCATCCGTGGACCGAAAATCTCCCAGAGATGCTCCTGAGGCTCGGGCAGCTACAGAGGGATCTCAAATGATATGAGTAGGTCAATGGAATAATAGAGTGAGTGTTATTAGGATATTCAATGGCCAGAAGTGTAATTGGTACTACACGAGCTATGTAGCACTCTTCTGATTGAGAAGGGTTCATTTTTCCGCGGGGATTCCAGCCCCAGGGGTCAGGGTCTCGGGAGGGTCCACAGATACCGACGGCGCTTCCCGAACCGGGCCAGTACAAGCTGGTAGGCTGCAGGCAATTAAGCCCAGAACGGATAGCATTGTGAAATAAAAGCACTTGCAGGAAGCCCGTCTTCCTGTTTAGGGTTGAGCTCGCGAGACTCGGGTAGCTTATCTCCCCGTCCTGCGGCCCTTACCACCTTCTCCGGGCCAGTAGCTTCGCTGATCTTCAAAGTGTCCGGCCACTACAAGCTGCCTGCATGCTAAATCGGTGCTATGTCTCGAGAGATAAGCATCTTTTCCCCTGGTGGTCACTGACTGACCACACATGCTATGTCCTGCGGCCCCACTGTATCGCCTTCGAGCCTCGGGAAGATCTACTGCCTCCTCGTGGGGGCCAGACTCTCGAGGCATATAAAACCCCCATCTCACCCCCTAACACCCGATGTTCTCGAGACATGACTAGATTTCAGACATCAATTCCTGACTCAGCCCATCATGAGACTTCTTGGTGTTGGATCTGCCATTGTGGCAGCCATGACACTGGTTGCGGAGGCCATGCCAGCATCAATCCACATTGGTCAGGCTGCCTTAAAGAAGAGAGCACACGAAGAGATCATGGAGCGTTTCCACAAGAGAGAAGACGTTTCCAGTTGCTCTCCATCAACGCCTGACTATCTCACACCTGAGAAGGCCAACATTTGGGCCCAGCTCACTGATGAGGAGACTAATGAGGTTTACGCATACCTCACCGATAAGTACAACTTGACCGTTTACGAGAACGCTACCCACTACGACAACTTTGTCATGTGGATCGAGACAATCAGACCAAACAAGACAGATGCTCTTGCCTACTTGGACGGTAATGCTACTGCCCCACCAAGATACGCCAAGGCTGTCATGTTCTTTGGTAATGATGACTTCGCCGACCCAGAGTTCCCACATGGATACTGGGAGACTTACCAGATTGGTCCATTGCCAATCACGAACGAGACCGTGTGTGAGCCAATGGACTGGCTGAATGCTAAGAACAAGGTTTCCTTCCAGGTTGGTTACCAGGACTCTACCAGAAACGCTCTTTACTACAGCTTTGTTGAGAGTGTCTTCATGGACCCTGAAGTCCGTCCTGTCATTGAGGACATCACCAAGTCTCCAACTTATGGTCTTGACAACTCGACTCTCGAGATTTGGATGACTGATCCATTGTACTGGGATAAGGAGACTGATGTGCTTGGCACTTGGTCTGCTGTCTTTGGCACCAACGACTACGATGCTGGTGATATCTTGTCCCATGGTCTTTACTTCTTGTGTGATATTTCTGGTCGTGATGCTTCCAAATATACCATTACCAAGTGGTTCTACGGAACCACACTCTACAACTCTACCGGTGAGTTCGTTGACGCCTGGAAGTCTGGTAAGATGGAGATCCTCCCACAGGTTTTGTCCAATGAGACCGACTGGACCTTCCCTGCTTATGTGTCTGGCGCTAGAGACCTCGATGAGAAGCAGGCCCCAGTTGCCGTTGAGCCAGATGGACGTCGTTGGGCCTACTCTGAGTCTGACAGATACTTTACCTGGATGGACTGGGAATTCTTTGTCGCTTGGGACAGAGATAGAGGAATGGCATTGTATGATGTCAAGTTCAAAGGTGAGAGAATCTTGTACGAGCTTGGTTTGCAGGAGGCTATTGCCGAATATGCTGGTGATGATCCATTCCAAATGAACACGGTCTTTTTGGATAGTGCCTACGGTTTCGGTAACGAAGCTTGGGGTTTGATTCCAGGTTATGACTGTCCATACAATGCTGAATATTTCAACGTGTCGTGGCACAGTTTCGGAGAGAACAACTACCAGAACAACTCTTACTGTGCTTATGAGTTCTTGGAAGATTATCCGATTTCTAGACACGTTGCTGGCTCCTACGTCACCGTTAACAAGAACCCAACATTTGTATTGAGAACCGTCACCACCATTGGTAACTACGATTACAACTTTGCCTACAAGTTCTTTGTTGATGGTACTATTGACGTCTCTGTCCGTGCTGCTGGTTACATTCAGGGTTCATACTATGTCAATGAGACCTCTGAGCCATTCGGTTACAAGCTTGGTAAGACCTTGGCTGGTTCCTTCCACGACCACGTTCTTAACTTCAAGGCCGATTTGGACATTGGTGGAACTGAAAACCAGATCAGAGAGGTTTCCTTTGTTCAGGACACCCAAGAGTTCCCATGGGCTCCAGGTACAGAGTACACTGTCAAGAAGAGAGTTAGTGAGCTGATTGAAACTGAGGACGACTCCAAGATTACTTGGCCAGCAAATGGTGCAGGTGCCTTGCTTGTTGAATCCTCCAATCAGACCAACAAGTGGGGTGCCCCAAGAGCTTACAGAATTGTTCCAGGTGCCTCACCAGTGCACAGATTGCTTAACCAGTCCGTTTCTCTTGTGAACCAGGCTCAGTGGGCCAATGACGATGTTGCATTCACTGTTCAGAAGGACTCGGAACCATTCTCATCCAACTTGTTCAATGCTCACGATATTGTTGACCCAGCTGTCAAGTTCAACGACTTCTTAGACGGTGAGTCCCTCGTTGGTGCAGATGTTGTTGCCTGGATCAATCTCGGTCTTCACCACTTGCCAAATACCCAGGATGTGCCAATCACCATTTTCAACACTGCTCAGTCTTCCTTCATTTTGACACCATACAACTTCTTTGACGAGGCTCAGATTCGTGACATGAAGGATCAGATGTTCTATAGCTACTCTGAGGATGATGAAAGTGTCAGCTCTTGGGACTTCTACGGATCTGAAGTGAAGCAGTGTGTCTATGACATCAAGGCCTTGAGTTACGATATGTTCAACTATGAAGGTATGGCTATTGGTAAGGAGACTACCAACATTGCTTCTCCATGATTTACCCGCCAGTATTTGCTGGATTTCTTTTATACGTGCTTGGTACTTGAATATGATGGCGTCATCCCAGCACCTGTCTAAAACCGATTGAACACTGGCTGTGTTGTCGGTGCTGGTGTGGGCTAGAGTCACTTTCAAGATCTCCAATTTTGTGACCTTTTGAATTCTAATTGGTCGCTGTTATCTTTTTAGATTTGATTATACAGCATTAGTGTCTTACTGCGTGAGATTGTATGTTGTGCGGAATAAAAATGCCGTGTTCCCTTAATCTCTGTGATAGAAGGCACCATGCCTCCTAATGGAGGACTATAGAGCATGATGGAAAGGAAATCCTAATTTGTCGTGTCATACGGGAAACGTTTACCAGCTAGAGTCCGGTGAGACACATATGCAGATCGAGCTCTTTACGGATAGGCAACATTGGAGCCCGAACCCCGAAACTAGGAAATCGTACCAGACACTTCATACTTAGTTTGCTGCACCTGCGTCTAGATCCCAACGTACTCTCTAGGTGATTGAATATGCTGAAAAGTATGTGAACAGGATACAGTTGGGCGCTGGCTAAAGTACAGCCTATATTCAGAAGCTGATTGACTCATCCCGATAGCTGGGTCTATAACAAACTCATCTGAGATCTTCTGTTTCCACGGTGAAGCGGACCTCTTGGTACACATGCGGAGTTGCCGTTATTGGTTCTTCGTACATAGCCGCTGGATCTTGAGTACTTCCCGATTTGGTGAGCTAATATTCCAACTCATGCCCGTCTATTCCGTGTTCCGCTAAGACATGACACTTTTTGGAAACTCTTGCACTTCTTTGGGAAACTAGAAGGGCTCGGCATGCTTGTCGATAGTATAATATACGACTTTTATTATCTAGATCGTATAAAGATAGCAGTTAGCAACCTTACCTGTTTCTGCACCCTGCAATTATGGATGCACAAGGCGAAAGGTCCCCCTTGGGATGTCTTATGTATCTTATTTGGTGTCGTACGAGAACTTTAAAGAGATACCTGGCGTGCTACGCATTTGTAGTTGGGTGGTAAAATGGGAAGAGAGGGCTCGTTTGTACGGCATGCGTACCGTACTAGCACTGAGTGTAATACTGCGCAGTGAGCCGAGGTGCTCAGTCTGGTATGATCTGTGGTGCATCATTTAGAAGAGGTGAATGAAGAAACTTTGGTCCTTCTTGATCACTTCTGTTCCTTTAGGCGGGTCAACGGAATGTAAAGAGTATCAAGCCGGCATTCACCAAGCAGTGAAAATTAAATATATTTCTTCGGTGCACTTCCCCAGAAGACACGGAAAAGAGAAGCAAATCAGTTAGTGCTTCCCGTTATTTCTCACCCTATACCCTACGTCCTTGCCGTGGGAAGGCTATTCAAACTATGGAGACCCGATACCCAAAGTAAGTGCTGGACCCTTCGTGGAAGTACTGGTTAGGGAATGCAGAACAGGCACTGGAGATACTAACACACCGTAAAAGTTCTAGATGTCTGCAATATTAACTTATCTGCTTTCGCGTATTGTCTACATTCCGCAACAATATAGCTCTCGAGCGCCCGACGCAACACCGCTGTGAAGAAAACTCGTGGTGCATTGTCTGTCCATAAGATTCCAATTGACATGCTGAATGTGCTTTTGAGATCCGAGGTTAGTGCCCGCCTCCCTAGCCTCACATAAACGCCAATGCACTCTAAACACTCGCTTATGCACATACCAACGGTTCGCGTCCCTTACGACACCAATTGTTTCTCGTCACTCTATGCTTTGGCATTACAACCATAAAGAACGTCTTAGTAGGCTGTGTGTATTCTCATCTTGTGCCTCGCAAGGCTTCCTTGAGATGCACTTTGGGCAAACTATCGATTTGATACTGTTATAACCCTATGCTCCATGAGGGTAGGCTTTCGTACATAATTTTTTGGCCTTACTCGGTCATACCATACGCACCTCCATTAGGTATCTGCCATATAAGTGAGCGTGAATTAAAGCCTCCTTACCGCTAGCTAGTCGTCTGCTTCAAGCGGCATCTAAGCATGTCCTCACTTCGCTTGTTATTCACCGCACACAACCCATTTCTGTGCCTCCTTCAAGCATACCGATACCTAATACACCATTCTTTAACGAGTATATAAGGTGGCCCATATTCCCACATTACGATACAGTAACTTTTACTATTGAATTCTTCACCAAACTACGATCTCATTCACGATGCAGCTTCCTTATGCGGCCCTCGTCGCATTGGCCTTGGCCATGAAGGCAGATGCCTATATCAACGTCAATGTGAGTGTCAAAGACAAGGAATCCTTGGTTAAGAGAGGCTCCAGTTTCTTTGGTTCTTCCTGGTGCCCAGGTACTGACTTCTACTTTGGTTCTGAGAAGTCGTCTGTCTACTGTAACTTGGACACAGGCTCCACTGGTTGTGCCCTTGCATCTTCTGACTCTTACGACTATTCCTCTTCCGATTACTACTCTCTCAAGGACTCCTTCTACTCAGGTAGCACTGGTTGGGGCTGGTCTTACTCTGGTGAGCTGGCTCAGGACACTTTCTACTTTGACAGCCAGAGCTCCCAGTCCTGTGACTTGGATTATACCCTGGTCGACTCTGGTGATGCCAACGTTCTCGGTTTGGCATACTGCTCTGACTCCTCAACTACTGGATTCCTTGACTACTTGAAAGATGCAGGCTTGATCTACAGAAAGTTTTTCTCTGTCTGTGGTGATGCTTCTCAAGAGGATAGTGGATTTACTTTTGGTGGTATGGATACTGGTAAGTTTGAAGGTGACTTGATCGCTTTGCCATGTATCGACTCCAACTCTTGGTCAGTCAAGCTTTGGGATTTCGTTGCTGAATGTACCTCCCTCTCTGGTGGTAACACTTACTCCTTGACTTTCAACACTGGTGCCGAGGCTGGTCTCACCGTCCCATCCGATGTCTACAAGGCTTTGTTGAACTACTTCGGAGCTTCTTACGAAGAGACCTACGGTGATTACGTGTTCCCATGTTCCGGTATCTCAGCTTTGACTTTGGACTTTGGTGACTTCAAGCATGATTTCTCTTTCTCCCACTTTGTCTCCTCCATTGATCAGACCAATGACATCTGTGCCCTTAGCGATATCGTCTCCGGAGACTCCTTTGAGCTTGGTTACTCCTTCTTCTCTGACTTGTTCTTGGGTTTCGATGCTGAAGAAGGTAATGTTTTGATTGGTAAGTACTATGACGGTGAGTCTAGCTTTGTCGATGTCTCTGACTTTGTCCCATCCACAACCAAGGGTGAGTGCTACACCAAAACCCAGCTCGACACCCCCAACAAGATTTCCTGCACCGAGCCAGCCACCACTACTATCTTTTCCACCAAGCCAGAATCAGAGCTCAAGTGCTTCGAAGCTTACAGTACTTCTTCAGACTCCTGTGATGTGATCACCACCTACAATCCATACGAATCCACTTACACTTCCAAGACTACTTTCAAGTGCCAGTGTACCGAAACCCGCTCCACCCAAAAGACTACAACCAAGTCAACTTCTGTTACCTCACCACCACCAGAGACAACCTCTTTGGCTTCATCCACAACTTCTACTGAAGAGAAGTCTACATTTGTTCCATCTGAGTCTTCCTCTGTTCCAGTTGAAACGCTTTCTAGCAAAGAAGTATCCTCTTCCGCCCCACAGGTCTCTTCCTCTGCTCCAGTTGAGTCTACCTTTTCCGAGGTAACATCTTCGTCTGAGTCCTGTTCTACTACATCCTCTTCTGTTGGATCTTCTACTGAGTCCTCTTCTGTTTCCTCTTCCACAGAGTCCACTGTTGAGTCCTCTGCCACTAAGTCCACTGTTGAGTCCTCTTCTACTGAGTCTACTACTGAGTCCTGTACTACTACATCCGCCTCTGTTGGATCGTCTTCCACTGAGTCTTCTTCTACAGAGTCCACTGTTGAGTCCTCTTCTACTGAGTCTACTACTGAGTCCTGTACTACTACATCCACCTCTGTTGGATCGTCTTCCACTGAGTCTTCTTCTACAGAGTCCTCTGCTGGGTCCTCTTCCACAGAGTCCACTGTTGAGTCCTCTTCTACTGAGTCTACTACTGAGTCCTGTACTACTACATCCGCCTCTGTTGGATCGTCTTCCACTGAGTCTTCTTCTACTGAGTCCACTGTTGAGTCCTCTTCCACAGAGTCCTCTTCTACTGCTACTGAGTCCTCTGCTGAGTTCTCCTCTACTCAGACCTCTGTTGAGTCCTCTGCCACCGAGTCCTCTGCTGTGTCTTCTTCCACTGAGTCCTCTGCTGTGTTCTCCTCTACTGAGTCCACTGTTGAGTCCTCTACTGAGCCCACTGTTGAGTCCACTGCTGAGTCCTCTTTCACTGAGTCCTCTGTTGAGTCCTCCTCTACTGAGTCCACTGTTGAGTCCTCTGCCACCGAGTCCTCTGCTGTGTCTTCTTCCACTGAGTCCTCTGCTGAGTTCTCCTCTACTGAGTCCTCTACTGAGACGTCTGTTGAGTCCTCTGCCACCGAGTCCTCTGCTGTGTCTTCTTCCACTGAGTCCTCTGCCACCGAGTCCACTGTTGAGTCCTCTGCTACTGAGTCCTCTGCTGAGTTCTCCTCTACTGAGACCTCTGTTGAGTCCTCTGCCACCGAGTCTTCCTCTGAAGGGGTGTCCACTTCCTCTGCAGGTGGTCCTCATTCTGAGTCTATGTCCTCCTCTTCTTTACCAGGTTTGTCTTCATCTGTTCCAGCTGAATTTGAGTCGTCCTCTTCAACCTCTGCGTTCACAACACTTTCCACATCCATAACTACGACCGATCTCATTGAAACCACTGTTATCACTGTGACCTCTTGTGAAGAAGAGTCATGTACCTCAGCTATCGTGACAACTGGACTCACTGTTGTAACAATCACTTCTTCTGGCGTTGTTACTGAGTACAGTACCTTCTGCCCACTGACTTCTGAGACTGCCACTCCATCTGAAGCTTCTACAGCTGCTTCTCAATCTGGTACTGCTGCTCAGACTGCTACTGCTACTGCTTCTTCTGCTGACGCTTCCACTAAGAGAGCTGAGTCTGCACCATCCACCCAGGCTGACTCCAAGACAATTGCAAATACCGTGACTCTTGCATCTGGTACTCTTCACAAGAGCTCCACCAAGGCTACTCCAGCTGGTGATAGTGCCACTGAGACTTCTGGTGCTTCCACCGCTTTGAACTCCGCTACAAAGAATGCTCAGACTACATCGTCTACATTACAGGCAGGTGCTACCACTTCAGCTGATGTCGCTGAGATGAAGTCCACCAGCTACTCGACTGCCACTGAATACTCCACCATTTCTGATTCTTCTTTGACCTCTTCCGCCTCCACACTTCTCTCTGCCGCCATCACTACCACTTCTGAGGGTTCTAGCTCTGTTTCCATTAGTCAATATGAAGCAGCAGCTAATGTTTTGAGTGCTGGAGGTATTACCGGTGTTTTGCTCTTCTTCCTAATGATCTAAGTACATTCTTCCCCTTTTTCGTTCTCTTCTTCTTCTTCTTCTTCTTCTTCTTCTTCTCCTCCACCAAATGTGACTTTCCGGCATTCTTATTAATATATCACGTTTGATACAGACCTCTTGACTTTCCTTGTGGTCGTTACTAATATTCTTTGCTGACCTTCAGGTCATCTTTTTAGTGGATATTTCATCCGCACCAAATATCATAGATACCAAGCATTCTGCTAAATTTTGTCTTCTATAGTTATCAGTAAATTGAGTGTTTCTTTATTGAAGTGTAGCTGGTTAAACACCGACTGCTGGTCCGCGCCATTTTCTTTAGGCATAGGTCTATGATCTTCATTTGGACTTCTTCTTAGGTATAACAAGTACCCAGACTGTACACATGAAAGTGTAGGTATCACTAATCACAGCTCTGTAGCTCACTTGCACCAAAACGACCCCATCATCCTAGCTTGTTATTATCCTTCACGTGACCATGAACTGCAGTGGTAGTGTGCTGGCAGAATGGAACAAAAACTTATCATAAGATGACTTCGTGGCCAAGTTGGTTAAGGCGCACGACTGTTAATCGTGAGATCGGCGGTTCGACCCCGCCCGAGGTCGTTTTTTTGCCTCCGGTTATTATACCGGAGACCACCGAAGAGCTTAGGGGGTTTTTATGTATTTTTTTTTTTTTTTTATTTCAGCCCAGAGCTTTCATTAAATCTTCCATGCGCCATATATCACATGCTCAAGCCCAAGGTGGGAACATGGGCAAAAGCGCAGACTTCTGCATAAGCGGACTCATGCTATTTGATGCGCGCCTGTGATATCGAAAGAAGAGCTATGAACTTAATTGATCATTACAAGTTAAGACTGGTTGATTTGAACATCAATATTCCTTTAATTCCGATATGTAATACATAATAAAGCCATGGTTTATGCGCTCGAGGTAGCAGGTTCGGCCCTTGAATCGTCGTTGATTCTCTCCTCCAACACTTTCAAGGCAACCTGTCTTCTTCTCTCTGCGGCATTTCTAGCATCTGATGAAGCAGCAGATGAGCCAGGAATACCAGCAGCTCTTCTTCCAGCTCTAGCATTACTTTCTTCGACATCAGCCTGGTCGAATCTTGTCAACAGTCCCAATTGGATGGCGAGCTCGTAGAACTGGTCAAAAATAGGCGAGAGGATTGGAGTGAGAGCATCTGGGAAGAAATGCACAAGGGAGAAGGTGTCAGAGGCGTCACCATAGATTTTTTGAACACCAACGACTCCGTTCGGGTTTGGTAAGGCTGGATCGACAACGTTTGGTTGGAAGAATCTGAGATAGATCCATGAAACGAGGAAGCCAATCCAGGATTGCAGTGCAGGGGTGAGAGATTGATTGGCGGCGGAAACGATGGTGATGACGATGAGTGTCAAGAGCGGCACCTGTTTGACTCTTGTCTGGGCAACACCTTTGAAGAGAACGATGGAGTGTTCAGGGATCAATTGCTTGAAAACAACGATGTACGAGATCAAGACGCAAATGTTTCCATCGACAGGGATGTTAAAGAAGGCTGTACCGAAGATGAGGTTGATAAAGATCAAGGATAGGGAAGTACCAAGGTTAGAGAAGGCACCAACAATGGTGACAAACTTGATGAGCTCTTTACTAGACCAGGATCTTTCGATGAACTTACCGGCAAAGAACATCACTATGATGGAGAAGATGAATCTCCAGATGTACATGTCGACAAACACTGCAGTGACGACAGTCCATGGGTGGAGAAGTGTGTGGTTTGGGATCAATTGGAGATAAGGCACGATGATCTTTTCGTAGTCAACGTTATTGGCACCACCTGTCACAAGCTCCTTATACACCTTACGTTTCAAGAATTGGAGAAGGAGCGAGCCAGCCGTTGTGGCGATCAAGAGACCCTTAGTGGCTGGGGGAACACTTAGGTTCGACATGCCGATTCTGGATGTGAAGGACGACATCTTGTGGAAGACGAAGTATCCTATGGCGAATGTAATGAGACCGATTTTGGTGGGTGTAGGATAGTGAACGTGGGTTCAGTTATTATCGGTGGCTTGATCAAGACGAGTGACTCAAGGTCTTATCGAGCACTGAAGGGCAGGAGCACAGTGGTTTAAAGATTTAGAGAAGCTCAATGGCGTCGTACGAGTCGACAACAGCGGTGTGGTGGACTGCTGATATTCTCTTAGGACGCGTGGTGAAAGCTGGGGAATAAATGAGAACAAGGGACGTGTCTTTTTTAATTCGAGCGCGATGAAGCCAGGAAAGGGCCTTCGGGCCCGTGAGCTTTTGGTACCGTTTACAGGCTTAGCAGGAAATCACATAGCCTACTTCACTGGTGGTGCAGGTGGTATATACATTGCCTTTTTTGCGTCTAGCTCATCTTGTCTTTACACTCGCTGAGGTACAAAGACTTACAACATTCAGGCACAGTTAGTCCTCTTTTTTGTCTGCTACTGCCTACTGCCGCCTACTGCCAGGTACCGTCCAACCAAATCAACACAATGTCCTCCAGCTCCCACGACCCGACACCGGAGTCCACGGACTCCACAGAAGCCCCAGTCAAGTCTAAGAGCAGGAAGAGGGCCTCTTTTCTCACGGATGAGGAGAAGAAACGCCACCATATCGAGTCCGAGCACAAGCGTCGTCAAGCCATCCGAGACGCGTTTCTTAAGCTAGCCATCATGGTGCCCGACCTCAAGGAGAGCGACTCGAGATCGGAGCAGCTGGTGATGGACCGCACGAGTGAGCACCTAGTACGATTGTACGAGGAGAACGAAGAGTTGCTGCTTCGGCTGGAAGCCAAAGGTGTCCCCGTCGACCAATCACTCAAGATCGTCTTCCCCAACGGTGCCCCCAGTGCACAGCGGTGACGCGTGGTCTCAGCGTGGGGTCTTCAAAAACGTATAATTCCTTAATAGAACTATCAAAGGTTTGAGTTTGTAGACAGCATTTAATTAGCATCTAGAGTATCTCACCAGAGAATCCCCCACACGACATAACTTAACTGCCAACTGCCCCCCCCCATCTTCGCCGCGGTCGCGCGCGCCTTCGCCCGATTGGAACAGTGGTGGAATCTCAGCCTTGAGAATAACACGAACGTCACCACCATTAGCCGTCAACAACCAACTCGTTACGCCAACGAGATACAACGCAACCCAACCGCCGAGTAGCTGCTATGTACAACGGATACGCACAGCAGAACGGCCAGCAGCCGCTGGGCTACCAGCAAACCGGCTACCAACCCCAGTTCCAGCAGCAACAGGGTGCCTACGGCCAGTACCAGCCTCAACAGCAGCAACAACAGCAGCAGATGCCTCCACAGACCTCCTTCGGTCAGCAGATGGGTCCTCCGGCCACCTCTTTTGGTCAAGCCCAGCCATTGTACCCACAACAGACGGGTTTCATCCAACCACAGCAGACCGGATACCTCGGTGGTTCTCAGTATGGCCTCCAGCCTCAACAGACTGGGTATGGCGTCCAACAGCCATTGCAGCCGCAGCAGACTGGTTTTACATCCGCTGCCCAGCAGACTGAGAAGAACGACGACCTCAAAATTCCAAACATCAGATTGTCCTTCATCACCGCTGCCGATCAGCAGAAGTTTGAGACATTATTCCGCAGTGCCGTCACCAAGGGATCCATCGCCATCTCTGATTCCGCTGCCCGTGACATCTTGCTCAAATCTGGCTTGCCACCACAGAGTCTTGCCAAGATCTGGGAACTCTCTGATCTCAACAAATCTGGCCAATTGCTCTTCCCAGAGTTCTGTCTCGCCTTGCACTTGGTCAACGTTGCCCTGAGAGGTCAGAGCATTCCATACCAACTCGACTCTAACATTAAGAGGGAAGTTGAAGGATTTGTCGATGCCATCAACTTCAGTATTCCAGAGGAAGCACCTGCCAAATCCAAGACCCCATTCGACAATTTGTCCCAGCTAAACACTTTGAACCAGCTCGGTGGCCTCCAGTTCCAGCAGTCTGCCCAACCATTGGTCGGTCAACCAACAGGCATGCCACAGATCTCTTTCGGTGGATATCAGCCATTGCAGGCTCAGGCTACAGGCTACCAACCTCTTCAGCCACAAAGAACCGGGTTCTCTCAGCCACTTCAACCACAATCCACCGGCTACCAGCCACTTCAGCCACAGACTACGGGATTCCAGCCATTGCAGCCACTGAACACAGGATTCCAGCCTTTGCAACCACAACCTACTGGATTCAATCCGACTGGTATGCTACAGGCACAGAAAACCGGTGTTGGTAACAATGCCTTCTTCCAAACCAGTCTGTTGCAACCTCAGAAGACGGGATTCCAGAACTTGCAACAGTATGCTTCTCATGCAGAGAACCAAAACTTTATTAAGCCGGAGGAGAAGGACAAGTTCGGTAAGATCTTTGACCAGTACGATGCCAGAAGATCTGGCCGTTTAGAAGGTAAGATCTGTGCTGAGATCTTTAGAAAGTCCGGTTTAAATCGCCAGGATTTAGAAAAAGTTTGGAACTTGGTCAACATGCAGGATAAGCCATACTTGACCAGAGAGGGTTTTGCTCTCGGTATGTGGCTGATCTACAAGAAGCTGAATGGTCATGAGCTTCCAAACAGATTGCCTGACTCTTTGTTGCCAACAAGTGAGTCGATCTTGAACGATGCTAAGGAGAAGATGAAGTTTTCTACACCAGCATTTGCCAAGAAACCATTCGGTGCTGCCTCTTTCAAGAACAATGATGAAGATCTCAACACCTCAAAAAACAGAAGATCTGCTGATCCATCTAACGATGGCGTATCTAACGTTGAGTTGCTGAAGAGTCAGATCGAGGTTCAGAAGAACACATTGGAGTCTCTCACGAAGGAGAATGCTATCGCCGCTTCAACATCCTCTGCTAACTCAACCGATACTAGTGCCATTGAAAGCTTGAAAAACCAAATCAGATCACTTCCAAGATCTTCTGGTTCCAATGATAAGACCGGTCTTAAGAACAGATTGAACAGTTTGACAGCTAAGGTTCCAGATTTAATTCGTGAGATTTCCAGAATCGATAATGAGATTTCTAATGCCAAGATCAACCTTTACAAGATCCAGAACCCATCATCCATCATTGGCACTGGTCCGAACGGTGAAGTTACAGAGGCTGATAAGAAAAAGGCCAAATCAAAAGCTCTATTGGCACAGAGAATGGCTGCATTGACTGGTAAGCCGGTGAGTGATCCAACTGCTGACATCGATGCTGAGCAGGAAAAGTTCAATGAAGAGGTCTCCAAGATCAAGCAGGGCAACAAGGAGAACCAAGAAATCATTTATGACATTGAGAAGACCATCAAGGATTTGGCTCAAGGTGCACAGACCTCTTTGTCTAAGGGTGTCGACAACGCCAGCTACAGAAAGTTCGAGTTGGGTCTTGAGTTGCAGCCAGAAGTCGCCGAGCTTGTCAAGGAGTTGAGAATGGGCTCCACACCAGCTCCTCAGAAGCAGCAACAGCAGCCGCCACAATCCAGCACCTCACCAGCGGCCACTCCTTCTCCATCTCCGTTAGAAGCCAACAAAGCTGCACCACCTCCAGTCGGGCCAAAGCCTTCCACGCCAGACTCCTACGCAAGCTTCAAGACACCAGAGGAGAGAGCGGCATACATTAAGGAGCAGGCTAAGAAGAGAATGAACGAGAAACTTGCCAAGTTTGGTATCAACAGAACAAGGGGCCAGTCAACTCCACCGGTCACTTCGACTCCATCTCCACAGCCCGAGGTTGCTGCTCCGGCTCAACCAACTCCACCGCAACAGCAAGCATCACCTGCTGTTCCTAGTCCGCCGGTACCACAGGCGAAGTCAACTCCACCTCCACCTCCACCTGCTGCCAGAAGTGTTGCCAAGCCAGCAGCTTCGGCAACAACTGCTGACGAAGAAGACGAAGAGGATGAGGAGGAAAAGAAGCTTCGTGAACAGCTTGAGGCTCTCAAACTGAAAAAGAAGGCCGAGAAGGATGCCAGACGTGCCGAACTCCTCAAGGCAATTGATGACGCTGAAAAGTCCGATGAGGAGGAGGTTATTGCTGAACCAAAGGTGGTCAAGACTTTTGCACCAACTCCTCAGGCTGTTAAGAAGCCTGAACCGGAGGCTACCACTACTCCTGCTCCACTTCAGCACCATGACACAAACCCATTCGCCAAGTCTACCCCACCAGCTGCCTCTACTCCGCCAGCTTCCATCTCATCCACCAACCCATTCGGTAGACCACCGCCTGTCAAGGCCGAACCAGTAGCACCTTCACCTGTCTACGATCACACCAAAATTGCTGCACAGAGAGCAGCACAGCGTGGTGCAGATGAGGATGATGGTTGGAGTGACGATGATGATAAGAATGACAGTGATGATGAATCAATTCCAAACCGTCAAGGTGCTGCTCATTTGGCTGGTTTGTTGTTCTCCGGTATGGGTCCAGCTAGAGCTGCCACACCAAAGGAGGAGAAGCCAAAGGCAAAACCAGTTCCAATTGCTGCTCCTATCCCATCAGTGTCTACACCACCGGTTCCTGTTGCTGCGCCAGTGCCTTCTAAGGTTGAAGAACCCGCCGCTCCAGTACCAGAGCCAGAGCTTGTGACTGCGGCACCGGTTCCAATTGCAGAGCCAGTTGTAAACCCACCAAATGTTCCCGAGGTCACGGTGGAACAGATTCCTGTTGCTCCACCAATTCCACAGGGCCTTACTCCTCCAGTGCCAGACCAAGCTGCTCCATCGGAGGCAATCTCTAGAGTTGACTCTGAGGAGTTTGCTACGCCAACTGCTTCTTCGCCTGCTGCTGCCACTGAAGAACCACAGGCTCCTTCTCCTCCTCCAATTCCACAGGGTGTTGCTCCACCAATCCCTCAGCTGGATGCGCCAGAGGCTACACAGATCGCTGATACCGAGCGTGAGGCCCCATCTTCTATTGCACCACCATTACCAGAGACATCTGCACCAGCTGCACCACCACTGCCATCCTTTTCCGCTCCAGAAATTCCACAGCAAGATGCACCACCTATCCCACAGGCCTCTGCGCCACCTATTCCACAGGCCCCTACACCACCTATCCCATCGGTGTCTGCTCCGGTCCCTCCACCACTTCCAACTTCTGCTGCGCCACCTCCACCACCATTGCCTACATCTGCTGCACCACCTCCACCATTACCACATCTGCCACCCTCACGCCACTTCAACTTCTGCTGCACCTCCACCACCACTCCCAACCTCTGCTGCACCACCTCCACCCCCTGCTCCTCCTGCTCCTGCCGCTCCAAGCCCAAGTGCCCCATCTGCCTCAGCACCTGCTGGTGGAGCATTTGCATTCCTCGCTGATATCCAGAAAAGAAGAGATGATTCGCATGTCGTTGGTTGATGTAAAGGATGTGGTATTGTACTAAATCTGAATTATTAAAAGCTATGTGTTCTAGATTAAACGAGCTGTAGTTGTAGGAATCTTAGCGGTCAATGTTGATGAGAGATGATAGCTATGAAGGAAGACGATCTAACAGAGTTCCAGCTAGAAAGATGATTTAAATATAGTCTTCACAATGTGAAATGCTGTAGCAGGCTTAGGAGATGTCTGGACTAGCTGGATCTGACTTGGTTCAACGTAGCTCCATTCATCGATCTTGGTAAAGAGAGGCAAGTTGTCTGGATCTGGGAGATAGTTTCCCAAACTTTCAAACACTGGAGCCGTTGCTATGGATGGATCACCACCCAATGTGGCTCTATCTTCAAGTTTTTGTTCAAGAGTATCGAGCACTTTGGAACCATCCATAAGAAGATCTTCGATGAAGTATGCGTAGTCATCACGAGAAACGGATTTGATGCCGGTGATCTTCTCCCAGAAAAGAGCTATGAATGGACCCGGAGAGGACAAGTTTACTAATTCCGGGGTTTCAATGACCTTGCGCAAGAGCACAGACTGCTCTGCGTACACCTTCTCCATTATACGTGGTGGGATATGGTAGAAGATGATGCGGTGCTTGATGACCCTGGCGGCAACGGCCTTACGAATCTCGTGTGGCATAAAGTAAGGGTTATACCGTCCAATACGAATATTTCTTGTGCCTGGTTCAGCGTAGGCAATGATTGCTTCTGTTTGTGCCATTGTTGGTGATATCAAGACGGTAAGCCTAGAGTGAGAGAGAGGGATGGCGGCTCGAGTGAATGTGTGTGGGGGTAGAACGAAAGGTCTTAAGAGAATATAAGATGTTCCTCGATGTCTGTTAAAAGCCTAAGGGGATATTGAATCCTCTGTCTAGCTCTGTACCTATGTGAATGACACAAATCTCTAGTGGCGTTGTGGCGGTTAACAAAAGAAGAAAGAGAAATATCATGTAGTACGCGTTTGAAGTGTTGACATGTTAGAAGCCCTGGCCCCACTGCCAAATATACCGTGTCACTAAGTTGCGCTTATCCGTTGCCCCTACCGCCCCTCCTTACCCCACATTCGTGCCGCGGCAAGTCTTTTGCGTGGGCTCTTGCACACACACCGGTGACCAAATAAGCGATAGGGCATCCCCACCTTCCCCGTATAAATAGGCTCTACCAGCGCCCAGCAATATATACAGGCAATTGAAGTAGTTGCTCTTTTACTAAGATATAGCGAGGGAACAGCACACACACAACAACAAGCACACGTACACGCACACCTGCATACACCCAGATGCTCATCTCCAAGCTCCGGAACCCTCAGGAGCGCAGCAAGGAGCTCAAGTTGCTGTTCACGAGTCTCCTACAGCTCTATCGAGAAAATAGGGAGAACCCCACGAGGCCGGTACTCATATTCATTGCTACACTTATCTCATCTGGTGTCGTCGGTGTGGGCTTTTTCATTAACAAGCTGGTCTCAGACTGGCGAGATAAGAGAGATTCTAGACCTTTGTACAGACGTTCCTCATCCACCATCCTCAAGAATGGAGCAAGACAATTATTCATCCCTTATAAAAACCGCCAAAAGCGAGTAGTGATCCAACCAACAGATCCAGAAGTTTACGAGAAAGATAAGTTCAAATTCAAGAATTTTGTCAAGAACATCAGAAATGAGAGAGACTCTGAAAAAGTGTTCAGTTCCAAGTTTCTAAACCAGCTCATCATCATCTGGCAGATCTTGGTTCCAAAGTTCAATGACCGCAACACTATCCTTCTCATCGCACAGTTCTTCTTCTTGATTCTCAGAACTTGGCTCAGTTTACTCGTTGCTAAGTTGGATGGTCAGATCGTCAAGGATATCATTGGTGGTAAGTTCAAGAAGTTTCTCAGAGACTTGGTCTACTGGTTCCTCATGGCAGTTCCATCCTCTTATACAAACAGTGCCATTAAGTACCTTGTCAAGAAACTTGCTAGTAACTTCAGAACTAACTTGATGAGATACATTCACGATATGTACCTCGATGATAGAATGGTATACTACAAGATTATGTTCAACAATCAGTCAATCAAGGACATTGACAACTTTATCATTTCAGACGTTAACAGATTCACAAATGCCTTGTCCTCACTCTTCTCAAACATTGGTAAGCCAATGATGGATTTGGTTTTCTTTGCTGTGTACTTGAGAGATAACTTGGGTACCGCGGGTATAACTGGTATCTTCCTCAACTACTTTGGTACAGCATGGCTCTTGAAGCGCTTTACACCACCATTCGGTAAGTTGAGTAAGGACAAGTCTGCCTTGGAAGGTGAGTATTACAATGACCACTTAAACTTGATCAATAACGGTGAAGAGATTGCCTTCTATAATGGTACCGATCTAGAGAAGATCAAAATCAATGGTATCTACAACAAGATGATGAATCACATTTTCAAGATCAACAGAGTGAAAGTCACTTACAACTTCCTCGAAGACTACTTGCTCAAGTATACTTGGTCTGCTTTGGGATACCTCTATATCTCTATTCCAATCTTCATCACATCCCTCCAGGAGAAAGCTGTGGCTAGTACGGAGGAGAGAAACATGCGTCAGTTCATTGTCAACAAGAGACTCATGCTTTCCATGGCTGATGCCGGTTCTCGTTTGATGTACTCTATCAAGGATATTTCTAAGCTTACAGGATACACTGATAGAGTGTTCACCTTGCTCACTGTGCTCCACCAAGTACACGCTACAGAGTTTAACTATGGTGACAGAGAGGACCACAATGCTATTAGAGGTACCGTTCAGTATCACTACAATGGTCTCCGCTTTGAGAAGATCAACATTATCATCCCATCTTCTAATGGCCGTGACGGTGTCAAGCTTATATCTGAGCTAAACTTCCAGTTGAGAAACCACGAGAGTATCTTGATCCTCGGTATGAATGGTTGTGGTAAGACTGCTATTGAAAGAGTTATGGCTGGTCTTTGGCCATTGTATGATGGATTGTTGTCCAAGCCAAATGATGATGATGTGATTTACCTCCCACAGAGACCATACTTCAGTAATGGAACACTCAGAGATCAAATTATCTATCCAATGAGTCATGGTGAGATGATCAATAAGGGTGTTACCGATTGGGATTTGGTCAAGATCTTGAAGGAGGTCAAGTTGGAGTATTTGCTTGATCGTGAGACTGGATTGGACTACTTTAATGCCATTCAGGAATGGAAAGATGTTCTCAGTGGCGGTGAAAAGCAAAGAGTTCAATTCGCAAGAGTGTTGTTCAAGAATCCAAAGTTTGTGGTTCTGGATGAAGCTACCAATGCCATTTCATCTGATATCGAGGCTTACTTGTTTGATTTGCTAAAGCAGAAGAACTTTGCTTTCATCACATTGTCTCATCGTCCTTTGTTGATCAAATACCATGACTACTTGCTCGAAATCCACGAGAATGGTAACTGGTCCTTTGATACATTGGGCTCTGATGCAGCCATCACCTCTATCGACAAGGAAATCAAGCAGATCGAAGACAAGTTGAAGCATGTTGACACACTTGAGAAACGTAAGAAGAACTTAGAACTGCTCTTGGATGGTCACGAAGTTGAAGATGAGCACCTCTCGAGTGATGCTGAGAAGCATTTGGAGGACAAGTTTGAGACTGCGGAGAACTCAAGTGACGAGTTCACAGAGGAGAGTATCGCATCCAGTGCTGTTGTTGATGCACCAGCTGATACACCTACTGTCACGCCTACTGGAACACGTACTGGAACACGTACTGCATCTAAGAAGGATGCTGTAGTTACAAAGAAGGCTGGTAAAAAGCTGTTTAAGTTCAAGGGTCCAAAGACTGCTTGAATATGTGCTACTGATACAAGAACTAGAGAGTACACGAATTATGTGAATACGACGTATGCCTATTTATTTCTATATTGTATTTCTGTAGACAGTCTTTGGTAGCTCTACCATGGAACCTGCACACTTTCGAAATTGGTGATGTCTGTGAAGAATGCTGCTAATTGTGGATTGGTGTATGCATATGGATGTTGTCTCTTGAAGGGGTTTCTCTTTGCCTTTTTCTCACCCAAAACACTACCATTCCCGAGAGGATCCTTTTCAAAAGCGACAACAGCATGTTTATACTCAGCACTGGCTAAATCGTCAAAGTACTTTTTCAGTTCAACAGATCGGTATTGATAATCTGGCGTTGGCGCGTTCCCAATATAGTTCACCTTCTCCACCGGGTATTTCAGAGCTGGGAAATGCAATTTCAAGAACCTGTGTCTTTTGAACTCGAACCCAGGAATAGTGATACGTTCTGGATAAGCACCAGTGATTTCCTTGAACCTAGCAAGGGAGAAAAGCACATTCTCAAACGAATCTCTTGCATATTCCTCCGTGTGTACCCTCCCCACATTCTTGGCATCGATGAGCCCCATGGCTCTGGCAAGGAACCAATAGCTTTGTGCCTCGGACAGAGGACCGGCTGCCTCCTTTGTCTGACCACCGGAGAAGACAATCAGGGATTTTGGATCCTTTTCAAGCTCCGTGAAGGCAGTTGTGATGTGGTGCTTGAACGCGAGGTGGTCGTGGCCCTCAAGCTGGAACGACTCGAGGAACCAGTCGGAGGAGGCATCTCCTAGCCCCGTAAACTTCCAGATCCCATGACCCGGTACCATGATCATGTGTGTCGGTGTGGTCATTGTGGAGGATTAAATGGATTTAGTGAGACTCCAGTAGCGTAATTGAGCTCTACTTGAGTGTCAATACTGTACTCATCTATCGATAATCCTCGAGACTTGTTCGCGCACTACTGCCAACGCGTGTATAATCGGCCCTCTCCCAATCACGTTTGTTATCTATCGATACCTTTGATCGTCAATCTATTAAGATATTAAGATATTAAGCATTAAGAATATTTAGTTTTGACATCATTAAGCTGGCAGGCTTTTGTAGTGAGCTCCCGTCGTGATCTGCCAAGCCCACGACAGGTCATTTCGTATGTGATAAGGTGAAGTATGATCGATATCAAACAAAGACAAACGGTTTCTTGTTGATGGACATTCTCAAAACGAGAAGAACAGTTGAGCAAGCAAGCATCATAACACCAGCGTATATGGTTAGCTTGTAAAAAGCATTCAAGATTTCAGTTTTTGAAGAGGACTCAACGGGGATGAATGAACCAGCGATAAGACAACCCAAGATTGGACCTGGAGTAGAAGTAAATAAAAACATACCCAGACGTACCTCTGATCCATCCGTGCCAAACACCTGTGAAAAGCACGCTGGGAAGAGGGAGAACAAAGGACCGATACAGAAACCGAATATTGCGACGAACACGGCGTATGGGGCCATAATCTCGTACTTGATACAGGGGATCCACATTGCAAGTATAGCAATCCCTGAGAGCGACAGGCAGATGAATAAAGTGTTCAAGCGGCCAATTTTGTCTCCGATGAGTCCTGGAAGGATCCTACCGGGCCCACCAAGAGCGTTAAAGATGACAAGCAGGTATGTGGTGAGGTTTGTCCCTGGAGAGATGATTGTGGCAAAGTAATCGAGGTAAAAAATTGCTGGGTATGACCCAAAGAGACCAATCAGCGATGATGCAAGCATTAGTGTATATCTCATATCCGCCATTTGCATGAGCCAACTTCGTAGCATCGTGGAGTATGTATTCCCTAACTGTCTCACTTTCACCATGTTGAACTTCGAGTTGGCAAAAGTATCAGCTTTGTGAACATATTTCTCTTCCAAGTGTTGTGGGATCAGCAATACGGAGCCTGTTGCTAATGGAATGTATACAAATGCAATGGTCCTTGTTGTCCAACCGAAACCGTACTTGTCAATCATGTTCTTAAAGATGACGGGCCATATCATACCACCGAGGGAGACACCACAGGTGCTGAGTCCCAGGGCCAGAGCACGACCTTTCTTGAACCATTCAATAGGAGCAAACATGATTGAAGTAAATTGACATGCAGCACCGATGGACCACATGACACCTTGGAAGAAATAACATTTCCAAAGCTCACCTGGCTTAGTAGTGGAGAGACCAAAGAACGCCACGATATCGAGGATACCACCAATAATCAGAATTGTTCTGTTTCCAAAAGCATGGACCATAGGAGGCATTAGTGCTGTGAAGAAGTAGATAATGGAGGCCTGACATGCTCCAATGATGGAGAGTTTTGAAGATGCAGTATTAGAGAAGAGTTCCGTCTCGTAATATGTCTGGAACATACCATACGAATTGATCATACCAAAAGTACTGAAACTGAGGCACATGCATCCAGCAATGACGAGCCATCCTTTACCACCTTCTGGGAAGTCACTCTTGTCCGCTTCCGGAGAATGGACGTCGAGAGTGGAGGAGTTGTCCATGATCTCCACATCAAAGATCTCCTCGTTTTGTTTGGGCGACACCGTGCTGACGGGCCGTGACTTGATAGACATGTCTTGAGTGGCGAAACCCTGCTATTGAGTATCGTGCGATTCTGACGAGTGGGAAAGAGCAGAAGGATCCATCAATTCTATTTCGTTGAATAGGGGGAGAAAGGAGTTTTGATGTGTCATTCTACAGTGAAGAGGCTTTATCGCGCGGGCTTTGACACTCGACGATCGATAAACTCCCGAGACCGGCTGAACCTCTTGAGCCCCTAATTTTCTTACAGTGATGCACTACTATGGGTCACTTAGCTGGTCACTAGAGCGAAGATTTCAGTTAGTTCGAGGATATATCTGAGTTACCTTGTTGAAGGGAGAAGGAGGGGTCATCATATCGAGCACTATCGATGCGACGGCGCTCTTCTCCGGATGGGCGGACTTATGTCGGTGAAAAGCTCAACTACAAATCTCTTTTAAACTCAGAATGCAAACATGTATATGGCCGGACGATGATAATCATTAACCCAAATTCCCAATTCAATAGTGTACAAAATATAATCATTACTATAAGCAAAGACATCATTTGAAGTCCTTGTAGGTCCATTTCTCTGTGATCTTTGGCTTGTACTTTCTTCCCTGCTTAGTCGGCACTCTTGTCTCAACCTTACCCTGACTCTGGAGTTTCTTCATGTTGTCATAGAACAAGTTACCTTCAGTCTTGAGCTTTCTAAGAGAATCGGTGAGTTCATCAGAAAGCTTCACTTCAAGTGGACCATCGGTGACAACGTACTTAGTACCAAGTCTGTGTTTCTTCTTCACAAGATCCTTAACATGATCAAAGTTGGCCTCTTTCTTAGAAGCTTCCTTCTCTGAAACCTCTTTCTGATACACTTGAAGTTTCTGCAATTCTTTGATCTGTGTCTTGAGCCCCTTGAGTTCCTGTTCGAGTGCCATCTTTTGCTGATGTCTCTTTTCCCTATTTCTCTGATGTTTGGTCTTCTTCTTCACCTCGACTGGCTTGTTCAGTGATAATCCAAGGCCCTCATCATCTTCTTCATCGCTATCAGCCTTTTCAACATCATCATCATTATCCTGCACATCGTCATCCTCGGAATCACTTTCCTCATTATCGTCCAATGTCTCAATGAGATGCTGAATCTTAGCCTTATGTGCTTCAAGTTCAAGTCTCTTATCCTCCTTTTCTTGCTCAGTGACGTATTCCTTCTGGATCAACTCCTTCCATGACTCCAAAGATGGATTATAAGACTTACCAGCATCTGGCAATTGCTCAACTTCTCTAACAACAAGTGGAGCATGAGAGATAGTCTTTGGGGCATGAGTTGGTTTCGTCACTGACATGGAACTTGAAGTCTTTAAGAAATCTGGTTTTTTCTCCTCATATCTCTTTTGTCTCTTTGTTAACTTCTTAACCTCATCATCATCACCCCAAACGTCATAGGCATTAGTGTTAACAAGACCATCTTTCTCCACTCGCGTCTTGATCTTGGATTCACCTTGAACCCTACCAGCGAGCTTCATCAATCTGTGAACATCTTTCTTCTTGACACCATCGATTTTATTACTGGTCTTTGAATGATAATGATCCAATCCTGGAGCTTTTGATCTTTGTGCCAAGATCTCACTAGATTTGGTAACTTTGTATGGTTTGATAGCTTTCTTAGTCTTAAGTGCCTCGTCACCAGCGGTATCGATTTGGAAAAGAGCATTTGAGTCCATAGACTCAGCTGATTCACCAAGGGTACGGATCTGTTCACGACGTTCTTCAAGTCCAACTTCGATATCATCAAGATCAATGTTTTTTCTCCAAGCACGTTTTCCCTTACGTGAAGATTGTTTCTTCTGAGATGGTCTGTTGACTTCCATGGTGTGAATGTGTGTGATATAAGGTGGGTGTGGGTGAAGACTTTAGGTGACACGGGGGGATATAGATGGGTGTGTGGAGAAAAGAAAGTAATTTCAAGATGGGGTATGTCTCTGTAGTGAAGCTCATCGCAGAAAAATTTGTGCGGTAGAAAAAAAACAAGTACACCAGGGACTCATAACCTTTCCTGATTCGGACTGACACATCATATAGGGACACATCATAGAGGGGAAAAGACAGAATGTTTGTAGCCCATATGGTTTGTGATTAATCTCTAGTTGTAACACATGAGGCCTAATAAAGCTTGGCTAGATGACTCTGGGAAGATGTCTTGATAAAGCGTAAACAGTTGAAGTTATAAGATAGATTCGAGGTCGACACTTGAACCTACTCTACAGAGTGGAAGATAAAATAGAACATATTTGAGCATTATATTTATTACTTCTCCGACTTATCCTCCTCTTGTGTAATCATTTCATCAAATTTTATCTCTAAACTCTCCAGTACAGCCTTAATAACTGAAACGAAAGATATAGGATCCACACCATCATTAATACAAACGTATGATGGAGTATGATATTTCTTTGTAATAACTGCACCAAGTTTCTTTGTCAAATCTAATAATGTCTCTTCTGAGTTGTTGAGTATTGTTTGTACCGCTTCACCTCTCTTTGGCTTTGCTGTGTTAGTATGGTCATTGGGTAAAGTGAAGAATGAATGAATGAATAAATGAATAATGATTGAATGAATAGCACATACGTTATAAATAGAGTAGATATAACACCCCATTGAACCACGAGATGGTGGTCTTGATCCCATTATTAACATTATTGCCTTCTTATTACGTTGTCCTTGGATCGGTCTAATAGTTGGTATCGTAGCAATGAGATGAATAGGGTCTGCAAAACCCGGATCTAATGTTGTAGTGAAAGTGATTGTGTTTGTTTGGGTTTGAACGAGACTGGACATTGTTATTGGAGTCTCTATCTTATGATTAAGGTTGTTAGTTGATGTTAAGAATAAGTATGGGGGAGATGGGGAGCCCCGAAGGTCAATGGTTTTCGAGGACAAACAAAAAAACACGGCCGTAGTTAAAGCCGACTGCGAATCTATATACACTTAGTTCAGAGGTAATTAAGAACCGAGATCTAATGACTAGTGAATCAACTATGACAGTTACCACTACGAGTTCTACTACTGTTAAAAAACCAATAGCTATTGTCGTTGCTGCATTATTACCATCATTTGGGATTGGTCATAAGAATGCGCTACCATGGCGTTTACGTCAGGAGATGAAGTATTTTAAGCAATTAACAACACAATCAACACTGGAGGAAGGTCAATTAAATGCTGTGGTTATGGGACGTAAGACATGGGAATCTATTCCTATCAAATTCAGACCACTTCCAGGAAGAATTAACGCAGTTGTGACGCGTTCTTTGGGCGATTCCCCAACCGAGGAAGAGCGTGGCGGAGCCACGTTCTACGGTTCAGTGGAAAGTGCCCTTAGGGCACTTTCACAACGTCAAGAAGTTGCCCGTATATTTATAATTGGTGGTGCAGAGATTTATCGTCATTGTCTCACTAATGGATTAGTAGATCGTCTTTTCATAACAGAGATTGAACACCGTTTAGAAGAACAATTACCAATGGATACTTTCCTTGATGCTCATTATATCAAGGATAACTTTACCCGCGCATCACATGCTCAACTTGAGAAGGAGACTGCGATGGAAGTAGCTAAAGAAGTTGAAGAGGGTGATTTCCGTTATAAGTATGCATTATACTTACGTAAGTGATATAAACTTATATAATACATATATATATATATATATATATATATATATTGCTTATATGTAGACACTGTAGTTTAAGCAGAGCAGTGCAGAGCACCGCTCAGCTAAGCTCAGCTTAGCTCAGCCCTGGAAACATCGGATGCGCTACGACCCGCGCAATGAGTTCGCGAATTAATTTTAATATTACCAAATTCTTGTCGCCGCAAGCGAAACCAACAGCTGTGCCACTGTGCCACCCACCCGCAATCAACCAACCAAAGGCAACAACACCACCCAATAACACTAACCATTGGTCTCTCATACTCTCTTCAACAATTTGACATTGACCTTTGTTCATCTCTGCTACGCTACTTTGCACACATCCGTTCTTGCCCTCTCGCGCACACACACTTGAACTTGATAATCGGAGTGTCTTTTTACCCGCACCCGTTCTCGCCCCCTCTCTACTCTCTTCGGCCCCCTATTGATTATAATTTATCTATACGAGGGCAATTGAGTAAACTGCATCGCAGACCATAATTTCACAAACCAAGTACAGTAATATAATACAGTCAAAGTGAAGTTCCTTAAGAAACACTCCAATAAGTCACCTTCCACCAACACCACCTCCACCCCGAGAACCATCACCACCAAAAACGACACCAACACCACAGACACCACCTTGGATAAACAAACTAAAATGACCGATACGGCACACTCTTCTTCTTGGACATCTTTCCTTAAGTCCATTGCATCTTATAATGGTGATCTTTCTTCCCTAACTGCTCCACCTTTTATCCTCTCACCAACTTCACTTGTTGAGTACTCTCAGTTTTGGGGTGAGCACCCAGATCTTTTAATCGCACCAAACTTTATCGGTGATGCCAAGTCTTATGATGGTCCAGATGCTGATGAAATTGCACAAGAACGTATCATTGCAGTGACAAAATGGTTTATTTCAACTCTTCGTTCTCAATATTGCTCTAGAAATGAATCAATGGGTTCTGAAAAGAAACCATTGAATCCTTTCCTTGGTGAACTCTTTGTCGGTAAATGGTCTGATACCACCAAGGAGCAAAACCTTGGTGATACTATCTTGCTTTCGGAACAAGTTAGTCATCACCCACCAGTCACTGGTTATGCTATCTTTAACGATAAGAACAATGTTCAACTTCAAGGTTATAACGGTGTTAAGGCATCCATCTCTACTGCATCTATCAACGTTAAGCAGTATGGTCATGCCCTACTTGAGTTTAAAGACTTGAATGAATCATATGCATGTACATTACCACCATTGCACATTGAAGGTCTTCTCGTTGCCTCTCCATTTGTTGAATTAGAAGGTCAATCTATCATTCAATCATCTTCGGGTTACGTATCAGTTATCACTTATACTGGTCGTGGTTATTTCTCTGGTAAGAAGAATTCATTTAAGGCTCGCATCTATAAAGATTTTGCATCTTCTCAAGGTAAATCAGATGCACTTTTCACCATCTCTGGTCAATGGTCAGGTAAATCTTATATCTATCCAGGTGGTTCCACTTCTAAATCTGAAGGAACACTCTTTTATGATGCCCTTGCAAAGAATGCTGAAACTCTTACCGTTAAGCCAATTGAACAACAGCATGATTTAGAGACACGTAAAGCTTGGAAATCAGTTGCTGATGCTATTAAAGTTGGTAATTATGATTTGATTCACCAGGAAAAGACAAAGATTGAAGTTCGTCAACGTGAATTGAGAAAGAAAGAACAAGAACTTGGTATCAAATGGGAAACTCGTTGGTTTGATCAAATTGATTTAGAGAAAAATGTCACTGGTGTCGCTCCAGATCCATTTGTTGGTTTAGCTACATTGGCTGACCTTTCAAGAAGGAACGTTGTTAGTGGTACTCGTATTGGTGATAAAGATGATAAGAAGGATGCCAATTCTGAACATTGGAGATTCATTAGAGAGAAATGGAACAATGAAACTGAGATTAAAATCTAAGCTTTCTTCCTTTCCTCCTTTCCTCCATTTATTAACCTTTTCTTGCCGGTTGTTTCTACTCTTTTAACGTTAATTCGTCTTCGTGCTTTTTTTTTCTCTTTTTGTCTATATCATGTCTACAACTTTAATTGATCTTTTTTTTATCTTTACATAAGCCATTTTATACATACAGATTTCGGTGTTTGTTTAGTGTGTAGCTTCATGTAGCGTCATACCTTTAATCACACCCAGACATCAGCAAGAGCATACGTAGTACTACACCATCATTAGACGATACCAACATTAGATCTTAATATATATGTATCAATATATATATATATATATATATATATAATGTAGTCTTAAACCACATGATGGAACTCCATCAAATGAATTAAGAGAAAGGGGTTGAAAACAAACTTGTCAGAGTGCCATTTGCGCCCACCCAAACAAGTCCCTCCCGAAGGAGTACACTTGCCGGGTCGAGATCATCGCTCCTTTAACACGAAGAAGAACCTGGAAACAAAACAAGCCATCAGAATCAATAAAAATATTGAAACAATGGGTCTCTTGAATCTCATAACGGAAAATCAAACGTAAAAACAAAAGGCAAAATTATTATAGATGACCAAACCGCAAAGGGTTATGGACAAGCTAAATAAAAATCTCACTCTAGGGCACAAAGGCTGCAGCTCATCAACCAAGTTGGATTCAGTGGCTCTTTAGAAGAGTCAAAGAGGGACGTTCTCTATAGAAATGATCCTACTGTGGCGAGGCGTTAGTAATCTGACTCTTGGTGTGTTTCTTCAGCTTTGATTACCTCCTATCAAAAGGTGGTAAATCAAAGCTATAGGGGTATAACTTACTGAAGTACGTCGACAAAGAAAGGAAACAAGAGAGAAAATAACTGAAAATGAGATGGGGCATTGGTCCCTTTTATACTTTTCAGACCCAACGATCCAATGCGCGAAAATCTTTCAGCCAAAAGAAACTTTAAACGTTAGGGCAAACTCTTTGTTGAAGTGCCTTAGGGCAACTTCCCAGGGGCAACACTGTTTTTGGGTCCTCAGTCACATGACTAGATACAGCGGTTTTAGGGCACACTTGATTCGCGACCGTGACTGTTACTGCTTGTTTCGCGCTTTTGAAATGTCTGGATGTTTCTCAAATTCACACTCATTTCGCGCTATTATGAAACCTGGACGACGCTTTACACCCGGACATTACACACGCCCCACCTCCTCAGAGTTTGTGTGGTGTTGGCGCTTGCGCGCCGGTTTCGCGGACCACTCAGACTTTTTCACAACCAAATTTCCAACTCTTCAACACAGGGCTAAGGTAGTGTTTAGAGGTCTTCATCCCACGATCAATAAGAAAAGTCACAATGGCCGAATCCCACAGATGTATGTGCACATGAACAAAGGACTTTATGAGATAAGAGGAGACACTGTGAATAATCGAGAAAAGCTGGGTCCGTCAACGAAGCCCCCAGTGAAATGTCAGGGCAAAATAGGCATCAAAATGTGTTCAGTTCAACAACAACGAGGATCAAGAGAATCATATTTGAGAAGTATCACTCTAATCAGAATATCACAATTATACAATAGTGTCATTTCAGTTCACCACACAACTCGTTCCAGAGTTTTCCAAGCCATCAACAAGAAGTCCAAGAGTAACACATAGCTTACACTCAAACCAGTGTTCTCATCTACATCCATTTATCTCTTCAAATCTCTACTCACGTCTCTTCAAATCTCAAAAGTTAAATCCTATTACTTATGGAAAAAGACCAGCTACTAACAATAATAACAGTGTACGTGAAAGGCAAGCACGTCTCCTACCAGAGATCTAAGTCTGTCACCAACCCAAACGTCTCCCTTGTGAAGATTGAGGGTGTCGCTACTCCAGAGGAGGCCAAGTTCTACTTGGGTAAGCGTGTCGCTTACGTCTACAGAGCTTCCAAGGAGATTAGAGGTTCTAAGATCAGAGTCATCTGGGGTAAGATCACCAGAACTCACGGTAACTCTGGTGTCGTCAGAGCCAACTTCAAGTCCAACTTGCCAGCTAAGACTTTCGGTGCTTCTGTCAGAATCTTCTTGTACCCATCTAACATCTAAATTCTTTTGGGTATTTGCATGAAAGCTAATGTTGTTTTACCGGTTCTCTTTTAAAAAAAAAATATAATGGTCTATTCTGTACGGAAAAATGGAAAAACACGTTTCCAACTTGTATGCTGAAAGAGTTCCCATGGGAAGAACACATCATTAGTATCTGATTTTGAAGTTTTTGTTTGTTTTATCTATCCTGTTTATCACCTCCATCCTTGTACACTTACTCATCCCCTTTCCCCCCGATCAACTCCATTTTGAAAAATCATAATTGATCCGATTCATAGTGAATACTACGGTACACCTTATGTAAAATTAACTTTGCAAACCTGTAGCTCTCATTTATACTCTCCATCCATATATGTCTCTATACCACTGAAAGAACTGTCTGTCTCTGTCCCGCGAACCCACAAGCGCACACTCCGCACAAATAAACACAACTCCAACTCCTTACATTTCTCCTTATCATCAACAACAACACTACTACAACTTTCAACACAACTCATCTAATCATGGCCATCCCATTTGAGGGCTTGATGCCCTGGACCATCATGCTCGTCTTCCTCACCGCAGGTGGAACATACATGGCTGAGTCCCGTTTCCATCTCACCAATGGCAAAAGAAGACCACGTTATGATCTTGACCAATTCGACAGACAGTTAATGGAGCGTGACTTGAGGTTAACTTCAAAGTATAGACAGCAATCTTCTGATGCTGAGGCTCCTGAGGCATTCAAGACCAACGGTATCTGGAAGTTGGAGAAGTTGAGTTGGTGGAAGGATTGAAGTGGTGGTATGACCCCACTTTTTATAGGCTCTCAAAGATACTAGAGTTTCTTTATTGCAGTCTTAACGACTGCTGGTTATTTATTCGTTATTTATTCATTATTTATTGTGGTGTACTTCGTATTCCACTATATACACAACCTCTTGGCTGTCAAAACCATGTCATGTCCATCAAAAAGTAGTACCCATCAAGTGCCTTACCCCGCTCGCGATCAATCAATCAATCATGATCAAGCACATTTACTCTACACATTTGTAGACATACCTTAACTGCTTAGAGTCTACTCAATCTTTAACATTAGAACCGTTTCTTGTAATAAATATAAACGCTTCGGTAGAGTAATTAACGATGACAACGGTGGAGGGTCATATAGCGTGCCCAATGGTTCTCGTTCTCCAATGGCAACAGATTCAATAATGCAAAGGGGTATAACATAAATGGCAAGAATCTCAACTCCTGGGGTGAATACTTGCGTTCAGATAAAAGTTCATCAGCGTAGATTTGGGATCAAGATAGAAAAATGTGGTATGAGACAAAAGTTAAGTAAAAGAATTGAAAAGTGAGTGTTCGTGGAATGGTGGAAACAAGATAAACCTTCTTGAAGATAACAAAGCTAAAAGGTCAATGACAAAGAAACAACAACGAGGGTATGATGCAAAAATAAGTGGCATAATGAGAAGATGGCTTCATCAGCAAAAGAACAACAGCAAAATTCATTGAAAGCAAGAAAAGAAACAAACTCATAGAAAGGGCCATCTCAGATACGCATACTTCTTCTCTTGAAAAAGTCCATAACCTTTTTGGCGGTGGATGGTTCTTTTCTTTGATCAAATGAAGTGTAAGCAATGACAGATTCCTTTTTCTTTGGCATGTAGGAGTTTCTTCTGGTCTGAATGTTATCAACTGTAGATGGCTCAAGCGGCTTCTTCTTAGGTGTAGAAGTATTCTGTGTTCTCTTTTGAGACTCATGGGATCCATTAGACTTGGAATCTGGTTGAGAGTTGTAAAAGCCCAAGAAACTGAACCTCTTGGTCTTATTCGAGTTGGTAGTATCAGTATGCTTTGAGCCGGATGGAATTCTGGCCTGATCATGAGGTGAACCCTGCACTGAAGTGTTCTTAGTACCAGTAGACTTCGTAGATGGTTTAGACACTGAGGACTGCACACTTGGTGAACGGGATGGTTTCGTCAGATTCTCAGAAGATGGTGCTTGGATCGTGTCAGCTGGTTTATCGTTTGAGGCAGAACCAAATATCTTGTCAAATACCATCTCAGCAGCGATCACAGCAGAGTATCTGTTGGTCTTCTTCTTCTCGGCCTCGGAAGCGGTATTCTTCTCGTCAACGTCTTCCACCTCCTTATCCTCCTCTTCGGTGATCTCAAGCTTTTGAGGGGAATGTGACAACGAAGCAGACAAGAATGTTGGTGACTTTGGAGTGATAATGCCACCCTCAGCCAGTGCAAGCTCAACATGTGGCTTACTGATCTTACTCAAAGAAGCAACAGAGTTGGTAGACTCAGATCTACCAAACTGGGCAGGAACATGGTTGTGAATTTGGAAGTCCAAGTTGTTTGAATCCTGAGCAGAGTACAAGCCTGGGTGATAAGATGTTGGCCTTGGCTTTCTAGGAGCCCCGGGCAGTTTCTGTGTAGGATGTGGCTGATGATAGTTGTTGCTATTAGTTGGGATCTTTGGCACCACGAACGTGGATGGCTTCTTGGCTGGAGACTCTTCAATGGCAGTATTAATTAGCTGCTCTTTCTGAGTCATCGAAGAGATACCAGTATGAGTTGTAGACCTTGGCACACTATGGCCAGATGGCTTCTTAGTGAATGAGTCACGGCGGGCCTGTTCCGAGGAGTTCAAAGAGTTGGCTTGTGGAACGTGGTGTCTAATATCATCAGCATCAACAACAGCCTGCAAGGCCATAGATGCGGAACTGTATGACTGGACAGAGCCGCTTCTCTTGTGGCCTCCTCTTGGGTTGAATGTGACTTGTTCGTTGATGGATGTGGAAGATGTTGATGATGGGATGGCAATGGCATGACTTGATGATGTCTGTGGTGGCAATGGAGACGCAAAGAAAGATGTTGATTGGGAAACGTTTGTGTTATGAAGGGCAACAGATGACGTGTCGATCAGTGAGTATCTTCTGTAGTCGTTCACCAGTGGTCGAGGCTGTGGGACTGGTATCGATTGTGTAGATGTGTTCTTATCCCATTCTGATGGTGTCACTGACAAGAATGGAGCATGAGGAGCCAACCATTGGTGACTTCTAATCTCTCTCAATGTGATTCTCTTCTTTGGGTTTGGAACAAGGATTCTTCTCAATAAGTCTCTTGGCATTGGCTCAATATACTCTGGGAATGTTAAAGGTGTTGACGTAATGTACTGGTAGAGTCTAGCAATGTTGTCACCATCTGGGTTTTGGGGATCGTCATCAAATGGCAAGTAACCAGCAAGCATAGCATAGAGAATGACACCACACGACCAGATATCAACTTTTCTAGCCTCGTATGGGTCACTGGAGATGACCAATTCTGGAGCTGCATAACACGGAGAGCCACAAGATGTCTTCATAAGCTCCTGTCCAGGTGAGAAGCTGTTTACAAAGCCAAAGTCCGTGATGATGATGTTTTTGTGCTTATCAAGCAACAAGTTTTCGAGTTTCAGGTCTCTGTGAACGATACCCTTGGAGTGCATGTAGTGGACACCACTTACTAACTGGGCAAAGAGTCTGCAAGCCAGTGAATCTTTCAAGTACCTGTGTTGGAGGATGTAATCAAAGAGTTCACCACCAGATGCATACTCAAGAACGATACCGATGTACTTATCATTTTGAAGCACTTCTTCAAGTTTGATAATATTTGGATGGGAGAGTCTTTTCAAGGCATTGATCTCTCTATGAACTTTAGATTCCCGATCAGAACCTCTTGGGATCGATTCACGACGGATGAACTTGATTGCAACTTGTGATGGCTGACTACCGTCTTTACGCCATCCGAGTTTGACTTTACCAAATTCACCTTCACCTAGTGTTGATCCGAGAATGTATGAGCCAAATCTCACTTCCTTATGTCCCTTTCGAGGTTTACCCTGGAAACTCTGGCGGCGTCTTGTAGTTGTTGTTGATGTTGTATCGGTGCTCATCGTGGTGATTTGGTGACAGGGGTGGGCCTGTCTGTGAAGTGGAAATGGAGGGGGGTTAAGCAGGAGAAGATGTTTGAGGCAAAGACTTGGGGATTTACCAGTGTGCGATAGGGAACTCAGTTACAATGTTTCTGTAACACGGTAAGGTGGTAAGTGGTAGAGATCGCTGCGAACTCGTGTATGTAAAACTGATTGGAAAGGGACGCCAGAACAAAATGTGATGAGTCTGTGCGAGGCGAAGCTGCGATAGGTGATTGACGTGTAAGTTGTAGCAGATGAAGATAACCGCGTTATATCCCTATGTAAGACACGAGTTGTGAAGTGTGCCTGTTTTGCTTAGAAGGGGGAGATCAAAGGGAGCGGGCTAAGTCGGGTGCTGTTAGTATAACGTCAAAGGGTGAAATGAGGGGTGGAGGGTGCCTGAAAACCCTGGTGGGCGCAGGACAGTGTGTGATGAGGAACCACTAGAACCAGTTAGAGATACTGGAAACGCGCTGGTGATATCCAATGGCACCTGGAGGACCTCTCTAAAACCACTGTTTCTTTGGAACAGGCCGCCGCTCGATGAAAGATGAACTCACGATTCGTTCGTTAAATATAGCCCCAATGCGTGGTGTTCTCCGTAGAAGAACCTAGCGAGAAGCGGGAGGAGGCGGGGAATTCTTGATTAGAAAGAAAAGGAGCGGATTCTGCTATATGTGTAGCAGACGAGGAAGGTGATACACTGTGTGTGCTGGAGAGAGGACAGCACTATACTCGTTGTTTTGCCCTGTGACAAGTGTGAAGATGCGCTGGCTTTTGTTTGTTTATATTTCCCAGGTCAGAAGAAATTTGCCGTTTGTTTACATTTCCCGATGTGGGTGCGGGTCTCCCCAGGCACGGCCGCAGCGCGTGCTGAGTTGTTGCTATTTTACGGGGTGCCTAGGAGTGTAGCTAGGCAGAAAGCTAGGCAGATGGCTACGCGACTAGGCAGGATTTTCAGCCCGGCCCTAGGCAGAGCATCTCCGCACTACGCAGAGATCTTATGTGGAGGATTTCCCGATCTTACAGGGTACATTTGGACTTTGGCAATCCTGCGCGGATCAGTCATCAATTCCCCTGTGTCAATAATCAACAATGCCATCACACGTCATAGGGGAAACTCTCAAGGTTTAGGAGCGGGCACACCTTCATGAATCCGTCAGCAAGAGACCCATCTGCTTCAACGTTTTCTATGGTGAATCGACTCTGTTTCCAACCCTAAAGCAACCCTTGTGTTCCCTCTTCTCTTTTTCAACCTTCAACATTCCCGATGAACTCCACACACCACATACTCAGCATACCAACATACCAACATACCAACATACCAGCATTTCTTATCATGCACAACCCCCATTCTCCGCATACACCCCTGGTTCGATCTCTCCACTCACAGTTGTGGTATCGGAATGTAAACACTATTCGACTAAAAACAGCAAGGTGTTTGTATCAAAAGGGAAAGATGCGTCGCCTCATGTACCTTGAGTGCAGCTGATAGAGCTGCTGTATTTGTAGATATCGACTCAGGAACCCTAAACTCTGCATCACTACTTCATGGTTTTGATCCTCTGATTTATCCAGCGCTGTTCTCGTTCAAACCGTTTCAGGTTTTCCAAAGGGATCCGTGGGTGGAAGGAAGATCAGCACCATGCTGCTTGATCTACATGCTTAAAAGTCTAATCTGCAGGGATAAGAGTGTGCTCTCCTTTCACCAAGCTTATGAGCCTGTCCAAACCTGGATATCAGGCAATTCTAAATCTCTACAACATGTCTTGAGCAGCTTGAAAGCCTATTTAACAACCTGTTTTTGTTTGATATCAAGCTTAATTCAAGCGCGCGTATGTTGCATCACGCACACGCTAGAAATACGGAACTCCGCTCTTCAATGACGTCAAGACAAACTACATCCAAAGAGCTACGAGCATACAAGCAAACGGTCAACGTTTGTTTACTTCAAAATGATAAATACAAACTTGCTTCAATAACTTAGCACAGCACATCTCAACTTACAACTTTGAGCTATCCTTGAACTGGTCCTCTGTGACACCTTTACCCATAGCAGCGGTAGATGTAACACCACCAGTGACAACCTTAAGCAAGTTATCAATGTACTCGGCACCCGACCATTTTTGATGCTTAACAACCTCAACTCCATTATCAATCTCTGGTTGTTGGACAAATTGACCATAAGCCTTCATACCAATCTTGGCATACTCCTTAGAGAAGTTATCAACAGCCAATGCAGTAGTATGCAAACCGGCAAGAGTGATAAACTGCCACACGTATCCCAATTTACCGAGCTTCTTGATGTAAGTTTCCTGGTCTGCTGGTGCCATAGCCTTTGTCCAGTTGAAAGATGGAGACAAGTTGTAAGCCAACCACTGTTCTGGCCATTTGGCCTTGACACCTTCGGCAAACTCCTTAGCTTGTTCATAGTCTGGCAACTTAGACTCCATCCAGATAATGTCAGCGAATGGAGCGTAAGCACGAGCACGGTTAACGGCACATTGGGTACCACCTTGGTAGCGGTAATAACCTTCACGAGCTCTTGGAGCTTCCCAGTTGAAGTAAATATCCTTACCAAGCAACTTCTTAGCAATAGCACGGGCCTCCTTATTGGAGTGGTTAGAAAGTGGAGTCACGGTAGAAGTGAACTTCTGGATCAAAGCTTCCTTGTCAGCATAGTAACCAGATTTGATCTCATCAATGACAGCCTCGTGGAACAACTTCAAACCAGCCTTGGCGGTCCACTCCTCCTCGACACGAGCAAGAGCGTCACCTTGCAAGCCATCCTGCTCCGCCTTGAACATAACCTCTGACAAATCTGGAACGTCAGGGTTTGTAGAGCCGATAATAAAGTAATGATCTCTGTGATCAATGGTAGAGGTCAAGAGTGTTGCAGCTTCAGAATCAGTTCTAGCAACACAGACCAAATCGGAACCAAAGATATCAGCAGAGGTTCTAATGGCAACCAATCTGTTAATGTGTTCCTGAATAGGAACCAAAACTTTACCAGCCATGTGACCACACTTCTTTGTACCTGGGGCCTGATCCTCAATGTGAACACCAGCGGCACCTCTCTCAATGAACAACTTGACAAGTTTGATGATGGCGGTGATACCACCGTGACCAGTGTCACCATCAGCAATGATTGGGCGAAGGAAGTCAGTGTATGGTGTCTTTTCACGCTCAGCTGGGGACAAACGGGCACGCTCTTCACGCTGCTTTCTGTCATGGAACAATTGAGCAAACCACAAGTGCTCAACCTTATTAGGAACGGTGTCGTATGGGTAGTCAGCAAGATCTGGAGATGGCTCATTTGAGGTGGATGCAGTGGAGGATGATTGCCATCCAGAAACGTAGACAGTGTCGAGGTACTTAGCCATCTGTGTAACGTGGATTGGATCCAACGCACCAAATGTAAAAGAGGCAGTCTTGTTGCGGTCATGCTCCTCGAGGAGGGCATAGAGCTTCTTGGCCTGGATGGAAGATGGGTACTCAATCTTCAAAGTACCACGCTTGGAAACAATGTCGCGGGCAGAGTAGACACGTTTAGTCTTTCTCCAACGTGGTTGAGACCACCATTGTTCAACTTCTTTAACCTCCTTCTCGAAGGCAGCCTGCTCAGCTTTGGTATCAATCTTAGTGTAAGGCATATTGTTGGATGTTTTCCTTGTATGTCTTTACTTGGGGAGTATATAAGAGTGTAAGGCGAGAGAGCACGATAGTAATCCGGGGAACTCTGGCATATTTATAGTGACTAAGGGGGTGACTGTGAATTCATTTGGGCTAGGCCGGCCGCCAATCCGGCTGTCGGGAAAACTCTCTTTGGTTGGTGATGATGCAAATGGGAAGTGTGAGATGCGGTCGCCCGAAGTGTGCGGCTGCCTCGGCGCAACGGTGGTCGCGGGACACTGGGGAAGCCAAGGGGAGGGAAGAAGGGGTAGAGAGATAGTCGTGGCCAATGGGGCGGTTATGGGCCACAAAAGGACAGTTCCGTGGTCGGTCTTGTGTTCGTAATCTTTATTGTGCTTGTGGTGGAAGTGGACATTATGGTTTCCAATGATGCTGTCTCTATGTGTCGATCAGGAAAGCCAAAGCAACAGACTCCTCATCATCTTGCCTTTTGCCTTTCCCCAGGTTTTCGTTTATTTCCCCGGGGGCTGAATAATGTGCTGCTCGCTGTTTAGAGCAAAGGCGCCCGCATCTACCCCGGATTTCACTACGCATTGGGTACTGGCCGCTGGCTAGTGGCCACTGGCCACGCTGTAATTGGACGGGAAACCGGCCTGAGTCATTGACAGGTTAGAGCTGTCCGTGTTTCGGCTTTGGTGTGCGCACTACGCTCTACATTTACGCTGGTCGCTGTGTTTGCCGCTCCCGCTGCCCCAGGCTCCCGCTAGGCCGGGCACTCGCCCCCGATCGATGACGAAGAGGAACATTCAAGACAGAACGAGAAGTGAAAAAAAGGATGTCATCTGGGGTGCATCGTACATCCAGAGATATGGTTTCCAATCTTGCATTTTTTTTTCTCATGGCCCTGTGCCTATCTTTCTTAAGGCCTGTCTCCAGTGCCTGGGCTGACTCACCTTGATCCCCACCACAACTGACTCCCGGTGCCCCACCACGACTCCCCGGACTCGCCGGGCTCGCGGGGTTCCGACGCGTCAAGCTGTTTAATGCGTATTTGTTGACATTTGGTTCTGTGCTTGGCCCTGGCCATGATTTCTATTAATGCAGCGTGGACCAGTTTGACATCAAAAAAGAAAACACTCACCTTAAAGCCTCTCAACTCACCCTCAGGGAGCGTCCTCACAGACATTGGTATCTCTAGCCTCTTGACTCCTCTACTCCGACCCGCGCGAGTGCGGTTCGGTTTAACATCCCGGAGAAACTAATCAAATTTCAGGCCGTGGTGGTACCAACCGATTGAGATGGCAGGAGTCTGTTTGTGCCGTCTCCCCTGTATCGTATACAATCACAAAAGCTATGGTGATCCAATTGTTTTTGACACACGAAAATGTATAACACCAGGTTAGAAGCTCCTGCTGGTGGCGGTTGCGGCTAAAAAAAATCCTACGGACGACTCACATCACCCGACTTCATCCCCGGGGAAGGGAGTCGAGCTCAAGTCAAGAAAACAGAGTCATGGTCACTTCAATTGGGGATATCCCTGAGCATATAGGGGAATCCTTCCTGAATTGATCCCATTCTCATCTTGCTACACACACCAATACTCTATCAATACCAATAAACACCTCCATGGTGCCATTAGCCCACCTTCACTGATGTCCGGGTTTGCCTGCAACAATCGCGGAACGGAACCATCCCACGCATTTGCTATCAACAATAAACAGTCACCCGACACGGCGGCACCCAACTCAATCTGACAAAAACACTCACCAAAGTACCAACTCGTCACCTCCTTCACACACCTCTTTCCCTTGTCTTACACACCTTCTCTTCCCTTCCTCGACTTTCTCCCCCCGTTGCGTGCTACGTCTCAGGGAACTACCAACACGCACACTCTCACCAGTACATTAACCACCAAAGACATCCCTCCCTGTTATTTTACCCTGTGCTACCAATGTCGCTTGGAAGTGGAGGTGTAACTCACTCAATCCGTGAGAATCTCGGATTCATGGACGAGAAGCGCTGGAAGGAGTTCAGTACCCGTCGTCTAGAACTCATTGACAAGTTCAATCTGCACCAACGCAAGGCTAGCGAGCAGGATGATTCGATCCGCCAGATCGCTAACCTCTTGCGTGAAGAATTTGGATTCCCACCAAATACGCTCACGGATTTTGATAAGCTCGTCAGAGCAGCAATCCAGAGTGTCAGAAGAAACAGAAAGAGAAGCTCTAGGGCCAGGGTTCACACAGATAAATTTGTCGTGTACGATGAGTTTGGAAGGCCCATGCACCAGTCTTCGCTACCCCATCAACAAACACAACATCATCAACGCCACGGCCCTCATAGCGCTAGCTCAAGTGGGAGTAACAGCAACTCTAATTCTACTACAAATCTTGCAGCTGGCTTCGGTATGGGAATGGGTCTCAACATGGGTACCGCCACCTCTCATTCAGATTCTTATCCACTATCTATGAACTCATCTGGTGCCCCGACTCCTTCGTTGTTCTCCCAGCCATCTCTTCAACATCCAGTCAACTTCAGCTCGACACTCTTGAATACAAACTTGGGCCCTCCACAGGTTTTGCAGAATAATAACTCTGCGTCATCAACTGGTGCTGTTAATGCTCAGAATGATCACGTTTCTCCAGAGAACACCAAGGTGGTTATAAACTCATTGTTGTCCTCAAACACCACAACGACCAATAATACCACGCCATCTACATCTCTTGCAACCTCTCCATCATCCACCCAGCTGCCATCTATTAAGGCACTCACTTCGGGCTCAATGAATTCTGTCACCTCGCTACCGCTTTCAAATTCTTCAGGCTCCACTAACAAGATTGACATCTCACCACAGGCGAAGCAGAAGCTTTTGAATTTCATTCAAAAGTCCAAATCATGTCTAATGCTTTCAAACAATGATTCTTCCATCCATGAGGAAAACCTTCACAGTTTGGGCAAATCCGTCACAATGGCATCTATCTCCTTCATCCTTGAACGTTTCTTTGCAGACATCTCCTCAGATTCAATTAACTATCTCTTTGATAAGCTCCAAACCTCTAACACCCTCTCCAAGATTCTCAAATCCCTCGGTTTCTTCTCCGCTGATGTACTCATCCTAACAGACATACAGGCATCAAACCTCCTCTCAAAACTCATTGGTTGTTGTGTAAAGGACTTTGGTTTCGATGGTGTCTCTTACACCCTCGGTGAGATCTTTCATGAGATCATCCTCAACGAGTATCCACTTGTTGCTACCCAAGTCACAAAGATCACACCAGAGTCACTATTCACACCCATGCTTCCAATCCCACCAAAGGAGGCAGATAATGAAGTTGTCAAAGATGTAACGTTGAAATATGGACAAAGGGTGTTGGAGCTGAAATTCTCGCCTCTAAGTGCAGCACCTCCTACGTATCTGGAACTCGTGGAGAATGGTAAAGTGGCGTTTGGTATTCAGGGGAAGAATATCAGATTGAAATCTGATGGACGGGAATTGAGAGAGGAAGATGTTTCGAAGCTGTTTAGGGATCTTGATAGAAGAAAAGTGGTTGTGGAGCTGTATGAGGTTGGTGCTGAAAATATCAAGTTTACTCCATTATTGTGATGGTTACCTCATGACCCTTCCTATTTTTTTTTTTTAACTTTCTCTTTGCTAATGGGCTCTCTGCTGAGGTTAGCACTTTCCCCCTCCTTTCCTATGTTATTTGCTTTGGTGTTTTCTGAGATCCGGTACTTGATAAACAGAGTAAGACTTGTTCTTTCTCGAACCATATTTTTTAAGATATGTGGTGATGTTGAATGGCTACTATCTACCTTAAAGAGGGAATTGATCTCGCCCCTTGATCGTGTTTTTTCATGTTTCTTCTTTTGTCCCTTGGCTATTGGTGAATCGGTATAGATTTATAGAAAAAAAATACATTATTCATTCTGATTAACTTGTTTTTTCTAGTATTTAGAAATCTGAATCCTGATTTATAGTGTAAAAGCAAATCATGGAGTACATAGCAATATGCAAGGGCATGCAAATATTCGTATGCAAATATTATCTTATTCATCGATCATCGTCTTCGTCATGCAAGTAACAGCCTACTCAATTTTCACCTAAAGTCAAACTTTTCACCAAATTTCTCGCTGCATCAGCAAAACTTTCATCAACATTAACACTCTCGTCCTCCTCCGTATCCCAAGTAGTCTTGTTAATCTCATCTTCACTTTGTTGAATTGCGTTCTGTTTATCTACATCCGGTTCTTGCTCCTTCCTCTGCTCTTGATCGTGCACTTGTTCCTGCTCCTGAACATTCGACTGCTCTTCGATGTTTTCCTTATCCCTTTCATCCAACTCATCTCTCTTATACTGTCTCAATCCAGTCTGGAACCTCGTTGGATATTTATCCAATCTAACAGTGAGTTCCCTACCTTGGAAAACTTCCCCATTGAGTAAATCAATAGCCCTCTGCGCATCATCTTCAGAGCTATACGTAGCAATTGCATAACCTCTTGAGTTCCCCGTATTGGAATCATAGGGAATCTCAACGCGTTGAATGTCACCAGCACGACGCATGTAATCTTTCAATTCCATCCATTTGGCTTCATAGGGGACATTACCAACGTAGAGACGACGTTTATCTGTGCTCGTTGAAGAGTTTGTAAGTGAATTGCGATGTGGTGTTGTTGTGGATGAGGACGAGTCAAAGTCAGTTATTGATTGGTATGGATATTGACGAAGGTTCCCCAATTGACGCGCAGAGATTGTGGGCGATGCAGTTGACTGGTATGATTGTTGACGATAGGAGAACACTGGTGATGAAGACGTGGATGCTACACTGGACATGCTTGCAAAGGATCCCGGACGACGTAGAGGTGGATGTTGTGGGAGTGCTGGAGGTAGTGGCAGTGTGGATAGCTGTGGTACTGGGAGACGTGGGGAGACATAGGTAGAGGATGGATCTTGATAGAATGGTTGTGCGGTAGACATCTGTGCGGATGGAGGAGGTGGATATGCATATGACATGTTGTTATTGGCGAGCATTGGGTCCATTCCACGCATCATGGGATGGTATCCGTAGGGTATCATCATGATCGGCTGGGCAGGATACATTTCTCCAGTACCGGTGATCAGGGGCCCAGTTGGTGGTGGCGGTGCTGGTGCTGGTTGGTGTGGATATCCGTAGATCCCTTGAGAGGGTGGCTGTCCAGGATAGATATGGGCACCGGGTATCTGTCTCATGGGCTGGAAGCGAGGTATTGGTCCGGAGGGTTGGTGGTGAGCGGTCATGTTACTATGCGGGATCTGGCTTCCGACGGGCGATGAATCTGTCTCGGTGTTGTATATAGATGTGCTGAGACGGTTACCCATCCAGGAGATGTTGTCGAGGCTCTCATGAAGGATCTTTGCGCCATCTTCTGAGCTGAGTGTAATCACGGCCGACGCTGTCTCCTCCAGAATTTGGATATGAAGGATAAGTGAGTCCGGGATATAGTTCATGAGAAGCTTCTTTACATCACGCCATTTGACGTCCGGAGGGATGTTGTAGAGGTAGACTGAATAGATATCGAAGATCTTCGGTGGATTGGCTATCCCAGGAACAGTGGATCTGGGAGAAACAGCGGTCGTGGCGGTGGTGGGGAGCTTATCATCCTGTGCGCTGTCTGTGCCTGTGCCTGCGTCGGGTTCCTCGTGGGCCTGACCGTGAAGGCTGCTGTATGGGTCCTCTGCGGGGATTGGATCCATTGTGATGGTGGAAGGTGAGGATTCTCCGTGGTAGGTGCCCAATTGGGGATGAGGGAGGGCCTTGAGAGACGGTGGGTGCACTGGGAGAGCAGGAAGGTGAGTGGGTGGTGGGGCGGCAGCTTACAAAAGGTGTCAGAGGTAAAATTGGCTGCGGGTCGCGAGCCGGTGCAGCACCAGAGGAGAGCAGTCGATAGAGCTGATTAGGGTGGCTATTTCAGGGGGTATAGGTCAGCTGAGAAGGGTCGGTTATCAGGAAAGAATTTATCTATCCGATAGTGATGCTCAAGATGTCTATTGGACGGTCTCCGTCGCCCCGAGCAGTCCAGGTGTGGCGCCCCTATTGTTGATGCAGCTAGTTGGTACCCCAACTGCGCGGAGACTCTGGAGAAGTACGCGAGCAGAATGTTGTTTGAGCAGTGTATGTTTCCGGGGATTAAATGGCCTGTTGAATGTATATCTATGACAAGGTACTGTTGCTATAACTGTAACTGTAGGCTTGGCCACTGGAGTAGGATCCCCAGTGTTCCCTCCCCGTGTCGTATAGTGTGCTGCAAAAGATGCATAGGCAACCCTTCCATTACACATCACTAGCAGTATCTCTCTCCCTCATTCGAGATCCGAGATCCGTTCACGGTGATTTGGACAGACTAGCTACTACCCTGTTAAAGGCCACATCACATCAACTTTAAACAATCACCTAACGCGTCCACACGCCGGATCAACTGAGGCTTCTCTTTGTTTGCTGCCTCGATGTGCCCCGCAGTAGCCTAGACGCAATATTCGGCATAGTCGATCCTGAGGGGACGGGACACCATTTGATTTACCATTATCTAGATTACATCAAAAGAGTGTGTAAAACTACTTTGAAACTACTTAAACATTACGCGCGGTAGAATACATTCATTAGTTCCCATGATCACTGTGAAGACTACCGAGTCCTCGGTGCTCCGGGCATCCTATACACGGTGCTATACAAGATCAAGAGATTTCCAATCCAATTTCCAATTTCATCGCATCTTCACTCTCCCAACAACTCATTCGACACACACTAGTTCAGCTTCTACCCTTACGACCACCTTTTCTACCATTGTGGCTCAATCTGCGTCCTCTTCCATGGAATCTCTTCTCAGGCAAACTGTGGTCTTGAATACCAATCTCTTTAGCTAAGGAAGTACCAGCTTCAACACCAAACTTCTCAACACGGTCAATTTGCTTTTGCAAATCATCAACATTACCAGAATCAAACTTTTTAGCACGGGCCAACTTCTTGTTCAAAAGTTCAAGAGCAGCAGCTTTACGTTCTTCTGGTGTCAATTCCTTAACTTTCTTCTCCTCTTCTTTCTTCTCTTCAGCAGGCGCAGCCTCAGTAGCTGAAGCGGTGGCAGCTGGAGCATCAACAACAGCCTTCTCCTCTGACTTCTCCTCTGTCTCCTCTGACTTGTTCTCCGTTTCCTTCTTCTCTTCAGATGGGGCAGCTGAGACAGCACCAACTGGCTCAGCAGCGTTCTCCTCGGTCTTTGACTCTTCAGAAGTGGTGGTCTTGTCAGCCTCTTCCAATCTTGCAATGAGTTCACTCTTGACTCCAGCTGTAGAGAGACCTCTAGATTTGAGCACGTCTTTCAATTGGGCAACGGTCTGGGATGAGTATGTAGCCATGTTTAATCTTTTTGTGTGTCGAGTTTGTTATTAATGGTTATTGTTATGGATGTTGGTGATATCCGTTTCAGTAAAGAGCAAAGGGCGCGTCTCGGTATGTGGACTTTTGTTTGGGGTTGCAATTGCAAGTGTTTCACTGTTTGTGTGTAGGCGCCTGAGTATGAGGATTAATTTTCAAAGCTCAATTGCCGTTGTTATCCAATTCAATCTAGGATTAATGAAGTTGGAAGCTTAAGGACGCGTTCCTTGAACCCACCTTCTCGATCGGAAACGTCCAAATGTCAAACAAAACACGTCGCGAATGTCATTTGTAAATGTCCGGGTGTTTTTTGATTATTTCGCGAAGACGTTTTATGGTCTTCTGTACTGTGCCGCTAATGCCGCGAGAGGAGTTGTGTTGACAGGTTTCGGTGGCGAGTCCTTTTTTAGATTAGTTTTACACCACATTGGCGATGGACAGCGTATTAGAGGACTCAGTTTCTATGAAGATCTTGTCTGAGAGTATTGAAGTCGTAACAATCGTTCTGTTTCGTGTGGCATAGCTCCCCCTCCCCCTCCCCTCCTCCTCAAGAGCGCGCACGCGCTTCTGCAAGGTGGTGGGACTCCGAACCTGGTTCGATTCCAAATTCCTGATCCAGGCACGCGCGGATCTGGCCTCAATTTGAGTGCTCTTTTTAAAGCATCAGAAACGGTAATACATCAGCCTTTATAGATTTAAACCATTTGACTAGCCCTCGCAAATGCTTCTAATCAAAACTACTGCAAAGGCGGTGCAGATCTCTTCGCGCCCGCCCCCTTCCTCTCTTGTTAAGGAGTGGCTCTTTAATGGTCTGGCCTCGCCTCGCCCTTGTTTACCTTTAAGCCTTTCGCGTTCACCTCACAAAAAAGCTCAGATCAAAACAACCGTGTCCACGCCCACGACACACCCTACCACCGCTCCATACCACGTCGTAAGGCAGCGCAATACCAGTACAACTCTCCGCTGAGTTGTCCCTAACACACATAATACCTGCTACGCCCATTCCATCAGACTTTTGTCCCCACTTAATCAAATTTCTGCGGCGCCATCGCTGTTCTGCCGCCGCCACTTCCTTCGATCAACTCACTACGTCCGCGCCTTTACACACATTAGCCGCCGGCAAACTACCACCACAATACGCATACATTACCCACACACACTCTCTCTCTCTCTCTCCACTCTTCATAATTGCACATCATCATGTCAGACCGCGTCGCTGAGGAGATCAAGAAGAAGATCCTCCGAGAGAGGAATATCATCGTGGGTGCAACCAATTTGAAGAAGAAAACTTCCAACTCTGCCGTCATCCAAAAGTGTAATTCCAACATCCAAGAGGCACAACAAAACATCGATTATTTGAACGAACGTTTGAATCAGCTCAAGTTCCAAGATTCCCATGGATCAGAAACTGGATCAAATTCATCTAGTAATCCAGCTGCTGGTACCACGTCTGGATCTACAACAAACAACAATAACGGCCCAAATCCTCACACCACCCAGGATGTCAACTACTCCCGCTTGGATTTGATGAAGTACGACTGTCCATCCTTGGGTCATCGTATCCAGTACATGATCAATCAGCTCAATACAAAGCTTAAGGTTGAACAGAAGTACTACGAAGCTAATGAAAAATTGTCCAAAATTTACCAATTAGATGGTGATCGCAGAATTAGTTCTGTTGCTGAAGATGGAAGAATCCAAAGTAATCATAAGATTCAACTCTTGAAGAAATCCTTGAAAAGGTACGAGGATGTTCACGTCAACCTCGAGCAAATTAATCAGGATGACGAAGAAAGCAATACTGTCAAATTTAGAAGAAAACCACTGGCTGGTACTTTGACCATTGGTATCAACACCATCAGAGACGTTGACCACATTGCTTCTCCACTCTTCTCTAGAAAAACCGAATCTTTTATCTCTATCAAGGTTGACGATGAAGAGAAAGTCAAGACTAAGGCCACTCGTAACGACAAGTACAATGAAGAATTTAACATTCCTATCGAAAAGGGTAATGAAGTTGAAATCACCGTGTTTGACAAAGTGAGTGGTAATAACTATGTTCCAGTTGCAATCGCCTGGTTCCTGATATCGGATATTGCTGAAGAGATCCGTAAGAAGAAAGTGGATCAAGCTGGTAATGCTGGATGGGTTAGTGCTGCCAAGATTCAGGACAACTCTCAATCGTCTGCTGCCAACACATCTGATAACTTCACAGTCATGAACAATAACAACAGTAACTTCAACAGCAGTACTAATATCAACAACGTTGGCAACGTCAATAATGTCAATGACAACAGTACTCAGGACGATGCCAGAGGTCCTGTCAGATCTCATGCTTGGTTTGTCCTTGAACCTGCTGGTCAGATCTTATTGACTTTTGGCTTTACCAAGTCATCCATCCAAAACAAGAAGACCTTATTGGGTGGTCTTCATCGTCGTGGTGCCATCAGAAAGAGAGAAGATGAGGTGTTTGAACAACATGGTCACCAGTTTGTTCAAAAACAATTCTACAGCATCATGCGTTGTGCCTTGTGTGGTGACTTCCTTCGTTACAGTGGCTACCAGTGTCAAGATTGTAAATTCCTATGTCACAAGAAGTGTTACGAGAAGGTCATCACCAAGTGTATCTCTAAATCGAGTACCGATGTTGATCCAGATGAATTGAAATTGAATCACAGAATTCCTCACAGATTTGAACAAGTATCCAATAAGGGTACTAACTGGTGTTGTCATTGTGGTTCTATCTTACCTTGGGGAAGGAAAAATGTACTCAAGTGCAGTGAGTGTGATACCATGTGTCACAACAGTTGTTCGCATTTGGTTCCAGACTTTTGTGGTATGACCATGGAAGCTGCTAATGAGATCTTGAAGACCATCAAATCTACTGAAGGATCTAGAAAGAAATTGGTCCAGTCCTACAACAATCGTCAGTCTACAGCATCTTCTGCTACTGCCGTCACTTCAAGCTCTCAACCGTCACTTCCTTCGCTGCCAAAGTCAGAGGCTACACGTATTCCATCCAGTGCTCCATCAGTCACTGATCTACAGACTGGATACATCCCAACACAGCATCACCAAAAGAGAAGACCACCTCCTCAGGACCGTTATTCTCGACAGGAAACTCAACAACATTCCGGATCATCACATCAGTCACTGGCCCCACCACCAATTGAACACTCGTCATACAGACAAGAGCAACAACAGCCGATCTCGATTCCAACAGATCCTTACCAGGATTCTGGGCGCTACGCTAAGGAACAGCAGTATTCTGAGGATAACAGACGTCGTCTAGAAGAGGAAAAGTACCGTGCTCAGAAGCTCGAACAACAGAGACTGCAAAAACAACAGCTGGAGCAGCAACAACTTCTTGAGAAGCAGAAATACGAGCTACAGCTCCAGCAACATCAGCAGCAACAACAGCAACAGCTGGAACAACAACAAGAACTGGAACAACAGCAGCAAGTCGACCAGCAACAGTATGCTGATTTATCCTTCCAGCAAGACAACCACACCGAGATCCAGCCACAACAACAACAGCAACTGCAAGAAGTTCAAAACAGGAAGTCACAGACACCGTCGGTCGATGCTCCAACACATACACATCATCATGAGAGACGTCACCGTCCAAAGGTTGGTCTTGACGATTTCCACTTCATTGCTGTCTTGGGTAGAGGTAACTTTGGTAAAGTCATGCTTGGAAGATCTCACCGTACCAAAAACTTGTGTGCTGTTAAGATCTTGAAGAAGGATATGATCATTGAGAATGGTGAGATCGCTTCCATGAATGCTGAGAAGGAGGTCTTCATGATTGCCAACAGAGAGCAGCATCCGTTCTTGATCAACTTGCACTGCTGCTTCCAGACAGCCAACAGAATCTACTTCGTCATGGAGTATGTCTCCGGTGGTGACTTGATGTGGCATGTTCAGCAAGGAAACTTCTCTCTTAGAAGAGCGAAGTTCTACGCATCGGAGGTCTTGTTGGCCTTGAAATATTTGCACGAAAATGGTATCGTGTACCGTGACTTAAAGTTGGATAACATCTTGTTGAGTCCTGAAGGTCATATCAAGATTGCTGATTACGGTTTGTGTAAGCCAGAGATGTGGTACGGTAAGACTACAAACACATTCTGTGGTACTCCAGAGTTTATGGCCCCAGAGATCTTGAAAGAGCAAAACTACACCAGAAGTGTTGACTGGTGGGCTTTCGGTGTGTTGGTCTATCAAATGCTTCTTGGTAAGTCTCCTTTCAGAGGTGATGATGAAGACGAAGTTTTCAACGCCATTTTGACTGATGAGCCATTGTTCCCTATTCAAATGGCTAGTGAGGCTGTTAGTTTATTGGAATCTTTGTTGGATAAAAACCCACAGACACGTCTTGGTTCAGGCGCTAGAGATGCTGAAGAAATCATGGTTCATCCATACTTCAAGAACATTGACTTTGACGACATTTTAAACGAGAGGGTTCCACCACCATACATTCCAGGGGTAAAGAGTGAAGAGGATGTGTCGTTCTTCGATAAGGACTTTACAACGGAAGTACCAAGATTGACCCCAGTGAATTCTGTACTAGACTCATCAAGTCAGGCCCAATTCAGGGGTTTCTCCTACGTTAATGACGCTTCGGGTTTGTAATTGTTGCTGAATGGAAAGACAGTTACGGATAACTTCATGTAGAAGATGTTGATTCTCTGCTATTGACATATTGACATAAGTAGCTTCTGGGACAGTTTAGGCGCAGAAGCTTCGTTTATGATCTTCTTGGTCAGATCTTGGGTCGCGATAAAGCCCAGATAAAGCTAATAGTTTGTTGGTTGTTGCAAGGTCACACTAGCATTCTATTCATAGGCATTTTTTTAGTATATTACCGTAGTTGGCTCACCTAAGCCCTTTCCAAACGCGGAGCAACCCTTAAAGGACCGTTGAGGGAAACAGTCTGCGTCAACGCCGTGTCCGCGAAAAGCCACATTGAGTCCTATCTAGCCGCTACCGGCAGGAGTTAGCTTCTTGATTAGGCTCAAACGGTGACTATTATCTGCTATATAGAAGTTCCTGTATCTGCCTTTTAGCTACAGTCCCATGTCAACTGTTTCATGACTGTTCGGATCGCCACAAGATGCTGCTCCTCGACAAGGCAGTGAACATCCAGCTCCCTGCCCTCTTGAAGAAGAAGGATGCTTCTGACTCACACCAGGCTACCATTGAGATCCCTGCTGCTACTAATACGGGATTTGCTCTCAACCCTCTCTCCTCTGCTAACTCTTCAAGCCGTCATGATCAAGTTGATGCTGAAGCTCTCTCACCAACCTCTTCTAGCTCTTCTAGAGGTTTCAACATCATCGATGAGGACATTGATTTCCCTGAAGGTGGACTCCGGGCATATCTAACTGTCTTTGGCTCCTTCATGGGTCTCATCCCTGCATTTGGTATGATCAACTCCGTCGGTGCCATTGAAGCTTACGTTTCCACCCATCAGCTCGCTAACGTTTCCACATCGACAGTTTCATGGATCTTCTCTATCTACACCTTTATCGCATTCTCATCGTGTATCTTCTCGGGGACGTTCTTTGATAGAAGGGGTGCTTTCAGACCAATGCTTATCGGTTCCATCGCATTTTGTGCTGGAATCTTTGCAACTGCTAATGCTGAGACTGTGTACCAGTTCATCTTGGGTTTTGGTGTCGTTGTTGGTTTTGGTACCGGTATGCTCATCTCACCTTTGATTGGATCTGTCTCTCATTATTTTAACAAAAAGAGAGCTGCTGCTACAAGTGTTGCTACTATTGGTGGATCCTTAGGTGGTATCATAATGCCCTTGATGCTCAGAAACCTGTACGACACAACTGGTTTCCAATGGGCATTGAGAATCACAGGATTCTTCTGTATGGCGTGTCTTATCATCTCTCTTACATTCACCAAGGAGAGACTCCACCCAGAGACTGAAAAGATTGACTCGTTCCAGAAAATGCTTAAAGTTTACGTTATCGATGTCTTTGACTACAAGTCTTTGAAGGATTTCAAGTTCATGAGTTGTTCATTCGCCATTGCGCTCACTGAATGCTCACTCGTGGTGGTTCTCGTGTATTTCCCATCCTACGCCATCATGAGAGGTCAGTCAGATCACACTGCTTACATGCTAATCATCACATCAAACGCGTCAGCTATTGCCGGGAGATTCTTGCCTAGTATTATTGCTGACCGTATCGGCCGCTTCAACGTTGCCATCGGTACAATCACCATCTGTGCCATTGTGTCGCTCGTCGTGTGGTTGCCATTCGGTCAACACCTTGCAGCCCTATATACATTCGCAGTGATGTATGGGTTCTTCTCAGGCTCGATCTTGTCCCTGTCACCAGTTTGCTGTGGACAAATCTCGCGTACTGAAGAGTTTGGAAGACGATACGCAACAATGTACCTCATTGTGGCGCTTACTATGTTGGGTTTGATCCCAGTCGCCGGTGCTATCATTGGAGATGGCTCCGTAAAGGGCTATGATAACTTTATTGGATACTCGGTCGCCTTGTTGGGTGCTGGTATTGCCTGTTATGTTGTTTGTCGCCATTTGTGTGTTGGTTTCAGGTGGTGTAAGTTTTAAGTTGTTTTAGGGGGGCAAGTTTTAGATCAAATGTATACATTGCTCGTGTTCAACATGTTAGATTGATGACGGTCAAGTTTAATTAACGAGTACTAGTCGAATTATAACGCCCATGGTTAGCCTCGATTACCTCTGTGTGTAATAATTCCGTGGTAGCATTAGGCAAGTGGTGACTGTTTCACTCCCTTCTCTCGACTTTGATTGTTGGATTATTTTAATGCTTATTATAGATTTTATGAGCATACTTTACTTTAGAAAAGCAAAATTGAACAATTCAAATCTAATGAATTTTATTTATGGATTCTTATCGTGTAAGACTATTATATTTAATGTGAAGAAGGCTAAAGATAAATTGCAAAAAAGTTGTAAAATCCAGAAATGAAGATATTTAAAGTATAAACAGCTTGAAATGAAAGTGATAATTTTTCATGAATTTCCAGTCTTATGTTTGAGCACATAAAGCTATTGTAAAGTATTAATTCAATTAGATTAATGTTTATGAAGCGTGACTTGGGTGTCCGGGTTTCGCATGCGTGTAGTGTTCGGGTTTTCCTTTGGGATGCAAATATGCTCTGGAACGTCATGGTTTAAAACCCAGTCCAGATGAGTTTTGATTAACATTGAGTATGTACAGACAGACATATCACTAGCTAATTTCAACTAAAGGAGGAGACCGTATACCCCGCCCCTCAAATGTATCACTGATCTTGCAGGCAGAGGACTGATGAGCACATGTGCAGGGCTCGCGGATCAATAGAGGCTGAGATTTCTACCAATTGATATAAAGCTGCAAGAAACCCTCTGCCTTCGCTAGTGTGTATCACCTTATCTGATGTTTGTCTTAACTACAAGTCCGGGATGGGCTCCAAGCGCACCGGCGATCATTTTCAGTTAGATCATACTCACTCATGATCGCCGACTTTAATCCGTTGATTGAGCTAATCAGCTGTCGATAATCGACGTGTATGTTTATAATCTTACAAGTTGTTCATTTACCTAGTTTACACATTTTCTATCCGCTCATACTCAGCTCTTCCAGATTTGGTAGACCTCTGGAGCTTCCATACTCACAGGCAAGACATCTTCAGTCTCAGCAGCCTCCTTGTCCTTGGCCTCCTGATCAGTGTCAACAGGAGCGACGGCAGCAGCTGATGTAGTAGCAATGGCAACTCTTGGGGCCTTGACAGCAATGTCCAAGGCGCTTTGAGCGATCTGAACAGCAGCCTGTGGGTCAGTCGCTCTGGTAGCCTCAATCAACTTCCCTCTAACAGTAACAGCCTGTTTCTTCAAGGACAAACGGTCCAAGATGAGTTCCTTGCGCTGTTGAGCAAGCTCTGCTTTCTCTTGTTCCATCTGCTTCTCCAAGAGGGCCAACTTGCTCAACTTTTGCTCCACCTTCTGGATCTCTAACATCACAAGATCGTTCATAAGCTGTGATGATTCCGTCTTGATTGTCTCCTGCTGGGCCTTAGCACCACCAACGATAGATCCCACAGTGTACTTGATGGCCTTCTGCACATCAGCGTCATTGTTGAGGAAATCACGGGATGCGAGTTCTGGGTCAATGTTTTTGATGAGGAACTTTATCGTCTGACGGACAGCCTCATTTGTATGCGATTCTGATGATGTAGTAGCAGATTCTATGGTAGTAGTTGTTTCCTTATTGGTCTTCTTTGCATCGGTGATGGTTTTGGTGAGGTAGTTGTCCTCAATTGGCAACTGGATGAACTTGGTGATACACTGCTCTTTGGATTTCGTGGAAACGTGCTGAGAAATCTTTTCCCAGTCATCTTCGAACATCTCAATACCTTCGAGCAAGAGTAATGTCTCCTGATTAGACCATGGAGCAAAATCGTTTGATTTTTGAAGACCGTCGAGTCTCACAAAGTCAGCAGATGTGAAGTTGGCACCAAACTGACCTTCCTTGAATGCCTTGGCGGAAATTGATCCCTTGGTTTTCAGATTGTGGTATCTTACTTCAGTGGTATCGTTACCAGTAACGGTACAAGTAAAAGTCTTAGTGTTGATTCCGGATGTAACACGGTCAGACTCATTGAGAGCAACGGCATCATGAGTAGAGTCATAGACATTTTTTCTCAACTCCATGTTCAGGACAAAGTCAGTTGGAGCAGGCTTATCATTCTCCTTCTTCCCTTCAGTGACACCATTGCCTTCTGATTTGGCGTCTTTGATGTTGATGACCTTGGCGTTCTCTGGAATGTATGGTTTCAATCCATCTGGTGTATCGAGAATTATCTGGAAGTGACCAGTATACTGAGGACCCACGAGGGAAGGTCTCGTCTTTGGATCGATTTGGTAGTTGATGAGACCCCACTGCTCCAAAAATGCGTGGATTCTAATGATGGAGGCAACATCCGCAGCAATGTTTCTTCTAGCAGCGGTGACGGTGAGGTACTCGGTTGGATTGAGTCTGTAGGCGTTGATCATGAAGTTTCTAATATCCTGATAGATCTTATCAGTCTTAAATCTGGAATTGTTGTTGAAGAACTCTGGAAGAGACTTCTTCTCAATCTCATGGATCTTTTCCATATCAAACCAAGCAGAGAAAGCTGGAACGATGACAGTTTTTGTTTGACGAGCAAGATAGATCTTGGCCTTTTCCTCAATCTTTTTAGACTCCTCAGAGTAGTCAATAACTGGTGAAGCCTCAGCTGCTGGGGCTGGTGTCTCTTGTGGAGTGTCGAGAGCTGGGGTACCGGCAGATGTCTTGTCAGAAGCGCCATCGTTCTGTGTGGTCTCAGCATCGTTCATTTCGACGTCTTCTGCAGGGGTGTTCTCAGATACTTCTGGAGCTGGGGTCTGCTCCTTGGAGACGGCTTCCTCGTTGATAGGTGTTGACATTGTGTGAGCCAGTTTCCGTGATTCCTGGTCGTTTTGAACAATTCTTTCGGGAAGAAATCAAACCTTATGGATTAGGAAACAGTGAATTAACGGATTAACCGAGCAAACGATCGAGAAGTGCTGATTTCAAGGCTGATTACAACAAAACTAGTGTTTGGCGTCGGTGCTTGTTTTCATCGTTTGTTCGCGATTCGATCGAATCGCGGAAATTAGTTAGTACTGTAATTTACGCACATGATGGCAGGAACCGTTCCCATATCTACGCTATGGAGTACGCGTTCTCGCGTTTCTGTACGCGTTTGCCACGCGTTAAGGCTCTTTTGATCTGGCATAATTGGTACATCCATGTGTACAGATCAACTGTGTTTCTTGGAGAAATTTACTAGGAGATCACGACCACGATGGTGAAGTCTCACGACGACGACACTGAGTCTGTGATTGACATTGGCGGGGAAAGCGAGGATGAAAAGGTGTCAGAGTACCTCCAACAGGAGGAGGAGAAGTACTTGAATGACGAGACATTCACGGAGTTTAACAGCCATACAACCGACTGGAAGCTTGAAAAGTTAAATGCATTGGTTCAGCAATCACAGGTTTTCTCCAAAATCATCAGTGAGACTCTGTTGGAGAGTAGTTTGTCCAAAAAGAAGCAGAGAGAAGCGGAGGCCACACTCAAGAAAGACACAGATGAGATAGATAAGGAGAACGTTGAGCCACCAAGGAAGAAGACTAGGAGCAATAAGAAAGTCCAAAAAAGCGTTTTGTCATTCTTTGGTAAAAAGGAAGTGAGTGAAGAGACTAAAGAGACCAAGAGGAAACTCGAACAGGCAAACCCGACTTTGATGAAGCAACCTTCACTTGTTACTGGTACCGTCATGAGAGACTATCAGCTTGAAGGTGCTGAGTGGTTGATCACGCTTTACGAAAACGGATTGAATGGTATCCTCGCTGATGAAATGGGTTTGGGTAAAACACTTCAGTGTATTGCTTTGTTGGCCTTCTTGTACGAACAAGGTGTCGAGGGCCCCTTCCTCATTGCTGCACCGCTTTCCACTGTTGGTAATTGGATAAATGAGATTGAAAAGTTCACACCAACACTTACTGTCTTGAAGTACACTGGACACAAAACGGAACGTGAGGAGATCAGACAGAAACATTTCAGCAGAAAGGGAGGGTTCGACAAGGCTATTGTGGTGACGAGTTATGAGACAGTTATGGCTGATCGCAAGTATCTCGATCAAGTCGACTGGAAGTTTATGATTATTGATGAAGGACACAGATTGAAAAATATGAACTGTAAGCTGATCACAGAACTGAAAAAGATCAGATCTCAAAACAGACTCTTGATTACTGGTACCCCTTTGCAGAATAATTTGAATGAGCTATGGTCCTTACTTAACTTTATCCTTCCAGACATCTTCCAAGATCTTGATCTTTTCCAGAAATGGTTTGATTTCAGTTCTTTGACTGACTTGAAACAAGATTCCGATGAATCCACGCAAAAACTTATTGATTCCAAGATTCAAGAAGCCCTCGTTCAAAACTTACACACCATTTTAAAGCCATTCCTTTTGAGACGTTTAAAGAAAAACGTTCTTTTGAACCTTGTCCCAAAGAAAGAGTACATTATTTATGGAACATTGACGGAACCTCAGAAGCTTATGTACAAGGCAGGCTTGGAGCAATCTCTTAAGAAGGAAGTCATCAAGTTCGCCCTGAGAGAACGTATCGAGGCAACTGGCGAGAGAATCTCTTCGAAGCAGATTGAAAAGTTTTTGAAAGACGAAGTTGATGGTGAGAAATATGATAAGAGGGACGTCTTCCAAAACGAGTCATTCTTCCGAATGCTCAAACGGCGTGATTACTCCGATGTGCGTGACTTGAACAAGACGGAAAAGAGATTATATACAATTTTATCAGAATGTCTTGATTATATCTTCCAAAAGAAGTTTGGGAATCTCTTGATGCAACTTCGTTTGATCTGTGATACACCCTACTTATTCTACTATCCATGGGATAATGAGGATGACATGTCAATGGAGAAGCTTCTTGAATCATCGGCAAAGTTCCAATTGCTTGATCAACTGGTACCAAGGTTGATTGAAGAGAATCATAAAGTGCTAGTCTTTTGTCAGTTTACTTCTACAATGGCATTTGTACAAGATTGGTGTGATCTGAAGGGTTATGATCATTGTTATCTTGCCGGCGACACAGATCAGGCTGATAGAGAGGAACAGATTCACAAGTTCAATACTGATGCCAATGCCAAGGTTTTTGTTCTCAGTACCAGAGCTGGTGGGTTGGGTCTCAATCTAGTTTCTGCTGATAGTGTTATTTTGTTTGATTCAGATTGGAACCCACAAGTTGATCTTCAGGCCATGGATCGTGTACACAGAATTGGTCAGAAAAATCCGGTGGCTATTTACAGATTGATATTGGAGAATACTATTGAAGAGGTCATCCTGGCCAAGGCTGATGCAAAGAGAAACTTGGAGAAACTTGTGATTCAGATGGGAAGGTTTGAATCTCTTCATAGATTGATGAATCAGGATACAGAATTTGGTCAAAGTAAGGGTACCACTAAGGACAAAAGACCTAAGGAGAACATGGTGGCCAATGAGTTGAGAGAATTGCTGGAGTCAAAGTCATTCAAACATGAAGAACTTGGCCTCAAGGATAATAAGCTTAGTGAGGATGAGCTCGGCGCGCTGGTTGACAGAAGCTTAACGAGTTACAAGAGAGCATCGGGTCGTGATCCCGGACTCCCTCACATCCAATTCTTCGAATCTGCTTCGCCCATGGAATGATTAATAGTAATGAAATGACATGATATTGCATTATTTTCGTAAATCGTAAACTTTTTATCATTATGGTGATTCCATTTGAACGGATTTCTCCCTAATGTCACCAGTGGAGATTCTAATTCTCTTTCTTGGAGGGCCCATGGAGTGATTATAATGGAACTCCTCAAGTTTATCTACACCTTTATCTATCTCTTGATCCCACTTCTCTTGACTCACCATCCATGTATCTCTCTCAAAGCACGGCTCATAATCCTCAAACAACACAAAGTGTTTCGAACCAACCGGAACGCCCCTCACAACTTCCACATCAAAGAACCTGCAAGGCTTAATGATGGCATAATGCTGCTTCAAGGGAGGCAGAATTGAAGGTTTGAATCTCGTAGCATAGTCAAGACAACCGGTACATAGTCTGAGGGGGATCATCTGCTTTTCGAGGATCGATGCAAGCTTTCTGTCCTTGATAATGACATAATTTCGACTTCCTTTCATTAATGTGTCATACAGTGGGGAGAAGAGATCTTTAAACTTTCGATAGAAGGCTCTCTTGCTGTGGGAGGGCGTCGTAACATCGACTATTGCATGTGTGCTCTTGCGCAAGACGAGTCCCGTTGGACAGTGTATAACGAGATCCTCACGGGGCACGGGCACGAAGAGAGATGTGTCGGCCCGTGGGAGATGTTTCGGTAGGGATGATGACTGTTGGAGGGTGGCCACTTTCTCAAACTCCATGGCTCCATGGCTGTGTATGTGTGTCGGTTACTTACGTACTGGGTCAGGTTTCCTGATCGCGTAGAAAAGCCGAGTATTTTAGTCTTAGTAATCTTCACCCACTCCACAGGTTAGAGCATCACTGAGTAACTGAGAATCCTAGGAAGAAGAAACCATGTTCACTGGAATCGTTGAGCATATCGGAACAGTTAAGAGCTTCGTTCACGAGGCAGATGGAAACTATACACTCACACTTGTTGATGCTTCCCCAGTTTTGCCGGATGCCCACATCGGAGACTCTATTGCCATCAACGGTGTATGTCTCACCGTTGTCACATTCACAGATGATTCTTTCACCGTGGGGTTGATCCCGGAGACTTTGAGACGTTCTAATCTTGGGGAGCTGAAAACAGGTGACAAAGTTAATTTGGAGAGAGCCGTTGGAGGTGATGTGCGTTTTGGTGGTCATTATGTTCAAGGACATGTTGATACTGTGTGTTCTATCGTTAAGAGGGAGAAAGATGAGAATGCTATTGATTTCACATTCGAGTTGAGAGATAAACAGAATATTGAATATATTGTGGAGAAAGGGTTCATCTGTTTAGATGGTACCAGTTTGACGGTGACGTTTGTGGATTATGACAAGGCACAATTCGGTATTAGTATGATTAAGCATACACAGGAAAACGTTGTGATGCCTCTCAAGGAGATTGGTAGCACAGTAAATGTTGAGGTTGATGTTATGGGGAAGTTGATCAGTAAGCAGGTTGAGCTCTATATGGAGAAGAAAGTGAAGAGTAAGTTGGAGGAGATGATTGAGGGTATTGTGGAGAAGAAGTTGGCCAGTAAGTAGCTTACGTTTTGATGATATTATGGTTTGGAGAAATAATTCAAATTTAGTAGATTGTTTAACCTATATAGATGATAATGACCCCTAGAAATGTCAAATCTATACAAAAAAGACACCGATACCTGACCCAAACCTTTGAAATCCAAAGCTCAACCATCAAGCTCCTTCATCACATCAACATATTCTTGGTATGTTGCACCAACTTTATTTCCTTCATATCTTATAACTTTGACCTCACTTAAATCATAACCCCCTCTAAATCCTCCTTTTCTTACACAATGTTCAATAGTTTCTTCTTTATCCCATCCTTGCTCCACAGCGACATCGGGTAAGAATGTAGCACCATAAGATCTTCCACTCTTAATGATCTTGACTCTGACACCGTGCTTACCTAGTTCCCAATCTAATGCATCTTTAGCATCTTCAAAATTCTCCAAGACGGTGATTGAGCATGACAAGGAGCTCAATTCACGTTTAGTTATTGGTCCGAAACGGGTGTCCTGTAATGCAGCGATGAGGGAGTATTCAGCAATACCCTGTTCCAATGGTAGTGGTGAGAATGTACCAATACAACCACGGAGATGTTTTTCTCCCGATTTGCTAAGAATGTTCCATGTCACAAAGAGTGGTGACGAACCAATAGATGTTGTTGAGGTGGAGCTATGTGTCAAGAAGGAGGCGAGGGATTGGGTTGGACTGATTCCATTTAGACGGGATTCCAGGATGTGGAAGGCAAAGAGTGCAAATGGGTGTGGATGCTTTGTAGTCATACCTGTCTCTCTATATTGAAAGAGCACTCAGATGATAGATTAGTAGGGATGAAGGAGGTAAGCAATTGATATTTGACACTATTTGAGTATATGTTGAAAGGGGCAATTGACCCGTATGTCGATGGCAGATTCGTGGGGTAAGTTAAGTCTAATGATAGAAAGTCAGTGGGAGGGGAGATGGCAGTAGGTAGTTCTTATGAAACCAATAGTTCCAGATGTTATACCTCTAGAGCTAATCTTAGTAGCCTATAAAAGCACTGGTATAGTACCTAATGGTATTAAATACCGTCGTCTTAAGATCTCACTCGTTCGCGCCATAGCGCATTATCGACTTGTTGGAAAATGAGGTGTTCATCTCATCTCCTCTTACCTTTTTGATCTTCAGGAGTATTACACCAAGGGAATCAGATCTTCGACAATGCTGGTCCAGTCTCTTTTGACACTATGTGTTCTCCCACTGACATTAGCTGGATTCTACTCTAACTCTCCAGTGTTTGAGCTCGATGCTTCAAATTTTGATTCAGTCGTCCTAAGCAATCAGACTTCAATTATCGAGTTTTATGCACCATGGTGTGGTCATTGTCGTAATCTTCAACCTGAGTATGTTAAAGTTGGTCGTCATTTACAAGACATTGCTATTGTTGGTGCTGTTAACTGTGATGATTCGAAGAATAAACCATTATGTGCTAGATATCGTATTGAAGGATTCCCTACCCTTGTTGTCTTTAGACCACCAAAGGTCAATTTAGAGAGTAAGACACATCAAAATTATGCACATGCCACTGAGATTTATAATGGTCCAAGAAAAGCAAAGGCAATGGTGGAATTTGTCGCTGATAGAATGAAAAATTATACAAAGAGATTTGCCACTTTGACAAAATTGGAAGAATGGGCTAATAAGGACACTGGTAGACCAAAAGCTGTTGTCTTAACGAGGAAAGATCGTTTAACTACATTCTTAAAGAGTTTGGCTATTGATTTCCTTGGGAAAATTGATTTTGGTTATCTTCCACTTAAGAGTGGTAAAGATGACATCTTTGATAAATTTGAAATTGAGAAGGATGGTAACAAGAGTGTTCTTGTTGTTTATGATGGTGACAAATGGAACAAATTTGAAGGTGATTTGAGTAAAGATGGCATCTCACAGTACCTGGCAGAGTTTGCTGATGTTGAAGAGGTTACTGATAGATACGCTTACTTGAAGTCGGTAATCAAGGGAGAAAAACCTAAGAAGAAAGGTACTAAGGGTAAGAGCAGAAAGCGTAACGAGAAGAAGGCCGACAAGAAGGCCAACAAGGAACACGATGAGCTATAAACTCTCTTTGCCAAATAGAGGAGAAGAAAATACATATAATAAATACAATAAACTAATAAATCGAATTGTACAACAGAGATTGACTCTAGATTGTCTATAGATTGACTATAGATTATATAGATTGTATAGATTGTATATAGAGCTATAGATTAAATTCGCGAAAAATATGGTTGAATTGTGTTTCCATAGAAACGCGCGTCTATACCAACAGCTTTATTAACACTAACAAAGACATTAGAATAGTACAGTTTTATTCCAATTACTGACAGAAGAAAGATGACCAATCGTCTCACGAGTTCACAGATGACGGATTCTACAAACTTGATGGATATCTCGTCGTCGCGTCCAGTGTCGTCTGATAACACCAATTTGATTGTTACGACTGACCAGTTTGTTAATCATCATACTGAAACATATGGCATCAATGTATCTACACTCCCACCACACATGATCAGATATATGCGGTTCGATGAATCAGCAATGGTGCCTGAAAGGGCAGGACATACGTTCCATTATCAATTGAACCGGAAACATCCGCCCATGCCTATTGAATACCCGCAGGAATGGTGGGATGCGCACGATAGATATATTAGGGAGTTTGGTTACGTTGAGAGAGAGCTCCATAGGGCTCCTATTGTATCCATCAGGGATCCAAACGCATCAAGAACATCGATAAATGAATATGAGGAACCGCATGTTGAGGTACGACCACGAGATTCTCATCACACTCCAACTCCCTTGAGAAGGTCCATTATGCGTCCTGCTGGATGGAAACTCGTCACTGCAGGGAAGCTACAGGGTCTTATCGATGATATGCACGACGATGAACTTGATGGGAACTGGACGGCTAAGGCGCTAGACCAAGAGACACTATCATTGATGCAAGAAGCCCTTGAGGAGTTTGTAGAGGACATTGTTGGCGGAGCCGCCGAGTTGAGCCATCATCGTGGCGCAGAGTCACTTGAAACACAAGACCTTCTTTTGTTCTTGGAGATGCACCGTCCCCACACAACGCACCGTCCGACGGAGATGCTTGAGGCTGCGGCTGCTGTATACGAGGGCTCGGCGATACTCGATACATCAAACTACATGTGGTGAGTTTTATGTCTCTCTCCCCCCCCTTTTCTTTCTTTTTCCTTCCCTCGTAACCACCACATTGTCGTAATTGAATCATCATCTCATCCGCCGATGCCGCTGCTTCTGCTGCTCTCTTGTATCTCGGCCTTTTGCGAGCGGTGCTGCCCGGTGCCGTCACCGCGAAAAAAAAAAGAGACAGCAGAGATAAGGGACCGCAAGTGGGCAGCCCCTTACTTCCACCTATTTATACCGGGCGGTTGATCACTACTGTCGACAACCTCCTCACACACATATAGATAGTTACATCATCTATCAATACCACGATGGCTCAGCACCTACCATCCGTCCGCACGCGTATCATCCAGTGCTTCTGTGCCATCCTCTGGTGCTTCTTCGCAGCAGGTCCGGTGTTTGGGTTTGCCGCCCTCAAGCCTATCCTCATCTCTGAGGGCGTTTACCATTGGCTATGCCCCGAAGATTCGTCCGAGGTGTGTGTAGCTCAGGACCTCAAGCTTAACAAGATGTTCACCGTTGCCGCCATGATGACAAACGTCTGTGCCTTACTCGTTGGTAACATTCTCGATCGTAAAGGTCCTCGTGTGTGCGGATTGATTGGATCAATCCTTATCACATTGGGAACCCTCACACTCGCTCAATTCTTCAACGCTATCATCCCAGATCCATTCATCATCGGTTATCTGTTCTTGGCTATCGGTGGACCATTCGTCTTCATCTCTAGTTTCCAATTGGCAAACTCATTCCCAAAATACTCGGGTATGATCCTTGCTTTACTCACTGGTGCCTTTGATACATCCTCAGCTGTCTTCTTGGGTTACCGTCTCATCTACCAGAACGTGACCCACCTCCCGCTCCGCAAGTTCTTTACTATCTTCCTTGTGGTACCACTCTTCATCTTCCTTTGCCAACTATTCATCATGCCAACGGACTCTTACAAGACAATGGGTAACGTGCAAAAGCTTCTCATCGAGGGACTTGATGAGAATGGTCAATTGCCAGAAGGTGACGATGGAAGTGGTATCATCGCTGACGCTGACGAGAGAACATCCTTGCTCAGCGCTAATGCTGAAAATTATGGTGGTCAGCAACAAACTCTTAACACATCGATGCTTGCTGATGGATCCCGTCGTAAATCTGTCTATGAAGAGTACATTGAACAAGAACTCACTCAAAAGTCAGGTAACATCTTTGGAATCCTCGATGGTGAACCAGTCTCACAACAACTCAAATCACCATTCTTCTTCCTCATGTGTATGCTTTGTGCTATTCAAATGATTAGAATTAATTACTTTGTCGCTACAATCCGCTCTCAAGAGGAATATTTACTCGGTCCTGAACTCGCTGCATCAATCAATGGAATCTTTGACGTTGCCCTACCATTAGGTGGTGTCATTGCTATCCCATTCATCGGAATTATCCTCGATAATTTGAAAACAGTGCACGTCCTCATGATCCTCACTATCGTTTCATTGATCATTGGTGTCTGTGGTCTAGTATCCAATTTCTACATCAACCTCATTGGTATCTTCTTCCTCGTTGTCTACAGACCATTCTACTATACCGCAGTATCAGATTATTGTGCCAAGGTGTTTGGTTTCAACACTTTTGGCCAAGTTTACGGTTTGATGATGTGTATTTCTGGATTCTTCAACTACTTCCAGACAGCTTTTGATTACTTTACAAAACAGCACTATAACAATAACCCAACTCCAGTCAATGTGATGTTGGTCTCATGTACAGTTATATTTGGTACCGCTTTGATCACTTACATCTTGAAAGAGACAAAGCACATTGCAAGAAGAGGTATCGAAAATGAGGCTGAAAGGGCTCCTGTGTCTGATTTGCCGCAGTGAGAATACCAATATACATCAACACATTGGCAAGAGAAAGAATGAAAATAACAAGCGAACTCCGCACAAAACAAAATAGAATCGATTTAGAAAGATGTTCATGTAGGTATTCATATGTATTGAATCTATAAATTAGGGGTCTGGTAGACAACAGTCTGCTATGCAAGTAATAGACACTTGAGTTATTGTTTTAAGTCTATACTCGTTTACCGAAGTAGAGTGTCAAATCAAGGATTGTTGAATGAAACGTTATGTAGGTGTACTCTAGATCTATCCTCAGGCTTTGCGGTGAAGTAATATCTTAAAGGCCCAAACTAGCTATGAGGGGTGTATATCAGATGTATGATGCATTCAAGCAAAGGAAGCAAAGGGAGTAAAATAGTTGGCAAACAGAGCTGTACAACGCCCAAGTGGGAATGGGATCAACGAAAAGGATCTTGAGGGAGTATATAGGGTTGAGGATGTCTGTGACTAAGAATCTGGGGAACACCTAGCATTGTGTTGTATAATTGGAGAACCTCACAGTTGAATCTGTGGTCCTTGGGACATGCTAAAGAGTCATGCCTACAGAATCACGGACAACAGCGGAATCAAAGCCCCAAATGAGCCTCGAAAGGCATTAAGTTAACCTTAAAAGGGAAATATCATTGATAAGATCGAAAAGCATTTGGACCGTTGCTCTGGATACGAGAACGATTCTCACGATTACGCTAGTGAGCAGCATTTACATGAAACTTTGAGTACGTTCCTCTCGTCCACCGTTTCGCGGTGATCCCTGTCAAAATGGGAAAATCTATCCAGCAAATAGTAAATAAACCCGAGCACCATGCATACAAACCACCCTGTAAAATCGCAACTGCGGCCAATCCGGAGTGATGAAGGTTGCAAATTTTCACAGTCACGTAAACAGTCACTAGGAACCCTATCTGTTTACGCTACAGAACATCATCACACCAAGCCTTCAGATATACCCCACACTACCCTGTGCGCATATTGTCTATCCAGTATCTCTTTAAGACGGACATAGACACATTTCCACAGGCTCTATACACTCTTTATACCTCTTGTCACGGAGCACTCATCAGCTTTGGCCACCAGGGCTCAACCCTACCGTGTATAACACGTCCCCGCATAACGCGTCAAGTGTAAACAAACACATCAACAAACCAAGGTACACTACCAACAACAATAACAACAACACATAGGGCCCTCATGTCCATGGAAGGTAACAATGATGAGGTGCCCTTCAGTGAGGCTGACCTTGCTTCGGTTGTTCAGCAGGCCATGGAAGGTATCGAACAAGATGCCATGCATGATGAACCACCACAACAGCAACAACAAGAAGAAGCTGATATCCAAGTCGATATCGCCAACCATTCTACCGATGACTTTGAGAAGGAGATTCAAAGACAGCTCGAGGCTCAATTCGAGCAACATCAACAAGAACACGAACAACGACATGAACAAGAGAATCAACAACAACAACAACAACAACAACAACAACAACAACAACAACAACAACAACAACAACATGACGCTGGGCAATCACAACAGGAGCATAGTGAAGATCGGACTGGTGCTGGTGACGATGATGACTCGTTTGCTAAGGAAGTGGAGAGACAATTGGCTCAGCAATTCGAACAAGATCAACAGCGTCAAGAACGACAGTCTGCTGAGTTGGAAGAGAGCCTAAGACAACAGCTCAATCTCAACGAGGAGTCTCATGAGCAGGCTCCACATGAGGTGCATCCACAAGATCATTCTGAGGAATCAACACGGCAACAAGAGGCACAAAGCACTGAAGCTCAAGTCGACTACGAGCAAGAGTTGCAGAGACAGATCATGGATGCTCTTGGAGAGACCGGTGATGCAGCCTCTACGACAGCCCCAACAGATCAAGAACGAACAGATCATGACTTTGAGCAGGATCTTCAACGTCAAATCATGGATGCTTTCAATGCAAGTGGACAAATGCAAGGTGAGATGTCTCACTCCGCTTCGGAGACACCACAGGCCCCAAGTGCTGATCACTCCCAACAACAGAAGGTCACACAGGAGGTGAATCATGAGCAGGCTCATCAGCAACCTCAGGAGGATCAGCAACCTCAACAGACGCAAGATGAGTATGAACTTCAGTTGCAGAACCAGATTATGGAAGCATTTGCTGATGCCACGAACGATCAACCCCAACAGTCACACCAGACGGAGCATGATGCGACTAGCTCCCATGACCAGGCTTTGGAAGATCAGTACGAACGGGAATTGCAAGCTCAGATCTTGGAAACATTGAATGAACATCAAAAGTCCACTACCAAACAGACTGAACAGCCAATGCAAGAACACGAAGCTGACCATGATGACCCATTTAAGGATGCCCTTGCCGAGTTAGTGAGAAATGTTGTTGATGCACAGGCCGAGGCTGAGGGTCATAACCAGCAGAATGCTTCACAGGGACCAATCAACATTGATGAGGATGAGATTGATATGAATCAGATCATGCAAAATGCATTGGCGTTGGCCGTTGAGGATCCAAACTCGTTGTTGCAGAGTATGAACATCAGTGGTGATGCTCAGAATGAGATTCTTGGTCAGTTGCTGACACATCCGGCTGCAGAGCAGCCCGCTAAGACTACGAAGAAGAGAGTTCCAAAGGTCCCTAAGGAGAAGAAACCACCGAAGGAGAAGAAGCCAAGACAGCCAAGGAAAACCACCAAGAAGAAGAAAGACCAGACACCTGTTAGTCAGGTTCCAAACTTTGCTACAGTTGGCCCGCAATTCACTATTCCAGGTATTCCATTCTCACAGAATCTTCAGCATCTTCCTCAGAGTTTGCAGGTTCAGTTTCAACAGCAGATTCAGCAGCAACAGAAGCTTCTTCAGCAGCAGCAGCAGCAGCAGCAGCAGCAACAACAGCAACTTCTTGTCCAACAACAGCAGGCCCAGCAGCAGCAACAGGCCCAGCAAGCTGCCAGCTCGCTGGGTCAACCTACTTCGGTGACGCAGGGCGCTCTCCCACAGGGCCCAGCCTTAGTTGGGGATGACAAGCAGAGTCGCATCCCACAGATACCCTTACCACAGACACAACAGCTTCCACAACCCCCAACTGCCGTGCCTGATGCTTCGAAGACTGAGCCAAAGCAGCCAAAGCCAGCTCCAGCCAATTCCATCATTGACTCTGTGAAGAAGGCACCACCTCTTGTTCTTCTTTCAAAAGATACATCCATTGATCTTGCCAACTCTGCCAAGCAGAAGCAAAAGAAGAAGGCATCCCTGTCCATCGCTGAGACTTTGGCTCTTAGTCGGTCCACGATGTCGAGTGGTAAGTACTTCTCCAAGTTGCAGGAGGAGAAAAATGTGGAGAAGGACGCGTCTAAGGTGCAGAAGCCTACAACACCACAACAATCCATCGCGACGCCATCACAACAGCATCCAGTACAGTCACAGGCCCAGCCTCAGCCGACCGCACCACAATCTCAGCAGGGGGTTGCACATCAACAGCCTGTCCAGCTTGATCTCCAGCCAGGTACATCATCACAGCAACAGGCTGTTTCACAGCAGCAGCAGCAGCAGCAGCAGCAACAACAACAACCACAACCACAGCAGCAGCAACAACAGCACCAGGTTGGTCAGTCTGGTCAACAGACTCAAGGTGATGTTCCTGTATTTTCCTTCCCAGCTGAGCCACAGGATGAGAGTTCTAGTATTGAGTCAGCCCTGTCATTGGCCCATCAGATGTTCAAGAAGCCAGATGATGCCTCTTCATCAGACAGTTCGTCGCAGGTCAGGCCAGCTTCATCTGTTAGTGGTACATCAGCTGTTCCTGGATCTTCAGCTTCACAGTCTCAGCCGATTAATGTTGGTTCGATATTGCCGAACTTGCCATCTGAGTTGACAAACTTGATTAGTACTGCTATTACACAGGCCTTGGCCAACACTCAACAGCAGAGTTCACCTATGCATGAGGTCAAGCCATCGAAGAAGAAGTCTGGGACACCAAAGGATGAAACCCCGGAGCAACAGAAGGAGAGAATACGACTTGAAAATCGTGAGCGTAAGAAGAAATGGAGAGATGCAAACAAGCTCAAGAACCAAAACAATGATCTTAGAGCCAGATTGAAGAAGAGGGCATTGCAGTTATATGGTCCTGAGAATAGTGCGGAGAAGACTGAGTGGATTGAGACCGAATTTGAAAAGAGAAAGAACAGAAGAATCATTAGAAGTGCCAACTTTGATGATTTAGCCGCTGCTATCACTGAAAACATGAGTCGGATGGAAGTTCAGGCTTTGAATCAGGAGACACTGACAAGACTCATTGGCCAATTGGTTACTACTGCTTTGAGTCATAATTCTCAGCCATCTACACCACCTCCTGATAAAGATATCATCGAGGATCTTCCAGGTTTGCCAAAAGGTTCTGTCTCTGCCTTCAAGGTCAACACTGAATCAATTGATAAGCAGAACCATCAGGATGCTGCTTCTCTTGCTGCTAAGCTTGGTGATCTTGAGTTCTCTGCGTTGTTGGGATCCACGAGTCAGTTCAATCAACTTCAACAGTCGCATCAGAGTGTTCAGACATCTTCAGATACAACTCAGCAGAGAATTCAACCACATGTTGTTCCTAATCCACAGCCGGGTAGTCCAGTTCTCAAGCCAACTGTTGTCACATACCCGCAGTCGGCTCCTTCGCAACATGCTACTACTAGCGCTACTCCATCTGTGCCTGCAAGTTCCCCACCTGTTAAGACCTTGCCACAGAAGAGAACTAGTGATGTATTATCGAGCTTCTCTCTTAAGAAGGCTAAGATTCCATTGATCCCATTGAGAAAGATGGTTGATGATTCGCCATCGGTGCCAACTCCATCATCCACGACTGCAACTCCATCTGCCACTGTATCTAAGCCAGATGCTGAGACTCCTACTGCTTCTGCTCCACAGGTTACCAAACCACCAGCATCAGGTCCAGGTCCAGTTGTTGCCCCTCCTCGTCCAAGTACTTCATCCACACCACCTACTAAGCCAACTCCAACTCCAACTCCAACTCCAACTCCAACTCCAACCGCAACTTCAGCTCCAGCTCCTGTGAAAGCCATTGTTGCTCCACCTCGTCCTTCTGCCGCTCCACCGGCACCAAGGGCCACAACATCAACACAACAGGCTCAAACCACTACATCTGCCTCCTTAAAATCTGTTCTGGCCCGTCCGGTGCCTTTCAAGAAAGAGCCAACTTCAACACAATCGGTTCCTGCAACTGGTGAGAGCACATCTGCTTCTTCAAGCGTACCACCAATTACGAAACCAGCCTCCTCCACCGCCACGACTACTGTTACCGCTACGGCATCTACAACATCTCCAAAAGCTGCACCTAAGCTCATGCGTCCAAAGTTTGGTGTTCCAAAGAAGCCAACTTTTGGCCTTCGCAAACCCGGTGCCTTCCAGAGACCTCCAGACCGTCCAAAGAAGGTTGGTGCTTGACAGGGTTGATGATTGATGATGATTGATATTGATGACAGCACACTTTTTCTTTTCTTTGTTTTTTTGTTTTTTTTTTTGTTTCTGTTCCTGCTACTTGAGTGTTTTCTTGAGATTTATATGTATTTTAGATGGGTTGATTGATTTTTAATGGGATTTAATAGTCAAGGGTAAAGAATAAAAGGGGATTAATTATACTTGATATGTAGATCACGTGCCGTCTTAATCAGAATAAAAGTAAGAGATGTGGCTCCTACCGCTTATTCGCGAAATCTCTGGAATTCAAAGATAAATCTCAACAACACCCCCTCGTTAATAAGACGCCCCTAACTGGGGTTAACTTTGATTAAGGCCTAAGACTTACAATTGGTCACAGGGCAATTACACACACATACACGATTGACATACTATGTCACTTCCGAAGGATTACGTTACTGAGTTGAACGAGCTCAACAAGGAGGTGTTGCGTCAACAGCCAGCGGATGTGCTGCAGTTTTGCGCTAACTACTTCCTGGGGCGTCTTGAAGAGCAACGTAAGCATCAATGGGGGCTTGAACCAAAGGCACGTACTCTTGGAATCTCTCTTTTCCCTCAGAGATCTCAGAACAGTGGTTCTACGGCAACACCTGAGACTGAACAACAACCATTGTTTAAGCAACCATTTGGAGATAACGACCCACATACACGCGCTGATGATGAGGATCCATCAGCTCCAGGACTGTTTAAGACAGATTTCGCCGTTGGTGGTGAAACTGGTGGACATGCTAACACCACTGTGGATCCAATTGCCTCTGAACCATTTAGAAGAAGTTCTGTCACTACGCCGCAATCGGTTAACATTCCATCTTCTTTCAATGCTAATAGAAGAACCTCTGTCAGTGCAGAGACTTTGAATCCTAATGGTATTCACGACGATTGGAAGGCCCCTGTTATTCCAAAGACTGCTGAACAACTTGCCCGTCTCAGTGTTGCCGTTGCTAGAAACTTTTTGTTCTCTGCTCTTGATGCTGACTCGTTGTCCACGGTGATTGGTGCTTTGAAAGAAGTTAAACTTACAGCGGGTTCAGAAGTGACTAAACAAGGTGATGAAGGTGACTATTTCTACGTATTGGAAGAAGGTAAAGTGAGTTTCCTTGTTGATGGTACCGAAGTTGCCTCTTCTGGTCCTGGTTCTTCATTTGGTGAATTGGCTCTCATGTACAATTCACCAAGAGCAGCCACGGTTTTAGCTGAGACGGATGTTACATTGTGGGCGCTTGACAGATTGACATTTAGAAGAATTTTGTTGGCCAAGACGTCAAGAAAGAGACAAATGTATGAGTCTTTCCTTAAGGAGGTGCCTGTCCTCTCACGTCTTTCGAGTTATGAACGTTCCAAACTTGCTGATGCCCTTGAAACTGAATCATACAAGCCAGGTGAAGTGATCATCAAAGAAGGTGAAGTTGGTGAGAATTTCTATTTGATTGAGAATGGTGAAGCTGAGGTTTCCAAGAGTGCCGAAGGTGTATTGACAAAGCTAAAGCGTGGTGACTACTTTGGTGAAGTTGCTCTTCTTAACGACACTCCAAGACAAGCATCTGTTATTGCAACAACTGCCGTTGAGGTTGCTACATTGGGAAAGAGTGGGTTCCAAAGACTTCTCGGTCCTGCTGTGGAGGTTCTCAAGAGACAAGACCCAACCAAGCACTGAGTGCTTCGCTTCATGCTTCATGCTTCATGCTTCATGCTTCACCATTTCTATTTCACATTGCTTAGTTATATTTTCTTTATTTACTTCATTTGAACTACGTCCTTTAGCACATGAATCGTTTTTGAATCACACATCATTGATTGATCTTATCTGGATAAACCAGCTTAGGCAGAGACATAATAGTTCCATTGAGTCCACATCCAGATGACGGTAGTGGTGGCAACGATAGCTGGACCAGCAAAGCCCTTACCTGGCTTAACGGTCTTGTAGATCAACCACTCAGTACCAAAGTGGAAGAGGGCAATACAGTAAGAGGCAAAGGTGATTTGGTACACCTGTGGGACACGAAGGTGATAGGCACCGTAGAAACGGATGATGGCGGAGATGAGGGTCCATGTACCAAATGTTCTAGCTGAGAGTGGAGTCACCTGTTGAGGTTTAGCCTCGTATACACGTTGAGTGAGCTCGATTCCACCGAGATACGTCTGAGCAGAGTTGAAGACCGACACGACGGAGATAAATAGTAACCATTTTGGTAGGATTCCTGGGGTATGAGGGATATATGGACCCACAAGGGAAAGAATATCGGACATGGCTGATGAGAGAAGGCCCAATTGGTGTGGTAAGCTCAAAGAGAAAGTGAGATAAAGGTGGTGAGATTTACTCCCCCAGGTCATAACATTCGCGTTCGCGAGATTTCAGAAGGCACTTCGAAATGACAGCAGCCAATTGACACACACACACAGACACACAGACACACAGACAGACACACACAGAGAAACAGTAACTTAACTAAGCCCTCACCTTTCACAATGGTATGTTACAATCATTCTTATTCTCCATGCATCTGTCTATTGAATGTTTACTAACACTATTTAGTCTGACGACGCATACGACGCTGCCCTCGACCTTCTCAGAAGAGTCAATCCCCAGAACATCACAACCAACTTGGAGAAACTGATTGCCCTTCAGCCTTCACTTGCAGAAGACCTACTCTCTACAGTGGACACACCACTCAGCATCATCAAGGATCCGGAAACTGGGAAATCATTCCTGGCGTGCGATTATAACCGTGATCTTGACTCCTACCGTTCTCCATGGTCTAATCAATACGTTCCTTCGCTTGAAGACGACGACTCTCCATTCCCTTCCAAGGAGCTTCGTGAGCTCGAGATTAAGATGAACGACTCCATGGATGTCTACAGAGACCTGTACTATGAAGGAGGTGTCTCCTCTGTTTACTTGTGGGATCAAGAGGATGGTGAAGGCTTTGCAGGTGTTGTTCTCTTTAAGAAATCCACAGAGAATAAGAAGGCTCAATGGGATTCAATTCATGTCTTTGAAGTGGAGACAATCGGTTCACAAAAGGCTAAGTACAAAGTTACATCAACGATCATCTTAGATCTGTCAACTAAGGAAAAGGCTAGGGAGATTGGTTTAGCTGGTAATTTGATTCGTCAAACTGAAAAAGAGGCCGAGGTTGAAGGTGACTATGGCCATTTGATTAACTTGGGTACACTCATTGAAGACATTGAAAGCAAACTGAGAAACTTATTGTCCCAGGTATACTTTGATAAGACGAGAGATATCATTGGTGATGCTAGATCGTTGTCTTCCTTGAAAGATGTTGCGAGTGATAAGGCTCTTCATTCTGAAGTGGTTAAGGGTCTTCAAGGTCTTTAATTAGCGATGAAGCACACCGGTATAAGGACATCATTGTTCCACGAAATTGCACGAATACATCATACGAGAATAATAATGTAGGGATTCTAAGGAAATTGAAGGATTAGTTATCACCTGACTTTTACTTAGAAGGGGGAAGATGTTTTAGGAGCAAGCATACCATTTATCCATCCCATTGTTATTATCAAAACTACTCGGTGTACCTCAAAGATGGTCTGAGAGAATCAGTGATCAGCCGATTTCCCAGATTTGTACAAGACGTTTACAATTGCGCATCATGTCACTTTGAGATACTCCCGCGATGACCTACAAGCATTATCATAACACGACAACATAGCGGTCTTTTTTATTTGACGTGTTCGACAGAGTGGAATATGATGTAAGACTGTGCGTATTTTACCGGAATATTAAAGACAGAAATGCAACAGAAGTGTTTGGAGGGACCTGAACACAATAGTGAGGGGGCAACTAGTGCGGATGTGATGGTATCACAGTTGCCCGTGCGGTCGTGTGGATGTGCAATAGATGTTTGTTGATGGACAACAAGAGATGATGGGGATCAAAACCAGGAACTTAGTCCTTCTTCTGGTTGACACCAGATTTCTTGAAGGTCTCCTTAATAGAGTTGGTCTCGTTCATCTTGTAGAAGACACCACCAAAGGCGAACAACACACCAGTGACACCAACAAAGTAACCCATCCACTGGCCGAAACCACCAGAGGAGGAGCCACCAGCGGCGTTCATTCTAGTGAGGGATCTGGAGAAGGATCTAACTGGGGTGGCGTACATTGTGGCGTGGTTTTTGTGGGGTAATTAAGTCACGGGGTTTGAGTGTACAAGCCTGCTCATCAGACAAATCATCTTTTCCTCGGTGTAGTTGTTAGAAGAGTAAGGGGCGCGTTTCTATTGGGCCGTGGCCTTGAGTTCCTGATTCAGTAGTTCCGCGTAATACATCTCTATGGTTGAAATATTATTGCCAAATCGGGTGTTGGCTATACACCCGTACATCTCCCATACATTTTGGCGCTTAGGTCGCTAAGGAGCCTGCGGGAAAAGACCTTTGCCCCCTCCTTTCTTCACCACCAAACCAAGTGCTTGCCATCCCCGCAATTGTCTCTTCCCGCTACGTCTCCAATGTCTTTCAGAGCTGCCAGAAGAACCTTGCCACTTCAGGCGCTACACACTGTTCGTGTGGCTGCTATCCCTCTTCGCCACACCCTGACACCTGCTCTCTCCACGGGCCGCAGCTCCTTCTCTCCATATTTCCTCTCCGTTAGAGCACAATCCAACGATTCCAAGGCTCCTCCAAAGCTCTCGAAAGAGTCTCCACCAAAGCCATATTCTTATGAGGACATTAAGGCTCTTATCACTAACCCGGACCCGAATAAGCTCATTGTCGATGTGCGTGAGCCTGCCGAGTATAAAGATGGCGCCATCCCAACTGCCGTGAACATCCCATACAAGTCTACTCCAGGTGCTCTCGATCTCTCTCCAGAAGAATTCGAGGAAGTGTTCAAATTCAAAAAACCATCCAAGGATAAAGAACTCATTTTCTACTGTCTTGCAGGTGTCAGATCCACAGCTGCCGCTGATCTCGCTCAGATATTTGGATACACTAAGCTTGGTAACTACAAGGGCTCTTGGGAAGATTGGGTTGCTCACGAGAACCCAGAGCCAGTTGCAGAAGAGCCAGAGAAGAAGTCCGAATAAGTTGATGTCTAGTATAACCTCCAGCAATGTTTCATCATTCTCTTTGTTCGACAGTTAAAGACCTTGTCCCCATGCACTACCAGTATATAGTTTACATCCATCATGAGTTTTAAAGAGTAATTTCACGATAATTTGTTTTATTTGCTAGCTCAGATATCAGCTGGTAGTACTCCAGATGTTGTGTACACACTAGTAATTAATTGGACTACGGTGCTACGCAAACAGACCGCCAGTCATCAATGCAAAGTCATTTCTATTAAGTTGTCGTATAGCAGTCATATGCAAGAGGAAACTAACGGTCAGATCTGCTGTTGAATTCCAGCTGTTTGAACTCCTTACCTAATCTTCTCTTTCTCTTTCTCTCCACAACCTTCTCTCTCTGCTTACTCTTCATATTCTCAAACTTGTGCTTCTGAACAATCTTTCTCTGATCACTCTTCTTCAAGAAGAACTTGCCCTTAATACCGTGCTCTTCCTTATACTTCTTCAGCACATCCTGTTGTAAGTCTCTGTTCTTTAATGTATCCAATCTCGATCTTAAACTCTTGGCTTGATACTCTAAATCATTAATTTCACGTTGCGATAGCTTGTTTCTCATCTTTGGATCTTTTAACATCTTGTTGATTTCACCAATCTCTTGTTGTCTATATTCATCCAAAAATTTGTAATCCTTACGGATTTTATTCATATCAGCCTTACCGAACGCTGTATCAAATCTGATATCCTTGTACAATGATGAATCCTTGGGCGTTTCAAGACCAGGAATTTTTCTGATTTTAGGTACTGGTCTCTTACTCGACTGTTCACTTGGTGCATGCTTACCTTTCTTCTTACCATCTTTCGAACTGCGACTCGTTGGTCTCTCATCATCATCATCAGAGCTCAATTCATCTTCTTCTTCAAACAAACCTTCGGACATCTCACTGTCACTCTGAGGCTCAGGCTCTTCAACTTTCTTCTTTGATTTTGAAAGGGCAAGTTCCCTCTTAAGGCTTTCTTTCAACTCCTTAGCCTTCTCCTTATCAGCCCTCTTGGACTTCTTTGCCTTGTTGGATGACTTTCCTTCCTCTTCATCAATAGTCTCCTGTGCACTCTTCAAAGCACCGAAACTGATAGTGGCCATCTCATCGTCGGATTCAACATCAGATTGATGTTGCTGGAGGTACGACTCAACATCTGAGTCAGAATCGTAGTGCTTTAACTGCTTCTTAGCCATTATTGATGACGTATCTGTGCTGTGTTTGGGTCTGGGGTTGAGAGACAAAGAGAGAGATGAGTATAATTTTTTTGTATGTTTGAGATGGTACGGGACACATGCGGATAAAGTCATTTGATGAAATCTTAGCGAGGATTTGGAGAGTGGAATGGTTTAGATTTTTGTAGGATAGTGACTCGGTTATTCGCAGCCAGTGTATCAGAGTATTGACATTCGGTTATCTCTCCAACTGAGGTCTACGTATATTGCTCATCATTAAGCTCATAGACATCATTATATTAGCCCCTTTTATATACAAGCATCACTTTCTTTTAATGTACACAGTAGTAAGTAGCTCCTTGTCCAGCACAGATTAAGCCTGAATACTCTCGTTGATCTGCAAAGATCTGGAGTGTCTGTCAAAGAATGCACTCAACTCATTAAAGTTCATGGATGTTGGGTTCACCTCGAGTGTCTTCTTATCCTTGAAAGTCACCTTAACAAGGGGTTCCGTCTTGGCGTCCGTAATGAGCTTGTTGTCAATAACACATGCACCTTTCATGGATGGTGGTATCGAACTGAGGAAGAGACGAGCTGCCTTGCCTTTGAAAAGTCATTAGTATTTGTGTCATTTATTAATGGCCGTCTAATGGAGTAGTCATGCTCTGTGTAAATAGAAGAGCGTGATGAGAAAACGTACCTTCGGCGCCAAGTGGGTTGAATCTAACAACCACTTTTGTGAAATACTTGGTGATCATGGTGATAAGAGCAACGGAAGATGATCAAATCTATAGGAAAACTCGATATAAAATGCTCTGCTTCCCAAGTTCAATGTGTTCGGGAAAAGCTGACGAGCGCGAATTTGAAAAAGAGGACACCCGTACACCATATATATAACAATATAAGGCAAAAGGGTCTCGTTGATTTTCCTCTCTCATGTCTTAGAGTCATGTAGAGTCGTTTGTTTTGTGCTTGAAACATAGGTTGATATAACTTTTCTACCAAATGATCTTATAAACAATTAAGACCCCAACGCATGTCGTACACGTCGATTTGTAGGGACTTGGTTTCATGATAGTTTAGCGTTTACGCGAACTCGCTCGATACGCTTTGACTACACTTTGTCTTGTGAGTTGGCTCATCTCAAGTGCAGATCGATCTATGTTTGATGCAGTTTGAATAGTGTAATTCAATTAAAGACTGGATTGACAAGCCTCCCTCTAGATCTAACGACCTTGCACTAAATTTAGGGCACACAGTTCCGCCATCATAAGTAATCGGTTACTCGGGTAATTTATACCAGCATTGTGGCCCCTACCGTTGATTTATCGCCCGATTAGGAAATTGATGAGCCAGCACCTTTCTTACTGCCCCACAACTCGACAGCCAGCAAAGACGCAGCCATGCTAATCAAAGGTATTTAGCATGCTGCAACAAGAAATTCCTGATACAGATCTGATACAGCTCTGATGTATGTTCGCTTACCCAATTGGGCATTGCGACCAACCATCGTACGGCTCATCCATAGTGGGTTTGATGCATAGGCAACGAGGCTTGAAGTTGTACTTATACCAGTGCACTGCCTCTTCCCCACCCAGATCTTCCGATCTCACTTCCTATGATATCTAGTAGCCATAAAGATTGAAAGCACCTACACTTAGAGATCGTTTAGCAACAAACAGCCCAAAACTATGAGATACCTTCGCAAGTTCAAGGGTGATCAGATCACAGAAGATGATCTCATGCCTTCATCCATTCAAGCTCTCGACATCGAGATTCCAAACTTGGAGGAGAAAAAGACTTCCCATAAGGATAAGCTCAACTCTTTACCAATGAGATTCAAGACCAGATTTGGTGCTGGTCGCAACTCTGGTGGTCGTAGAGTTGTCAGTACCCCAATATTTGACTTGGTCATTCCTGAAGATAACTTGGATCTTCTTCCACCTCCACATCTCCAGGACTCCTCTACGTTGTCCGTACCAAAATGCAGAAACACATCATTTACAGGACAACAAGCAAGAAAAAGTCTGCCACCACTACCATCAAAGGCCCGTCAAGTGTCTATGCCAACTAACATTGAAAGGGCTGCTCGCTCACATGGACAATCTCTTAGCAGCTACACTTCCATCATTGATATTTACCAGAAGAACTCTCCATTTGGCAGTGTTGAGCACTCAATTGAAACCAAATCTGTGTCTAAATCATCAACTTCAGATGCTGATGCCTCTTCTTCCTCTGATGATGCATCATCTCTTTTCTCATACACTGATGAGGATGAAATACTCACTCGGGCATCTCACTCTCCAAATTCCTCCATAACTACAACATCTACAAGCCCAACACATAATCGTGCTAAATTTACACCAGTTTCCATGACATACCCACAATCAGACTCTTATGTCACGAATATACCACGCCAAACACCCCCAACACGGTACCAAGATACCTTCCCACACACACCAGCATCACTTCACCGCTTGTCATTACCACGTAGAAAACCACCACCAAAATCACTTACACATTCTGAAATCACTCAAGACTTGGCTACAATGCAGCCATCGGCTAATCTTCCATTCTCAATGGAGTCTACACCAGCGTACTACTCTACTCAACCACGCTCAGTATCAACGCCAAACTCAGGTTCCGGAAGAGTCTATGTCGTCTGATAAAAACTATGCATCAATAGTGTATTCTAATGAGAAGTGATACTCAAATGTATATGTAGATAGGTGAATAATCGTACAAGAGCCCTGTAATTTCATGCTCATCTATACTTATTACCAACTTCTTTCATCATTAACAGTTCCGGATAGTTCCATGGCCGTACGTAACCTCTTATCTTCCATCCAATCAAGTCCATTCTCCACAATAGTAGACTCAATAATCTCTGCATACTTCTGAGACTGTAATAGAAGTCGATCACACTCATTATGGAGCCTTGAAATTGTAGTTTTGTCCTCTTCCGAGAGTTGAGGCGTCTTTGTCATATCCAGAAGTTGTTTTGTGAGATGTTGAGATTCAATAAGATGAGCTCTGTTCTCTGCACAGACCTCAGACAGTTGTTTCTCTCTTTCGGAAACTTCCTTCTCAAGTTGCATCACAACAAGAGATAGCTGGTCTCTTTCAGATATCTTATTAGCGATGGATCTGTAATAAAGGTTAGTAACCGTAGAGGGGAAAGTGCTGAATGTAGACTTAGTACTTACTTCTCCTTGGATGATAGACCTTCAACTTGGTGCACGGCACGTAAGATCGGTAATGTAGACACGCCACTAAATATGTTGATGTTAGTATTTCATCATAAGAACAAAGAGATTTTCATTATGGAGACTCACCTTTCAATGACAAGCTTTCTGACATCCATCATCTGCTTCAAATACTCAAGCTTGTTCTCATCACTCTTCAAATCACACTGATCTTTATAAGAGTGTAGCAGATCAATCGTACTAGCAAACTTTTCAAGCTGTTCATCACTTATAGTCTTTTCACCAACTGTTATTTGATCAATGACATCCACTAGCGCTCTATAGGTTCTAGTGTACTCGTACTCCCATGCGAGATCCTCTGGCGCGTTCTCCCCTCGTAGCTCTGTTATCGGACGTTCAAACACCTGAGGTTTGCAAATGACAGGAACCTTTTTGATGAGTTCAAGCATCTCCTTCCTTAGTTCTTTCCCGTCCATGGTGTACTCTGTGTTTGTTCTAATTTATTGATGTGTTGATGTGTTGATGTGTTGATGTGTTGATGTGGAGAAAGGAAGAGAGCGCGTCGCGTCGTGTATCTTTTTTTTTGTATGGGGAGAAGCCTATTCATATCAACCCACAATACAGTAAGTAAGTGTTAGGAAATAAGAGAATGGCCTTCGAGTTCCCACGCATACACAACTTCCCTCCCTTTTACACACAGCAGCCGAACGAGCAGACATGGGCAGCCCAACGTACGCAATGGATCTCGCTTGTGCTGGCGTACTGTGCCCACCATCGAGTGTGGGTGCTCAACAACAGGGGACTAGCGTTATCACGGGGAGATGTGGAGATGTTGGATGAAGAGCAGGCTACAGAGGATGCCAATGGTTCAGACATGGAACCGTTGTTTGAGAACAAGGGAATTGATCGCAGGCTCGATGTTGGTGTCGTTAGTCTTATCTTCAACGAGATGGTTTCGAATGGGGACGCTGCATTTGTAAATAAGAAAGACACATCACAGATCTTTGTCTACTGGCACCGGCCAGACGATTGGGCTGCGAAGATCCTTGAATGGGTTGAGGCAACTGGTCAAAGTGGTGTTGTGCTGACGCTATATGAGCTGGCTCATGGCGATCTGAGTCTAAAACAAGAGTTCCATGGTATACACCCACAAGTCCTTGAGACTGCTCTCCAAGTGCTGGTGAAACGAGGAAGAGCACAATTGTTAAAAGATGAGGATGGCAAGATTGCTGGTGTCAAGATTCAATGATGACGACAATTACAATGTGTTCCCCAAAATTGATGATTCGTTAAACGTTACATTTTTCTGTGTAAGGCCATCGTAATTATATACATACCAACAATAACCTGGCACCAGTGTTCTTTCTTCTTATCTTTTCGTACTATTTACAACTTGAACACTCTGCTACTGACAACATCCCAGTTGGTGGCATCGAACACCTTTTCAATGTACTGCTTTCTTCCCGACACGCCATAGTCAACCAAGTATGACTGATCCCACAAACTCACTGCGAGCAATGGGAGAGTATAGTCCTGTCCACCTTCAGCTAAGTCCTTCTGCATGGCAGTGAGCTCGTTGTAATCACCCTCAGAGATTGGTCCATTGAGATCAAGAGCATGATTACCAGCGAAATGGTATGGAGTACCAGAATTGTTCAAGGCAAGGATATCGAGCTGTTTAGTGTAATCTTCAACGACAAACAACCATCCCTGGCCAATGATCTTTTCACTTTGTGCCACAAGCTCCTTTTTCAGTCCATCGAGGGAACCGAATCTAGCCTCGATTCTTTCTTCAAGCTGTCTTGATGGTCTTGTTGTATTGTTCTCCGGGCTCACAAGCTGCTGGAAGAAGAAGTGGTTATTGTGCGCTTGAGATGCAGCGTTGAACACTTTCTGTTTCGTCTGGTCCTTAGCATGAATCTGTGCAATGTGGAAGGGGAAACGTGTCTCATCGGCGGTACCCGCCGTCAGTTGTGAGAGACGTGTTGTGAGTAGTGTTTGATAGTCGGTCCAGGCGGTCTGGAAGCCCTTTTCCGAGTAAAGACCCGGAAGTTTCGTACTCAGACGTGGAACAGTGTGAATGAGTCTTCTAGAGATGAATGACATGGCTGAATTAGTGCACTGTGTCCAATTATCATCACCTAATCACTCTCTAAAACTCGTCTATACGTTGGAAAATTTACTTCGATGAGAGAAAGCGCGCGCACCCGTCAGGAAATGGCAGCACCCGGACACCCCAGTTTCTTGATAGGTTAATAGACATTTATGATGAATTGGGGTCATGGAATATGCTTGCCACCGCCCTATTTTCTCTAGCAATTACATCAATTGAGAGCAGACACAGACTTAACACAATGCTGAAGACTCCATTGACTCATACGATACGCAGCTGTCTTTCATCACGGCTTAGATCTGTTCAACAACGAACAACCGCTATCTCTGCTGTTCGCTTCTACTCTCCACTTCCTAGAGGTAGTCGCTCCCCTGCAAACCGTACACGTATTGCCTACGAACGAGGACAGTACCAACACCCTGAACCGGAGTCCAATTACACATACACATATGCCTCCACTGGTGCTGTTCCAAATCCAAATGGTGTAATCACGGAAAGTGATGGCATATACCGTATCCTTAGTGAACCTACCCTTGTCATTGAACGTCAAATGGAGATGATGAACGTGTTTCTCGGATTTGAACAAGCAAATCAATATGTTATCATGGATGCTCTGGGAAATAGACTTGGATTCATGATGGAGAGAGATCTTGGATTCGTCAAAATGATGATGAGACAGATTTACAGATTACACAGACCTTTCCTCGTTGATGTGTTTGATAATGCCGGTGAGCATCTTATGACAATCAGAAGACCATTCTCTTTCATCAACTCGCACATCAAGGCTATATTACCAGGATTCCAGAATGAAGATGATGGTGTCATTGGTGAAAGTGTTCAGAGTTGGCATCCATGGAGAAGAAGATACAACTTGTTTAAGGCTGAGGAAACTGACGACTTCAATCAGTTTGGTGCTATTGATGCTCCTTTCTTGAGTTTCGATTTCCCTGTAAGGGATGAGAACGGTATCGTGATTGGCTCAGTTGATAGAAACTGGGTTGGCCTTGGTAGAGAGATGTTCACTGATACCGGTGTCTATATCATCAGAATGGATCCGGCTTCATTTGCTGGTATGCAGAGCTACTATCCAGAAGTTGGTGGTCCCTTAACATTGGATCAGAGAGCTGTCTTGCTTGCCAATGCTGTGTCCGTTGACTTTGATTACTTCTCCAGACATTCAAACAGAGGTGGTCTCATTGACTTTGGTCCAGAATAAATGAGTATGTATATACTACATTATGCATTAGCTGATATGTGTCTACGTAGTCGTCTCACAGAGTAACTTTTTTTAGCATATATTTATTGAAAAGCAGCACCTTCCGAGCTACCTATTAGTGATAAGCTTCAAGCCCACTTACCAAGAACAGACATCAACAACATACCCACCATGAGTGAGAAGATGGCGATACAAGTCTTGACAGGACCGGAAGAAGCCAAGTTACCAAACAACCAATCATTAGCCCACATCTCCACAATACCTGTCCAGATCAAGACACCAGCGGAGAAAGAATCTAAGGTACCCAAAGCGATCAATGTACTCTTATCGTTACCATTGAACTTAGACAAGACACCAGTTCCGATAGCCATACCAACTGGGGTAACAACGGCGAAACCAGCGGCCATGAGACACTTCTTGAACCAAGAAGCAGAGTCCAATTGTGCGATTCTGGAACCAAGGGCAAGACCTTCAAACATTTGGTGGAAAATAATGACAATGAACAATGTGATGAAGAAGGAATCACCAGCAACAACAAGTGTGATACCGATAAGGATGGAGTGGAAGATAATACCAGCCTCCATAGTGGTAACAGAGATGGAATCATCTGGGATAAGCAAACCATGGCCATGATGGTCATGCACAACACCCTTTTCAGGATCAACAGTAGTGACTTCGTTGTTCTGCTTAGCATTAGCCTCGATATCAGAGTTTGAACCGCTTGCCTCATCAGTAGTAGATCTAGCCTTGGATACTGCGTCATGTCTGGATCCAAGGAGTCTCTTAGCAACGTATTCAAGAAGGAATGCAATGAAGACACCAGCCATAGTGATAGCTGTACCTGTGGATTCATAAGCAAGCTCACCCATACATTTGTTTGACCACATCAGTTGAGCGTGTGTAATCAGGTGGACAAAGGCAGTAGAGATGACGATACCTGTACCGAATTGCTTAACAATAGTGAAACCAATAGATTCGAAACTGAGGTTGAGCAGACTGGTAAGGACCATTGGACCAAAAGAACCAATAGCAGAAGTGACAAGAATGACAAAGAGAAGACCAATACGCAATGGGATGTTGTAATCACGATCGACTTTGTCACATTTTGCCTCATTTTCATGTTCGTCACCACCAATACAGTGCTCAACACCGGCATGGAAATGACAGTTCTTTCCCTTTTTGTCAGAAGAGGATGAAGAGGAAGAGGAAGAAGAAGCTTCCTCGCCCTTGAATTGAACTTCCTCACCAGAGGCATCTAAACAGTAAGTCTCAGCGGCATCATGGACATGACATCCAGTATAGGACTCTGGAGCATCAGCAGAGGCAGTGGCACCACCGACAATAACACCTTCAACACCATTACCATCAATACAGAACTGAGTGTCTCCGTGGAAGTGACATCCTGTAACAGCTGTGGTCTGGCCGGTGGCAGTAGCAGTGGAGTGTTCATGTTCATGTGAGTGTTCATGGGTATGATCGTGTGGCTGTTCGGTGACAGCAGCTTCACGGGTACGTGTGATAAGGACAACATTATCAGTACCAACACGAGTTGAAGTCTCCTGTGGATAGACAGACACAACCACTGAGGCAGCCTGAGCTGCTGCCATCAAAGTGAAAAGCTGGATGTTCTTCAAGAGCATTGTGCGCTTTGATGAAATGTGTGCTGATGGATGTCGGTTGCAAGAGCAAAGCTTGGAAGAGAGATATCTGTATCGAGGACTTGACAAGATATATAAGTGAAGAGATAGTTTTGATGCAACCGAGCTTCTGCACGGCGAGTTTTAACAATATTACTGGTCAGGTAGTTGCAGATACGCTTACTGGTTAATACCGGTTCCGCTCGAGTCAGACCATACTTAAGTGGCCTTTTCAACGCAACTAATACCCGGAACAGCTCCATTTATTGGACTGGAAGGGTCATGCCAAGGAGAAGAGAAAAGTCCGTTTAACACCAGTGTGGTTATCGTACTTCTGCAATAGGCCCTGGTAAAGATTTTGCATCAGCTCCGGTTTGAGGATCCCCACAAATGGAAGGGCTCATCTCCGAACCGAGGACCCTGCGTCAATCAGGGAAAACGGGACAAGGGAAACCACACAAAACAGTGAAGACTAGAAGATAGAAGTGGATACTTTATCGTCTTTTCTTATCCAGAACGTAGTAGTGTTATTACACAGTAGCGGTCTCCCCAGGCGGGCTGCTCATAACCAGCACGGTGAATTGCCAAGGAAGATGTGCCCCACTGCTCTTGGCGCACGGGGTTCTTAACTAAAGCGATCCGTGTTGAGAGTAGAGTCACTAGTCCGGTCACATTAATGTTATAGACAATGCAACCGGTTTGGTTATAGTTAAATAGCTTGCATGAATTAGGCGGCACCTTCGAAGCCCGAGATCGATACAGAGAAATGTTGATAAATAGGCGGCACCCGCATCTCGAGAAGGCCGATCAAGATTCGTTATCTTCGGATATCAACCAAACTCTTCACTATACCCCGCTAGATGCAGTCTTCCATTCTCACCCTTTTGCTTGCAGCTATTCCTGCCGTCCTTGCTCAGGACGAGGTCACTTCCACCGTCTGGGTTGACGCCGCTACCAGTACCGGTGAGGTTTACGACTGGTCTGCTAACTGGAACCCAGACATCCAGATTCACTCTTCTTGTAACAGAACTCAGTATACTCAGATCTATAAGGGATGGAAGGAGTCTCAGCAGCTTGCTGCCCAGGCTAGAGACCACACCTCTCGTTATGGTAACAGCTCTGACATTTACAGAAAGTACTTTGGTGATGCTCCTACAGCTGAGGTTATTGGCTGGTATGACAACATTGTCAACCAGGACAAGACTGGTGTTCTTTTCAGATGTGACAATCCTGATAAGAACTGTGACAATGAAGGGTGGGCTGGTCACTGGAGAGGTGAGAACGGTACCGATGAGACAGTCATCTGTGACTTGTCATACACATCAAGAAGATACCTCTCCCAAATGTGTGCCTATGGTTACGAGGTTTCCAAGTTCTCCAATGCTCTCTTTTGGGCTTCCGATATCTTGCACAGAGTCTGGCACACTGAGATCCTTGGCCAGCTCACTGTTGATCACTACGCTGATACCTATGACGAATGTTTGGAGCTCGCTCAGTCCAGTCCAGAAGAGGCTGTTAGAAACTCTGCAACTTTGAGATATTACGCCCTCGAAGTCTACGCTTACGACGTCGCTCTGCCAGGTGTCGGCTGTTCTGGTGATGATGACTGGGAAGAGCATGCCCACGATCACGATCACAGCGGTGAGAGTTCAGCATCAGCTGAAGCAACTGCCTCTGAGAAGAGCGAATCAGCTACTACTACTGTCACTGGTACAGAGTGTCACACCCACGCCAACGGTGATGTGCACTGTAGCTGAAAAGTAAAGGAGAAAAAGAATATTTATGTATAAGATATATACTTCTCGTCTTATGACATTATAAAAGAATAGTTTTTATAAGCTGTGCGATTATTTAAAATTTCTTAGAGGAAAAGACGAGAGAGTGAAGATAGTTCCCCCAGCACCTACCCGATAAGGATAACTGCCTGTTTAGGCCAATTTCCACAAAATGGGTGATTTTCGCGAACAAATTATGTGCCACATCACAACACGAAGATTGGGCTTTGGGAGAGTATCTTGGAGAAGTCCGCAAAGGCCGATATATTGATATAGCCATTGATCAACAGTGGCAATGAAGTTTTCCACTATCATAGCAGCATTGCCTCTCATGGCAACTGCTCTTGCACATGCGCACATCCAACAGCCGCTGCAAGTGCCGTCCGAGAAACTGAACGCGGCCCCATTGCACTACTCAAATGGTGATCTCAACCTTGAGTCCCTTGCATCTCGTCTCGAAGAATGTTCTGTTGTTAAGGAATTGAACTTTGAGAAGGCTGCCGAACATGCTGAGCACTCGGAATCTGTCATCCAATACCTCTTCTCCAAATTGTTCCCATTCGAAAACCCAGCATACAATTCCTTGCTTGCCACAACATACATTTCTGGTCCACCAAATTTGATTCTTGCATTCATCCCAGCTTCCATCAACCCATCCAAGCTATCTTTACTCGTGTCATTTGCCATTGGTGGTCTTCTCGGTGATGTCTTTTTGCATCTTTTGCCACAGACTTTCCTCGGTGAACCAGTGGATCACACTAAAAACTCATTCGTATTGGTTGATGAGAGAAGAAACACAATCCTTGGTCTCTTCATCTTCATCGGTTTCGTTGCATTCTTCTTCATCGACAAGTCGTTAAGAATCTTAGAGCATCAGCAAGGTGAGGAGTCTCATGGTCATTCACACTCTCATCCTGCCCCATCCGACGCTGAGGTTAGAAAGCACAAGAAAACCGATGGTGATGATGCTGGTCCAGTCATCGAGAACCCTAATGCTTCTGTCAAGGCTTCTGCTTACTTGAACCTGATCTCCGATTTCACACACAACATCACTGATGGTCTTGCCATTTCTGCCTCCTTTTACATCTCCAAATCTGTTGGTTCTACAACTTGTCTTGCTGTCTTCTTCCACGAGATTCCTCATGAAGTTGGTGACTTTGCCTTGCTAATTCAGGGTGGATTCACAAAATGGCAGGCTATGAACTCTCAGTTTGTTACCGCTGTTGGCGCCTACCTTGGTACCTTCTTGGGTATCTTTATTCAGAACCTTGGCTCATCATCCTCAAATGTTGCTGATGCCGTTACTGATGCCTCCCCAGGTTTGTTCGGCACTACCGTAACCACTGCTGATTTGACTTTACCATTCACTGCTGGTGGATTCTTGTACATTGCCACCGTCGGTGTGATTCCAGAGATCTTGGAATTGGAGAGTAATAACTCTAGAAAGCAGGAGATTGTTAAGGGGTTTTCCCAGTTGTTTTTCATCCTTGTCGGTCTTTCCCTCATGTTCATGATCTCTTGGTTTGAGTAATCAACTACATAGCACAAAAATTCCTATGCCCATTTATACATTGAGATGACGTCGTTCTGTTTTTTATATAGTAAACCGTAAATGGTGATTTGGTGACTATCATGTTCACTTTTTCCATCTAGCAACGTGGAAAAACAACCTTTCACCAACAACCTTAAGAGCCTTACTTTCGTCAAGCCTTGGGTTTTCAAAGCACTCAGCAATGAAAGAACTCATGTACTCCCTCTTTGGAAGTGGAAGTTTACCAGAAACTCGTTCTGTTACTGTGTAGACAACAGCCCGGAACGTTACAAGCGCTTGACTCAGCTGCTCGAAGGAAATACCATGAGCTTCAACTGTATCATGGTGTTGGAAAGTAGCTGCCCTGTCCGGTAGTTTATTACCAGTGGATTCAAGCCTCACACAAACTGACCAACCTTCTTCGGTATAATTTTTTAAAGTAATAGATAATGAGAATAAATCCTTATCGTTGTACAGCGTAAGCTTTGGTCCATCACCGGACAAGAGGAACCGGAAACTCTTTGAAATCTCCTCATCTGTGTTCCACAAATCATCAGTGATACAATCCAGGAGTACAAATGGTAAGATGGTGGTACTTGTGACTGGATTGTTGAAATAGTCGACAATTAAGGGGGAAATGAGTGGATTTTTCTTATTGGCGTCTTCTTCGTATTTCAAGTCAATACTATCCACCATCATCTCCATATGTTCTTTAACGGACTCTTTCATTTCATCTATTATCTGCTCGGCGGTGACTTTTGGTGATTTCGACCTATTGCCATTGATGGAAGGTGTGTTAGTGACAGTAGTGGTTTTGGATTGCTTTGGTGTCAAGTTATTCTCATTCTTGACGGATAGTGTAACTTTTCCAACAATGGACTGAGGTTGGTCTGGTTGACTGTTGGTGATCTTGGCCTTCTTGTGTGAATTCTCCTCGGTGGTATCGACAGCTGATGGTCTCTTGGAGCTTGAAACAGAGTCACCGGACTCCCTATCAGTGCCATCATCATCAGATGAGATTGTATCTTTACTATTCACAAGTGAGCGAGCAACCTGCTCCATTAGAGCCATTGACTTGTCTCTGATCTCTGCAATCCTGTTATTGTCATTGACATTACCAGTATCTGGTAGACGCGACAAAATGAAATATCCCTTTGTATTCTTTAAGAAGAAGGTACCATCAGCCTCGACAACATCTTGTTGAAATTGTTCACAGTGCGGAGATTCCTCATAGTGGGTCTTGGATGAAGCAGTTGATCCAAAGCAGTAAGAAAGACAGCCACGGCAGAGGCTGATATCGTAAGTGTCGATGTGGCTCCAAACATCCGGATCATCAGCTACAACCCAATTGGTAATGGCCTCTTTGGACTTGAGATAATGGTATATCTTCAAATCATGGTCCTTGTTGAGAGTACGGTAGATACGCTTGGCACGATGCTTGAACTTCATTCCGGATGGATCAATGATCTTTCTTTCGACATCGTCAATTAAGAGCTCCGTTTGTGGGTGGAAGATCAACACGTCACTGAGACGCTCAAAGTGCTTGGGAGTGGGAAGGCGCTTCGTGAGCGTACCGAAGCTCGGCTGGTTATTTTGGCCATTGGATCCCGTCATTTATGTATGCGAGCCGAGATTCAAGCACGCAAATAACGATGTTGAGATTCTATCAATAAAAGTTGGTGTCTATAGTTTACGCGTATAACCCTTAAATTTTCGAGTGAGATCTTTAACGCGAACGAGATCTGTTCCGTGGCAAGAGACATGTATAGTTCTGCAGAGAGTGGTAAGGGAGTAACCCAGCGCCAGTTTGATGGTATCAGTGTGATTATGCTTTGAATTTACCCCAATATCTATTCCTTCAATGGCCAGTGAGCTGCCATCATTTTGGAAAGACTAACTATAATCGACCGGGGCTTTACCATAGTGAAGTCCAAGGCTTCTACTTGTTTCGCGAAGTATAAACAAAGGCGCACCTTCCTTTACCCCAGCTTTCTCTTCCTCTCTCTCTTCAGTTAGGCAGGATAAGCTCATCAACCAGAGCAGATATTGCCAAGTGGATACACTTATACAGCGCGGTACGTTATATGAAGAGCGAAAGACGCGACAGGAGAGCGGCACTGACTGCCTTTTCAAAGACACCCTTGCCGCCGCACTCTACCGCTAAGCGCCGTGGTATCAAGAAGCTCGATACGACTCGTCTCCCAGACTCATTCAAGCCACTCACCGCTAAGTGTGTCGTCCATGACTCCTCTAGTTTGGTTGTAGATGTTAGCAAACGCATGATTCTAGACCCCTGTACGAGCTATTTCATCAGCCGCCACAACAGTGCATCAATTGATCTCTTCAAGACGCGTCGTCTCGCCTACTACTTTCTCACCAAGACACCACACTACAAGCCTAACTGGGTCTTGTTGACGGACAGACAGCTCATTAGAGAGCTCACTGTTGTAACTAATATAGTCAACGTGACTGTGTGTTCCCAATGCTATGAGGCCAGCTGGGAGAAAAGAAGTAAGCACCACACGTGTGATAAGAATGTCCCTCTCTATCAAGGTCGTGGATTTCTCTACCGCGAGGATTCAAACAGCAGTGGGTGTAATTTCCTTATCCAGTTAGACATTTTGGATAAGAGTGATTGTCCAGAAGAGATTAAGGGGTTTGGTATTCAGCTGACAAAATTGCTTGCAGAGTCTGACTTAGTAGAAGCGGAGCAACAATGGAAGCAGCAGTTGTGTAATCAATGGTCTGAAATCATCACCAAGCGAAGATCGGGTGCCAAAGAGCGGTATCTGTCAACTTTTAAGCAGAAAAAGGAAGAAGTGCGTGAGTCAGTTGAGCGTTCTGGCTGGATTCTGAATATCGTCCTTGGCCCATCTATGGTAACGCTGGAGGAAGGTGCAGAAGCGACGGAATCAGGCGAAACATTATCGGTACTAGCTGATGTTGCTTCTATCGACTATGCTGATATTATCAGCAGCTTTTCTGATACTCTTAACTTTCACATTACTCAGATTATAAGCTCGACACCAGCAAACTTTGAAAAGTTGGTCCCTTGGGATGCCTTCGCTGTCTCCGACACGATCAACGGACTCTTATCTGATCCAATTGTAAAACATACCGTACTTCCATTCTTACTTCTTGACACTATCACTGATGACATCTGGCAGCAGCCCATCTCCATCAGTGGTCCTACTCGTTTTCACATTGATCCTCTGAGAAGGAGACTCTCAATTCATGATGACAACTATGTGTTTCCTCTTGCACTCGAACTCTGTTTCACCGAGGAGGACTTATGGACAGTTCGCATCATCCTAGAGTGTCCTCCAAATGCTAAGCCTGATGATACTGAACTTGGGTTTGAGGCTGGTGGTGCCACCTTTGGCGATGTTTGTCAAATACTTGTCGTCTTTAGAGCATTGGTATTCACGATCTTTTCTCGTCTCAAAGATTGCATTCGTCTTGGGGCAAGGGAATCTAAATCTGAGTTCCTTGGACATGTTTTCAGGGTCTTGCCGTGTTCTCCAGAGGATGCCGCAAAAGTTATAGCTGACAGGTTATACAATCATCTCACCAAATGGAAGTGAGTACGGTTGGCCTACAGGTCATCAGATGTTTTACTAGTTTGACTGACTGGAATGCATTCAAACTGCATTTTTCATTCTATCATAATCATAGTGCTCATCACTTCATGTTTTTGAACAGTGTCGATGCCGGACCGTCCTGTCCCAAAGCTAACGACTCCATGAGATGCTTCAAGGACTCCTGGAGTTCCTCGACTGCGTCATCTTTGGAGAAGTCAAACGTTTCATCCTCCTCGTACTCATTATCACTACTTTCATAGTTTTCAGCAGTATGAGAGGTCTTAGTTTCACCATTTTTCTTAACGTTTTGTGAAAATTCACTTCTTAGAGCCTCAAGCTGCTCTTCAGGAAGACCCAAGACTTCTTTGCCGAAAAACTCAAAGAAGTCATCCTCATCAATGTCTATCTTCTCTTTGTTAAAGTAATCACGGATCTGCTGTTCTTCATCATTATCATCATCGTCGTCTTCTTCTTCATTTTCAGATTCATCATCCCAAAACTGAGGTTCAACGCCCTTGGAGGTTTGTTCCGAGTCTCCATCAACGTTCTCAATTCCATCAAGTCCCGCTTCTCCGTCTTTAAAGAGCTGTTCAAGCTTACTCATCATATCCTTCATCTCTTTTTCCTGAACCGTTGCGGACCCCGACGCTTGCTCCTCATCCTTGGCTATTTCCTCTTCAGTTGGGGTCTCATTCACCAGAACTGGTTCTACCGGAGCCTCGATCCTCATCAACCTTACAAGCTCAGTTTGAAGCAAATCACCACGGGTATTGAAGGTTTCCACATCTTTGTCCAGTGGTGTTGATGATATCTCAATATCATTAGACTTGATCCAATCCTTAATGGCATGATCCACAAATGCTCCTTTGAAATTATCAAATGTAACCTTCGGTGCAGTTTTCTCCCAAAGAAGTTTCATCATCAAATAAGTCTCAACTCTTGTGCGGAACTTTAGCAGCACTGGATCCTCGATAGCCTGGTTCTGTGGTTTTTTCAATGCTTCCGTACCACTTATATATGCCGCCTCTTTTAGTGATTCATTGATTGCATGGTTGATAGCACTAGGGTTCTCCATTACCGATCCCGCAATTTGCCGAGATACTAAACATTCGATCCACATTTGTCCTTGAAGAGCCTTCGATGGCTGCTCCTCACATTTCCTCGTCATGGTGTTCTCAATTTCCAATACTCTCAAGCATTTATAAGAAGCTCTTGTCAAGAAAGTCAACGCCTCATCGAGGTGTAATCCACGATCTTTGTAGAACAGATCAGGGATAATGATAATTCTTTGATGATTGATCCATGTTCTGTGTCTCGCCACGGACGGCTCCAACCAGTCCGGAAGTGCCTCCCATGCTTCAATGAGTGTATGATCTCCCTCGCAGTCAAATGTGCGGATATAGAGATCTTCATAGATGGCAGACATATCCCATAATATGCTTGTGATGAGCCATTCGTCGGTGTCGGTGATTCCCATGTTTAGTTCAAGGTAAATGTATGTATAGTTCTCATGATTGACTTTCTCAACTGTAATGGGTGAAGAGTCCCACACATAGTGTTCAATCCATGGCCTTAGGCGACGTGTAATATCCTCGTGCATCCTTGTGAGATGCTGATCGATCTCATCTGGCGTGGTGACTGGATTAAGGTAGAACAAGGCAGCGTAGAACTTATTCTCCATTGGCGAGATGTCAGCTTCTTGATCCCATATCTGCTCATATCTGGGTCTGGTATCTAGATCATTCGTATCTCCCATCTTTGAGTGATATGATGCATCCGTTGACGAAATAAATAGGAGAGATGAGATAGACATATAAGTACTATCAAAAACAAAGAGCCTTAAAAAAAAAAAAAAAAACGACCGCCACCAAAACGCGGAGACGACTTGTTTTGTTTGACACATTTAGATGTTATCCATAGAGAGACGTGTTGAGATCACTGTTCTCGATTTACTGCTTCGTACAAAAGTTATCTATGACATACAATGGCATCTGAAATCCGAGAATTGCTATGGAATGGCACGATACCCTGTACCATCACGTTGTACCCCAACGACTCTAACCAGATGACCAACACCTATGAATATCATGTAAGTCTATCAAATTTATCGCATCGCAATGGTTGATCACATGGACTAACAGTTATACAGGTGCTAGCTCCTCGAAATAGCTATTTCCCAACTCTCTACCCAGAACTCCTCTCGTACTTCAAGCCTTACCTTTTAGTTCCTGAATGGTCGCACCGCTCAGACTGGTGGTTGGAGTTTGAAGGGGTACCACTGCGTTGGAATTGGCCAGTTGGTGTGTTGTACGATACGATGACAGGAATTGATCCATCAAAGGGGAATAAGAGGAGTCCATGGAAGTTGATCTTGAGATATCGAAGTTATCCAGATGATTATTTATTAGCATTACCCACGCTGGAGACTTTGAAGACGCATTGGATGAATCAGATAAAGGAAAGTTGTTACGTTCAACATGGTACAGCGAAGCCAGTTATGGTACTTTCAAAGAATGACTCATCTGATCTATGGAGCTCGGTGGAAACGCATGATTTCAAGCAGTTTTGGTCAATATTTATGAAGATCGCACCAAAGACCGTTGATAAGCTCAAGCATGTCCCATCGAGGTTCTACATCACTGTGTCTGATAAGGTCATTGACCTTCCATTCTCACCATTGAATCCATCTAGTGAGGAACCACAAACTTTGGGGAGTGTATTACATGAGCTACTCCCAGATCTTTTCCCATCTTCAAAGAACTACATCCTCGCTAAACCAGTACTTCACGGAATTGTGATCCCATCCAACACACTAGTTGGAGAGATCTATTTCGACGCAGTCTATGTTGATGGATTTCTACACTTTGCCATCATTCCTGTAGTTTGATGTTGATCTATTTTAAAGTCTTAATGAGTAATGCAATGCTATGATTATATCGAACTGAACTTTTTTTGTCTTCCATTCCCCAGCCAGAAGAGAACATCACTTTGGAACGTTAAACACGGCCTGTAACCAAATTCTATACATTTTGAGCTGTCTCTTTCTGTTGACAATGAGTCTTCTATCCGTTCCAATCTTCTCTTCTTCAAATCTTTCCGTGAAGATTTGTCTAAGTTCTTCTTCAGTGAAGAAGTAAACTCTGGTTCCATCACCTCTAATATAAAAGTTGTCATCCAATAGTCTTCCCTTTTTGAATCGCACTTGAGCCAAATCGTAACGACCATAGTCCCTGAATAAGATTTGACCACCTGGTTTCATCACCTTGGCCAAATTTTCCACACCTTGTTTCCACTGTTCAGGAGAAAGCGCAGAGAAGACAAAGATCATCACTGCAATATCAACTGAATGGGGTTCTACTCCTTCTGGTAGGGCACCCTCTGGGTTAGCAAGATCCCATACACAGGCATGTGCATACTCTGGGTTGAAGTGTTCACTCGTCTTGACAAGCTCGACGGCTCTCTTACTGTAGTCTGCACCAATGACACGAAGGTCTGGGTTCTTGTTCTCATTGAGGATTGGGAACATGGTGTTACCAGCACCACAACCGATCTCAAAGATGGTTACAGGACCAGCATCTTCCTTTGTGGATTCATATAATGTAGGGAATTCGATTTGTAACCATTTACGATCTTTGAAGAAGTTTTCTCTGTTGTTCTTGTAGAAAATGTCCCAATAACGAGCAGGGTCAGAGTTGTATTTATGCTTGTCAAAGTCATCCACAGGATTTTCATATTGCTTCTTGATCTTCTCCTCTGCCTCTAACACTTGTTCTTGCCCCCATTCAACATTATCCCAAGCGTTATGTTTCCAGACATCGTCATCGCTTGTGAGAGTACGTTGACCAAACTGGAATGGATCATCACGACCAATACGTGTATCTGCCTCCTCAGTCGTTGTAACCTGCGGTACCACTGGTGTCTCTTCTATGTCGGACATTCTTCTAATTATGTGTGCTCTTGATGTCTGTGGCTAACAGGAAAAGATTAAAGCTCATCGCCTAAAAGTTTTTTCGTAGTTTGTCTCTCTCATCACTTCCCAATTGGGCAGCTCTTCAATGGTTAGGGTGCCCTGGTCCCCAACGAAGCCACGGACTTTGGCGGATGAACTGGTTTACTTATCTGTTTTAGTTAATTGCTCTGGTTTGTTTGGTTTCTCTTCAGTATATAATCAATTGGTGTATCATAAAGCTCTAGTATAATGGAACTCTATGGACCATTTGTAGTCAATAATTCTAGAGGTGGCTGCTCTGATATGTCATGGTAGCAATGACTTGTGGTAATGTTAACACTACCAAAGGTGATGAAAAAGATTAGTGATCCCACATTGGAAGGAAAAGGTACTTGTAGAATATGTAGATTAGAGATTATCTGTCGGAGACTGTTAAAGTAAATGATAAAGATAGAAAGATATATATATATATATATATGTACGTATGTAGGTATATATCTACGTGGCCTAACCATCCGCGAAAATCCCCCTGGAGATTTCGCTGATCGAATTAAAGGCCACAACGTCCAGATAACACAGCCAACTCGTACCACTAAGTCACAAAACCAGTACTATAATCAATGTCCTCTTACGCTGACAAGTACAACCCATCCGGTGCTTCGTCACTGGTGAGAAAAATTTGTGAGTTTCCTCCCCGCGTTGCCTAAAATCTCTTACCATTGAGTTCCCCCTGTCGCTAACAACACCCGCAGACAGAGCATGCCGAAGCTCCCTTGCTGAGCCGGACCTTTCACTCAATCTCGCCGTTGCCGACTACGTCAATGCCAAACAAGGATCAACCCCTCGTGAGGCTGCCGTCACCATCGTTTCCCTTATCAACTCTAAGGATTCCCACACTGCCGTGTTTGCAATTGCTCTCTTAGATGTTCTCGTCAAGAATTGTGGTTACCCCTTCCATCTCCAGATCTCTCGTAAGGAATTCCTTAATGAGCTCGTCAAGCGTTTCCCAGAGCGTCCACCAATGCGCTATTCTCGTGTCCAGAGACTCATTCTCGGTGCCATTGAAGAATGGAATCAAACCATTTGTAAGACCTCTCGTCATAAAGACGATCTCGGCTTTATCAGAGATATGCATCGTCTCCTCTCCTATAAAGGTTACTCGTTCCCAGAGGTCAAGCCAGAAGATGCATCTGTGCTGAACCCATCTGATAACCTCAAGTCCATTGAGGAGATCCAAAAGGAGGAACAAATTGCTCATGCTGCTAAACTCCAGGAACTCGTCCGTCGTGGTCGTCCATCTGACCTTAAAGAAGCTAACAAGCTCATGAAGATTATGGCTGGTTTCAAAGACGATACGCTTGTTGAATCCAAGGCTAAGGTCGCCGAAGATCTTGACAGACTCAAACGTAAGGCTGATATCTTTGCTGAGATGCTTTCCGCCGCTGAGAGACAGGGATCAATCGATACCACCGATGAAACCATCGTTGAACTCTACAGTGCCGTTAAAGTGTCACAGCCAAAGATTCAAAAGATCATTAGTGAAGAATCTGATGATGAAGAGGCCGTTCAGGATTTGCTTAAACTCAATGATACCCTTAATGGTCTCATACAAAAGTACAACTTGCTCAAAGGTGGTGACATCGCTGGCGCTTCAAATGTTCAGGTTGCTTCTACTGGCTCTGGAGCCCTAGAGTCTCTCTCCCTCATCGACTTTGGTGACGACACGCCGGCATCTCCAACTACTCAAGCAGCTGGTTCTTCTTCGAACAACGTTGATGACCTGCTAGGTGATCTCGGCTCACTTTCTTTCAACAACTCTGGTGCTAACTATGGTGCCGGTGGTGATATTGCCCTTGGTGGTTCTCTCGGTGGTTCCCCAGCTCCACAGCAGCCACCAGCGTCTACTGGCCCAAACTATGATGTTTTCAGCTCCTTGATGAACCCATCCTCATCTAAATCTACCCCTGCTCCATCCACAACCACTACATCTACAACCATGGACCTCTTAGGTGACTTTGGCTCACCAGCCCCATCTACCCCACAGACCAATACAACTCGTGCCCTCGTTAACGAATCCAACAACCTCAAGTTCGAAGTTGCCCTCGTCCGTGAATCTCCAAACACAGTGCGTGCTCAGGCTTTCTTCTCTAACCGTACTGCATCATCCATCACCGGTCTTGCCTTCCTTGTTGCCGTTCCAAAATCTCTTCAGCTCAGACTAGAGGCCCAGTCTGGTTCATTTATCCCAGCTTTCGGTAATGACGCAGTGACTCAGGTGTTTAGACTCGATGGCGCCACTACTGGTGTTCCTCTCAAGATTAAGTGGAAAATTAACTACAATGTTAATGGTTCTCCAGTTGAAGAGACTGCCACTTATGTCTTCCCAACCATCTAATGGTGACCGTTTTTATCCACCCTTGTATAATAACAATGAACAACAAACAACGCCCATCTGATCACTCTCTTGTTCTTCTACTATTACTAGGTACACTAATGAATCGTAAAATTAGTGTTCTTGACATCATTACATAAAATAGCGCTTCCATCCTCATCATCAAAGTCATCAAAGAAATCATTTCATGATCACTGGGAAGCCGACTCGTTACCATTACCTCTTCTCATACCCTGTTGTTGATCCGTCTGTAATGCCTTCATCATCTCAATCTGAGCCTTTTGTTGCTGTGGAGTCAATTGTTGAACCTGTGGAAGACCTTGGATCGGAGAACCAGCACCCTGTTGTGGCTGGGGGCCTGCACTCAAAACCCTGTTTGGTGGAGAAGCCATCGGTGGGGTCATGGAACTTTGCTGCTGAAGGATCTGACCTGGAGTTGGAACACCGCTTGCAATTGGCTTGGCTTGTACCACTGGGGACTGAGAAGCCCTTGGAGTATTAGCACCAGAACGTGGTTGAATGTTGCTATCATTCACAGCACCACCATTGTTGTTGCTAGAAGCGGCAGCAGCAGCGTTAGCCGACGCATTCTGAGCAGCCTTCTGTTGCAAATTTGCAAGGTACTGAGTAGCAATCTTAGTCACCTCATCCTTAGAAATATTTGGGTTCTTGGCTTGAATGTGTTGAATCATAGCAGCAACTTGAGCACTGGAGAACTGAGTGATACCATTGACATTCTTAGAAGGCTGAGCAGAATTACCGGTAGACAGTGGCTTCATACCACCGTTGCCAACACCTTGTGACAGTGGTACAGGACTACCTGCGCCCTGTGTCCCTTGTACTGGATTGCTGTTCGATCTCATCTGTGCTGCCAATGGAGCATTCAACCCGTTACCACCAGCATTAGCAACCGCGGCTTGCTGGGCAAGCTTTCTCTGCTTAAGCTGCATTAGCTGTTGCAGTTGCTCTGGTGTGTATGGAGTACCGTTGACACCTACAGAAGGCTTTGCCTGCGCTATGGATGCGGCAGTAGCAGCACCGACGCCCTTTGGAATTCCCTGTGCAGGAACAGAATTTGGACGTTTGATAGCCTGGCCTTGAGCAACTTGTTGAGCAACCTGTGGAGTTGGCGTGCCACCTGGACGTTGTTGACCATTTGTACCGTTACCGGAAGCAGCACGGGCTGCAGCTGTAGCATTAGCCGTGGCATTACCTGCATTGGCATTTCGGGCTCTCTGTTGGTTAGCAGTGTTTTGCAGATAGGCCTCCTGGTTGGACTTGTCTCTGTTATACTTCAGTTGAGAAAGCTGTGCTGGTGTTGGTGTATCCAGCTTCTTCTCCTCCAAGTTCTTTCTCGTCTGGTTTGGATTTGGTCTTGTGATAGCTTCTCTCTTTCTCATGCATTTTCTTATAGCCTCAAACATGGAAGCCCAACGAAGACGCTTGTGACCACGCTGAATGGACTCCGGACCAACACCAAGTGGAGAGATACGTCTCTTAGTCGTAGCCTGAATGTGATGGGCATGCTCTAACCACTTACTGGAAGTCAGGCTGTTCTGGCCCCTCATGTCCTGAATTTGGAAGGTGTCATTGAGTTGAATATATCTCTCAAAGCATTGCCATGGGGTTCTTCTTTCAATATTGGACTGATAACTTCTGGTTGGACGCTTGGATAAATGTGCAGAGACAACGCCCCAGTTAAACGAGAACATGTTGACGTAATCGATCAATGCACGGTCATCTTCTGGAAGCCAAATAGTTGGTGTTCTCAAATCCAAGTACTTCAAGTTTGGTGGAGGTGGTGGCTTGATGGATGAAGTCGGACGTCTAGAAGAAGAAACGCCGAACAGGCCCCTTTGCTGTGCTGGGACGATATTTGAAGAATCCTCTGTTTGCTTCAAATAGAGATTGTACCACGTCTCATCGTTACTGTTAACCAACGACTTGGAGATTGGAACCAATGGAGTCTCGATGCTGGTGTCGTATGATTGGAAACTGCTGAAAGTTGGAACAGCCTCCAAGAGGGTCTTGTCCTGTGGGCGGATGTCGTTGGTATCAAGGAACAACTTGAATGGAGTGTAGCCCTCTTCTTCCTTGGCCCTAGCGTATTCCTCCTGCGTTGTCTCCGGTAGCAAAGGTGGATTGATTTCAGCAGAGGCATCAACTCTCTTCAACAACAAAGAGACATCAATTGCCTGTGGTTCGGAAGACTTCATAACAACATCCTCATCCACAACCGGTGTAGCCTCAGCAGTAGTATCCAATGTCTCTGTTTCTTCAACAGGCGCCTCCAGTAGTTTGATAGGCTTTCGCTTGACACAGCAAACCTTACCATATTTCCAGTAGTCTTCAATACAACTGGCAATCATGGCACAAGTTGCAATTTTCAACTTTCTCTCCTCCTTAAAGTCAGTAGCCATCCAATTCATCTCGGACAATAAATTATCCCAATGACCCTTATGATTCACTCTATAAGGATCGACGTATCTCGTTGGTTGAATCAAACTCCATTTACCGTATCTCTTGAGTTCCTCAATTCTGTTGTAGACAACGTTCACTTTACCTTCAGTTAACACTGTCTCGTACATCTTCGAAGTGATAATTTTGTGTGTCGTGGGCATGAGCTTGGCGAGTGGTAGCGTTTGTGCTAGATAGTACAGCTCTGTCAACGGGGTGACCTCTGCAACCTTAGCCGGAAGCTGACTCTTTAAAATGAGAACGAGTGTCTCAATGGCATCTGGGTTCTCTGGATTGAACAGGTCAATGCGGTCTTCCAATCTTCTCTTCTTCACTTCATGGCTATCATCAACAATTGTTTCTACGGCGGGTATTAGTTGTTGTTGTTGTGGTTGTTGTGGTTGTTGTGGTTGTTGTGATGATGATACTGAAACGTCCGTTGATGTGGTTGAAGTGGGCACTTGGCTCCTGTTGCTTGATGTGGTTTTCGTGTTAGGATCACCCGCCGATGAAGCATCAGGCGTGGAATTTGACGCATGGTCTGATGACGGAATGATTTTGACTTGTGGCTGTGATTGTTGTGTAGATGATGATGGTGATGGGGAAATTTGAGGCTGCGATGAGGTAGCGGGTGCTTGTGTGTCGGATGCTGTCTGTGGCCGCGTTGGCGCATCGGTGGGCTGTTGTGACTTGCCATTGCCTGATATTAGAGGCACTGACGGTGAGGGAGAGCTCGTAGTCTTGGCATTGACTTGTTGTGGTAGCGTAGGCTGATGTGTTTGCGCAGCGGGTGTTTCCTCCACCACGTCGAACTGGAGTGTGGGGAGCGTCGCTGGGTCGAACGCCTGATCACGATGGACGTCGTTCTTCTCAAGGAAGGACAGCCGTGAGTCATTGAGCTCCTTAAGAGAGGTCTCAGAGGTCGTTGTGCGTATCAGCGAAAGCGTAGTGACGGTGTAGAGTTCCGCCAGCTTGCGCTTGCGGCTCTTGACGAGCTCTTCAGCTTCTCCACGGCGCTTCTCGATGGCCTCGAGACGGATTCGGTCAATGTTGGCCGCCATTGCGGACCGTTTCTGTAATCGTAAGGTATTTGAACTTTACTCTTGTCCAGAGATTAGACCTGATAACGCGCGTGCGGTAGAGCGGTGCCCTTGTTATTGAGCTAAGCTGTTTGTTGTGGTGATGTGGTTAAGCGCACGCTGCGGTAGGACGGTGACGAGAAGGCGGCAAAACAAACAGTAAACAGCGTCTAGTGGACGTGACGCAACGGCGGTTTCGCAAGAGTCGGGCGCTTTCTCGTAAGACGGAGCAGACCTTTCAAAAGAGATCAGAACCAAGTTCCAAAAACGTCCAAGTGGTGCAGTAGAGCTGGACAAAAATCATCTCCTTCTCGCTTCGACGCGCTGGCTCTGGTTTTTTTTTTTCAACGGTGGACGAAGGGTTTTCGCGGGTGGTAAGGGCCACACAAGTGTAAACATTAATATTTGGATGGGATGAAGGAAAAAGTATTCTCGGAGTGAGATCCGTGGTTGGTTGCAGTATCTAAAACAGCACTGGCCAATTATGGGGCTTTCGGAGCTGGAGGCGAAGTGCTTCGCTGCACTCGATGATACATCGATGTATGAGGAGCTCCGTATTGATCGTGTGGAGGAGCTCGTAAGTGAGCATTATCCAGATGTTCCCTTTAACAAACGTCAAAAGATCGCCCTTGATATCATGTGGAAGCACCAGGATCCAAGCAGAGCGAAAAAGTCGAACCCTCGAATCGTTAAAGTGTCAGAAATCGAAGCTAAAGTCGATATCCCGGACCTCGAGCGCCGTCTCCAGCTCGAGAGACAGTTCTTGGAGCTTGATGCAATGAACCAAGCTTCCCATCACAAGTCCACCAATAACTCGCATAATTCTGCTCAACAAAGACAAGAAACAAATAACGAGTACGATGAACTCTTACAAAGCACCACTGAACTAAAGAATAAACTTTACGGAGACAATGACAGACCATTGGCATCAAAAAATGTTAATGTCTCGCCCATTGATCACATCAGCTCGTTCTTCGATGGAACCATCCCTCGCACAAGAATCAACCAGGCCCTTAAGTCATCAGGATATAATGTTCTTGATGCTGTCCAACTCATCATCAGTCAATTAAAACAAGGGCAGGATAGCACAGCGACCACGCCTACCACTCAGGCTGCCCAATTGAACAGCTTTACCCCACCCCCACCTTCATCACAAAGCCAACAGCCATTCTTTGTCCCCGGTAAGGAGAATAAAGCCATTTGCTCATTCCTTCTGAAAACCGGAAAATGTCTCCGGTCAGACTGTCAGTTCAGTCATGACATCGAGCAACGTGTGTGTTCCTTCTGGCTCAATGGACGCTGTATTGCTGGTGAGCATTGTCAGTTTAAGCACAGTCTCGATGATCTTTCTGGTAACCCGGAACAAAACTCAGCATCTATAACAGAACAACCCAAGTCGATTCCAACAGAAGATATGTTCCCAGCATTGGGGTCAACCACTACTTCAACGCAGACACCCAAATCATCTACAAAGAAGTTCAACCCGGGTTCTTCATCAGCATTTATCCCATCCTCTGCAGCATCAGCCTCGTCATTCGTCCCATCACCAACCATTACAACTCCAACTACCTACTTCGAGCCTGTCAAACCTGTATCAAGAGCAATTCCAATTGTGAGACCTCTACGCAAACCAAAACAAGTACCATGGGAGACTGATGATCCTAATGAGCATTTAAAGAACTATCTCACACATCGTACCAATGCCATCAAGTTCGAGAACCAACGTAAAAAGTTTGCCCAGATCTCCACTGAGGCATGGAAGTCCAATGATGGTGCCCGTTCGAAACAGATGAGTGAAAAGGCTAATAAGTTTGAACAGAAATGCTTCGATGCCCTCAAATTGGCAGATGATGAATTGTACAACTACTCTGAAGTTGTCAATGATGAAGTTTGGTTCGAATTCCATGGACTGGAGTTTAATGAGGCCGTGGAGCAATTGCAAAGCTCTATCAAAGAGGTTAAGGAGAAGAGTAAGAAGCAGACCAAGATAGTGTATCTTGTAGTTCCATCAATCAGTTGGGATCATGCACAATATAAAAAGACTACGAAGCCAATCTCATTATGGTTGGACCACGAGGGTTACAGATGGCAGATACACAGCTGTGGCGATGGACAATATGGCTCAATCATTGCCATTGATCCATGGTCTACGTGACAGAAAAATAAAAATCTACAATGAAAACAAGTGTAGTGATCATCAAAAGCGTTTCTCTATGGTACATTGCATCAATGACAACCTCAGAAGGCAGCAGCAATGGCATCCTCGAGCTCACCGATAGCCTTGTTCAACTCGTCATGACCAATCACAATGAAAGTCTGAATCAAACCATTCTTTGGCTCAAGCTGGGTGTAATGCGTAGCGTTCTCCTCCAAGAACTTGTCCTCGTGATGATAGTAATCAACCTCGACGGTCTTGACACGCTTGTTGGAGTTATCCTCGGCCTCGTCGTTAACTTCGTACTTTCTAGATGGAATCACATAGTAGTCGTAGTGCTCACCTTCGGATTTTTCAGTCTCCTCGAGCACAATCTTGTACATTGCGGGCACAATCTGGATTGGCATGTTGATGAGACGCTCGGAAAGGAGCAAAGCCACGCGCTTATTGGAGATTCTGTTGAGTGTGTTCGAGAGCTCTGAGTCAGACTTATGGATGAACTTGATGTAGTCCGAGGACTTGGCCTCCTTCATGTTGATTGGAGCGAGGAACGCATATGGGTCAGACTCCTTGCCATCTGTCTTAATAGTGGTGGTTGGGGCGCCCAAAACGAGGTCAGCGAGAGCCGAGAGGTTGAGCTTCTTGGACTCCTCACCAATAAGCTGGCGCATGAGGTTCTTCACTGCATGGAAATCAACGTCTTTGTCAACATCGAAGAAGTCAAAGTCAATGTTGACAATTTCTTCTTCCTCTTCCTGTTCGTTCTCCTGGTGATGGTGGTTAGCTTCGAATGTACTGGAATAGATTTCAACGGAATGGAAAAACTCACAGAGTCAGTGCTGCTGATGTCGATGTCAGACTCCTCGTCTTCAATTCTTCTCTTGGACATTGTAAAGTTTGTTTATTGCTACTCCAAAGAAGATAAGGTCGAGAGTTCTCTTCTCCATGTTTGCCAGGGAAATTTTTTTGAGTATGTGTGCGCGATGGCGTAGAAACAAGAAACAAGAAACTATGTCAACCCCGAATCTTGTCTAATCTCGTAGCAATTACCATCTCAAAATGGCTCTCGTGTCTGGCTATTCCTCTTCTGAAGATGAGGATTCCCCTCAGCTGTCGCCACAGGCTTTGAAGCGAACCCGAGTCGTCGCAGCACCCGAAGTCACAGCCGATGTGTCACTTACACTTCATCAACAACCACAACAAACGACCGAAAACACGTCGGTGATCACTGCTGGAAACGCTGGATTTGCTATTAAGGAGACCGTGGATGAACACACGTTTGAGACACAGCGAAGAACGTTCGAACAGATGGGATACGCACAGGGAATCCATGGTGATGGCTCCATAGTGGGTGACTTGACTGCAGCCCATCGCCACCAAAAGAGAGACATCACAGAGCTTAGGTCTACAAAGAAGGACTCGAAGCGGATTAAGAAAAGAAGAGTGAATAAGGGTAAGGTGGGTGGTAATGGCGATGATGCGTATGCCGGCCCCTGGGCAAAGTACAAGTCATCGAGCGAAGATGAGGACGATGATGAAGAGCAACATGAAGAACAAGAGAGTGAACAGGATCAAGAGGAGAAGAAGAACCTTACCTCTTCCGACAATGATAGTGACTCTGAAGATGAATATGAAGAGGAGAATGAAACCACAGAGTTTCTGGGATCACAAGAACGCGATTACCAAGGACGTACGTACATGCATCCACCAAATGATGTTGGTATCAATCTCAACAGTGACAGTGGTCCTGAGGAGTGCTTTGTTCCAAAGAAGCAACTTCACAAGTGGAAGGGACATGCACATGGTACGACCAAGATTACATTCATTCCAAAGACCAACCACCTGCTACTCTCTTGTGGAAATGACTCCAAAATTTACCTTTGGGGAGTGTATCACAAGAGAGAACTTCTCCGTGCATTTTACGGTCATACCAAACCGGTACGAGACATCTCATTCAACAGTGACGGAAAACAGTTCCTGAGTGCCAGTTATGATAAAACAGTGAAGCTCTGGAACACTGAGACAGGCGAGTGTCTTGCTCGTTTCAAGCTCACATCTGTACCGAACGTTATCAAGTTCAATGTATTCAATGATGACGAATTCATCGTTGGACTCATGAATCACAAGATCTTACATTACAGTATCTCGAAGAAGGAAATAATTCAAACGTATGATCATCATTTGGGTTCCATCAACAGTATCACGTTCCTCGATGACGGTGAAACCAAGAGATTTGTCTCCACATCGGAGGACAAGACTGCCCGTGTCTGGGATCTCCAAGTCAACATTCCAGTCAAGCTCATTTCTGATCCAACGCTTCATTCGATGCCTGTGACACGAGTGCATCCGTCGGGTAAGTACTTTGCCGCACAATCGATGGATAACACCGTGATGGTTTTTGGTGCCTCTGGTCGTTATAAGACCAACAAGAAGAAGTTGTTTGAAGGTCACAACTGTGCTGGTTTCGGAATTGGGATTGATTTCTCTCCAGATGGTAAGATCTTGGTAAGTGGTGATTCAGCTGGAAATGCAATCTTTTGGGATTGGAAGACTTGCAAGGTTGTTACAAAGCTCAAGGTTGATACGCATGCCATCACACAGGTGTGTTGGAATACCAAGGAGGTTAGTAAAGTGGCATTAACTGGTGTTGATGGTGCAATCTACTACTACGGTTGACTTTTCTCTTTCCTATTTTAATCATAATGCGACCCATGATATCATTGCTTACTGTACACAGTAGTTTCAGTTCCAAAAACACATCAAGCGTAGAATGAAACAGACTTTGTCTTTCTAGCCTGAACCTCACTGATAGCCTCAATGAAATCTTCATGTTTAACACTCGACTGACCGTTTCTGAGGGCAATCATACCAGCTTCCACCACAACAGCCTTCAATTGAGCACCGTTAAACTCATCTGTGGATCTGGCCAATTCCTGCCAGTTGATGGATCCATCCACTGTCATCTTTCTCGAGTGGATCTGCAAGATTGATGCTCTGGCCTCTTCTGAAGGCAATGGGAACTCAATCTTTCTATCCAATCTACCTGATCTGAGCAAAGCTGGGTCAAGAACGTCAACTCTGTTTGTAGCGGCAAGAACCTTGACACGATCATCAGATCCGAATCCATCCAATTGGTTAAGCAATTCCAACATTGTTCTCTGCACTTCTCTATCACCAGACTTTTCCGAATCGAATCTCTTTGTACCAATAGCATCCAATTCATCAATGAAGATGATGGTTGGTGCCTTCTCCTTAGCCAGAGCAAATGCATCACGGATCAACTTGGCACCGTCACCAATGAACATTTGTACCAATTGTGGAGCGGCCAATTTCAAAAAAGTAGCTTCAGATTGAGCAGCACATGCACGAGCCAATAACGTCTTACCGGTACCTGGAGGACCATACATGAGGGCACCTTTTGGTGCTTTGATTCCGAGTTTTTTGAACTTTTCAGCTTGTTTCATTGGGAGCACAATAGCCTCCACAAGCTCTTCAATTTGCTTATCGAGACCACCAATATCGGAATACGTTTCCTGTGGTTTTTCATCAACTTCCATGGTCTTAACTCTTGAATCGTACTCTGATGGCAAGGTATCCAACACGAGATATGAATCCTTGTTGACACCAACAAGATCATTTGGTTTAAGTGTCTCAGCATCAACGAGGCCCACCATCGGTAGGAAAACGGTCTGTCTCGTTGATGTCTTCACCACGGCTGATTTACCAGCTCTAGTGGCATCAAGATCGACATTTGCACCTTGACTCTTAGCCTCTTCCTCCGCCTCCACATCGAGCAGTTCAACAATGTTTCCAACGAGATATGGCAATTGCTTGTTGTTCTCAATCTTCTCTGTGTTGTCTTTCACTTTTTCAAGCATCACTTGTTTATCGTGACCGAGTCTTTGCATCTCGGACTTCATCACCTTAATGTCATTCTCGAGGAGTCTTGTTCTGCTATTGATGTCCTCTGTTGGGAGGTTGAGGATTTCCTCATCGAGCTCATCCTCCTCCGGCTGTGTGTTAGCAAGTTCCTCAAGTGTGGACATGACAGTACTATGTTTATATCGAGTCCAAAAAACTGTCTGGCCAATTGTGGTATAAAACCATTCCAAAGTAGAGGTTGTTCTTAGGATTCGCCACTGTGATTAAACGTGAGAGGCGGCGGCGGCGCGACCAGGGCGCGCGACAGCCGGGTAATGGGGGGCCACGTAGATCGATTGTATGAGAGATCTCTTTTGTCACTATTCGATCAGTTTTTTTAAGACAAGACTACGAGTTATTGTAAAGTGTATGCTGTGAGCTGATAGATAAAAGGTGGTATATAGATACTGGTTACATTTACTCAACGTACAAGTCAACGTATTCGTCAATGTCGGTCTCGTCCAACTTGTCAGAGTAGGAAGCCTTCAAAATAGCATCAACCTTAGCCTTATCTGAGAAGTGCTCTGCAACATGTCTTTCGAACTTTGCCAAGAGGACAGGTTTACCCTCCTCTCTTCTCTTTCTGTGACCGATTGGGACCTCAACGACAACTTCATCGAGGACAGTTCCATCGTTCAACTCAATCTGAAGAGCATTACCAATGTATCTCTTATCTGGAGCATGGTAATCAATGGTGAATTGTTTGTCCTCGACGCAGTACATCTTGTCTCTAAGGGCATCAATGTCTGGGTTTGAAGCAATGGAGTCACTGTAGTCATCTGCAGTCAAGCGGCCATGGATCAATGGGATAGCAACCATGTATTGAATACAGTGATCTCTGTCGGCATAATTGTACAATGGTCCCTTCTTGTCAATGATTCTCAATGCAGCCTCTTGTGTTCTGATTCTGACGGATTTGATATCCTTGTATGACTTACCAAGGGATTCAAGTTTCTTGTAAGAAGTCAATGCAGCTTCGACGGCAGTTTGAGCGTGGAACTCTGCAGGGAATGAGATCTTAAACAACACGTTCTCCATGACATACGATCCGTATGGTCTTTGGAACTCAAATTGGTTACCTTTGAACAAGACATCATAGAAACCCCAAGTCTTAGCAGTAAGCACTGATGGCATACCAGATTCACCATTCTTAACATGGTAGGCCAAATTGACAGCACGTGAGACGGCATCACCAGCGGCCCATGATTTTCTGGACATTGTGTTTGGAGCGTGTCTGTAAGTTCTGAGGGACTGACCATCAACAAAAGCCTGCGAGAGTGCATCAATGGTTTGTTCCTCGGAGAGACCAAGCATCTTAGACACAACAGCGGTGGTTGCAACCTTGACAAGAAGCACATGATCCAATCCAACCTTGTTGAACGAGTTCTCGAGAGCGAGACAGCCTTGAATCTCGTGTGCCTTAATCATACCTTCGAGAACATCTTTAACGGTGAACACTTTGCCCTCACCACCATTCTTTGCAGATCTAGTCAAGTAATCAGCAACGGCGAGGATACCACCCAAGTTGTCTGATGGGTGCCCCCACTCAGCAGCGAGCCAGCAGTCATTGTAATCGAGCCATCTAATGATTGTACCGATGGACCATGCTCCCCTGACTGGATCGAGTTGGTGAGAGGTTCCAATCACTTTTGTACCATTTGGAACTACTGTACCTGGTACGATAGGTCCGATGAGACGCTTTGGCTGATCGTACTTGAGGGCAGCGAGACCACAACCAAGAGTATCGAGGAAGCAGAGACGAGCCGTGTCGTAGGCGAGTGTAGAGTCGATGTTGTATCCATGAACATAGGATGCAATGTCCTGAAGCACCTTGTCCGCCTCAGGACGGGTGTTTTCAGTAACGATGGCGGACATTCTGCGTGCAGTGGTGGAGAGTTGCCTCTTGAACATCGGTGGAGAGTGGTGAGTGGTGGAGATTGAAGAATTATCTCTGTGCACAAGTAGTCTAGTGGTCAGTGCTGGTGAACATTTAGTGGGGAAAGCAACTTATATAGGGCACAGATACACAAAAGACCCAGACAAGAGATCACACACAGGCTTTCCCGAGACCGGACTGACCAGTGCACGCACAGACACTTCTTTTAGTATTAAGCGCAGTTGTTCGGTTGATTAAGGGGCCACGGTCTTCGTGTGGGGGAGAATTGTGAAATGCGGGGAGGCATCCGAGACGGCGCCGGAAACGGGCGGCCTTTGATCTGCATAAGAATCCATTCGGCCATTATTTTATTCAGTTGGGCCCTGGAAGTGTCATATGTTGGGTATCATATGTTATATATTGTGGATCTCTATATATATCATATATATGTATTATATATCATATATATATATGTGTTATATATCATATATATATATGTGTTATATATCTATATATTGAATATCGTAAATCATATGAATACGGTTGATAGCTGGGATCATAAATATTGATTCGAATATAGATAAATAGTATAAATATAAAGAGTAGAGTATACCTTCAACGCTTCAACATCTCCAAGGTGACACTCTTTGGACGCTCAATAGGAAGACCATAGATACGGTCCCACACGAGCTGGGCTAATGGGCCCAATGATCTTGACCCACCAAAAATCACAGTGATGAACAAAAGCTCCTTAAGTCCATAGTGCAAGAACAAAACTCCACTTGACGAGTCAACGTTCGGGAATGGGTTCTTGGTCTTACCGTGCTCAGTCAACACACCTGGTGCGATGTGGCTCAAGTTTTTAACCAATTGGAAGTTGTCATCATTATCAAACTCCTCAGGTCTCTTGAGTCCGAAATCAATCATTGCTTTAAATCTTGGATCAGGCTTTCTCAAGACACCATGACCGTACCCAGGGACGACTCTCTTCGAATTGAGCAAACTCCACAGATGCTTCTCAATCTTCTCCTTGTTACCAATGTCCCCACCAATGCCACTCTTCATCTCCAAAATGAATCTAACAACTTCTTGTGCAGCTAATCCATGCAACGGACCTGCAAGACCCTGAACACCGGCACTATAACTGAGGAATGGGTCACTGAGAGCGGAACCAACAAGATGTGTAGAGTGAGCACTAACATTTCCACCTTCATGATCACCATGGAGAGCACAGTAGAGTCTCACCAAGTTAACGAAATCCTTACTCTGTTCTCCAGAGAGACCATTGACATTCTTCGAATCACTGGTGAATCCCATCTGTTGAGCCATGTTGTAACTCCAATCCTTGCTGAAATCAATCTGTCCAAGCTGCTCACCATTGTGATACGTGTTGGCATAGATACGTCCAATTATAGTTGGCAGCTTTGCAATGAGGTTGAGTGAGTCCTCAAGCACATACTCCCAATATTCCGTCTTTGGAATACCCTTTGAGTACGCACTGGCAAACACAGAGTCATGATTAAGAGCCGAGATGGCAATTGACAACTGTGTCATTGGATGCATTGTCCTACTAGGAAGCGAGTCTAATAACTTGATCAAGTAGTCTGGAAGCTCAGAGTTAGCAACGAGATCTGAACTAAATGTATCAATCTGCTCCTGAGATGGTTTCTCGCCGGTAAGAAGGAACCAAAACATCGACTCTGGAAGGAATTCTGACTTTGAATCATTCACCTCATCGTGCTGCTTGGGCAAGAACCCCTGGCATTCCTCAATGGTGTGGCCATGGAAAGTGACACCTTTCTCGGCATCAACACTTGATGCTTCCCACAAGAGAGCAGAATAACCACGCATTCCACCAATGGTACCTCCCACCGTCACATCACCAATCTTCTTAGATGACAGATTCTTCTTGACATCCTGATATAGTTCCACGCGACGTGGAATCACGCTCTTGAGCGTGGTCTTGATGTCTGGTTGTGCCGTGGAGAAACGGCGAAGAGATGAACGTGTTGTGATACGTCTCACGTGTGGTCCAAGCATTATAATAGGTCTGAGTCTCTATCTATACACATTTCCATCTAATCTACACAACATGTCTTTCCCCCTGAAAACCCTGCCCTTTTTATACTTATATCCCAAACCCAGTGCCCACACCAGTCAGTGTTCACATAAACCCCACACCACCCCACAAAGTGCCCGAGGACCACTTCCTGCTCCCCGAACTCATACCGAAACTCGCAAAAACAGATCTTTATGATGACCTTGGACCGAGATGATCTAGAGCGATCTCGGCAAACACTAAGCTATGTTAATAGTGCATTATCATTGGCCCACGAGGGAACGCCATTTTCCCTATGTGTGTCTCGCTTATCCTCTTCCCCTCCTGCCCTGATCGGGAAACCAGCGCGCATCATAGTCAAATGACCTATACCTAATACTTTTAGTAGATCTTTTAGAAGCTTCTAGCCTAGCTGTTTGTAGCTGATACCCTATTCGATTTAGTAACTACTTGATGAAACTACAACAAAAGTTTTAGACAATGACCATCTATGATATGCCTGTTGAGGGACATGAGGTGACTCTATATAGCAGACTGGGCTGATCATAACCGATTAAAATGACATGAGTTGCAAAGAAGTCGTAGAGCAAAAGGTAACAAAAATAAAAGAGTATGTCTGTGTGATTTTGTGGGGATCAAAGAATCTGAAGGGGGGGAAAGAATCGTAAATTCTTGTTGTGGTGCACCAACGAGTTGAGCGTTGGCACGGTCATAAGCATCATTATTAGTTTTTTAAGAGGGCGTGAGAGAGTGGTTAAAAAGGGAGGGAGTTTTCAATGATTGTCCCAGATCAACTTAGAACTTCAATGGCTTTGGCTGCTCCCATGGGTTAGACTGGTCAGTGAAGTGACCGTAAGAGGCAGTCTTGAAGTAGATTGGTCTAGCCAAGTCCAACTCCTTGACAACAACACCTGGTCTGAGGTCAAAGTTCTTTCTAATGATGGCAACAAGCTCATCAGAAGAGTACTTAGAAGTACCATAAGTCTCAACAAAGATAGACAATGGCTCAGCAACACCAATGGCATAAGACAACTGAACCAAAGCTCTTCTAGCAAGCTTAGCGTGAACCAAGGACTTGGCAATCCATCTAGCAGCGTAAGCAGCAGATCTGTCAACCTTGGAGAAATCCTTACCGGAGAAGGCACCACCACCGTGAGCACCCCAACCACCATAAGTGTCAACAATGATCTTTCTACCAGTCAAACCGGCATCACCCTGTGGACCACCAATGACGAATCTACCAGATGGCTGGATGTGGTAAACGGTCTTATCATCGAGCAAGTTAGATGGAATAACCTTCTTAACAATGTGCTGAATAATCTCAGATCTGAGGTCCTCAGTGGAGATCTCCTCAGCGTGCTGAGTAGAGATAACAATGGTGTCAACTCTCAATGGGATAACGGCACCGTTGTCGTTCTTGTACTCAACAGTGACCTGAGTCTTGGTGTCTGGTCTCAACCATGGAAGAGCACCAGATCTTCTAGCATCGGCAAGGGCAGCGTTAAGCTTGTGGGCCAACAAGATAGTCAATGGCAACTTCTCATCAGTCTCATCGGTAGCATAACCAAACATGATACCCTGGTCACCGGCACCGAGGTCCTCAAGAGCCTTCTCGTAGTGCAAACCCTGGGCAATATCTGGAGACTGCTGCTCAATGGCAACAAGAACGTTACAGGTCTTGTAGTCGAAACCCTTAGCAGAGTCATCGTAACCAATGTGCTTAATGGTGTCTCTGATAATCTTCTGGTAGTCGAGCTGGGCCTTGGTGGTGATCTCACCGAAAACCATAATCATACCAGTCTTAGAAGCAGTCTCACAGGCAACCTTGGAAAGAGGGTCAACAGCCAAACAAGCGTCGAGGATGGCATCGGAAACCTGGTCACAGATCTTATCTGGGTGACCTTCACCGACAGACTCGGAGGTGAAAAGGAACGTCTCGGAAGCAGCAGACATATTAGGTGATTGAAGTGGGCTGGTGTTTGAACAGAGAGTCTAAAAAAGGGGGAAGCTCAAACAAAGTGCGGATCTTGTGGGAATTTTTTTCCCTTATGAAGGAAGACACGACTGTTGAAAAAATCTGTACGACTGCTGCCCGAACCATAACATGATCACGTGCGAATGCGAATTTCGTTCGCATGTGATTCGGTCCTTTGTCCGTTTTTGAGCATGTGCTTCACACAGTGTTTATACGAGGGATACCATGTGGCCCATTCCACCGAGCTTGACATGTGACACACTACAACGTGCTCTTATATAGTACAAGTTCATACAATTAACAAACCACTCAAATACATCTCTCTTCTATATCTCGTCATTAAAATTCACAACACTCCAACCCCGGCTCCATCGGCAACGTTGTTCTTTGGTTGAACTTTGGCCAAGTGCTCCTCATCAAACTCCGTAAAGTCCACACTTGTCTCTTCGGTAAGCTCTAAGTATTTCTCTAAAGCCAATTTCTCCAACTCATTGGCATCGTTATACACCATTGATCCCTCCTCGTTGTAGATTCTGGCATTGGCAAACATCAAATGGATATCTTCAATGAACTCACGAAGACTTTGGTAAATCTTGGAATGAATCCTCTTTTTGATCATGTCAAACGCAATTGGGTACTTGATCAACACATAGTAGTCAGGGTATAGTCTCTTAGCTGGCTTCACCATGAAAATGTCACTCAAGCGACGACCATCCTCATTAATATAATCAATCAAATCCTCACAAATGTTTTCACATTGAAGATTTAACGTCTCACGCTGATCGCGAGTCAAGGACTCACCTCTTGGGAGACGGTTGGCTGGTGTCTGTGCACGACTAGCTGGAGTACTCTTCTTACCACGAGCTGGAGCCTTCTTACCACGACCACGTGGACCACCAACTGGAGGAGTAGCAGCCGGAGTTGAGGCACCTGAATCAAACTCGTTATCAGCAGCAGGAGGTGCACTTCTTCTCTTCTTACCAACAAAGCCATCTTGATCCTCATCGTCATCATCTTCATCCTGATCAAGGCTCTGCTTCTTGGCTCTAGATCTCTTTTTCTTCTTTCTCTTTGGTGCATCTTCAGCGTCTCCATCGTCAGACTCTTCGGCGTCAATCTCTCTTAGCCACTGCTCTTCAGAGATGTTGTCCTCGTAGTACATCTGCTTACGTTCTCTGGCTCCACGACCAAGCTCAACGTGAACATCCTGTGCAGCAATGTAGTCAAGTGGGTCCTTGGAGAAGGTCTTAGGAAGCTCACCAAGTGTGATCAAGCGTCCCTGGAGATTCTTGTTCTTGTTCTCCTCGTCCATCTTCTTGAATAAGGCCAGCTCATCATCGTTTCTGGAAAGAATTTCATTCAACTCGTCATCGTCCAAATCCTCGTTGTCATCAGCCTTCTTATTCTCCTCAGCCTCCAACAAAGCTCTCAAGAGCGCCTCTTGCTCTTCAGCAGTAGACTTATTGTCAAACTTACCAGCCTGAATGACCTTGCCATCAATATCCAATTTCTGATGAGCACGTTCCAAAATAACCTCTTCCACAGAATCCTCAGTAATCAATCTCAAGATACGCACCTCATTCTTCTGTCCAATTCTGTGAGCTCTGTCCTGCGCTTGCAAATCCTGGTGAGGATTCCAATCCGTATCAAAGATGATAACTGTATCAGCAGTCTGCAAGTTCAAACCCAAACCACCAGCTCTTGTGGACAACAAGAAGGCAAAGTACTCAGAATCTGGAGCATTGAACAGCTTCAACAAATCGGTACGGTCATCCGGCTTTGTAGAACCATCAAGTCTCAGGTACTTCAAGTCGTTCAATCTCAAAAAGTCCTCCATGATATCCATGATCTGTGTCATCTGGAAGAAGATCAAAACTCTATGACCAGTCGCCTTGAACTTTGGCAACACTCTTTGTAACAATTCAAACTTACCTGCAACTCTCCAAATGTTGTTGTTAGTCTCATGAGATGGGTTGATGAGGTCTTCAATGTCTTCAAAGACGAATGGATGGTTACAGATCTTTCTCAACTGCATGACTGGGTTGTTAAGACCCTTCACTGGAACAAAGTTCTCACCAGACTCATCACAAGTAAAGATCTGATGGCACTTCAACATTTGCTGGTAAAGAGATCTCTGCAAGGAACTCATCTTACACTTGATAACCTTCTCGACTTTGTCTGGCAAGTCCTTCTCGACATCCTTCTTCAAACGACGCAACAAGAATGGTCTCAAAACCTTGTGCAATCTTCTAATGACCAAAAGTGTCTCTTCTTCAGAGAGCTCAATCTTATCCTGGCCACCAGTGTTGGCAAATGGTGTGTTGAACCATTCATCAAAGGACTTGACAGAGTTGAAGATCTTAGGAAGAACAAAGTTCAATAATGCCCAAAGTTCCGGCAAGTTGTTCTGAAGTGGAGTACCAGTCAAAATCAAACGATAATCAGTATGATAGAACTGAGTCAATGTAGATGACAACTTGGAGTTACTGTTCTTCATTCTGTGACCTTCATCGATGATCATGTGAGCCCAACTGATCTTGGACAAGAGTGGACGATCCTTGATGATATACTCGAATGTGGTCAACAACACCTGGAAGTTGCCCGTTCTGATATCGTGCTGCATCGTCTTTCTAGCATTTGGGTTACCCTTGTAAGTGATCTTCTTCACAGACGGAGCCCATTTTTCAAACTCCAAGTTCCAATTGGTCAAAGTGGACAATGGAACAATGACAAGGAATGGACCTGGGACTTTCTTCACCTCAACAAGATAGGTGATCAAGGAGATACTTTGAATAGTCTTACCCAAACCCATCTCATCGGCCAAGATACCATTCAAATGGTTATTGAAAAGGGAAACCATCCATTGGAGACCCTTCATCTGATACTCCTTCAACTCACCACCAACGAGAATACTTGGCTGAACCTTGACCTCCTCCTTGATTCTATGGGCGACAGAGTAATAATCAATGTTTTCACCCTCTTCGATGTTCTCAAACTCATCATTGACCTCTCTTCCAACAGCCTTGGCAGCCTCGTGTGTTTCCTTCTGCTGTTCCTTAACGGCCTGTGCCAAAGAGTCCAAGAAAGTGTTGGTTTGCTTCAACAAATGAGTAATTCTGGTATCCTTTGTCTGATCTAACAACTTGATATAAGCCTCTTCATCGTTAGCCTTCAAAGCCTGCAAACGCTGCTTGGCATTTCTCTCGATTCTCTTCTGCTCCTCCTTCTCAATATTGACGTGAGCAGACGATATCGATCTTCCAAACTTGACAACGAGTTCCTTTTTCGCTGTTCTCTTCTTAATAATGGAGCCGGAGTCGGCAGTGAGCTTCTCAATTTGGTCAAATTTCTTCTTGTGCTCAATCTTCTGCTTCATGTTCAGTTGTTGAGTGTGAAGATGAGTTGTCGTTGACGCATCCATGAGGTTAATCTTACGTATCTTAGCCAGGAAGTTTGGATGAGTGTTGGTCAAAAGCGAGTTTTTAAAGTAGTTGAAACTAGCAACGTGACCCCTCATGGCCTTCTGTAGTGGGAGTAACTTCAGAGCGTAATAATCAATCAAGTCATCAAGGTCCTTGTTTTCTGGATCTTCAATACCTTGCAGCTTGAAACTAAACTCTTCAAGCGTAGCATCGATCTCCAATTGTATCGTAGCTTCTCGAAGATCAGCAGCACGTGGAAGATCTAGGCCCGGTGGGAAGACACCTGGTACGATAACTCTTGATTTTGGATGACTCAAGATTTCGTATGGTACACCTGATTGCTGCTTAGGCATGGTGTAACTCTCAACTTGGAGCTTTGGGTCATTGATTGGCACGATAGTTGTGATATCTGGATGCAACTCCTTAAATTTCTCAATCGGTACCGGCTTGTCAACTTCAGCATTTGGGCCTGGCTTAGCCGGTGGCAGTTGCTGTGATGTGGGTGTGGCCGAAGTAGCCTTGCCAGGGATGACGGGTGTTTGATGTTGTGAGCCATGAGTAGACTGGTTCACAATTGGAGATGCAGCATTAGATGTGGATTGAATGACAGATGCCTGTGGAGACATGTGTGGATTGAGTTGTGGTGTATTGGCATTCATGGACTGTGGGACAGAAGCAGGAATTTGTTGCCCTGGCACTTGAAGTGGTGTCTGAGATGCTGATATTGACCTTGGTGTGGCATTTGGAAGGCCAGTATTAGGTGGGTGTGTCACTGTCGTGCCCGATGGGCCAGTAACATTACCTAAATTGGCATTGGCGTTATTCTTGACCGATGTCATCAATATGTTGTTGACTTCTGGTGGGATTGGCATGTTCTTAACCAGGCATTTGAATGCAGCAATCTGGGCCTTTAACAGAATAGATTGATATGGAGCAAACAGACCAGAATTGATCTGACCGCGTTGTTGGCCAGGAATCTGTTGCTGTCCCATTGAAGGAGTGGGCATGTGTGGCTGTTGTGGGGTCATGGATGATGATTGTGGAACAGGTGATCCCATCCCTTGGCCAAACCCATTGCCATTGATGCCTTGTGACTGGCGTTGTTGAGCCTGTTGTTGTTGATTTTGAATTTGTTGATGAAGTGGCAACTGTTGTTGCACCATTGGAGAACCGTTAGGGTTGCCCATGCGGTTCTGCTGATGTTGCTGTGGCTGAGGATGCTGTTGTTGTTGCTGCTGCTGTTGTTGTTGTTCTTGTTGTTGTCTAGCCATCTCCTGTTGTTTGGAGATGTGCTTCAAGACTTTAGAGAGCTGAACAAACTCTGCATTCTGGCCAGCGTTCTCACCGTACTGGGCTTTTAGTGCCTGCCAGCGCTGTAGTTGATGTTAGTATATTGCAATTGAGTGCTGTTAATGGCACTGAGACACCGGCTTTAGTGAGCCCGATTGATAATAGTGAGTCGGTGTGCAGGCAGCGGGGGGTGGTAGTGTTATAGTATGTGAATAGTGCGTGTGGGGAGCGTATAGTATGTGGTGTGTGAAAGTGTACCGGTCCAGGATGTGCATTCTGAAAGAACAATGACCCTGATCAGATGAAGTTCCCTTGTGGGCGGCTGTATTTACCAACAATGGTGGAGCAGATGCTCCGCGTAAACAACGCGTCGTGATGATATGTTTTGTTTGCTAGTGGCGGCACGGGCGGCGGTGTTGTTTTGAAGTGGGCGGTAGTGGTGTATGTGTGAACAGCGCGGTATGCCAGTGTATATAGGTATAGTATACTCACGTAGTAGAGCTTCTGGACCTCCTCCTTGGGGACCGCCCTGTTGAACTCCATGGCTGTGCGCTTGCGTACCTGCCGAGGCTGTCCTGTAAGCTGTGGAGCACTTGCCTGGAGAGTTGGCCCTTCATAATTCTCGCCGCGGAAAAGGGCCCACCCCCCACCACCGGGCTTTCAGCTTGTTACGGTGCGAGAGCGCGCGCTTGAGCCTCAACTTCCTAAAAGGGCAATACTATCTAATTTCCGCGTATGGGATTATAAGGGGACTGGCCCTGGCCCTCCTGGAGGATGCTCCCAAACACAACAACACACACACCAAAAGCCTCCACTACGTCAGGATGTGGGTGTACTCTACAACTCACAGTACCTATACCTGATTCCCCTTGTGCATTATTTCCTGCCAAGGTACGCATATCCTGGCAGAGCCGTGCGCACCATTCATCTTGCGCAATTCGCCCGCAACCGCATTGGCCGATAGGGGACTGTACTGAGACAAACAAAACCTTCTCTAGGGTGGGTCCTATCACTGTTCGCTATACGCGGGTAACTCATCCTCCTGGTTGTTGTCAAACCTTGTCTTGAGTTGGGCAAATCTTTCTGCGTATGTCATGGCACCTCCCTGGTTGAACACCACCCGAGCCTCCCATTGGTAGAGGTAGTTGAGGCCACCGTTCTGGTTAGAGATGCGGAACAACATCACATACTTGTTGCTTCCGAACCACGGAATGTCCAGTTTATGCGAAAACACGTCCCTGTAAAGTAATGAAAAGTTATCAGCCTCGTGGACTTTAGTCTTATTAGAAAGCACCACTACCCGATGTGACGTGAGGTAAATCTTACCCTGGATGGCGATCGTCTCTGCCCCAGGTTGATTGAGGGGCGTAAGCCTCACCACAACTTCTTCAGGCTGTGCGTGCTGGATAACCTCACCTGGAAGCGGCACAAATGGTTGATCTCTATTGTCCTGTCTCGTAACCCAATTCAATGACATCTTTGTATCTTTATTATCGTTGCTGCTCTCACGTTGGATGCTACGAGATTATGTGTTGTGGTAACATTGTGTGATCTTCCCCCTTGCATTTTCTAACTAACACAGCGTCAGCGCGATTACCGTCAATCATCATCATCTCACCCGAACAACTCCTCAAGGTCATCATCATCCATGTCAAGTAAGTCACCTTCACCTGAACCCATAGAAGCCATTGGAGCATCACCATCACCATCACCGTCACCACCTGCGCCCTCGTCGTCATCATCATCCTCCATCTCAACGTCTTCTTCATCGTCATCATCATCGTCCATATCCTGTCCCATCGTAGAAGTGTTTGAGGCAGAATTAGCACGATTCTGTTGTGTCTGATCCGTTTCTTGACTTTTATTCGTAGTCTTCTCCTCGTCCACACGGAGCTGTCTCTTCTTATTCTCGAGCTCTTGCTCCAATTTGGTAATACTATTGACCATTCTGCCACGCATGAGCGCATTACTTGTCTTTTCCAACTTACTCTGATTGCTCTTAATTGTAGCCTCAAGCTCGCTAATCTCATCTCTGAGTAAGGCAAGATGTTGTTGGTCCTCATCAACTTCAACTTTACGATGAACACCACCTTCGTTGTCGCTATCATCGTCATCATCGTCATCGTCGTCATCGTCATCCTCTTCCTCATCGTCTTCAAGACCCTCCAAATCACCACCTTCAAGGGCCTGCTCCAATTCAAGCTCCAAATCGTCGATACCATCCGCAATCTCTTCCTCCTCCTGTTGAACTTCCTCTGTAATGGCCTGTTGTTCCTTCTCCTTCGACTGTTGAAGGGCATTCTTTGCAGACTCTTCTTCATCAATGACTCTTGATGGGATAGCGTGATGAGTTTCAGATGACTGGCGTGCAGTCTCTTCAACGTTTGCCACTGAATCCGGATCAATCAACTCAAAAGTGGTTTGCATTGCTTCTTCATCCATTCGGAAAAGTTCATCAACACGGGCTTCAATGGCCTCAATCCTATCCTTGGTTAACTTTCGACGATACTGCGATTTTGTAATGTTCTTCATTGGCGCCGTGAGACCACTGTGGTATTCTTCATCATCAGCGGGCACATCATCAATCTCAGACTCATGTTGGACACGTTTCAACACAACGAGAATCTCACTGATATCCATCATCTTGAAGATGTTTTTCTTATCCACAGTCTTTTGTGCCTCAATGATGTTAGGGAGTCTCATGAGTTTCCCCACATATGTGGTATTGTTCACATAGATCCAACAACGACGTCTATCCTTCCACTTTATATTAATACCACTCATGTCACCACTCTCAACACAATGACGTACATAGTCGAGCTCAGCATCTGGAAGCATTCGTAATACAATAGCCTCCTCCACGAGAGGATCGTCTTCAATCTCAGAGTCTTCTGAATCGTATCCCTCACCGGGGATACGCGTCGGCTTCACACGGATACGCGGTACATGTGGTGCAGACCGTGAGCTTGATTTGGCCTTGGCCTTGGATCCAAGCTTGAGTTTTAAGCCATGTGTCTTACTCGTCGAGGACACAGTCGGTACCGGTGGAGAGGCCTTTGGTTTGGAGACGGGAAGTTTAACCTTGAGTTTTGTCGTGGTCTCCTTCGGCTTATCCGGGTCGTCCTTGATAGCCGGATTCTTAAGTTTGATCTTAACCATTGTGTCTATTTGGGCTTCTGAGCACCGATATATTTGACGGTTGACCCTCGTTTGTTGTAGTTAAATAGCATGAAGTGAAGCTACAAAGAGATCAATCGAGTTCGCGAGACTGAGCCATTAAAAAAAAAAAAAAAAAAAATTCGAAGAGAGATGGGATGTGGAACTATGTGACACAACGGTGTACTCAGCTCACTACCTAAAGCCCTCATTTTGGAGACCTTTACTTCTCTTACACACATTTTTGTTTCCCGTGGTCTCCCCACTCACCTTCTCCAATCACCTCAAACCCTCCATCTGCGCACAGCTACATATGGTTCGTGTTCCTCTGCCCCCGATCCCCCAGATCAGGAAGTACCTGAACACATCCTTCCTCACAAACCCAAAGATTGCTACCAAGATCGCCGACAGTCTGAATTACAATTACAATGGGAAGGATCTTAGCATATTGGACGTGTACTCTGGAAACATGTTGATGTCATGTGCCCTTCATAACGCACTTCGACCGAATCAACATCTTCTACTCGAGCCTCGACTCGCCTTCAGCAAACACATAGATGACCACATCACATCACTCTCATCATCAGATAGCACTAGCTCGCACACGATGGAACATCTCAAATTGAATCCATTCAACTGGAGCACATACCTCGAACTTACGGACCCTAAGACCGGTATCTTACAACCGGGGAAAGAGACACGAGATCATATTCATTCAAAGCTCTTGATGACGGGATACATTCATGAAGAGGGACTGTTGATGCAATGGCTGGCCTGTATGGGTAATCAAAATTGGATCCAAAGGTTTGGAAACGTTAGAATGCTATTATGGGTCCCAGAAGCCTCGGCAATCAAAGTTCTAGCTGGTGCTGGTGCCGCTGCAAGACACAAGTGTTCTTTAGTGCGTGAAACATTTTCTGATACCCGTCTGTTGGCCACTACGGACACTCCAAAACTTGCCAAGGATGCCTTTGACAAGACAACTTTACGTGAGGGTAAGACGCTCGTTATTGATGCTGATGACTTTAGTGGTTCTCCAATGTCACTGTTAGAGATCAATCCGAAAGACCACAGCATTGAGGATGTCTACTCTTGGGACTTTGTCACCAAAAACCTAATGATTTTGAGAACAAAAACAGTTGATGAAAGTGTACGTAATCTCGGTGCTGGTGCTGGTGAATATTTCGACGATAAGCTTCCTCGTGAATTGATGAAGAAGAGAGTCAAGGACCTTGTCGCTGATGACTTTGTTCATATTACCCGCGTGTTTGATCTCTGGGCTTTCAAACCAGACGATCTGTGGGAATCAACCATTGATCTTTAAAAGATCGCATTTGTACATAGAACAGATTCAATGGTTAACTAATTGCATGACATAATGCCTCGCGCACTCACTCATACCTTCCCCCGTCTATAGGCACATCAGTAGGCAACGCTACACCTCCAGATACCAACAAAAGGACACTTTAAAAGCAATAGGTGATCATTTCCAACCTTTTGCAACAATTGAACCCAAATTACTATCTATAAATCCCCATATAACTCACCCTTTTGCCTAAATCCTGTCCTTTGCAAATGCCCTCAACTAAAACATCCAAAGGGTCGCGAGATCAAAGTTCACGGCCCCACTCGAAAAGGCACCCAAGACTATACAACACCTCATCTCCCCCACCAAACAGCTCTATAACGGCTACACACTGCACCAACTCAGCACGATATGCCCCATAGCGATACGGGCTCCACCGCCTACTTCGTACTGGACGTTTCTGCGCTCTCGAAGGGCCTCGGTAACATACGAAAGTGGCTCGAGACGGAGAACAGCGACACCAACTTGGTGCTGTGGATCCCGAGCTACACCATCCACGAGCTGGATTACCAAAAGAAAGGTCTAAGCATTGCTGCTTCCAACGCCCGTGAAAGCATTCGTCTTATTGAGAAAGTCGTCACCCGTGATAATCGAAACAAGAGCTCTTGTAAAATGCTCATCGAGACCCCCGACGAGGCCGGTCCAAAGTGGAAGGATTGCATGCGCTACAAAGTTCGTGCTCCACGTATTCACGAGTTCCCAAAATCCAAGCGTGGTTCCAATCCACAATCTACCATGGTCCCAGTGACAATGTCTGAGACTGAAGCCTTTAAGCTTGCTGAGTCCCATTCTGACACCTTACCCACTGGTGATGATGGCTCTGATGAAAGAGCACAGCTACCAGCCAGATACCGTTTCTTGCTCAGACCTCTCATTAAGAAAGTCCATCTCGACCCTCAGAACTGGATCTTTGTCACTGAAGACCAAACTACTCGTATCTGGTGTGAGAGTTTTAGAATCCCCTGCATCAACGTGTCTGAAGCCGATGCTATCTTGTTCCATGCCCATGGCACAAGCTCCGCTGAGACCATCACTACTGATTTCGGTAAAATCAGTATAAACGAAGCTGGAAAGAAGAGCAGAAGAAGTAAAAAGAACAAAAAGTCCTCTCAGCCAGGTATAGGATTATCAGCCAAACCTGTTAATCATGTCCCACAAGAGGTCAAATTGGAAAGTTTCGACACCATGGAGTATGCTCCAAGAGGTAAAGGTGATTTATGGGTCCCATGAATTGATTGAGTGCTCGTACTCGCTGCACTTCTATTCATCCATCTATACTTGCAATCTATCCAGAAGCTTAATCTGAAAGTCATCTGCAAAAGGGTGTCCCATGTCCATTGGATCGTCCATGTATCGTTTGACTCTACAGGACCACCAAGACCTTGATTCATCAAGGAAAAAAATGGGCTCATCAATGTCAACATACATGAATATCTATCTCAGATGTGAGAACTTGGCAACGTCCTGCTGGAATGAGACGTGATCTATATCGATCCTCTCACAATCGCCTTCATGCCTTGGTCGTCATTGGGTCTTGTGTCTCGCAACTATTTATCCTCCAAAAGCAAGCCAGACTCTATCTCTCGCTACATTAAAAAAGTTTCTTCCTTCTTGAAATTGATTTATTCACATTTATATAATCAATACGTAGAGGCAGCCTCCAGTACACTGATCAATATATTTCATGCTGCAAGCAACAAGGGGGAGAACAAAAAACTTCGTATCAGATATATAGTCAATGGTTGTACTCATCGAGCCCGGTACTGAAACAAGGCCCTAACATTAGAGATGCCAGAAAAAACATACTTATAAGAAATGAAATCATCATGTAGAAGTCTTTGTCCCCTCCAAGTCGTCAACATCATAGAAAAGATAATGATCAAACCAGACGCCTGTGAAAGGAGCTTCCAAACCATCTGGTAAGGGTCAGTCCTTCAACAGCCTCCAGTGAATGCCTCTCCTGTGCCAATCAATCATAATCTTTTCAAAAGAGTGAAGGAAACAACAGAAGTAAGAAAAATTTTTCAACCTTTTTTAAACACTTTACCAACTTTAGCCAAACTTATGTCCAAGTTATCGCGAAGGTTAGGGCAACACATTTGCCCGTAACAGAATGACAGATGATGGCTTAGATGATCATCTCCTTCTATCTAGATGTATGTCTTCAAGTGGTTCAGATGCCCTAGAGGACATCTTATATAGATAAATCTACAGTCAGCCACCAATAATTATCCATTCACTCATCTAAAAATAGTCCAACCTTATCTCAGGCAGACTTTGCATCTATCAAAGATGGCATTACCCCTTCAGCTGTACTAGGCTCAGACTTGTACTCTGGTGGTGAACTTCTAATTGTTTCAGACTGGTGTGGCTGTTCCAACTCCTCAATCTCCTTTTGCAATGACTTGATCTGTTTATGAAGACCTTCAATATCCTGATTGAGGTGAGCTTGCTTCTCAAACAACTTTCTCTTCCAATTCTTGAACTTTGTCTCCTCATAACTAATCATTTCAGAGTACTTCTTCTTGTTACTGATCTGTTTCAGTATGTACCTTGGACTCCATTGAACTACCATGTCATCGACAGCCTCCTTGGCAAAGATGGAGAGAAGCTTGGCTGCGTCATCTGAATCAATTCTTTCAACGTCAGTGAAGTTTAATGATTTCTCCTTCAACAGCTCGAAGCACTCTTCGAAACCTGTAGGAGCTTTGACAAGACCATCAATGTAGCCCTGAATCAATTTCTCTGATGAGATAAGTCTAGTCTTCACCAACTTGGAACGACAAGTCTCGTAATAAGACTCCGTTGTTGTGATTAAGTCCACCATGTTATTTGCCATTAAGACGTCTCTTAACTTGATGAAATCACAATGCTCGGGATTCATCACCTCTGCTGTACCCCATCTGTATTTGCGACCTCGAACAGCTTCTGTGGAACCTTCTGGGACAACAAAGGACTCCGAACCAATTATAGAGAATGGAATCTGTTTGTTAATTGCCTGCTTCACATCTTCATCTTCTATAAACTCACATATTTTGATGCCATGGACAAAGATGATCTTTCTAACCAACTCCTTAATCTCATACATCTCCGTTTTTGTCAACGTATCAGCCTTAGGAATCACCGGAATCAAGTTTACACGAGTAGAAATGTGTTTCATAGCCTCGATCTCAACTGGAGAAACACCACGAGAAGAGGTGTTAATGAAGAAAAGACAGCAGTGAACTCTGTTATCGACCAACTTAGATCTATCTGGCTGCTCCTCCGTAAACATGTAGAGTCTCAATTGCTCATCTATATAGTCAGTGATTGGAAGATAGGCGAATTCATTGTCGATAAAGTCGCCAAATCCTGGCGTGTCAACTATCGTGAGTTCCAAGTTGAAATTGTCCTCAATCAATGCGAGCCTCTCTTTACTGATTCCGGTACCCTTCTCAAACTTTGTATGTGGCTTTCTGGTTTCAATCTCACTCCAAACGTTTGGCATAACCTCGGTACCAAACAAGGTGTTAATGAAGGTGGTTTTCCCAACTCCAGACTGACCAACAAGTAAGAGGTTGAATACGGCTCCTCTTTTGGCCTTCAAATCCTCCACTTGTTGAGGGAGAGAATCAATACCAACATTGTAAGCATACTGTTCTGTGGACAATTGGTATACTCCAGTGTTCTCCAACCGATGCTTTTTGATTTTATCAAAGTGCCTAAGCCTCTCATGGGCCTCTTTCACCAGTTGTGCTGTCTCCACAGAAGACATGATAAGATGATAGTGTCTGGAAGGTGTTACAGTAATTTCTACTTCTCTCTGTATAATATGAAACGAGTATCACATGGCTTCACTAGATCTGTAATATAAGTATATTATCTGGTCTGATGGTTGCAAGAGTCACAAATTCGGTACTGGTTCCCCGTTTAATAGCGCCTCTACAACAACGAAACTGATAAGAGTTGGAGCAGAGGGAATATAATTAGTAACTAATTAGTAACGAGATAGGTCTCAACTGTCGACGATTGACAAGAATTGATCCAGGCTTCAACTCAAATCATCCCATGGTGAAGAGTCGGAGCTGTAGATCGCATGATGACGCTTTAATCATGTAGCAGCAAATTGCCTAATCCGGTAAGCGCCATCCAAGTGCTCTCTTTTGAGGCCTCAGCAATGGTATAATACATCTTACATCTACTGATAAGCCATGATCAGCGGATCTTTTGATTTCCGGTGTAAAAGGACTGCATCCGACCTTTTAAAAGAAGTAACTCCCGCTCTCATGTCCCATACAACTTGCATACCCTTTCCTGGGCCATTATCAGATAGAGGACACAATGGGAGACTACATACTGTCACAAGGTATCGGATACGGCTACATCGTGGGCCTAGGTTCCGCATTCGCCCTGATAATGGTGGCTATCACCTATACACTTGCCAAATACATGAACCAGATGCAGAATTCCGAAAGATTCACCACCGCTGCTAGATCCGTCAACAGTGGTTTGATCAGTTCTGCCGTTGTCAGTTCATGGATCTGGCCAGCTTCTCTCCTCACATCTGGTCTATGGGGTTACACATATGGTATCTCTGGAGGATATCTATATGGTGTCTCTGGTACAACACAGATCTTTGCCTTTGCCCTCCTTGCCATTGAGATCAAGAGAATTGCTCCTGCTTGTCATACCATCGCTGAGATCATCAAAGCTAGATATGATAAGCCAACACATTGGGTTTACATGTTCTACATTACAGCTACCAATACTATGGTTGCCTCTTGTCTTCTGCTTGGTGCTTCACAGGGTTTCAATGCCTCTACTGGAATTAACATCATCGCTGCCAACTTTTTGTTGCCTCTTGGTGTTTGTATCTACACTGCCACCGGTGGGTTGAAAGCAACATTCATCTCTGACTGGATTCACACAGTGATCATTTACATTGTGGTTTTGATCCTCTGTTTCAAGGTCTTTTGCACCTCTGATATCATCGGATCTCCAGGAAAGATGTGGGACATGCTTCAAGAAGTCCAAGAAAAATTCCCATCAACTAGTGGTTCAAACTATCTGAGCTTCAGAAACCCAGAGATGTTCATGACAACTTGGTCGGTGTGCGTTGGTGGCTTTGGTTCTGTCTTTGGTGACCCCTCTTATGGTCAGAAGGCCATTGCTGCTTCCCCATCTGGTGTCCTTAGTGGCTACATCATTGGTGGTCTTTGTTGGCTAACAATCCCATGGGCCCTTGGTACCGCTGGTGGTCTTGCAGCTAGAGCCATGTTGATCTACCCTGGTTTCCAGACATATCCAAATGAGCTCTCATCTTCCGAAGCTAGTGCCGGTCTTCCAGTCATCTATGCATATGGTGCTATTCTTGGTAAGAGTGGTGCCGCTGCTGCTGTCCTGACTTTGTTCATGAGTGTCACATCTGCCATGTCAGCTGAGCTTATCGCTTTCTCCTCTGTAGCTACATTTGATGTATACAGAGGTTACATCAACCCTGCTGCTACCGGATCCCAGCTTGTTAGATTCTCCCACTTGTCCACGATGGGTTTTAGTTTAGTTGTTGCCTGTGTCTCCATCATTTTCAACTATGTCGGTGTCTCTGTCGGATGGCTCATTGGCTTCTACGGTATTATTCTAGTTCCAGCCGTCTCTGTCCTCACATACAGTCTTTACTGGAAAAAGACCTCCAGTTTCGCTTGTACCTATGGTCCACCTGCCTCAACTCTCATCGGTATTGCATGCTGGATCGGCTCTGCCCAGGCTTACCACGGCGCTGTTGATAAGGCCACATTGATGACCTCGGAGCCATCAATCATCGGTAACTTTGTTTCACTTGGTTCATCCCTCTTGCTTATCCCATTACTCACCTACATTAAGCCAAACCCAGAGGGAGATTTTGACTTCACCACCTTACAGACCTCCTTCAAGGCTGGTGACGATGCCGATGACGATGAGATCAAGGCAATGGTTGTCTCTGAAGAGGAGCAGGCTACTCTGAAGAAAGCATCCAAGATTGCCATTACTCTCAACATCATCCTCATGGGTGGTGGCTACTTGATTGTTCCTCTGTGTTTCTACGGTACTGACTACACCTTCTCCAAGAAGTACTTCACACAATGGGTTATAATTATGATGATTTGTCTCTTCATCGCTGGTGCTTATATCATCATCTTCCCGCTCTATCAAGGTAGACATGACTTGATGGATCTCTTCAGGGCTATAAAGGCTGGTAAGCCATCTTCTTCTGTGAATTCAGGTGAGGTGAATTCTTCTTCGGATGAAGCAGAGATGGTCCAAGTTGAAGGCCAGGAAACCAAAGTTACAGAAGCTTGAGTTTATTAAGGCTAATAATTCAATATCAATAGTTTACTTAAGCTACCAGTAGGGATTATAGATGGCTAGTCTTGCGAGAGTAATGCACAATTGAACGGGCGATTGCAATAACACCCGGACATTACCATACCTTAACACCCGCACATCACCGACTCATATAATAGCTTTAAAGTGAGTCAAACAAATATCTGACTGGTAAGATTAAGCTCCAAGAGTATTCATAAGCTAGATTTTGGATGGCAATCTATTTGGTAATCTAGAGGAAGTGTTGAATTCTCTGCAAGTATTAAGATAAATAATCTATTTCTGAATGAAGTCCCGGAAGTGTAATATCATCCATATTTTTTTATATTAAGATCCCTATATCTAAATAGCAAAAAGTAAATTCCTTCTTTCTGTTTACGTTTTAACGAAAAATCTTGCTGAATTTATTATCAGGTGCTTCAAGATTGCAGTTAGATTATTTCTATCCTAATTGCAGAAAGAGTTATGTGCTAATTAAGTCCCAATGTTAATATCGGCGCGGTCCGCCGCTAAGTAAGATCAAAGGTACACGACCTCATACATGAATAGAATGATCACATTAATGTGCTTAAACTGTTAGTACTGATCCCTGAACTAACTTGCTCCTGTAATTGAGAGGTTAGATGACTCTTTGGTAGTTGAATGCCATGTCGCTCCTCATTACTCTACCTGTCGTCTTCCCCAGCTTCGCACTATCGTTCTTCGGCCCCGTTACCGAATATGGATAGATCTGCGAGTGCAGATGGCCTTATCTTTTAGCGATGATCTATAAATCAACTTACATACCCAGTTCGGAAGACCATAGAGTACACCCTTTTGGATCAATTATGTTGGCCACTTGAAAGTCTGTCGTTCCATGTCATCAAACTACTTCCCCGTGCCATACTCGACGACCTCGTTTTGGCTCTCTGAGAAGACCGACTTCTCAAGGTTTAGGTCTTCCAAGGACATCCCAGAGGAAATTGACACTGTGATCATTGGTTCTGGATATACTGGTGCAGCAATTGCTCATTACATGCTCAAAGCTGATCCGTCTGCCAAGGTTGCAATCTATGAGGCTAGAGACATCTGCTCAGGTGCAACGGGCCGCAATGGTGGTCATGTTAAGCCACTAATGCATCGTTCTTTCGAGGAACACACGAAGAAATATGGTGAACAAGCTGCTGCTGAGATAGCAAACACTGAGTGGCAGCATGTTCATGCAATAAAGAAGCTCACACAGGAAAACAACATCGATTGCGACTTCTTCCTCACAAGATCTTGTGATGTATATGAGCATCCTGATGACCCTCGTCTGCTTGGTGATCTGAGAAGCTACGACTTGTTCATGAAGAGTCCATACGTTGACGAGATTGTAAAAAATGACTTACAAATCCACTATGGCAAGGAAGCCAAGATAATTTCAAAAGTTGAATCCACCGAGATTGCCTTCACATACACTGCTGCATCATGCTGGCCATGGAAGTTCGTTGTTGGACTTCTCAAGATCTGCGTAAATAAGGGGTTACAGCTTCATGCTAACACATTGGTTACCAACGTTACTCAAAGAGATGACGGAAAGTGGGTTGTCAAGACAGCTGATCGTGGTAAAACTGTTTGCAAGAAGGTTGTCTTTGCAACTAATGCCTACACCAAGTCTCTTTTAGAGGAGTTCTCGGAGGTAATTATCCCACAGAAGAAGGTTGCTTGCAGAATTGTCCCAACTGAAGAGGACGAGATCCCACATTTGACCTACACTTACGGCTTTTTGTCATCATACAGAGACGGTAACTATCTTATCAACAGAGCTGATGGATCTATAGTTGTTGGGGGACACGACTATTTGATGGTTGACTTGGAAAAGAAAGGTGAAGCAGCAATTGATGGTCATTATGATTGTGTTGACGATAGTACCATCAAAGAGCGTATGTATGAAGTCTTCAACAAGGACTTTATGGGTCGCTTCTTCACCACCTGGAAGAATACACCAACCAAATTGTCTCACTCTTGGAGTGGTATCCTTGGGTACACAAATGATTATTTGCCTTATGTTGGTGAGCTTGATTGTATTGGTAAGAAGAATGCATACATTTGTGCTGGTTTCCATGGTCATGGTATGCCTCGGATTCTATTCTCTGCTGAGACTCTTGTCGGATCTTTGTTGGAAGAGAAGAATTCATATGAAATCAAAAACACTTGTCCAAAGATATTCAAAGTCACCAAGGAGAGAATGGAGGGTGGGAACCAGTATTACGAAGAATTCATGGGTTATGTTAACAAGATGCAAAATTAATCTTGAATTGCATGCAGATCATTACTATTCATTAGAATTGTCATTATTTGAAGGAAGTTTCCTTCTGTTCTTTAGCTTCATCATCATACACAATTTGTAGAGGGTTCTTCTTTGGCCATTTGACTGCCATATCAATCTCACTTCTTGGATAAAACCACTCCAATATTGCGTATAAGAAAAGATCGACAAGGTAACACAGGACAAAGAGTTTACCAGACCATGGTCCGTATGAGTTGAGCTTTTTGACCATTTCCAGCTTAGTGAACCAATCATCGGGGGAAATGGAATCATAGACAGCCTCCGTGCGGATGGCAACGTCTTCCCATGAGTACATGGCCTTAACTTGATCATGGAAACTCGATGTATCAACACGACCTTCTGCAATGACCTTAATAGCTCGTAGTGTGGATTCAACGAGTGAGTCAACTGATGGAGATGCAAAGATCGTCATGTCGGGTGGAAGCACTTCAGGGATTCCACCAACACGAGTGGTGATAACGAGAAGACCACAACTAGCGGCCTCAACAAGTACTGTACCAAAAGCCTCGGTCAAAGATGGTTGAAGATAGATGTCACCTTGAACCATCACCTCCCTGACACGCTCGTGTTTGACACCACCTATTAGTTCAACGCGGTCTTGCAAACGATGAGTCTCAATACACTGTTGAATGTCGATGAATTTTGGGCCATCACCAGCCACGAGGAAGTCAACTTTTGGGTCTGCAGCACAAACTCGTGGAATCATGGCACTTAGGAGGTCAGCACCTTTGTTTCTAAAGAGACGGGATATAACCACAATAGTGATTCGGGATGGATCTCTATTTGTTGTGACGAGATGAGAGACGAGATTAGGTGTTGCGTCCTTTGGGAGGAAGTCCTCCGAAATGACAGCGTTTGGTATGACACTGACAGTGAGCGGATCACATCTGCCTCGTAGAACAACGTTCTCCTTGCAGGTATTAGAGACACAAATGGAGCGATCTAGGAAATTAAGGGTGAATTTGAGGGTCTTATTACCCCAAATGGAGCCCACGTCGCCGAAGCCGAATAGCGAATGCTCTGTGAGGACGGTCTTGAGGCCCATGATCTTCCCATGGATGATTGCCTCATTGGCAAGGGAACTCATAGATGCATGTCCGTGAATGATCTCAATGTTTTCACGGATCAGGATGTTTCGTAGCACGGGGAAGGCCGAGAAGACCGTTGGGAAAGTGGTGTTTCTGTAGAAGGCAAAGAAGGGGATATAGTATACCTTTAGACCGTTGGTGAGGTACCTTACACCACGTCTGTTTCTATAACTATGAGTAATGATGATGACGTTATGACCACGGAGGATTAGCTTCTGTGCTAAGTGATACGTGTGGAACTCAACTCCCCCGGGCTGCGGATAGAAGAAGTCGCAAACCATTCTGTGCTAATGTTAGTTGAAAATATTCCACCGAAACACACCAATACGATACTCACGCTATGTTATACCCCATCTTGCCAGCACAATCTCTCCATAGATCTCTTCTTAGAACAGACCCAAGATGTCAATCTCTTTGACTTCACTAACTTAAAGCTCTTTTGGTCTCGGGGCAACAACGCGTCCTCCGCCCTCGCGCGCGCGTGTCTCCTCCGGGTAACGCGTCGGTTACATAAGCGAAATCGCGTTTCTTACATAATCACGCGTTTTGTCACATCAAAAAAAAATTTTAGAAACTCTGCGATGTGCCACCACCCAGCACAGTTTTTGAAAAGACCCCCCGTTGCGTTTGTCACTCACAAGGGACCCATACGTTCTGTGAATCAACCGCTGGTGGCCACTGCTTTCTCCTGTCTCCTTGTTTCCGCATTCTTTTCCCGAAATGAAGTACGTTGTCGTCTCTGGTGGTATGTATATCTTTGTTTAACGTTTACGCGTTAGGGTCCTGTCATGACGCTGTTTACCTTGGGGTGGCCTCATCGGGTGGGCTCTGTTGATCATACAGATTACTAACAGGACGATATAGGTGTCATCTCCGGTATCGGTAAGGGTGTGATTGCCTCTTCCACTGGTCTCTTGTTGAAGACCCTTGGTCTTAGAGTCACCTCTATCAAGATTGACCCATACATGAACATTGATGCTGGTACCATGTCTCCACTTGAGCATGGTGAAGTGTTTGTTCTTAACGATGGTGGTGAATCCGATTTGGATTTGGGTAACTATGAGCGTTATCTCAACGTTACTTTGACTAAAGACCATAACATCACCACTGGTAAGATTTACTCTCATGTTATTGAGAGAGAAAGAAAAGGTGATTACTTGGGTAAGACCGTTCAGGTTGTCCCACACGTCACTAACGCCATTCAGGACTGGATTGAGAGAGTTGCTAAGATCCCAGTTGATGAATCTGGTATTGAACCAGATGTCTGTATCATCGAGCTTGGTGGTACCGTTGGTGATATTGAATCTGCCCCATTCGTTGAGGCTCTTAGACAATTCCAGTTCAGAGTTGGTCATGAGAACTTTGCCTTGACTCACGTTTCTTTGGTTCCAGTCATCCATGGTGAACAGAAGACCAAGCCAACACAGGCTGCCATTAAGGATTTGAGATCCTTGGGATTGACTCCAGACATCATTGCCTGTCGTTGTTCTGATAAGTTGGAGAAACCAACCATTGACAAGATCTCTATGTTCTGTCACGTTGGTCCAAACCAGGTCATTGCTGTCCATGATTTGAACTCCACTTATCACGTCCCATTGCTTCTCGTTGAACAGAAGTTGTTGAAGTACTTGACTGAGAGACTAAGACTTGATGACATTAAGATCACTTCTGAGTCTAAGGCTGCTGGTGCTGATTTGCTTTCTAGATGGAAGGCATTGACCACTTCCTATGACAGATCTTTTGAGACTGTTAAGATTGCTCTTGTTGGTAAGTACACCCACTTGCAAGATTCTTACATCTCTTGTATCAAGGCTCTTGAGCACTCTGCTATGAGAGTTCGTCGTCGTCTTGAGATTATCTGGGTTGAAGCTTCTGATTTGGAGCCAGAATCTCAGGAATCTGACAAGATGAAGTTTCACAAGGCTTGGCACAACATGTGCAACGCTGATGGTATCTTTGTTCCAGGTGGATTTGGATCTCGTGGTACTGAAGGTATGATGTCTGCCGCTAAATGGGCTAGAGAGAACAACATTCCATACTTGGGTGTTTGTCTCGGTTTCCAGGTTGCCTCCATTGAGTTTGTTAGAAATGTTGTTGGTATTTCTAACTCCAACTCTACTGAGTTTGTTCCAGAGTTGACTGAGGATGAGGCAACTGTTGTTTACATGCCAGAGATTGACAAGGAGAAGCTTGGTGGTACTATGAGATTGGGTCTTCGTGCATCTGTTTTCCAAGTTGAGGATTCCATTTTGAGAAGATTGTACGGTGGTGGTGAAGAAGTCCTTGAGAGACATCGTCATAGATATGAGATCAACCCAAAGATGATTTCCTCTATTGAGTCCAAGGGTTTGAAGTTTGTCGGTAAGGATGACACTGGTGAAAGAATGGAGATGTTTGAACTTGAAGGTCATCCATACTTTGTCGGTACTCAGTACCACCCAGAGTATATGTCTAAGGTTTTGGATCCATCTAAGCCATTCTTGGGTCTTGTTGCCGCTGCTTCTGGTGTCTTGGACCAAGTTTTGAGTGGTGAAATTGCTCCACAGAAGGGTGGTGACTTCTAATTCATTTTATTGTTACTCTTAAGGATGTGATGAAAGAAAGGGAGAAAGACAGTTAAATGTCTTGATGTTTTATGATTGAAGGTGACTGATGTAATGATGTTGTTGATCACACACATTGAATTGTGTGTTCTTATACATGATTGGGAATCACCAACTTACTTTAATGATCTTGTTTATTAGTTTATAATTGCATATCTGCATATCATTTCGAAATTACATTGTAGATGAGGGTGAACCTCTCACACTTTTTTTTGTGTGTCCTACTGTATATAAAGATTAAGATGACCCTTGATGACCTTTTTCTATTACGCGACGCTGATTCGGGTAACACTTGATTCTTGATAATCTAAATAAGTTTTGCCTTAATCGGTCCAATCGGTACCGAGTAAGTAGCATCAGCCGCTCAAATGTAGCTTTAGTGGAAGAGAGTAACCTTAATGAAGGGTGCCCTGTTTAATAATAATGCTAACTCTGATTGTTTGCTCTTGCTAATGGAGAATTACAAATGGTAAGGGCCCGATTCGGTTGAGTTAGTCTTGTTGGACTAAGGTACGAGGCATTTAACCGAGCAAAGTAGTGCAAGCAAGTTCACGGTGTCCGCCGTGTGGAGAGTAGGAAGCGAGGGGAAAAGAGTGTGTGATATGAGATGACTAGACAAAAGTGGAGTGGAGAGAAGTGGAGAGAAGTGGCTTGTGGAGTAGTGAATAGAGACCTCTCCTAAGAACAATTGATTACCCCAGTTATCTATGTATTGCTCTCAGTAAGACAAACAGTTTCTGGTGGCGGATAAGCGACAGATCTACGCATAAGCAATCGCTGTGGGGGACACATTGAGGAGCCCTCTAAGACTGGAAGAGTCCAATTTTTCATTTCAAATGAGGATCATTGTGCATGAAACTATAGTTAAACAAGTCTAGAAATCCTGAGATATGACGACATCAGGGGCAGATAGCAAATAAAAAACACAAACACTAAAGGTTATATAGTTCTACATAGTGATGCCAAGTTGTGTATATATTTGTTCCTCGGCATAAAAGAAAAGATGCGCTCGGCGATACTCGGTCATAAGCACTCAGAATTCCAAACAGGAGGCGCCGATGAGGCTTTTTGCTAGATGCTTTTGTAATCCAAACTTAGCCGAGATCACCGAACCGATATCCGAATAGAGACACATCCAATCTTCCAATAATCTCATACACACATACACAAAATTTACATAATTTACATAATACACATATAATACACAGTGTACTGTGTGTACTGTGTACTGTCTCTACCCTGAAGATCCTAACTGAAAAAAAAGAAGGCCGCGAATACGCAAAAAAAAGTTACGAGCGAAGCAAAACAAAAACCAAAAAAAAAAAAAAAGAAATTTTTTTGTCGGCATTAAGATTTTTATTTTGATTACGTAAACACCATGCAGATCAGATGTTACAAGAACCTCGGCTTAACTTGAATTGTTCAGGGCTGTACATGTTGTTTTTAAAGCAAAACATCTGCCGCCCAATCTTGTTTCTTCTAGTGACACAGTTGTTGTTTTGATTTGTTTAACCGCCACTTGACATCTCAATTCATTACAATGGGCGTCTTTGGAGCATCTAAGGCCGAAGAAGAGGCCCTTAGGGCACAGACACAAGCTGAAACACAGTTGGGTTCGTTGCCCTCATCCACTTCGTTGGACCGCACATCCACAACAGACTATGAAAGCGCTTACTCTCAGGTGCCTACCGACGATGAAGGTGAAGATGACAGCGGTAACGCTGTTACCGCTGCCACTGGTGCCACCGGTACTGGTCGTACTACCAGTGACAACGAGTCCGTTGAGACATTGAAGAGAGACGCTGACACTACATTGGGCTCTAACCAGAAAACCCCTGAGCCAGAGATTGATGCCGCTCAGGTTGAAGATTACCGCCCAGAAACCACTCCAGCTGAAACAGATGATGACGTTGCACCAGGTGAGCCAATCCAGATAACACGTACACTCTCACACGCTAGATCAAGAACTTCTTTCCAAGATGTTTATGGTGAAGACGTTACTTCTGAAGACCCAACTAAGCAGGCTGAGGACTACCCATTGGCTCTACAGAGAACAATTTCTCGTAAGTCTCTTCACTCTCATAGGGGTCAAACCGTTCCAGAGAATGACCAAGATGGTGAGAGTACCGAAGGTGTTAACCCAAGTACTCTTGATTGGGATTCTCCAACAGATAAGGGTAACCCTAAAAACTGGCCAAATTGGAAACGTTGGTCCGCTACAATGGTTACAGCTTGTATCTGTCTCGTTGTCACATTTGGTTCTTCCCTTTACGTTTGTGGTGTTCCTGACATTGTCATTGAGATGGGCGTTTCTCAAGAACTTGCCATCTCTGGTTTAACTTTCTACTTGCTTGGTTTGGCTTTTGGTCCAGCCGTTGCTGCTCCAATTTCCGAGTTGTTTGGTAGAAGACTCGTTTACATCACTTCTTTACCAATTTGCATGCTTTTCACAATGGGTGTTGGTCTCAGTTCCAAGATTAGAGACATTCTCGTCCTTCGTTTCTTTGCTGGTTTCTTTGCATCCCCAGCTATGGCAGTCGCTGGTGGTACCATCTCCGATATTTGGGAATTTGAAATGATGGGTCTCGCCATGGCTGGTTTCTGTTTGGCTCCATTCTTGGGTCCAACACTTGGTCCTGTTATTGGTGGTTTCGTTGCTGAGAATAAAGGTTGGAAGTGGACCATGTGGGTTAACCTCATGGTTGCTGGTGTCATCTTGGTTCCAGTCTTGTTGACTCCAGAGACTTACAAACCAGCTATCTTGAGAGCCAGAGCTAAGAAGAGAGGCATCAAACTTGCCAAGTCTGGATCTCTCGGTGACTTCCTCAAGGTTGTCTTTACTGTTACTTTGATGACTCCAATCAAGATGCTTTTCGTTGAGCCAATCGTTATGGTGTTCTCCATCTACATCGCTTTCGTCTTTGCCGTTCTCTTTGGTTTCTTCGAGGCTTACCCAATCATCTTCAGAGGTGTCTACAAGATGGAACTTGGTATCTCTGGTCTCACTTTTATCGGTATCATGATTGGTTTCATCATCGGTACCGCCTTCTATGTGTACTTTGACCGTTTTGTTTGGTTTAAGAAGAACCCAGATGGTACCCGTGGTGCTCGTGACGAACAAGGTAACTTGAAGCTTGATAAACCAGAGTCTCGTCTTTTCCTTGCCAAGGTTGGTGCCATTGCCTTGCCACCTTCATTGTTCTGGCTTGGTTGGTCATCTAAAGAATCCGTTCACTGGATTTGTCCAGTCATTGCTGGTGTCCCATTCGGATTTGGTTTGATTATGATCTTCTTCTGCACAATGATTTACTTCACCATGTCTTACCCAGCTCTTTCCCTCGCTTCTGCTCTTGCCGCTAACAACTTGCTCAGATACATTCTTGCCTCCGTCTTCCCATTGTTCACCGTGCAAATGTATGACCGTCTCGGAATTGACTGGGCTTCCTCCTTGTTTGCCTTCATTGCTGTTGGTTTGATGCCTGTCCCATGGATCTTTGAGAAGTGGGGTCCAAAGCTCAGAATGAAGTCCCAGTTCGGTTACGCTGCCATGATGAAGAATCAGGCTGCTCAGGAGAAGTCGGAGAAAGAGGTCGTTTCCGGTTCTAGCCTTGAGGAGAAGGTTTAAATTGTTGATATCCTATATACCACAACACACAGAAACACACACACATATACTTTCGGCATTTTCTTTTCTTGGTTTTTCCCCCTTCACTGATCACCGTCTGACACTCACTTTCTAATATTTTTACACATGACTTATCATTGCCACATTGGGCGCACATGGTATTCTACAAGGGGATGTACGGTGTATTTTTAATAGCACTTTTGATGGTCTTATAGATTTTATACAAACAAAGTTATGTTGTAACAGAGCATTAGTTGTCATAAAGTGTTGTAGTAGTAAACCAAAAAAAAACAGAAAGTAGTACATGTCGTTAAAGGTCGTCGTACTGGGTATGAAACCTATCGCTCGGTCAGTACAATACCGCATTACATTTTTCTCCCTCTCTCACTCTCATCATCCATATCTTCAAAGTCTGAACTCTTTCTCGTGCTTTCAGCAAGACCCAAATTCTCAATATCAGTCTCCAAATCCTCAACTTCATCACTCTCTTCGTTCTGTTCCTGGATCACTAACGGTTTGTTTTTCTTAAAACGGGAAGAACGTGGCGGGATACCACCAAGTGGACTCTTGTGTCTTCTCTGTAATGTCTTTGGGAATACAGAGTCCTGACGTCTTCCTCTAAGTGATAATTGATGTACTCTGTAGGACGAGGATGTGGATGTGTCATAAAGCGAGCCCTTTCTCGAGGAGCGATCAGATGCCGAGGAGTTACTAGAGATAAGTGAAAGTGAACGACGGGCAGTTCTTACAGAAGCTTCAGAACTGAGTTTGCGAAGAAACTGTGGACGTTGATCACCACGTTGTTCCCCACTCATGGACGTGTGTTCCGATGCTAGAGAGACATCAGACATCGTGGTAAATTGAGATGCTAGAGAATGTTGAGAGACCATGGAGACTGGTCTCGGACGTGATGAGCGGCGGATAGTACCTTTGGCAGAGCGGGAGGTTGGTGATCTTGGTTCATGAATCGTTAATTTGTTTGCTGGTGTGATGGGTTCTGGCTCAGCTTCAGGGTGATCAGTTTCTATACTCTTCTTAGTATTGGAAGCCCCGTTTGATGATGGGTTGAGCGCACCTTGACTTTGTGAGTGGGTCATAGTGTGGTTAGTTGTGGATGGCAGATCTTGGCTGTTGAAACTGGTTGCTCTTCGACTTCCCAAAGGAGAGACCATCTCTGAATTTAGGAGCTCCTCTTTCTTGTTGATCTTCCAGAACTTGGTAAACTTTTGGATGAAATTGCTCTTCTTCTTCTTCTCCGGCGATGACAGTGATTCTTGATTGTCCACTGAATGTATGTCATAGTTATTGAATGTCGGGGTTGACTGGCGTGGTTGATTCGATGCTGTTGACAGACGAGATACAACTCTCGACAGTTGTGGAGTAGATATTGGGTCCATAAATTGTGATACTCTTCTTGACGTAGACTCTGTGATTCTAAGAACAGAACGAGACCGAGTCTTGTACTTCTTAGCCTCTTTTTTCTTCTCTTTCTCCAACAAGAGCTCCCATAGACCAGAAAGAGAGTCACATTTATAGTCAATGACGCTCTTCTGGAGACTGTGGGTATCAAATCCCAAAGACTTGAGCTTCTTCAACAAATTTCTTTCGGTCTTGGTGTAGAAATACTTCTGGGATAGCATGCTTTTCACAAGAGAACTAGACTGTTCTAACAAGTGCGGACCGTACACGTCGAGGAACGGATCCATGAGGATTTCAGCGGTGGTGGGTCTTTGTTGTGGGTCCTTGTTCAATAATTTCTTCATCAATACAATTGCCTCGACAGGAATACCTTCATTGTAGATTGGTTCTTCCTCGATGATTTTGATCTGCGTTCTCGCTTCGTCTTCTTCATCAAACGGCATCTGGCCGTACACCATTGTGTAGAGTATAACGCCGAGGGACCAAGTGTCAATCTTGAAACCATCATATTTTTCCTTTTTGAGAAGTTCCGGCGCCATGTAAACGGTTGTACCACAGACTGTCTCGAGTAGTGTTCTCTGGTCACACTCACGGGTGAATCCAAAGTCACTGAGTTTGGCATTTCTGCGCTTATCAAGTAAGATGTTCTCGAGTTTCAAGTCTCTGTGGATGCAATTGAGTGAGTGGGCGTAATGGACAGCACTAGTAATCTGGGAGAACAAACGAGCACATTCGTCGACAGAGATGCGTCCTGAACGGACAACATAGTCGTAGAGTTCTCTACCGGGACACCACTCGAGCACGAGCCATATCCGCTCTGGAGCCACAATGACCTCGAAGAGCCTAGTGATGTGCGGGTGCTTGAACTGGCGATGATAAAAGACTTCTCGAACAAGGTTAGGGTCTGACTTAGCACCAGTCTTGAGTACTACCTTGGTATGTGTGAGCTTGTGTACCGCGAGATAGACCTTGCCGAAGGCACCTTCGCCAATCAGCCGCTGGATGGCGTAGTTGCCAACCTCGCTAACTTCGTCGGAGCAGAACTGCGAATAGAGCTGATTGTAGGACTCGGCTATGCGGGCCTTCTCGTTATGCGATGCTCGTGTAGACATTGTAAATGCTGGACTATGCTGTGGCGGGGTGTGACTGTGGTTGTGATGGCGATGATCTAGGCGCTGTCTGGGAGAGTAGTGACTGTGAAGGCGGCGGTGACGGCACTGGGGGCGGGAGCAGCGCTGAGCAAAAGCAGTGTTTGGATGAGTGAGCTATTTAAGAGACAAGAGAAAGTGAATCAAAGGTAGAAGCAAGTGGGATGGATAGGGCGGTAAAAGGAGAATGTCCAGTAATGTTTAGGCCATCGGGCTCGTTACCAAACTGGTGATGTTGACAACTTAGGGAATTTTCGCGAACTTACTGTAATCCAAGCCCTACAACTTACGTAACGATGCTTCTCGTGTTGTGCTTCCTCTTTTAGATGGTGCTGCTTTGGTTTGGAAGCTACGGAATATTTTAGGTTTCAAGAGTTTGAGTTTTAGTAAGTCTACAAATCACCAGTCGTTTTGGCTCGTGTAATCGTCGTCCAATGGATGTAGTATGTACATGATCGAAGGGTACATGCATTCCTTCCCTTCGCTTATCTGTATCTTGTGCGTCGTAATCAGAGCTTCTGCAATCTCAACAGCTCCTCCTTCTTCCACTCCTCGTGCTCGCGGATCTTCTTTCCCAAGAAGGCCTTCATCTCTTCCGTCATGTTTGACTTTGGCAACTTCTTCTTCTCGCTTCTCTCCGACAGGTAAGCCTTCTTCGTCTCTGTGAGTGGCATCTCTGGTGGAGTGAGCTTCTTAACCTCAGTCTTTGTAAGCTTACCACGTCTCCACTTGGAATGAGGGTTTCTGATACTATCCATAGCATCGGCTGGGATATCATCCTTCCAAAGACTCTGGACAAAGTGTGTTCTTTCACGTACTGTACCAACTTCCGTACTTAGTGGACCATCTTCCACTGGATCTGGTCTTGGCCATGGGATAACAAGCTCGGAATCACCGAAAACAGAACGGTATGGCATCAACTTCTTGTAATCCTCATCGAAGTACTCGCCCTTGAATTCAAGGTTGTCAACGGCAACAGTCTTCACTTGTTGTGTCTTTTCATCTTCAATCTCAGCAACGAGTCTAATGTTTTCCTCTGGAACAGCCTTTGGGAAAGTGACAACGTGACTCTTTTGTCCCTCTGTCCAGAATTGCTTCGGCACGACGACTGTGGTGGATGGTCCATTCTCATCCAAGATGTAACCACCATACTCAACATGACGACTCACTTTGCAAATGTTTCCTGTCTTTGGTCCCTTAACAATCAGCACACGGTCTCCAACGAGGTATTTCAATTTCTTTGGGTCTTCTGAAACACTACCATCTTGTTGTAGGTCAACCTCCATCTGTGAACGGATGAACGCTGGCTGTGTCTCGTTCTGCAACTTCAGGAAGTATGGCAAACGGTGCTTCGGCACACGCTTGTAATCAAGACGGAAACGGGATCCGGCCTTTGAGAGATATGACATTTCGACCTGAGTTTATGGGTGATTTAAACTATTCGATTTGTAGTTTTGAAGTGATCAATAACCTCCCCATTGATTTTTCATGGTCGAGTCGGCGCGCGCTGGAAAAAAACCTCGAGATGTCCAGGTTTATTTCACATGGTAAGGGCACTCTTAGAATAATCTCATCACGCCCGCCAACCCGGAACTCCACGCGATGAGTGAGGGTTTTCTACAGCTAGTCTTTTCAAGCAGATATGATGAGTTTCAAATGTATACACAGAATTATTTTTCATCCCCAATGACCCCTCTAACTCATATGTACCGATAGCACCAAGGACATGGGGAGAACGTTTTCAAAAAGACAAAAGGACAAAATGTCAGTCGAGCAGCAAGAGGACAAACCACCAGAAGCAGGCTTAGATATTCTCCATCAACAAACCTGGCTGACCTGGGACGGCAGAGTCGATAATCTTACCAGTGATAGTGATTGGAACCTCCTCACCAGTGGAGACATCCTTACCAACCTTGGCACCGTTCTGGAAGGCAATGACTTGGATCTCCTCAACCTTGATGGCAGAAGCAGCACGCTTGATGTTATCAATGGCAGTCTTGACGGTATCAACCTCGGAGAAGTTCAACTCTCTGTTGAAGACAACGGATGGTGACTCCTTAGTCAAACGGACCTTCAAGTTAGAGATAAATGGCATAGCGCGCTTCATGTCCTTACCAACAGCCTCCTTGATAACCTTGTTGTCATCCAGAGTCTGCTTCTCGAACAACTGGCGAACCAACTCGATGTAGTTGTTCTGCCATTCTGGGAAGGACTCAGAGATGAAGATGGTCAACTTGGCCGGCTTGGACTGATCAAGGTCAGCTGGCTTACCACCCTTCTTCTTCTTCAACAAGGAACCCTCAGTCTCACGAATGGAACGAGACAAGGAACGGATGTACTCCAAGGACTCAGAGATAGAGAGATCAACTGGCTTGGAAGCTCTTGGGAACTTGGCATCCTGGACAGTGGTCTTGTTACCCAAAACCTCTCTCCAGATGTACTCACCAAAGTGAGGAGCCACTGGAGTCAACAACAAAGCTTGTGTCTCAATGTAACGGAGGACCAAGTCCTTGTGCATAGAGGTAGAAGCCTCACGGTAGTAGTCACGAGCGGTCTGGTAGTCGAACAAACCAGTCTTCAAAGCGGCCTTGTAGTTGGTCTGGTCGTAGTGAGTGTAAGTCTCCTCGATCAACTGGTTCAACTCGTTCTCGAAGGCAGAGTCGAAGAAGTTGTACTCACCAGATCTGAAGGTGTCAATCTTCTTGACGGCATCCTCAGCCCACTCCTTCAAAGTGGTCAAACGCAGGATAGCAGCGTTAGCACTGGACTCCTCAAAGTTAGCGTCCTCAACGGTGTCACCAGCATCAGCCAAAGCGATACGAGAGGCATCGGCACCAAACTTCTCAACAACCTGCTCCAAAGTCATAAAGTTACCGGTAGACTTGGACATCTTGTTGTTATTGAGGAGCAAGTGACCGTTGACACGGATACCACCTGGCCAGAACTTCTTTGGGAAGATAGCAGTGTGTGTGTAGATGAAGAAGGTCAAGTGGTTTGGAATCAAGTCCTTACCAGAGATAGAGACATCCAATGGATAGAAGTACTCAAACTCTCTTCTCAAAACTTGAAGAGCCTCAACTGGAATATCAGTCTTGATGTCATCCTTTCTCAGGAAGATGTAGTCAAAGACGTCACTAGTCATCTGCTCAGGCTTGATACCATACTTACCAAGTTCCTTACCATAGTAGTCAGTGTGCAACAAGTGGCAGATGGTGTAGTAGGCCTGGTAGATGGTAGAGTCAGAAAGGGACTCAACAAGGTACTTCTCATCCCATGGCAACTTGGTACCCAAACCGTAAGTACGACATACGGCCCAGTTCTTCAACCAGTCCAAGACACCCTCAAAGGCATTCTTGGTTTCAGAGGTGAAAGTGTTCATGTTTTCCAGAGCCTCAACAGCCTGAGACTTCCATTCCTCCTCACCGTAGTCAACGTACCACTGGTCTTCAAGAGAAACAATACAAGAATCACCTGAACGAGAGATAACAACGGACTCTGGCTCAGAGTAGACAAAGGCATCACCAGACTTGATCAAGTCAGCCTTAACCTTTGGCTTGGCAACCTCAACCTTCTCACCCTTGTACTGGCCGATGGACATGATACCGTTGTAGAAGCCCTCCTTGTAGGCAGCCTCCTTGGCAGTGGCCAACTGGACAGAGTCCTTTGGAGACTGGATCTTGAGCTGCTTACACAAGAACTCGGCACATGAGTCACCGTACTTCTCGGTCTTGATGATTGGAACAAACTCCTTGACCCACTCCTTCTCAATACCGTAGTACTCTGGCTTGTGCTGAAGATCCTTGGAGGTAATGTAGTCATCTGGGGAGTCAGATGGCACACAGGTTACCACACCGGTACCCTTAGTGGCGAGAACGGTCTCCATAGGAAGGACTCTAAGCTCGTCATACACGGAGAGTGGAGCCTTGATCTTGGAACCAATCAACTTCTTACCGTTGACAGTGGTGGTTGGCTTGTATGATCCACGCTGTGGGGTGATCTTCTGGTAGGACATGTTCTTGTAGGCACGCTCGGTGGTGATGTAGTACTCCTTACCGTTGTCGAAGATACCGTAGTCAATCTTTGGGGAGACGAAACAACATGTCTGACCGTACATGGTCTCTGGTCTGAGGGTAGCAGCAACGAGGTACACTGGCTTGGACTTATCAAGAGGCTCAGCGACAGATGGGTCGGCGAACTCGGTGATCTGGATCTTGATACCGGTGTACTCCTGTGGAGTAACACCTTCACCAGACTGTCTGTCGTGGTCCATACATGGCTGACCATCTTTCTCGGAGTAGATGGTGTATCTTTCACCGAATTTGATTCTGCCAATGTCCTTAAGTCTCTGCACCTGCCATCTGACGAACTGGTCGTAGAATGGGTTCATGTCGGTGGTGATCATCGAACGACGCCAGTCGATACGGGCACCAAACTTGTCACAGTCCTTCTGACAAAGAGGTGGGAAGTACTCGAGCCAGTAGTAAGGGTCGGCGAATTTGTAGAGGTCCTCCCTCTTGATACCGAGCTGGAGCATAATCTCGAACTGGTACTTACCACGGCCCTGCTTGGCAGCGGCCTTGGTCTTCTTACCCTTGAACTTACCGTCCTGAGACTGTGGCTTGTTAGCCTCCTTTGGCTTCTCCTCCTCAACCTCTTCCTCCTCCTCTGGAACATTGGAGTAGTCCTTACCAAACATCTCGGCCTCACGGACCAACTTGTCGGCACAGGCCTTGATTGGCATACCAGTACAGTGGAAACCCAATGGGAAAAGGGCACGCTTACCTCTCATTCTTTCGAAACCAACGGAGAACTCAACCTTGGACAAAGTGAAACAGTGACCGGCGTGGAGAACACCGTTCATGTATGGATAGGCCATCGATGACATGAACTTTGGGTATTTCTCGTGGAGCTCTTCGATAGGGATCTCAACCTTCTCCTCCTCTAAGGTTGGGGCGTTCTGCTCGAACACCTTCTCATCGGCCCAGATCTTCTGGTACTTCTGCTCAATCTCGATGAGGGCATCTCTTCTCGAGGTCTGGTGATATGATGTTAGTAAATTGTTCGCTGACTCATGCGATCACAAAGCCACTCACATTCTCGAGGACGATCGTCTTAGCCTCAGACATTTCTGCAGTTTTCAGTAGCTATAGAGTGTGTATGGAACACAAGTTTTCAAGTCACAGAAGAAGCAAATGATGGGGCGGTAATATGGGGCATCTGATGGTAAACGTCGGTCTTTCGTGTGCGATGGCGCCTTTTTCACAGTAGCGACTCAGGTTCTTTTAGTGCCGGGTAATGTGTTAGGGGCCACATCGAACATTCAAATAGCTCTACTACTTCTTCACTACAGTGAAATATTTGTAACTTTTGATGATATTAGCAGCATACAACGTTAACTAGTAGCAAGTCACACCCCAGACCAGCTAATAGGTCTTTGAAGACCCTTATCTAGCCGCATTTTTGGTGACAGATGGGCATTGTGCTCTTTGATGTGTCGCCTACCAGGTTCGCGAGTTGGCTCTGACACGAAAAAGTTGGCGCATCTACTCCACGCGCTCTTAACTGTGATCGATCATTTGACTGTCCCTCAATCACGCGTTATTCATCCTGATCCGTCTCTGATCGATACACAATCGTTGTCGTCGATACCCATTTGCCTTAATATCGACTTTCATCTTTCAAAATGTCTCTCCCATTGCCGCGCAGAGCGCACGTGAACACCGCGCAGACGCGTGCCCCATCACAGCTTAAGAAGGAGCTACTCGAAGAGCAGAAACAAGAGATCCGCGAGGCCTTCAATTTGTTTGATATGAATAATGACGGATACTTGGACTATCATGAGCTCAAAGTGGCGATTCGTGCCCTTGGGTTTGAATACTCGAAACAGGAGGTGCTTGAACTCATTAGAGAATATGATCGTGATGACAGAAACCAGATGCACTACGAAGACTTCTTCGCTGTCAGTAAGTAATGTTGTTTGATCGCAGAGATTGAAGACAAGACATGAATACTAACCTGTTGAAACAGTGGGCGAAAAAGTGCTCAATAGAGACCCATTAGAGGAAATCCGCCGTGCATTCAGACTCTTCGATGATGATAACACTGGAAAGATCTCTCTTAGAAATCTCCGGAGAGTGGCCAAGGAGCTTGGAGAAAACCTCACAGATGAGGAACTCAGAGCTATGATTGATGAGTTTGACCTCGATAATGATGGTGAGAGTAAGTAATCGTCCAAGCCTCAAAGACCTTATTCTAAACTTCTTACTAACTACCTTTTGAACAGTCAACGAGGAAGAATTCATTGCCATTTGTACGGACAATTGATCACACATACACTCACACACCATCACCGCTTTATCATCTTTATGGACTGGCTTCAGATGCTTATTTGCCGTTATCTTTTTGTATTCTAGCGCCGAGGGAGCCCCTCGTTCCTCTCGTCTTCTTTGGTTTTGTTGTTGCTCCTTTTTACTAATGACTATGTACGTTGAACTTACTGTTAATTCTCTCATGAAGAGTAGTAAAGCCAGAGTTGTGGGGTCATGAAAATGCAGTAAGATGGGAACGTCTACGTGAGGATCTCGGGACTCCGCATCGGAAGAGCTGAGCTCTCAGGATAGCCAACGGAGGGAAGTGGTTAGTTGTCGTCTTGCAGCTTTTCACCTCTTGCCCCAGAGAGCAATCAGGCTATCACATGTTTCCTTTAAGAGTGCTTAATGCCTTCTAAGAGGTGCTGGTGATCGGCTTGAGATCACTCAAGAGATAGTGCCCTCAACCTCAATATTATTATCGTAGAAACAACGCGTCTACTCTCCTCCATCTACAACCACACAGCTAGCTTCCATACACAAGGACAGCAGAGACCATTCCACCATATGACTGACTCTCCAGCCAAGTCTGGTCTAGAGAACGTGAGTTTTTTCACCTCCGCGTACCTCAACATTGGCGAGATCTGAGTCCTCTAGATCCAACCCCTTGATGCCCTCAGTGTTCACTCCTGACAGTCACACGATGATCTCTCTACACACGTTACTAACAGCTACACTCAGACACTTCGCCGTGATATTCTCATTGCCATTGAGGATAAATATCAGAAATTATGGGCCCAAGAGTATGTGTTTGAGCTGGATGCGCCCTCTCTATCGGAATTAGGGGATGACACACCTATAGAAGAGCTCCACGAGAAGTACCCAAAGTTCATGTCATCGATGGCCTACCCATATATGAACGGTGTTCTCCATGCCGGTCACTGTTTCACTTTGTCCAAGGTTGAGTTCTCCGTTGGTTTCGAAAGAATGAGAGGTAAGCGTGCCCTTTTCCCATTGGGTTTCCACTGTACTGGTATGCCAATCAAGGCCTGTGCCGACAAGTTGGTCCGTGAGGCCGAGATGTTTGGTAAGGACTACTCCAATGTTCCAGAGGAGGAGGAAGAGGCTGAGGAGGAGAAGCCAAAGGAGGCCAACAAGCCACAGTCTCAGGACGGTAAGTTCAAGGGTAAGAAGACCAAGGCCGCTGCCAAGCAGGGCCGTGGTAAGTACCAGTTCGAGATTATGCTCCAGCTCGGTATCAAGAGGGAGGACCTCTACAAATTCGCTGATCCTTACTACTGGCTCGAGTACTTCCCACCTCTTTGTCAGAAGGACTGTAACAAGTTCGGTGCCCGTATCGACTGGCGTCGTTCGATGATCACCACCGACATGAACCCATTTTACGACCAGTTCGTCAGATGGCAGGTGCAGAGACTTAAGGACATTGGTAGAATCAAATTCGGTGAGAGATACACCATCTACTCCGAGAAAGATGGTCAGCCATGTATGGACCACGATAGACAGTCTGGTGAAGGTGTCACTCCACAGGAGTACACCGGTATCAAGATCCAGATCACCGAGTTCGCCGACCCATCTGTCGCTGAGCCTCTCGACAAGTCCAAGCCAATGTACCTCGTTGCTGCTACCCTCAGACCAGAGACCATGTACGGTCAGACATGTTGTTTCGTCTCCCCAAAGATTGACTACGGTATCTTCGACAACGGTAAGGAGTACTACATCACCACCGAGCGTGCCTACAAGAACATGTCCTACCAGAAGATCACCCCACAGCGTGGATCATACAAGCCAACCACCACTGTCAACGGTAAGAAGTTGATTGGTTCCAAGATCAAGGCTCCACTCTCCGTGTATGACGAGCTTAGAGTCCTTCCTATGGAGACCGTTCTCGCCACTAAGGGTACCGGTGTGGTCACCTGTGTCCCATCAGACTCCCCAGATGACTACATCACCTCAGGACTCAGCGCAAGCCAGCGCACTGTGGTATTGAAGAAGTAGGTCATGAGTTTGTTTCAATCATCAAGACCGAGAAGTACGGTGACTCATGTGCCGAGAGTTCTTGTGGCAGCTCAAGATCAATCTCAAAGGACTCTGTCCAGTTGGCTACCAAGGGGAAGCTGCCTGCAAGGAGGCTTTGCACAGTATCATGTCCATGTCAGTGTAAGAAGGTTGAGGTTGCCAAGCCAAAGGTTAAGGCTGACTTGATCAAGTCTGGTGATGCCTTTGTCTACTCTGAGCCAGAGTCCGTTGTTATCTCTCGTTCAGGGGATTCTTGTATTGTTTCTCTTGAAGACCAGTGGTACGTTGATTATGGTGAGCCGGAATGGAGATCGATGGTTCATGAGGCGCTTGAGTTGATGGAAACAATGTCACTACAGACCAAGAATGCATTTGAAGGTGTGTTGGAGTGGTTGAAAAACTGGGCAGTGTGTCGTTCATATGGATTGGGTACGAAGTTGCCATGGGATGAATCCTTGCTTGTGGAGTCCTTATCTGACTCTACAATCTATCAGGCGTACTATACAGTTTGTCATTTGCTTCACACAGATTTCCATGGCAAAGAGCTGGGACGATATGGAGTCAAGCCGGAACAGATGACGGATGAGATATGGGATTATATCTTTCTTCGTAAATCATATTCCTCACTCACCACCAAAATCTCAGAAGAGGCATTACAACACTTGAGAAGAGAGTTTGAGTATTTCTATCCCCTTGACGTGTCAATTTCTGGTAAAGACTTGATCCCCAACCATTTGACTTTTTTCATTTACATTCATACTGCCATATTTCAGCCACAACTCTGGCCAAAAGGTATTCGAGTCGATGGCCATTTGCTTCTTAACAACAAGAAGATGTCCAAATCCACAGGCAATTTTATGACATTAAAGGAAGTTGTGGAGAAATTTGGTGCAGATGCTAGTCGTATGGCATTTGCCAATGCTGGCGATACTCTTGTTGATGCTAATTTCGAAGAAGCCACTGCAAATTCGGCTGTATTGAGATTGCATACGCTTAAGGAGTGGGCCGAGACTGTTGTGGAGAAGAGTGATTTCTTGAGGACTGGTGAGCTCGAATTTTTGGATGTGGCGTTTGATCATGAGATGAATGAGTTGATCGAAAAGACTTATCAAAACTTTGAAGAGACGAACTATAAGGCGGCGTTGAAGACTGGGTTCTTTGACTATCAATCAGCTAGAGATTTTTACAGGGAAGCGTTGGATATGCCCATGCATAAGGAACTGGTGATGAAGTATATTGAGACTCAGTGTCTGCTGATGGCTCCTATTACTCCACATTTCAGTGAGTTCATCTGGAGAGAGGTTTTAGGCCATCATAGTACTGTTCAGGATGCTAAGTTCCCAAGGGCAACGAAACCAGTTGATCAATCCATCTTGGGTTCGTTAAACTATTGCCGTCATATTCTTCGCTGTGTTCGTGAGTTGGAAGGTGAGAAGTTGAAAAAGAAGCAAAGGAAGACAAAGAAGGAAACTAATGGGACTATAGATTGTGGAATTGACATTTCGAAACCTGTTAAACTCACCATTTATATTGCTAAGTGTTTTCCTGAATGGCAAACCCAGTATGTTGAGCTCACTAGTGAACTGATCAAAGAAGATAAGCTTGGTGATATCGCCTATATCAAGTCGAGGATTGGTGAGGATATGAAGCGAGCCATGCCATTCATCACTCATTTAATCCATAGATTGGAGAAAGAGCCCAAGGAGGTGGTGTTGAACAGACAGTTGAATTTTGATGAGATTGAAACTGTGAAGAATGTCTGGCAGAACTTAAAGCGTGCTCCACAGTTTGCTAAGGTTGAGACAATGACTGTGATTGCTTTTAAGCCTGGTGAAAGGGTTGGTCTTGATGTGATAACTGGTGAAGAGAGGGAGATAAGGGTTACAGGTAAAGTGATTGAAGCTGTTGTGCCGGGACAACCTGGTATGGTGATGGAGAATATGTGACTACACGGAAGAAGTGCTAATGATAAAGATATGACTAACGTATAGAGAACTGCTCAATGAATAACTGCCTTTATAGAAGAGTGTGACTGATGGATACAGTTGACTGACAAGAGGATAGCAGATCTGACAATCAGATCTTGGATGCACACTGCACGAACACACCCAGACGTGCAACTGATATGCGATGCGGAGATGTGTTATTCAATGGCCATATTTGGCGTTTCCAGTTCCGTTTTGAGGTTGATTCTAAGTTGTCTGATTGATGATGTGATGCGACGCGTCTGACGCGTCGCGTCGCATGAGATACAAAAGTGACGCGCGTTATGTTTTGGGAATCTATTAATCTTTGATAAAGTAAGAAGTTGAGGGAATGTGATTACTTAGGGGAGCTCATTAGATAAGTTATTAGATTGATAAAATTGAGTTGCTAGTTGTGCTTTAAGCATACTCTGATATGAGCCCCCAGTTGCCTGTTTTTTAAACCCGATAAATTACTGTATGCCATCAGTAGAGCCCCATAAGCATACGGGTTTGAGTTGTGGTACATGTCTGTGTCTGTCACCAGAATGGACCCTACCTCAACCAAAATCATCCGTCAGCAACTTATAACACGTACTGTCCTCCGAGTTATGTCTGTTTGGATTGACGTTATTGAAGAGTTCAGCAGTTGTGGTATGAACAATACAACAAGAAAGAAGACAATATCAACGAGTACACGACCTCCACTGGCACCTCGGCCCGTGCCCAATAGTGAGTCGATACGATCCAATATTAAACGAACACTACTTGGACCAGCAGGGACTACGAATTGGGGTAAACAACAAGAACTTGAAAAGGCATTAGATGCGATTGAAGCGATACAAGCAGTTGCCAAGACATATCAAGAGACACAACTCGAGACGCATTATCTTGATATGAGGTTCAGTGAGGAGCTGATGTTATTGAGACAACAGTTTGAGACTATCAAGAGAGATGTTGGTGTGAATAAGTTAGTTTCAAAGTTGGAGAGTACACCGGAGGAGGAGGAGGAAGAAGAAGAAGAAGAAGAGAGATACATACGGTATGTGACTGGCGATAGGAATATGAGTGAGGCAAAGGTCAGAGAGGTTGATAAACTGGAAGAAATGCATGCGAATGAGAATGGCAATGAGAACCAGAGGGGGACTGACGCAGTTGATTATGAAATTCCAAGGGAGTTTCTTGAAAGGTTGAACCAGATGATGGATAACAAAGCCAGTGATAAGCGTTGATGGATTCTGCTTGATCCACAAGCTGACAAGAGAGACTAATATGATAATGAGATACGAAATGAATGACCATGGATATATAGAGTCAGGCTCAGAACTAGTGTAGATAAGCCATTACATAACTCATGGTTGTCTAGAACGTTATCACCGTTATCACGTGATCACGTGATAACGTGATCAATCATGTGACACTTCTCCGGGTAACCTTTAAACAATAATAGGCTTACATAAGCAAAATGCATGTTGTTGGAGTACAAAGTATATTGTTTCTGAACTATCTAAAGTTACGAGAAAAGTTGATCTGTTGATAAAAGGTGTGAAGATTAAGTTCTGATATGTGATGTATCAGACTCTTTAGTGTTTATTGTACATAAATCATATGTTGTAACCTTTTCTCAATAAAGTGGCTCGACACTGCCCCTTGCAGTTTCCCCCGGACGCGTCTGACGGAAGCAGCGAAGCGGAGTGATGGTAGTTTAGTTATAAAGATATACTGCTTTTGTAAGGGAATCAAACAGAATAAAGATATAGAGGTAGTTAATACAAAGATACAAAGATACTATAACTCTATATACATATAGATAAAACCTATGTAAAACCACTACATCACAGTCGCCAAGAGCTATTTATAAAGCAAAGTCTCGCGAAGCTCGTCGAGACCATTTCGCCTATATGTATAGTGACGATATTTAATTGATCCGGAGTTTTGTTGTTCATTTTCCTCCTCAACCACACACTATCTCACCTCATCAACTAACCGAGGCCAACTCATAAACCTTTTATCTCTGTTCATCTGCTTCACTTGGTCCATATATCAGAAGCATACCATAACAATCGGCTGCGCCCCAAAGTGTCCAGAGCTGCGCGACCCGATCTCACCGCAAAGCCTTGCGCATAAGCCAATCGTTGTCCATCTGCCCATTCAATTTCTCAGTTGCCCTTCCTTTAAATTACTATCATAGTCACAGGGATTAATCCTACAAGGCTTAAGCATCCGTTGTATCTGTTCAGATCTCCTTAGTCCCCCCCCCCCCTTGACTTCGCCCACTTCGCCTACTTCAACCATAGTACATATACTATTAATACCCCCATTCCACCATTCACTCACATACCTCTCTCTTTAACTGTGTTCTTGTCTTGCTACCAAATAGAAGCATATACATATAAACAGCATGCTGAAACAATCACCATTCCGCAGCATGCGGTCAACTACACTCACACTGTGTACACTACTTATGTTGCTCACTTTACTCCAACTATTCCACTTCTTCACTAATGTATCATCCTACTTACCACAGGCTGTATCTAACCACATCACTAGTGACAAATCATCATCATCATCCAACAACAACAATGGAGACAAATATTTCGAATCAGATGGACTTAAAGTTGTCAAGACGAAACCGGATAAAGAATCGCAAGCTGCAGCTATTAGTGATGCAGTAGCTTCAGAAGATGACGTTATCTTTATCCATGATTACACCGATGAAGAATACTATGGTAATAAGGACTATGGTGACTACAGTAATGTCGAAAAGCTCGATGAGATGCTTGTCAAGGATACCGAGTTCAAGACATTTGTCAATGAGAAACTGTTACAAAAAGTACTAGATGCAGCTCCAACAGTTAGAACAATCAACAATAAAGCTCATTATAACAAGAAGAATCAATTCCAAACATCATGGGATCTTAAGATTCCAGTGCTTGATGGTAAATTAAGAGAAAACAACGGTGTTGACCCAGTGAGATCAAAGCAATACTTATCAAGTTTCTTGCAATTGAATGAAGATGAATTCAATGATTTGCAAAAATCTCATGATAAGATTATGGAATCAATACCAGATAGATTTCCAGAGAGTATTGAACAAGATATTAAAGGTCGTGGTATCCTTTACGCAGGTGGTGGTACTTACAATTGGCTTGTTTTACTCTCCCTGAAGATGTTAAGAGACACAGGTTCTAAATTACCTGTTGAAGTTTTCATCCCAACAGATTCAGAATACTCTGCAGACCTATGTAACAGAGTCTTCCCAGCATTTGGTGCTAAATGTATCCTGATGTCTAACTATATCGACACTAAAAAGTTCAAACTTAAAGGTTACCAACTCAAATCCATGGCATTGCTTCTTACATCATTTGAACACGTTCTTATGCTTGATTCAGATAACATCCCATTGAAAAACCCAGATGTTTTGTTTATCAATGAACCATATACTACAAATGGTCTTGTTGTATGGCCAGATTTCTGGAGACGGTCCACTTCACCAGATTTCTACAAATTGGCACGTATACCAGTTAATGAGACAAATCAAGTACGTCATTCTTATGGAGATGAAAGAGATCAACCATCAAAGGAACATTTTACAACTGAAGATTGGGAAACTAAAGTTTCTTATCATGATCTTGAAGGAGCATTCCCAGAGGCATCGGCTGAGACTGGTCAACTCTTAATTAACAAGAAAACTCATGCTAAAGCCATCTTCCTTTCCCTTTACTATAATTATTATGGTCCAAACTATTTCTATGGCTTGCTTTCTCAAGGTCAAGCTGGTGAAGGTGATAAGGAAACCATCTTAGCTGCTGCACATAAGTGTGGATTACCATATTATCAAGTACAAGAGTATATCCGTGAATATGGTGAAATGACAAATACTTATGAGTTCCATATTAGTGCTATGGGTCAATATGATCCAATCTTGGATTATATTCAGAGTCAGGATCCTCAGAGGTATAAAGACACGAGATGGACTTATAATAGGGAGAAAGTGAACTATTTGATGCATCGTTATTCCAAGAGTGAAACACTTTTCCTTCATTGTAATCAACCAAAGTTATATCCATGGAAAATTGATGGAAAGGGGTTTAGAATGATTCATGATACCGCTGGTGTTAGACGCAGACTTTACTCTAAGGCATTGATTCAAGAATTAGGATATGATGTTGAAGCTAAGATTTGGGAAACAATGGAATGGATGCTTTGTAAACATGGTGATATGAACATTAAGGGTATGAGAGCTCCAGAGAGATGGTGTGGTAGAGTCAAAGAGCAATTGGAGTTCTTGAGAGGTGATCAATTGGAGAAAGGTATCGATGCTGCCTTTGCTGAAGGAATGAGTCCAGAACAGGTTCAAGAAAGAAAGAAGAAGGAAGAAGAGGAGAAGAAGAAAGAAGAGGAGAAGAAGAAACAGGAGGAGCAAGAGAATAAACAGAAGGAGAATAAAGATGAAAAGGAGGACAACAAGGATCAGAATAAAGATGAGAAAGATGAAGTTGAAGGTCAGTTAGTTGGTGTTAACAACGTTGAAGCTGTTAAAGAAGAACACCAATCATAGAATCTCTACAAACTACCTAGTTTAGTTTAACTATAAAAGCATCACTTTTAACTATCAACAAGTCTGTAGAGACAAGTCTGTAGACATATAGTATATAGTATATAGTATATAGTATAGTACTAAGTCCGGGGAAAATGAAATCCCGCGGGATCTATCTTCATCTCTAATCGCGGACGAATGAGGTTGGAGACATGATTAAACCTCTTCGACAAAAGGACTTAGGACATGTTAACTATGGACACATTTAAAGACACCAATGGCTTCTAAGATCAAACGTGTACGCACTGGTTGTTGGACGTGTAAGAAGAGGAGACGGAAGTGCGATGAGGGGAAACCAGAGTGTAATAACTGTGTTAAGAGTGGTCGAACATGTGAAGGATATGGACTTAAGCTGTCATTTGATGTTGATGATAGTAGAAACAATGGTAAAGAGCAAGTGAATGCTAAAGGTCAAGTTGTACATGGATTCAGAGGTCGTCCTCGTCTTAAAGAGAGTTTGGCAAAGAGAGATAGTCAAATAATGACACCGGTAATAAGCACAGATTCTAAGGATAGTGAGACAACAGTTGATAAGGTATCCAAAAGTGAAGGTAAGACAGCTGTTGATGAACATTTAGCATCTTTGATGAAAGATGCTCCCAAGATTAACATTATGGAAGAGTTTCATATATTTCAAGATCTATTCCCATCTTTCCTATTTGACTCTGAGATGCCATCTTTCATCTCAGATTTTAACATTGAACAACCAACTACTCCAAAGACAGATGCTGAACATCAATTGAATACAGACCCAACTACACAGCAATTGACCGATATTGAAGAGAATATGATGCTTAAGCATTTCTTCAAGAGACTATTACCTCTCTTGGATGCACATCCAAGTTCACCATGGCCTCAATTAGCACTAAAGTATTGTGATTTTGAAGTGGCCAAGAGTTGTTTCATTGCCCTATCATGTATCCATCTTTATCAGACAAGAGGTGCTCAGGAGTTTTTCCGTACAGGAATGAGACATGTTAATAACACAATGGAGTATCTTATTGATTATTTAAGGGCTAAAGGTGACGAGGATGCAGACTCCTTGGTCATTGAAACTATTATAAAGAATCTTAAAAAGACATCATTGGAGAAACAAAGATCTAATTCATTTGTCATATTGCTTCTGATTCATGTTCATTTCCTCTTTAGTGTCCTAGAGTCAGGAAGATCTGCATTAGTACGCAATTTTTGTGAATTATTTGCAGCTATTGTTAAGGATTCATCATTTAGATCATATTTGGATCAAATTGATGAAAGTTCAACAGTTATCGCTAACATTTCATGGTTTGATACCATTGCTGCTGTGGTATCACCAGATTGCAGACTCCCCTATTGTGATGAAACTTGGTATGGTACAAAGAATACACCAAAGTCTACAACTAGACTAATGGGATGTCCCGGTGAGATATTCCGTTGTATTAATAGATTCTGTCATTTGAGAAGGGATTTGAAACAGACTTATAATGTTATTGATATCAATGTTGAACAGAAGTTTAATGCCATAAGATTTGATTTGATCAATTACAGAGAATATGTTGTTTTCCAGTCAGATGATTTTGAATATGAGTATGATAAGAGACTTAAATGTGCACAGTGTTGGGCACTTGCTGTTCTTGTGAATCTTTATAAACTTGTGAGACCCGAAGATACTCAATCCTTGAATGGTTTCATTGATGAGTTCATCTCAGTGTATTCTACAATGGAGAGTTCATCACCACTGATAACACAGATGGTATGGCCTGTTTTCACCATTGGATGTGCCTCGAAGAGTGTTCATCAACGTAATAATCTAAAGAAGTTTATGGATACACTTTTTGAACAAGTTGGTATGGGTACTGTTGATACTATGAGATCTATTGTTCAGGAATGTTGGACTACTGGAAAAGAATGGGAAGAGATATTACAAGGTCAAGAATGGCTTCCTGCTGGTATAGACTTTTTAGTTGTTTGATCTTTAATCTTAGACTTAATATTCAGTGATTAAATGATCCATAAATGATCTATAACTATATAAATGATCTATAGTAAATGATGTAATCAATTGACTTCCTATTACGGTAATCACGTGACCAAAAGCGCGAAAGTTTACCTTTGATACTTTTATCTCACCCATAAACTCTCAAGACTTAACTTCATCTATACTTCTCTAGGCTCATCTAAAGAACAGCTGGTAGAATGCTTATTACAGAATCATATCACGACGTTAAGACCTCCTATGGTACAACTCTTCGTTTGTACACTTTCCACCCAAAGATTCCAAACTACCCATTAGCTAAATTCCCAGGTGTCATTGTCTACTCTGAGATTTATCAAGTTACTGGTCCAGTTGCTCGTTTTGCTAAGAAGATCGCCTCTGAGGGATACATTGTTGTTGCTCCTTCTATCTATCATAACTTTGAAGGTCCTGAACCATTAGCTTATGACGCTGAGGGTACCGACAAGGGTAATCTATACAAAGTTGAAAAACCATTAGAATCTTATGATGAAGATAATAAACTTGCAATTGACTATCTGGAGACCTTGAAGACTTATTCTGGTAAATGTGGTGCTACTGGTATGTGTCTTGGTGGTCATTTGGCATTTAGAGCATGTTATGATAAGAGAATCAGTGCATCTGTTTGCTTCTTCCCAACTGATATTCATAATCATGCTCTTGGTAAAGGTATGAATGATGATTCATTACAGAAAAGCACTGAACTCAAGAGAAAAGATGCAGAGATTGTCTTAATCTTTGGTACTTTGGATAATCATGTTCCACCAGAGGGTAGAGACCTTATTAGAAAGACACTAAGAGATAATGGTGTTAATTTTACATTTATGGAGTTAAACGATGCTCAACATGCATTCGTTAGAGACGAATCAAGTAAGGGAAGATATGATAGTTCAATCACTTCTGCTTGCTTTGGGTTCTTATTTGAATTGTTTAACAGAAGATTAAGAACTGATCTCGGTGAGAATGATGGTAAAGATGTTGTTATTGAGAATGTTTGTTAGATTACTTACACAGAGTTATATTGAATGTAAACCTGTTTACTCTAAATCAACTGATGTACCTGGGACATATGGTTCAATCAAGAATTTTGAGAACTTCTTAAGTTTCTCTAAACCTCTAACCTCTGTGTTAACCAAAGGAACTTTAACCAAATGGAAATCTTCATACAATTCATCCATTTCACCCAAATACTTTTCTTGCATCTTAGATCTTGATTGACATCTGTTACATGGATCATCCTTTTGAGTAAAGAGCAATTGGTTGCAAATGATGGAACTAACGTCAATACCATAAGAGTTCAACTCCTGGATCAATCTTTCAGATTCATAAAGCGATAAGAATTCAGCAATACAAACAACGACAAATGTTGTAATCTCTGGATCAGTAAATTGTTCGTTAATGAGTTTCGTTAACTCTTTCAATTCAGCCATCTTGTTCATAATTTGATTTGTTTGATCTTGACCAGCGAATTGACCCATTAACCCACCAAATCTTGAGCTGAGCTCATCAAACTTACCCAACAACTTGGAGAATGTCTGTGGTAATTGAAGGAATCTAAGGGTATGACCCGTTGGTGCAGTATCAAAGATGATTGTATCATAAGTGATAGCACCTTCCTCGGCATTACTTTGAGATTTGATGTGCTTAATCACCTCCATAAATGACAATGCCTCATCGATACCAGGGATAGAAGACGATAAGTCTGACATCATACCTCCCATTGGGTTATTTGGGTTAGTGTCATCAAAATTGGCAGTTAAGTCTTGCATTGTAGAAGATGGATCAATCTCCATACAGGATAAATTGTTCATTCCTGTGACTTTACGAGCATCTTTGTTGAACTTCTCACCAAAGGCATCAGAAAGGTTATGTGCTGGATCAGTAGAGATGAGTAGATACTGTTTATGTGGATTGTTGAGGGCAAGTTGGATGGAGATGGATGATGATGATGTGGTCTTACCAACACCACCTTTACCACCGACGAAGATCCACTTGAGAGAATCGTGAGTGATAATAGACTTAAGGGAAGGTTCCGGAACGTCGAAGTCGTCTGACATATTCTCTATTCTTTCGTTAATATATGTGCTTGTCGTTGTGATTGTTGTTGTTGGTGGCGGTGGAGAAACTGCGATGCCTCCGTTTTCTTTGTCGGTGTCTGTTCCGTGGAAGCTGAGCGAAGTCGATGGAAGAGGCTGTCTACACAAACTCCGAGCGCATGCACGTTTATGCGGGTGTCGGAGAAAACGAGAAAAACAAAAATTAGTTTCTGAAAAACCCGATATAAAATGGCAGACGGATAAGAGTTAAAAAAAATGGTGTTCAGGTGTCAAGAAAGAAAAAGGTTTTTCCGGCTTATCGGTGCGCTTGCAGCAGAGCGGACACAGCCTTACGTGTTGGTTAACATGTACTTATATATATACATATATATATCTAAGCTACTCAATTACCAAGCAGTCTAGTGAATATATATTATAACCACTTAAGTCAGTAAGATAATGACTAATCTCATAACTAGAGATACATACGCCGTCGCCGCCACCACCACCGCCGGCGACTGCCAGATTCTCATAATGCGCGCGCGCGCGCGCCCGCGCAAATTCGATTGTGGTCATGTGGTGGATCCATCAGTTGACGTCGCGATGGAGCCCCTCTCTGTGACGTACTAACGTTTAAACTTATGTCTTCCTACATCTTTTTATCTGCTATATCGGGTATTTGAGCTACTAAACCGGTCCGGTAGGTTCGGACAGTTTGTTTTTTCTTTTTGGGGCAAGTTGCTGCTGTTCAATATACCAATGGTTTTGGGGTTGCTCCTCGTGATCACATACTCAATTCACTTGTAGCTTGTAGCTTTGGCCCCGGGAACCGGGGCACCTCACACACGATACCCAATTCCACAACCTCTGAGATTTATATATCCATAACTATTCCAACACTCCTATCCCACTGTAACCATAGGAACACCATATGCAAAGATCAGTATGAATTAGTAAAATGATGTGTGAGATCCGAGGGCTCATCGCTTAAGAATCACAGTACAATTTTTTTTTTCTTCACCCTCAATTCCGAGGGCGGACACCGCGCTTCCGGTGGCCGGCCCAGTCATCGCCTTAACAACTCTTTACCCTGCAATCTGCGAAATCCACACCCGGCCATTTGCTACTTCCCTTTTCCCCTCAGTGTCTATCCCGTGTGCTCCTTTACCAGCTCAGTTTAAACTTAGTTGATCCCTCAACTAAACGTTTCGTCTTTCTCGGCAGGCAACAACCGCAATAAAAAGCTCACTTGCCTAGTAAGACAGCTCATCGCTCTGCTGTTCCCTCCTCTTCTGCAACACACCCTGTCTCTCATCTCACTGAGATACACCGTTTGCAAAAGAGTTGAGTACTACATTGGTACATACTTCATATTCTTTCTTCTCACAAACTCTTCACAATGTTTGCCAGAAACGTTTCCAAGAGATTTGTCTCTACTTCTTTCAAGAGACTCCAGAGTACCGCTCCAAAAGCTGGTCCACAGATTCCAAAACCTGTGCCAGTTCAAAAACCATCTTTCATTAGAAGAGCTGGTAAGGCCATTTGGAGAACTACTTGGATCTCAACTCTTCTCGCTACTGGTTACATTGCCTACCAAATCTATGACGAGGCTAACCCAGCTCCTCAAAAGCCACAGTCTCCAACTTTGCCAAATGGTGCTCCAAGAAAAACTGTTGTAATCTTGGGTTCAGGTTGGGGTGCTGTCTCTTTGCTTAAGAACCTCGATACCACTTTGTATAACGTTGTCGTTGTCTCTCCAAGAAACTACTTCCTCTTCACTCCACTTCTCCCATCTGCTCCAACTGGTACCATCGAACTTAGATCCATCATTGACCCAATCAGATCCATCTGCAGAAGATGTCCTGGTGAAGTCATCTACCACGAAGCCGAGGCTTCTGACGTTGATCCAAAGGCTAAGACTGTTACAATCAAGGGTACTGATGGTGTTGTTCAAAACGTTCAATACGATTACTTGGTTATGGCTGTCGGTGCTAAGCCAAACACTTTCGGTATCCCAGGTGTCTACGAGAATGCCTCTTTCTTGAAAGAAGTTCCAGATTCTCAGGAAATTAGAAGAAAAATTTTGCACAACATTGAACTCGCTGCTGCCCTCCCAGCTGATGACGCTGAGAGAAAGAGATTGCTCTCCTTTGTCGTTGTTGGTGGTGGTCCAACTGGTGTTGAGTTTGCAGGTGAATTGCAAGATTTCGTTGATCAGGATTTGAGAAAATGGTACCCAGGTGTCGCTAAGGACATTACTGTTACCCTCGTTGAAGCTTTGCCAAACATTTTGAACATGTTTAACAAGAAACTTATCAAGTACGCTGAAGACACTTTCACTGAGGAACGTATCGCCTTGAGAGTGCAAACTATGGTTAAGAAGGTTGACAGTAAGATCATTACTGCTCAGATTAAGAAAGATGATGGTACTTCTGCCATTGAAGAAATCCCATATGGTGTCTTGGTTTGGGCTACCGGTAACGGTGCCAGAGACGTTACTGTCAACTTGGCTAAGAAGCTTGAAGGTCAAACTTTTGCCAACAGAGGTTTCTTGATTGATGAAGACTACTTGAAGGTTATCGGTGACGATTCCATCTTTGGTCTTGGTGATTGTACTTTGTCTAAGAAGTTTGCCCCAACTGCTCAGGTTGCTCACCAAGAGGGTATTTACCTCGGTAAGTTGCTTGGTAACTTGGCCAAGATTGAGGCTTTGAGATACGAATTGAACCAAACCACAGAGTCTGGAGAGAAGGGTAAGATCATCTCTAAGATTGAGAAGCTTGCCAACTTTGAGCCATTCCAGTACAACCACATGGGTGCCCTTGCTTACATTGGTGCCGAGAGAGCCATTGCTGATTTGTCTTGGGGTAACTGGACTAAGTTGTCCCTCGGTGGTTCTTTCACATTCTTGTTCTGGAAGGTTTCCTACGTTGCCATGTGTTTGTCCTTCAGAAACAGATGTTTGGTCTGCTTGGACTGGATCAAGTGTGGTATCTTCGGCCGTGACTCCTCCAAGGAAGCCTAAGCATCTTCTCTGACACATCCATATACACATTCATTTGTCCATTTGATTTTACTCACATCGTACCTCTTGTACGTTGTTTGTTTTTCCTACCGTTGAGCTATCTGCTATTTAATGAGACTCTCTTCGGTGCCGTAATATTATAGACTTGTTTAAAACCGTATAATTGAAGTTACCTATAATCAAATTGTAGTTCATATCTAACTTACCACGGCTGCGATCCATTATGCGTGGATCTGGAGGGTGTCAAATATGGCTGGACCCCAACTATTGATCCAATTCGTTGTAAATGTGGTGGTGTAATCACTCTCAGAGATTCTTTGGATACGTCCAGACCCCCATGGCTGTGGCTTACTATTGAAGATTCCTTGAGAGTCAATAGAATCAATAGAGCCAAAGATATCAGACGTGCCATTCTCCCATTTGGCATTGGCCTCCACTAGCAATCTCTGGTATTCTGGATCATCAGCATAGTTCATATCAATTGGGTAATCATCAAGATCAATATCATACCCGAGACTGGTCTCGTTCAAACCACTGGTTCTTAGTTTTCTGCCCAAGTTTCTCTTCTCCATCAAGGGCAGACTCGATCCGTGATCTTTACCGGGCAGAATGATACCTTCAACAGTGGAGTTCTGAGAGATTGACGAGCAAACAACGTATCCATCTTCAACAGGCATTCGTTCACCAGGATCTGTTACTAAGATGCTTTCAGCGACGGCCCGTGGGGTTGTTCCTTCACCGAGACAGAAAATGGTGTACCCATCCCGGTGCGTAGACTCGATACCGTACAAGGTGGTGTATCTCTTCTTGTGCTCATTGTACATGACAATTGATCTTGTGAGATTAAACCCACGTTCGACTAGCGCATGGTTGTCAGCTGAGATAGGGTTGAGGTCGGATAGATACCCAACGTTGAATCCGTCAATCTCAACCTGGGTCACGTCGAACACATCGCCAATGTTTTCAACACCACGGTAGCCCAGGTATTTAGCACCTGCAGTGTTACCTTTAAAGAAAGCATCAATGACATCCGAGTTGAGATTTATAATACCAGAAACACATCTCCATAGTGAAAGACCACTCAGTAACGAAGCCAACCAATCACCAGTGGCACCACCGCAGAAGACTCTGTACATGAAGTTACCGCAAGAGAGCCCAACACCGAATTTTTGGAGACCCCACAAGCTGAAAACTTCATCCCTGAGCAAAGGATACATCTGCCATTCTTTGATTTGAGAAAGAGTGTTGAAAAGTGATTGATCGCTGATTCCCTTACTGACGTAGTTGGCGATGACTTTGGTTACGTCTCCATCGGCCTCGACAAGCGCAAGTGAGATGTTGTACATTGTTTTATTATCTGAGTAACGATAATGAATCTATGGTGAGCACGAGGAGGAACGTATTGGATGTATTACCCTATATATAGGTAGTTTAGGGGGAATTAACTTGACTACAGGTGGACAGAAAATCCGAGTGCATGTTTTATGGTCGAGCTCCCATCAGCATTTAAGCGGAATTTTCCTGGTTAATACTACAGTTCCATAACCTCGTTAGCGTAAAATCATAGAAAATTAACCCTACTTCAAAGAACACCTGGTGTGGTCATCAGCCCCACACCATCTTCTTGAACCGATGCTCCAACAACCCAAACACATTCGCTGATGCCTCTGTGGAAGTCATGATGTCTCTGTTTTCCAAAGTAGACGAATGGCATGTTTTTGATAGCAGATCAATGATATACTTGACCTTGGTGTAGTCCATATCTTGAGGGAACTTGATGGTGAAGTAGTCATACTTTCCGGCGTCGTCAAACTCGTGCATACTGTCCAAGCTGCGGCGTGGGTTCGGGTTAGGCGATGCAGATGGTGATACAGCTGTGGCCCGTGTGCCCTTGTCAGTGAATATTTTGAGTCCGACATTGCGCTTTGGGTTTGATGAGATGGAGTTATGAGTTGAAAGAATGTAAGTTCCATACTCCAAGTGCTTGATGTCGGCAATGTCAATGACCACAGTTTGTCTAATTTCAGACCTGTTATCATCAAAGTCAACGATGAAGAGCTTCTTGCTTGTGATGAAGAATGATACCGTTTTTAACCCATTTTTCACCTTCAGCACATTAGGGGCCATTGGAGAGGTGAAACCGGGCCATGATCCAATGAGAATCAATTCATTGTCAAAATTCATCTGCTCAATTATCTGTTGGAGGGTAGAGTTTTTCTTGTTCAAGTTCTCACTGATCTCATTGGGATCCAAGACGTTTAAAGTGGACTCGAACTCTTCGAAGATGGACTCCTTTTGATGACCAAGCAGGTAATCAATAAAGCACTGTTTGAAGTAGTCACTAATGTAACCGGAGTAGTATCTTGAAAGAGTCAAATATGCATCAGTGAAGAGTCCTTTGTAATTTCTTTTGGCTGTTCTGGTATAGTCACCTTTCAATGCATTGGTAGAAGAGTACTGTCTTGAGATGAAGTCTCCATTATCAGCCCACAAGTTGTTATACTGGTGCTGAAATTCCGGAGGAACAACCAAGCAGTACTTTTGCAAGATGTATTTCTCCAAAATGAACTCTGACAAGAATTTTTGGACCAAGTTGGTACGATCCAAGCAGTCTACACAGTTGACTCTTAACACACCACTCTGAGTCTTCTCACACAGTGAGTCAACCCATCCACACTCAACAAGATACTGTTCAACAGTCATGCTTCGTTGGCCAAACTCAAGCTTCTCATCTAAAAGCTTGACAACGTTACCGAACTTCATCTTTTTGCAAACGTCATGGAAATCAAACCAATCAAACACCACCCCGTTCTTCTCACACAACGTTTGATATGAGTCACCAATAACGGCTTCTTTCTTGGACTTCTCAACGAGGTTGATACAAGCAACATCACCATAACTCTCTTTCAATCCTTCAAAATGTTTTTTAAATGGAGTCTCACACTTCTCAACCGGTCTTGTCAAATATGGCACTGGCTTCAACTTGGATGGATCTTGTTGGAAAAAGATCGGTATTGATCCCCTGAGGATATCGAATCTGGTAAATAGAGACCTGTTAGGCATATATTCATCCACGATAAGGAATTGGGATGTTAGGACAAAGTTGGCAACGTTTCCTTCGTCATCGATACCACGACGGAGATAACGTGATCCGGCACGCTTTGTGCTTCGTTTAGAAATAAGAAGTAGTTGACCCTGCCTTATGTCTTCGTATTGCGTGAGATCAACAGAAAGGGCTCTCACAAACCCTTGTATGATTGGAATGCGTAGTTGGGAGGGGAGATTGTGAGTGATGATTTCGTTGAAAAAGAATGAATTTGGTGTATCGTCATGTGCTGTAGTCATTTGCTCATTCACAAAGGAGATTTCTCTGGTGATATCAAGTTGATCTGAGTAGTAAAAGTCGCCTGTACTGTAGAACCTCTCTAGTTGACGCTCAAATTTTAGGAGCATTTCACTGGATATATGACTATCAAGATAGAGAGAGTCATACTTCCGTACCTTGGCCCTTTCGAGGAAGGCAAGTGGCTTGTTTTGCTTACCCAGTTTTGGAGCTCCTTTTATAGTAATGGAGCGGTTTAGCTTGAATGATGAGTTATCAGGTGGTACTTCTTCGTTGGATGACACATCGTCAAGTTCGTCGTAGTTGAGCTTGTTCACACGCTGATTAGAGAGCGAAAGCGATGCATTCGATTTGATGTCGTTGATGTAAACGCCGGCTTTAGAAAAAAGCATATCCTTTTGTCTGTTGATCTGAGTTGTCAGGGTACTGAGAGGCGTAGGCAGTGGCGAGGGACATGAAGAAGAACCAAGCTGGTTCTCCTTGTTCAATGATGAGAGCTCACTCTCAGACGAGAGAGAGTCTCTGGATGGACCCAGGTCTGGTGCGCCAAAGATGTCTCGAGCAAGAATGAGCTTGAGCGGTACCACTAACGCCTTCTTAATGTTCCATATCGTATTGCCCTTATGTTCAAACGACTGTTCTTGCTGTGTGATGAGGACGAGATAGCCAGGGCCGAGTTCGACACACCCAATGATCCCAACCGCGCGCAATGATCCCAGCGGTGTTTCCAGTGGAGATTGAACCTCTGTGGTCTTGGTCGTCTGGAAATCGATGAAATACTTGGTTGAGCCGTAATCGGTCTCTATAGATATGCCTGTGCGGTGGAGAGCGAGTGTGATCTTGGTGTCATCGCTGGCGGCTATGTCTTGAGGCGGTGGTGCGTCTGATGGTGAAGAGGACGCTGGTGCAGGTGGCGATACCATTTCTAGTTTTCCAGCTATAGTGTGTATGTGCTCCAGTGCAGTGTATGGTTCCTTCGTCTCAGTTGTGAAGCTAGCGGAGTCTTGTTACCGCCAACATTCTCCTAAACGAAGGGTTCTAGCGCTCATCCCCAGTCGCACTCATAACCATACCGCTTTCGGCGTCGCGTCAACAAAGTGACACCACGGGCGGTGAGATGAGATTTTGCGGTGGTTTGGATCTTTTAGTGGGATGGACAGTCTTGACTGTATAAAGTGTTGGCGATAGGTCTCATGTCTTTCGAAGGATAACAAACTGCCATTCAAACTAAACCGTGTTGCTCTCCTATGCGCCCAGCCTCTCAGTTATGCGACAGTCTGTGCTCTCATCTCAGTACTAGAATTCCACGACTTTAAAAACGACTCATGAGTGTGTAGGACCCTGAAACATAACACCAAGCCCTCTTGAGCGTAGTCAGAGGTAACTTACAGTAACCTCTCCCAAAAAGTCCTTTGATCCACATAAGAATATCACTCAAGAGAAAGCCATCGCGAGAGATCGTTGTTTACGCGTATATGTTTCCCCTACCTAAAAACTGATCTGTTCGATTTGACCTTTCATAAACAAACCTCTCTCTACGAGGCACAAAGTACTAGGTACAACTCGCGCTCATTTCTATGGTCCAGGCCAAATATCAGTGTCATGGAACTACAAAGGCGGGACTGAGGTGCAAAATACATGTCTCAGAGAATGGTGGATATTGTCACTACCATGTCTCACAGGGTCATCACACTTGGTCGCATCCATCTACCATCGAAGAGGTGGCACACTTGTTCACACGAACTACATCTCGTGAGCATCCAAAATTCACTTATTCTGCAGGGATACAACAGCAGCAGAAAAAAGCTACGAAAGATAAGAGTGGGTTCATCTACGTGTACACGCTCGTTCATCTATTGGAAAAGTCACCCAAGAAGAAAGATTGGTTGTTGATCAAACAGGCTGGTAAACACCACTCCACAAGGTTTGACCCACGAAAGGAGACATTGATCAAAGTAGGGCTAACACAGGGCTCAGTACAGAACAGGCTCAAACAATGGGAGAAACAGTGTTCACACAAGCTGTGCTCGGTTGATCCTTATGCCTTAAAGAAGAAGAAGAGTAGGAAAAGGTCGTTAATAGCCTTATTCAAGGGGCTCAAGATCAAGAATGATTTGGAGTTGAAAAATTACAAGACAGAATCAGAAGGGTTCTACTGCAATGGGAAGCTGTATGAGATAGAACAATGTATTCATAGATGGCTGGGTGCCAAATATGGAAGAGGTGATGTCGCCTGTCATGGTTGTAAGACGGACAGTGCGCTTGGGCACGGAGTTCATATTGAATGGTTCAAAGTGCCGCGCGCGGATTTGAGAGCGGTATTTCTCTTCATAGATAACCTTGTATCACAATATGTATAACTTATGGTCATCAAAAAGATTAATACGTCTTCTTAGAGAGAAGCAATGGATTTATGAAGATTAGTACCCCACACTATTACCAAAGATCCGAGGCCCAAGCACGTGATTTATTCGCGTCGGAAGTCGCGCCCATTTTTTCTTCAGTATTTTTTCACCATAGAAGACGAACCTAACGGTTCAGACTGGTGTTTCTCTTAGCACATTAACCCACTTTAGATCCTTCTAAACACACAATGAGACCTTTGATGCTCAAGGGACACGAGCGTTCGCTCACCCAGGTCAAGTACAACCGCGAGGGTGACCTCATCTTCACAGTGTCAAAGGACAAAGAAGCATCTCTTTGGTACTCCAATAACGGTGAACGTGTCGGTACCTTTGTGGGCCACGGTGGTACTATCTGGTCCATCGATGTTGACAAAGAATCCGAGTTCTGTGCCACCGGTTCTGCCGATTTCACTGCTAAGCTTTGGAGAGTGAGCAACGGAGAGTGTCTTTTCACTTTCTCGTGTGATACTCCGATCAGAAGAGTTGAATTTGACCACACGGATACCAAACTTCTTGCCGTGGCAGATGAGGTTATGGGTTACACTGGTGCCATTAACGTCTATGCTATTAACCGTGAAAACCCAACGAGTCAGAACAACGAGCCAGTTCTCTCCATTCCAACACAGGAGGGCTGTGATAGAGTAACCGTTGCTGGCTTCTCTTACTGCTCCAAATACATCATTGCTGGTCACAGAGACGGTGTTGTGACAAAATACGACGCCTCCACCGGTGAGCTTCTCGCCAAGACACAAGTGCACGAGGGTCTTATTACAGACCTTCAGTTTTCCGACGACAGAACATACTTCATCACATCTTCCAAGGACAAGAGTGCCAAGATCCTTGATGTTGACAACTTGAACGAGCTTAAAAAGTTTGAGGCTGATGCTCCAATGAACACTGCTGCTATTACTCCACTCAAACAGTTTGTCGTGCTTGGTGGTGGTCAGGAAGCTAGAGATGTCACCACAACTTCCGCCTCTCAGGGTAAGTTTGAAGCTAGATTCTATCACAAGATCTTTGAAGATGAGATTGGTAGAGTGAAGGGTCATTTCGGTCCACTCAACTACATCGCTGTTCACCCAAAGGGAACAGCTTATGCCTCAGGAGGTGAGGACGGTTATGTTCGTGTGCACACTTTCGATAAGTCCTACTATGAGTTCAAGTACGACGTGGAGATCACTGCCGACGCTGCAGCCAAGGCCCACAACGACGACGAATAGAGTCGCAGTTGATAAAGTGTATAATATTTTCTGGGTTAGCTGATTTGGTATAATTCATGGCATATCGTTTTGTTTCTTTATCGGGATAATAGCGGGCCCCTTGGTAGGCGTGTAGATATCTACGAGCTAGCGTTATACAAATTTAGCGTATAATGTCGTTAACGGCGTGTCGACGTGATTCTTCGTTGGCTCTTTTCTCTAATAGTCTGCAGACGGTGGGTAGATTACTTGCCACCGGCAGCAGCAGCAGCCCTCCTAGCATCAGCTATTTGGAATGTCTTGTTAGTACTGTCTCTACACGTCTACGTGGCTACTGTGGAAGAACAAGGACTCACCTTCGGCCTGCTTCTTTCTCATGATCTCGGCTTGAGCCTCGAGTCTCTTCTTTGGATCGCCCTCCGCCTTCTTCTTCTCCTGGGCTTTCTTCTTGGCGTTCTTCGCACGGGCGAGCTCTCTCTGGTTACCTCTGGACATTTTGGGTGTGAAGTGGTGAAGCGGCTTGCCAAATAAGAGAGGGACCCAAACCATGGGGAGAACGAGCTCTCTCATGTTCATTCCAGAAGACTCTACTAATGGTGTTCGGGTGTTTGTCTTCTTTTCGCGAAACTGGTGGAGAGCGCGTGCGTGTCTAGTGTTGATCTGGTGTGTCTCCTCTGGCTCTCTTTGGTTCTCTCTAGGTTGTCAATTGGTAATTGGACACCTTTAAAGACACCATGAGCGATACAGAACTTACTGAAGAACAGCTCAAGGAGCAGAAGCTTGAAGAAGCCAGAAAGAAGGTGCGTTCTCCACGGATTGCGATACCCGATACCATCTACCCCATGATACTAACAATAGTGTTACACAGTACGAAGCTCTCAAGAAGAAGAACAAGAAGAAAAACAAGAAGGGTAAGAAGAAAGATGGTGATGCTGATGCTGATGCCAAGGAGGGAACCGCAGAAGCTGAAGGTGGAGCCGATGAGGAGAAGGAAGACACACCAGCACCAGCACCAGAAACAGAGACAGAACAAGAAACAGAGGTACCTGCCATTGCTGTTACGGAAGAGACCCCATCAGAGACGGTGTCAGATGATAAGGAAATTGCTTCAGCTGTAAAGACACAGGACACTGAAGACGACACCTCTACATCTCAACCAGCTGCCAAGGAAGAGTCAAAGACTGAAGATCCAGTGGAGACGCCGTCAGAACCTGCTGTAGAGTTAGAGACAAAAGAGGAGCCGGTTGAATCTACCCCTGAGCCAACTGCAGAGCCAGCTGCAGAGACTAAAGTAGCTGTCGAACAGCTCACAGAGGGAGCTGAGAAGCTTGATATTAAAGATGAGCCAAAGACTGATGAGACTGTTGAGTCGCTCTTCCCTGACTCTGGGCCATCGTTCATGGAGTCCATTGAGAAGTCCAAACACGACGAAGAGCTCGCTCAATTGAAAGAGGAGAATGAGGCACTCAAGAAGTCTAACAGTGAACTCACGGAGAAATTATCTCAATTGACAAAGGAAAACAAAGATCTCAAGTTCCTCAAGATGGATCATCTGGATCAGATAGAGACTCTTGAGGCTCAAATCACAGATTTGCAATCCAAACTTGCAAAGGCCAAGGTGGACGGACCTACTCAATCTCAGCAACAACAGAATCTTCAAACGCCATATGACTTTGATGAGAATGTATCATTGTCGCCATCTCCATCGTTTGCCGCACAACCAAATTTCCCATCTACATTCTCGCAGTTCAATCTAGGAAGAAATGAGAGCACACAAAGTCTTGGTGAAGTAAAGGCTAGACTCAACAAATGGAAGGGCTGGAACCTGGATATGACTTCATGGAGAACAGTCGGTAGTGGTCCAATTGTTGAGCTTTGAATGTCGTTTGAAAACTACGTTTATCTGATAGTATAACTCATTGGCTTTGTAAAACTTGTACCTTTCAATGTAATGACGCGATGCTTTCATGCCTTTATATACAAACTTGGCAAATAGAAATCCTGCATCTTTCATGATAATGCGATCTTTAGTTGTATTTGATTCGTGGTACGAAGCCCTCCTCCGTACGTAAATTTCGTTACTGTATTTTTGTTTGTGTGTGTGTCCTCCTCTTATAAACAGCATGAATCAATCATCTGATACGACACAACACCTCACCATCCAACTCATGAGCAGCAGCCTCGGCCAAGTCATAGACCTGGTTGTTGTTTCGCACGAGAACAAGTTCACTTGGTTGGATTGGCTTAATCTTTCTCACGGACTTGCCCTCAGCGAGCTCTTGGATCTGCTCTGCTGTGAGGTGAATACGACAACTTGGTTTTGACACAAGCTGGAACTTCGAGATAACAGACTGCGAGTCTCTGTACTTGAGGCCAAGCCACAGTCTTCTGGTGGCAATGTTGTCCGGTGTGACCTCCTCTGGGACGACGTCTGGACCGGTGATGGAACCACGCTGTATCGAGTTGATGAAACCCTGCTTGTACAAGTGCGTGGCCACTTGAAGATGGAGTTTTGTGTATGGGATGGCCGTTGTGCTGAGCGACACACGAGTGACGTTCTGTATATGGGCAGCAACGTTAGCGAGCTTGACAAGAGACATTACTGGACGTGTTTCTGGGGACTGAGTAGCCTGAATACCTATGTGGAGACAGTTGTTCTATGGTGTTGATGTTCGAAGAATTTTTCAGTCGCGCGAACTTCAACGGCTCGGGGATCGGGGATATTGGCACGTACGATTAATCTCTGAGATCTTCTCTTTTGGCACTTTAATTGGAGATACTATAGCCTCAAACGACATTTAAAGCATGCTAAGATCCACACTTACACGACTAGCTATTCCAAGAGACGGGTTGAGTCTTCGGGCCGTCTCCGCAGTGCCTTTGTACGGTTCCCACGCACTCAGAAGCTACTCCACAGCGCCAAAGCAGGAGGAGAAAGCCGATGACAAGAAGGACAAGAAGGTCAACTTCCGCTCGTTTATCACTGTCGGTATCTTTGCCAGTATCATCCTCACCCAAGTGGTTGATGCCGTCAACAAGGAGAAGCCTCGTCCAAGATCTCTCAGTGAAAGCGAGTACTATCAGCAGCAGGCCAGACTCAGACGTAAGGTGTCACGGTTCACTCCAGACAATAAGGAAGTGTATTTCGTCAAGGCTGCCGAGAAGGTTGAAAAGTCACAAATCAGAGCTGACGGATTCACGGTGATAGACCCATCAGATCTCGTGGAAATGGAGAAGAATGATGAACACTCCAAGTTCCATGCCCTTCTCAATGACCCATCTACAACGACGATCCCACGTGGAGTCGTTATCGACCTCATTGGCAACTTCCTTGCCACACAGCCAGACGGAAAGTTTGTTGTGCTAAACTTCCCTTCAGATATTAAAGAATCGACACAGTTTGAGGACAAGATCGTCACAATCAAGTCTCTTATCAATGTTGGACAGAGCGAGACTACAGATGATGTTGTCAAATACTACAAGACTGTCGATAAGGTCAACCAAGTCTCTTCTGTTGCCGATATTAAAGTCTAATTATCTTTGAAAATCAACAGCCAAACCAACTATTCTCATTCCATTCATCATTCATTCATTCATGCCACATTTAAAAGTGCCGCATGTTCATATCAACTTGGGGGTTTCACATGTACATATAATCCACACTAATATAATAAAGTACCCTCAACAATTACTTCTTTGTAGAACCAAACCCAGAGAAACCCAACATAGCAGCCATTGGGTCCTTCGTATCCAGTGTCGAGGTCTGTTCCTCTCTCTTTTGTTGTTTCTTAGCCTTTCTCAGTAGCTTCTGCTCTTCCTCAAACTTTCGTCTCTTCTCTATACGGTCCTTGATGTCATATTTCTCCTGATCACCCATACTAGCATCAATCTTCTTACACAGCAAATCGTACCTCTCTTTGACTTGCTCAATTGTGACATGTATGTCCTTATTCAATTCGCCACTCCTTATAAGATGTGGCTTACTGTTTAGATGGTCCACAAACTTTAAGTTGTCCTTAAACGTCAAATCACAAACCTCACAATAGAACCCAAATGCCTTACCTCTAGTACGTACAATCTCACCAGTGACTACCTGTCTCTTGTTTAAATTTGCAGAGAAATTGAGTGAATCTCGGGAGATGGGGACGTGATCCTCGGCCTGTGTGAGACCCTTCGTCTTCTTCTCCTTCTCAGCCTCCCATCTCTCCTGTGCGAGCTTGGCATACTCCTCACGATCCCATGTACGTCTTCCAAAATCACCCTTATCGGTCATCTTAGCTTCTATCTGTGTAATGGGCTCTTAAGTGAGTGTAAGAGAGTTCTAAAAGAGAGGCGACAGATGTGTTTACCTTTGCCTAAAAGTTTCGCGATGAGCTTCGAGCTTCTCGAAGGCGTTGTGGAGAAGCAGACTCTCCTGCGTCGCAAGATCACGGTTAGATAAGTCAACATTACAGCTTCAATACAAAGATGAGCAGAGATATATTTTCCATGATTGGCAAACAGTCTTCAAGAGTCAAGCCGCAGGAGAAGATCGCTGCCAGGGTCGCATCCGCTGTCACGGCAAACTTGCTCTCGCTCTCATTATCAGAGACCCATAAGACCATCATCATCGATGAATATATTGTTAAGATCCACCCTATATCGACACAATCTAGGACACCATCCCGAAAGTTTGTTGCATTTGACCTCGATGGCACACTTATCACGACTAAATCAGGGCACACATTCTCCAGAGGTCCCAACGACTGGACATGGCTCAATGATAAAGTTGTGCCATCTTTGCAATCTATAACACTTCCCATCGTTATATTCACAAATCAAGGTGCAGTCATCGCTCAAAAGACATCAAAATCCCTCTCTAATTTCACAAAGAAATGTAAACTCATCCTCGATGCCATGAAGGAGGCCGGGATAGATGTGTCTAATGTCTGGATCTATGCCAGTCCCAAGATGGGAAAGACATACAAGGGTAAGAACGAAGCCGAATTTACAAAGATGAGAAAGCCGGAAATTGGTATGTTTGAACACTTGCTTAAGGACGGGGTTCTGGAGGATGTCATCAAGGAAGAGTGTGTCTACGTTGGTGATGCTGCCGGAAGGGCTACTGACTTTAGTGACAGTGATAAGAAGTTTGCACAGAACTGTGATATCCCATTCAAAACTCCCGAGGAATACTTCGTTTGATAGATACGAATGATAGATGCAAATTAAAATTACGATGGTGTAGAACCCATGAGTTAGCTGTAAGTGTACATTAAGTTTTTTTTTTGTGTGTGGAGACATAAACACCTTGTCATCATCATGCAAAAGAAAGTGATAAATCAAACTGTTTACTCGTCCTGGACAATAGTACCCTTCTCAGAGACGTAGATACCATCCAAGAACTTTCTGATATCCTTGTTTCTGACTCTGCAGATCTGCTGAATGTCAGCACAGGTCTGGGAAACATCCTCAACAGAGTTACCGGAAAGAACAATCTCGTCCTTAACGTTGGCAGAGAACTCGACATCGACACCCTCTCTGACTGGGACCAATCTGACCTGCTTGTCACCCAAGAAGTTTCTGATCTCAATGAACTTGGAGCCATCCTTCTCAATAGTGTTGACGTTGATTGGGAAATGGGCGTAGACGTATCTCATCTTGTACTTGTAACCCTTAGTAACACCGGTGATCAAGTTGGCAATGAGAGACTTGACAGTTCTGAGAGCAGCAACGTGCTTTCTGTCACCGTTGTGGACGGTGATCTTGACGGCCTTGTTGGAGATCTTGGTGAAAGTAACATCAATGTGCTTGAGGTTCTTGGTCAAGGTACCTCTTGGACCAGTGACGGTAACGACACGGGCCTTGATCTGGACGTGAACACCCTCTGGGATGTCGAGGATCTGGTCGGTTCTGATGTACTTCATTGTGATGGCGACTCTCCAAACAAGTATCTTGACCCCGCTACGCATAGAGCGTCTCGTGCACGTCCTTAATTTTTCACCGAAACCCACAACCGGTGAGGGAAAACACCCGCACACCAAAAAACTGGCGTCTGTTCAACTGGCGCGCGCTAATGCGCGCGGGGGATTTCGATTGCCCTAACTCTGATCACGTGCTCTGAGGGGAACCGTTCTCAGGAAGTCCAGGTCCAATCGTACGCGAGGCGGTCAACAACACCATCACTCCTCATCAATCATTCTTTGCAACTTTCCAAAGATCTTATCACGATGTTTGGCAAGCTCATCATCTTCTTCGTCTGGGAAGAAGTTCTGACGCGGGTAATCAGCCTCGTATCCTTCATCCATGTCCATTTCGTCATCATCGTCGTCATTATCGCCATCATCCAAAGACGCAAGGAAATTCGTTGGCCCATTGCCCTCGTCATCGTAGAACTCATCGTAGAGATCCTCAAACTCATCGGTTTGCCGAGGAGAGTTAGCAGCGGCATCCTTATGTAGCGACTCTGTGAGTTTCTCGAAAGAAGCGTTCGGATCATCGTCCTCATCAGTGGTGGAATGGTCATCTTCGTCTTCTGGGTAGTCATTCTTGTAGAAGTCCTCTGCGTTAGAATCTTCATCATCAGACAGATGCTTTTCAGATTCATCGTCGCCAAGATTGTCATCATAATCCTCTTCAAATTTACTGTTATCAAATCTTGGTTAGTACTCGTTCTCCCATGTCCATACGAATTCTCCTTATCAGTTGCTAACTTACATGTATCCAATTCTCTCCTTCTCCCACGTTTCGTAAACGGCCTTGTCTCTATAGTAGATATCGTAGACATATTCCAATTCGAAACTCGATGTTGTGGCAGCTGGTGTCTGAGCCGTTGTACTTTTGTTCTTTCTTCTTTTCAATGGCTTGGACCCTTCTTTTGAGGAAGCATCTGATGTGAGGAGGGAGCTCAACATGTCGTTCAATTCAGCGGGGAGTTCCTCAGTTTCTTGGATTTTCGGAATCACATATGTGTTCTCTTTGTCCTGATAATATGTCAGTGCTGCTTTTGCTAATGACCAAAGTATATATACGTACTGTCTTGCGTGAAGATTCTTGGAGAAGCGGAAGGACAGCTTCTCCATCACTGGGTAATGTCTTGATCTCATTATCTGTTCGTTGGAGCTTGAAGACTGGCTAATATTAGTATCAGGGGATATATGCGTGCAATCTGGGGATTGACTTACCGAAGTTTTCACTTCTGGCCCTTTTAAGCTTTGGAGCTTCGAGAACTGTTGATAACTGTTAGAACATGATGTAGTGATGATGAAAAGTTCTATCGGACTCACTAAGCGCCTCTAAAGAGCTTTGATTTCTCCTTCTCTTGATTCTCACAACCTCTGGGAGTTCTCTAGCCATGACTTATGCAGGTAATTGGGTCTTACGTTTATCACCACTGGAAATTAGAAAAAAAACAGAGAGATGTTCAAGGCTAGTGTTTTGATCTATCATCATCTCCAGCATCGCCTTCGCGAAATGTCCAAGATCGGGGCTTCGGATCTCGGATGTGTGCGACGGTCTTTTCTCCGCATTTTGACACAAAGGCACAGGAACGGGTCTTACCCCGTGTCGGTTATGCTAGTTGTTCCCCTCACTAGCCCGAGCATCATTGAATGGAGCACTTATCTGTCTTATCTGCTCTCCCCTGCTATCCATTTACGTGCGATACGCCGCGCCATTGCTACGTCCCTTAGTGTCACATAAGTCTCATGCATTTCAAGGCAGTCGCTAAAAGCGAAATCCGCAAGTCTATTGTGGCCATCAACAGGTCAATTGATGTGATCCACGACTGTATAATAGGTACTGTTCTCGAGAAACACCAAGATATTGTCCTTGTCACAGGTGGAGGTTCAGGACTTGGTCGAGAAATTGTCAGGGAACTCAAGGCACGTCACATTCCCAAAGTGATTGTGTTCGATATCAACATACCCAATGAAAATTCTCAGATCCCCGGAGTCCATTACTTCAAGTGCGATATCAGTGACAAGGAGAAGATTCAGAAACTCAGTGAAAAGATCCAGAGCGAGATTGGCATTGTCACGGTGGTTATCAACAATGCTGGTATTGCCTCCGGTAAATCCTTGCTCGAGTTATCCTTTGAAGAGATTGACAAGATGGTCAAAGTCAACATGTTGTCCAGCTTTTACATGGTCAAGACCTTTCTTCCAAACATGTTGCTGATGAAAAGAGGGTACATCGTCAGTGTTGCATCCGTGTTAGGATACATGACTCCATCTCGTTTGACAGCATACGGCGCAGCCAAATCTGGTATGATCGCCTTCCATGAGTCCTTATCATATGAGTTGGGTCCTCCGTTGGGCAATGATACTGGCGTGAAGACATTGTTGGTGTGTCCTGGCCAGCTTAAGACACCAATGTTCAAAGGTGTCAACACTCCATCTAATATTTTGGCCCCTGAGTTAGAACCATCATATGTAGCCCAGAAAATTGTAAGAGCCATTGAGTGTGGGAGACGAGGTGAGATACAAATGCCATTCTATGGTCATTTCTTGCCGTTGTTCAGGGCGCTTCCTTGGCCAATCACCCAATTTGCTAGACTTCTGAGTGGAATGGATGAGTCCATGACCACATTTGGACATAATCTTGGTAGGGCTGACTCGAAGGATATCACCAACGATCAAGCCTGATCTTCCTCGATGAAGTTGTTTTTAATCCATCTGAAACCCCAAAAGTTCCCCTTTTCACCTCCCCAAAATGGCTCGTTAAAGTCATTAGCAGCGATGATCTTCCCCTTAATAAGGCCCAAAGGCAACGAATTGTAGGTTCTTGAGTCCAGCGAGTGAGCCAAGTTATCGCCTGTCACCCAGCAGTGTCCCTCAGGGACTTTGATATATTTGTCAAAACTAGATGATGGATCGTGCTTGTCCTCCAAACTGGGGTCAACGAGGATGATGTCTCCTGGCATTCCTGTGATTCTTTTGCAGACACGTTGGTCTGGATCTGTCGGTTTCAAGGCAACAATACAATCACCAATCTCCAGTCCCCTTCCGAGTTTATATTTTTTGAGTGAATGAACAAAGTCACCATTGGCAGCGAGTGTAGGAAGCATTGATTCGCCTCGTGTTTCGGTGAACTCATAGAAATGTGATTGAAGAACGTGGATGGCACAGCCTCCACGCACGACATAGCTGAGAACTTTCCCGACAAACCTGATATTTTCTGAGGCCATCTTAGTAAAATAGTGATAATGAGGTATGTGAATGCAGGGGTAAGTTGTCGGATCGAGATCTAACTCAGCACTAAAAAGTCAGTACGAGGGGACACAGGCTGAAGAAGATGGAGGGAGGAAGAATTCGCGACACCCGCTCACCATTTCCTTTTCAAGACTTCTTTGTTCTTAAGTGGCACTTCGATCTCACTACAAGATTGTCATAAACCACTGGTTAAACCACTGGTTAAACCACCGAATATTCGTAAAACTAATGGCTCGTTATGAACAGAGACAGCTCTTAGAGCAGCTGATGGGCCGCGATATGCTCATCAAGCCACAATCGCAACGTCGTGAGATCTCAATGATGGATCAACGGGTTTGCAAGCCTTTCCTAATGGGTATCTGTCCTTATGATTTATTCAGTGGTACTAAACAAGATATGGGTCGTTGTCGTGATATCCACTTGGAAAAGCATAAGCTCCAGTACAATGAGCAAGTGAAACAGGGGAAGGAGTTCCCGGAGTTTGAGCATGAGGTTGTTTCTGTTCTTAACCGATTTGTCGCTGATTGTAACAGAAAGATTGATGTTGCTCTAAAGAGGCTTGAGCCATCACCGGAAGAGCAGGAAAAGATCACTACTGCTGCTAAGGATTTGGAGCTTATGGAAGCTCGTATAAATATCATGACACAGGAGATTGAGAAACTTATTGAGCTGGGGGAAGTGACAAAGGCAATTGAACAGGGGGTCAAACTAGAAGAGATGAATGTCAAGAGAGAATTCTACATGAAAAAGCTTAGAAGTGTCACTGATAACGTTGGACAGAGTCAACAGCAGAAGCTTCAAGTGTGTGAAGTTTGTGGAGCGTATCTTTCAAGGCTGGATACTGATAGAAGATTGAGTGATCATTACTTGGGTAAAGTTCACTTGGGATATGTACAGATGCGTGCCATGTTAAAAGAGTTGAAGGGCAAACGCAGATGGTGAAGTTATTGTATACAACATTTGTAACGAATTTGATGACCATGAATGCATTTGGATTTAGGGCTAGCTGTAGACACCTCCAGCGACGCAATAGTCGGCATACGAGTCAAGGTATTAGGCGCGTTCACGGGTAATCAAGCCCAACGGCACCACTAAACTATCACGTTGCTGGTTTGCGTTTGCAAAGACAAACACTTGAATGGCTATATAATCCACGGCGCTGATCTGTGATGTAAGATCAATGAGGCGAGGTGATGGGATATCACGTGACCTGACTAAAACATATAACGATGATATAATCTTCTAGCATTGAGGATGCAATAGGTGTATCTATAGAGATACATTATAGTGTATAACTGCAAATGAGGTACCGGTATAAGCAGAGCTGATGGAAGTGCCAGCGATAGGTGGGTTTGTCGATTTCGAAATTGTGCCCGTTGACGCGTGGCGCATTGTACCCCTGGCATGTGCGTTTTGTTCAACGTGCCTGGCCAGTGTGGATCAAAGGGTTTGGGCCGATATGTGATCAACAGTGCTAAGGGTGTAACACGCTGGGCTAGGACTTGAGTCTTAGCGTCGTTGGCTCAAAGCGCAGTTGACATTGGAAAAGCATTTTTTAGTCTAGCGAGAGGGTAATAGCTATGGTGAGTTCTCCGATAAAAGTGAAATAAACTGTTGACAAGAGTGTGGTATCTTTTCTGTCTAGATCAGTACTACCTAAAGACATCACTTGAAACAAAACTGAATGCTGGAGCCAGATGCGGCAATCAAATGCTGGGTGTTTACAACATGAGGCTTGCACCGGCAACCAATACCGAGCTGGATCAGTTGTCAATATCTTTACACCGCACCGGTGGTATTTTCCCCCCTACTAATGAACAGTAAACTTTGTTCGTATTTGCATCTGTTGATGACCTTACACTTGGTCTTTTCCAGCTCCGCTTGCGCGTCCGCTTTGACTACTTGACCGCTTGACCGCATGGCCGTTTGGCCGCTTATCTCTGTGCTCTATGCTCCGGTGTTTACCAAACACGGAGAAATTCCTTCGTTCTATTTTTCCACTCACTTTCTGATGTAAATCTGCACTAGACGACAGCTGCTGGCATCACGGACAGGTCACAACGTCAGGGCGGTGAAGGACCCAAATTTGGCCTACTCGAGTGGCCCGATCGCGCTGCGTTGATGTACTTGGCGCGTTATGCGTCCAGTAGGCTGTCCGTGTGGGTTGTGTGGGCTTTGTTTCCTGGGCAGTAAAGAATATTTGTTGTGATGTGATACCCAAGCGGAGCGGTTGCCCAACGGATGAACCAAACGAGACGAGACACTGAATCCTCCCTACGTAACTACTAATTCATCACCACTGATCACCCCTCCCCCTCCTCCCCTCCTCCATCGGAAATACGAGACAGAAGTTAAATAAAAACTCTTGAGACGCGTCCCCTTGTCTGTTATGTGTTGTGTGGCTGGGTGGGCCTGCACCAAAAAGCCGCGAATCTCTCCTCTGGCTGATTTTGTTTGTGCCAAAGGCGCATCGGTGTTTCGCCAATTTGGCGCAGGTTCTCGAGCGAAGGGATCGCCTGTTTCCTGGGGAAGCCACGCCTAAGAGATTTGCCCTCTGTACACACACACACGGACATATCCTACAATGAGGCCAACACGAGGGCCATCCTTCTCGGGTGTCTAGCCTTTACTCATACAAACTCCCAAAAATACATGTCGGGACTGATCATCTCACACCAAGTGAAATCCGCAACTGCACAACAACGCGCCAGTGAGTTTCCGAAAGGCTGTCTGTCCCACAGCTTGAGACTTTCTTCTCTAGCGCCTACTCACTATGTGAAAAAGAAACGCGCGCACAACCGTGGGCTGGCAATCGGCGCGAATCGGCGTAAAATGGCGTACCGAATCGCCTAAAACAGCAAGTGGCCAGCTGGCGACCACGCGCGTCGCGGTGGGTCGCATTTCGTCCAGTTTTTTTTATATATAAACACACTCGTGTTCCCAGCATCTCCAGGGGACCCCCGTTCAACACTTGTAGAAACTCTTTGAGGCTAAACACTCGCACTCATCGCACTCGTTTGTTCCCTATATTTTCTTCTTTTCCCCATTTATACATCCCATTCCCCCCTCAACAAACACCCCACACACAAATACCCCATAAACACATACATATATATTCACAATGAAAGGTTTGATTCTTGTTGGTGGTTACGGTACTCGTTTGAGACCATTGACCTTGACCGTCCCAAAGCCATTGGTTGAGTTCGCTAACAGACCAATGATCTTGCATCAGATTGAGGCCCTTGCTAAGGCTGGTGTCACTGACATTGTCCTCGCTGTTAACTACAGACCAGAGGTTATGGTTAACACTTTGAAGAAGTACGAAGAGGAGTACGGTGTCTCCATCACTTTCTCTGTTGAGACTGAGCCATTGGGTACCGCTGGTCCATTGAAGCTCGCTGAGGAGGTTTTGAAGAAGGATGACTCTCCATTCTTTGTTCTTAACTCTGATGTTATCTGTGAGTACCCATTCGAGGAACTTGTTGCTTTCCACAAGGCTCACGGCGGTAGAGGTACCATTGTCGCTACAAAGGTTGATGAGCCATCCAAGTATGGTGTCATTGTCCACGACATTGCTACTCCAAACTTGATTGACAGATTTGTTGAGAAGCCAGTTGAGTTTGTCGGTAACAGAATTAACGCTGGTCTTTACATCTTGAACCCAGAGGTTATCGACTTGATCGAGTTGAAGCCAACTTCTATTGAGAAGGAGACTTTCCCAATCCTCGTTGAGCAGAAGTCTCTCTACTCCTTCGACTTGGAAGGTTTCTGGATGGATGTCGGTCAGCCAAAGGACTTCCTTGCCGGTACCACATTGTACCTCAACTCTCAGAAGAAGAAGGGCTCTGATGCTCTTGCCAAGGAGGGTGAACACATCAAGGGTAACGTTCTTATTGACCCATCTGCCACTATCGGTGAAGGTGCTCTTGTTGGTCCAAACGTTGTTGTTGGTCCAAACGTTCACATTGGTGCTGGTGTTAGAATCCAGGATTCTGTCGTCATGGCCAACTCTGCCATCAAGGACCACGCTTGGGTCAAGAAGACCATTGTCGGTTGGAACTCTACCGTTGGTAGATGGGCTAGATTGGAGGGTGTTACCGTCTTGGGTGACGATGTCACCATCAAGGATGAGATCTACGTCAACGGTGCCAAGGTCTTGCCACACAAGTCCGTCTCTTCTAACGTTGAGAAGGAGTCCATTATCATGTAAAACATTTTGCACGCACACGGCTTTTCAATTCTCTCTTGTTATAAGTTTTAATGAACCCATCTTGGAAAAAGTGCTTACAGCTGTAGTATTGTCATAAAATAGTCATTAGGTCATTAATTATAGTGCAGCTTGAGATGTAGCATGTCGTAAACCCCTCTCATGGGCCTCTTTCATCATGGCAAAGATTTTTCTCGTTAAACTCACATTGTCTCCATTATCACCGAATATCACATCTCTTCTCCATAGCAGGTCTTGTTGTGTGCCAATCTCAAAATGTACAGTGCGCTTATACTTGTCCATTTCAGGATTATCAAGACAATCGGTGTAATCTCCCAGCTTCTTCTCCTCAAGTATATGCTCTTCGGCATCCTTCAATGCAAATTCATTAGAATCATGTTCAATCTGATCAGTCTCAGCACAATAGTTGGTTGGTGGAGATAGAGGTCTCGTAGGCTTTGGAGTCTCCTGATTTGACGGCGAATCCTGTTGCACGGAACGTCTGATCGGTGGCTTCTGTGAAGAAACGACCCTGCGGTGATCCAACCTGTCTCTCCTATTATCATCCTGTGTAACACCCCCACGATCACCACGATCACCACGATCCCTTGTGCTAGCTGCAGGTCTCTCACGGTACCTATTACTAGGTGACGCGTGGTCGGGTAATGACTTGTGATTGTCATGCGCAGGTTCGTAGTGATCCCACTGAGGCTTTGATGGGATGCTGTAATTGCCCTGTGAAATTGAAGGGCTACGATTACCACGATGTGTCTGTGGAAGAGGACCATTAGGCGTCATGTAGTTGCTGCTTTTGTTGCCACGGTACCCCTGGTTCTGGCTGAGATTTTGGGTATGTCCAGCATTGAAGTTCTGCTGGGAAGGAGGTGGCTGCCGTTGCTGAAACAGCATTTCACGCTGTGGAGGATATGGAACATATTGTTGCACCTGCTGGTATTGCTGGTAAGCTGAAGGATAATGTTGATGCTGAAGTTGTTGTTGTTGTTGTTGTTGTTGTGGTGGTGGTGGTGGTTGCATGAACGGCTTCTGCTGTAACTGTTGTGGGGGTGGCCCTCCTCTGAACCCTTGGGACGATGGACCTTGTGGCAAGCGCCCGTAACCCATGTTGTTCATGTTAGGTGGTCCATTCTGCTGCCACTGGTTGTTGGGCAGGTGAGACCCCCGTTGCCATTGGCTGTTCATGTGTGGTGCGATGAGTGCTATTGGTACGGTTGGTGCTGTGAGAGGAGGGCCCTGATTGGTGTTGTTCTGCGTAGCTCCACGCATATCCACTGGAGGAAGATACCCGAAGTACTGTGGGGTATATCCATTTTGGGACACGTTCTGTGAGTCTGTACTGTTTTGGGTGCCTTGATACGACTGCTGTGGTCCTATTCGGTGAAGTGAAGAACTTGGAGGGCCCTGGATCCCGTTGTTAAGGGGACGCTGTTGGCCATACTGTGCGGGCATCGGTGCGACCTGTGGAAGTCTTGATGTCTGCTTGTCTTCAGGGCGTGGCCATGGACGAGGTGGCTCGTCTGCCGGGGTGATCGAAGCGACACTGAACTGGCACTCATAAGCCCAACGCTCCTCGAGCTTTCCAATGTCTTTCTGGAAAACGTTCATAAGGGATCCAAGAGTTCGAAACAGATTAGAAAGCTTGGTTCTGGATTTGATCTCTGGAGTCAGGGCATTGAACATTCGAAGTTCTTGAAACCATTTCCTGATCTCTTTCTGTGATTTAGCTTTGAAAACTGTCCTGGGATCACTCAGAAGCTCGTCAAGTTCGGCGACAATACTCTTCAACCGCCGCGTGACTTCTTCCAAGGATGGTGCCTTCGTCTTTGCATCACGGACAGGAGTCGTGGAATCAGTCGCCTCCGGCACAGCTTTGGAGGAGTCACCCAGATCAACTCCCTTACTCTTAGACTCATTGACTTCGTCATCACTTTCATCGCCAACAAAGAGTTGGTTAATCTGAGATGCTGCGGTGGTGTTGGAAGCTTCACTATCACCTCCTTTGAAACGTTTGACTGGTTGGGCATCTTCAGACTCACCACCTGAGGAGGATAGTACACTTCTTACTGTGGCCCTTCTCACATCACTCAACTTATGTGGTCTCTTGAACACGACCGGCTCTGGTGTCTCTCCGTCTGCCTCAGAATTACTGTCTCCATCAACCTCAACAACCTCATCTTCTTCATCGTCTGTCACACCGTGCAGGATGAATGGCTCCTCATCAGATGGTGGTTCTTCATCAAAGTATTTTCTGTCTCTGAAGGATGGTTGCTGCTGGGCAATGTGGCGCTGCTGCAGAAAATCGTTCTCAGGAATGAGCTCAAGTTCATCCTCGTCACTGTCACCATGGTCGGAGTCCTCGTCGTCGTTTGACACACTCTTCAAGCTAGGATCGTTCATGAACTCTTTCAAAGTGACTCCCCACTTCTTACCCATAACCCTTAGATCATGGAGCAGTGCCTTTCCGTCAGCTGCAGAAATCCACTTACCACAGAGTCTTCTTACCTTGGGGGTAATCACTGTCTCATAAACGTATCTCTCGAGAACATCCCGGTAATACATTTCATTCTCCGTGGCAAGGTCAGGATCATCCTTACGAAGATCCAAGTCGCTCAGTCTGATCAGCACACATATTTGAACAATACTAGTGGCGTTGACCCAACCATCAGAAAGTCTCCTCACAATATTAATCGAGTGTCTCGTGGTTTGGCCCTCTTTAGTCAACTCAATGTGCATGTTCTTCGTGATAACCAAGTCATCAGCAGAGAATTCAGTTCTGGACTTCCCACGTCTCTTTTGTGGGAAAGCCGGAGCAAGACCACCTTTGAAAGATATTGGGAAACCATAAAAGGAGTCGTCAGACACAGTAGCGATCCAGTGATTTCTTGCCGTCCTCTCAAAGACATCCATGGGGAAGATGTGACTCTGTTCTGGTCCACCACTAAACTCCACAATCACTTTCACGTGCTTCAAGAAACCATGACATTGGGCAAACTTCTTAGCATCTGGTGGTAGAGCCCATATGCCACCACATAGAGTCTTATCGCCTCGTATAACTATGTCCTTAGCATTATTATGGAAGTTTCTCGTCACGAAGGGATTGGCTCTTGGGCCCTTGATTTTATTGTAGACAACAAACAATTGCCACATATTAATTCTTGCAGTATTCTTCTCTCGAAGGATTCGGATGTTGATATCAACAGTGACATGTGCAAAGAATTCGTAGAATTCAACACCCATATACTTGACAAGTGCAATTCTTTCAAAATCGAGGATTCTGCCCATGAGCTTTTCAATATTGTATTTGCGGGCAAAAGTACGAGCATTATCCAGTGTGGTCCACCAGCCTCTAAACCTTGCACCCAAACGACCTTGAACATTGAGGTAGTAGACGTTGTTCATCTTCTCCACTTCCTTTTCAAGTGCTGTTCTGGTGGATCCCTCGACAAGACTGATCAGTTTTGTAATGTTGACCCATGATCCGATCTTCTTCCTGAGGATTTCGGTATTATTCACCACCATCATATAGAACTCCTCCTGTACATCGTTAGTAGCCGATCACTTTGATACTCGACAAGATCGATAAGGAACGTACATCATTGAAAATGACGGATAGAAGCGGACCAAAGGTGACATCTCTTGGAGGCGGGGGCTCTCTTGTACCAAGAATGTAATCACCTGTGTCGGGCTGCTTCATGCCAATAACTGTCATTTTGATGCAATAAAACTCTAACTCAGTCTGTGTATCATGTGCAGAAATATAGTTGTCGCTAAGTGTATAGGAGCAGATAACCCCATATATTCTTTATATTTACCCATACCCACGCGGTCTGTGCGCGCCAGACAATAAGTCACGTGACCCTTTCAGATATGTTCGGGTGTTTTCTTTTCAGGCGCATGAAATTACCAGGGAAACGACCCCGTCGGACAATTACTGTTAAGAGAAACGAAACGATAACCAAAACCCTTGACAAGCTCATCCAGGGGTCATACAGCGCCACGCACGATATATAATCACCGCAGCGGAGGCTTATTTTGGTGCCACGTCTTATTTTGCACACCAGTCGAGCTGCACTCTTCTGTGAATAGCAGCACGTTCAATTCAATTACCCATCAACAGCGCTTACGGCTTCTCGAACCGATTATCCATTGCTTAAGAGAAACATAAAACCTCATCACCATCAAGAGCACCACACAGACCGCACACTTGTTTCACAAGGTGTAGACACAGACCTTTTAACCTTAACACTACACTCACATCAGTGACATACGCTCCATCATACCCAGTGAAACTCTTTTGGTCATTAACTCACACATCCCTTAATCCATCACCCACCTCCGCACTTCTATAGATACAACACATCACACACAATGGACCAAATATATTCCGCCACATACTCAGGGGTTGACGTGTACGAGTTTCTCGTGCCCACAGGGTCCGTCATGATGCGAAAATCTGATGGATGGGTCAACGCCACTCATATCCTTAAGAGTGCCAACTTCCCCAAGGCAAAGAGAACAAGGATCTTGGAGAGAGACGTACAGGTTGGCACACACGATAAGGTACAAGGTGGTTATGGTAAATATCAGGGAACATACGTACCACTTGAGAGAGCCATATCAATCGCCACAGAGTTTGGGGTTGAAGAACTTTTGAGACCACTTTTCAAAGCCAAGACGATGTACGCCAACTCTTCTCCACCACCTGCTCCAAAGCATCACCATGCTACCAAAAACAATTCTCTCGCCACTGAAAGAGCCGCTTCTGTGAGGAAAGCACTACCTGCCAGAAAAGCAGCCAGTATGCCTGTGATATCGAATGACGACTCCTCACAAAAGAGACGAGGACGACAGAAGAAAGACTCAAGAGTGTCGAATCCCAACGAGGGTGTATTTGTCAGAAGGAGACTCAACCAGGTACCATCACTCATACAAGATAGCTTTGAAGAAGAGGGTGATACCGATATGGATGATACCGCCATGGAGAGTGAGGCTGAACTAAATGAAAACGATGGTCTAGAGAGTGATATTGACGATGCTACACGCATACACATAATGGACGCCTCTTCACCTAGTGAATTCATGTCTGATGCCGATCTGGCGAATGCTCTGAAATCACCAAACCAGAATAACAACTCCACGGCAAGAGAGAGCCTGGAAAGGGCCATGCACCAGACCAATGGTGACACCACGAGAGAGAAATGGGTTGACCCAAATTCTGAGTATATCGGAAGGCTACTAGATCATTTCATGCAGGGTGATGATTCTTCAGCTGATTCACCTGTCCCAGATTTCCTCGTGAACCCACCAAAGGGAGTCAATTTCGATCAAGTCATTGATGAAGAAGGACATACGATATTTCACTGGGCATGTTCCATGGGAAACCCTCAAGTTGTCGAGTCGCTGATCAACATTGGTTGCAACTACAGAGCCGTCAACAACAATGGCGAGACACCGTTAATGAGAGCTGTTCAATTTACAAATGCTTATACAAGGAGATCTTTCCAGCGCTTGGTTGCTTTGTTAAGTGAGAATATGTTTGAATTTGATGTGAATTTCCGTACAGTTCTTCATCACATTGCACTTTCTGCTTCCTCCAAAACGCGTATCCCAGCTGCCGTGCAGTACATGGAGATCATTCTTGCAAAGGTGTCCGAATCACAATCATCCCAGAGACTTGAAGAGTTCATTAATCTGCAAGATCGAAATGGTGATACCGCACTACACATCTGCGCAAAAAACGCCAATAAGAAATGCATTAAATTGCTCTTAGAATACAAGGCCAAAGGCAACATCCGCAACAACACCGGTCGTATCGCATCTGATATTCTTCTGGAGAATGAGAATGTCACTCCGAAGGTGCAACAACGCTACGAGATGCATCTGAAAAACAGGGGTGCAGATCTGGAAAATACGTCTGTGAATGTCAATGGTACGACTGCAGTTGCTGCACCACACGTCTCAGAGGCAGCCATCGAAGCTACGCATAAGGTTGCCCAAATTCTCATGGAATCATTACAAGAACTTTCGAGTGCGTATGACTACGAGTTGCAGCGTAAGGAATCTGATGTTGCTGAGGTTCAGGAGCTGGTGTCAAATATGAATGAAGATATTAGAAACACACAGGAGAGAACCAGCAATCACCTTGGTGAGGTCTTTGATGAGAAGATGCTTGCTGAGAAGCTGCGGTTGGTGGAAGACCAAGTGAAACGTCACGAGACACTGGTAAATGCTAAACACATCAAGTTGAAACGAATGCTCGAAAGGTCACAGAAGAAGTCGCTTGAGACACTGGTGAAAAGATTTGAGTCATTGTCACAACCTTCTTCTGATCCTTTGAAGGATGCGGCTGAGCTCAGTCAGCTTCAACTCAGAAGAAAGAGGATGCTCTCAGAGATCTTAAATCTCCATGCTGGTATCAATTCTTCCGATGACAAGATGCAGAAATATAGACGCCTTGTCTCGGCATCTGCTGACATACCTATTGATGAGGTATCTGATAAACTTGATGAGCTGCTTTCAGAAATCCAAAGGGTATGATCCGATGATTAATTTAATGTCCAATATCATAATATCATGTCTATGACCGCTAGCTATAGCTTGGAGCTTGAAAATCCTGTACGATCTATTGTCAAAAATTGCCTTGGCTCACCGGTACTGTAGTTAAACCATTATTGATATAAAATATGGAGAAGCAACCCATATGTTGTTTTCAATTTTAGCTAATCTAAAAGTAAAACCATAGTTCGGAAAGGCAAATAATCTATTCCTTACTATTTATTTTTATTTTGTCTTTTTTTTCCTAGAAAATCACATATTTCCTGGATCCTTCGTTTAACTCAAGAAATAAGTTTTGTTATTCAGAATTGCCCAGATTAATGCTATATATAATTCAGCAGTATGACAGAGTGTTTGTGGAGAAGTTCCAGTGAAAGTAGCTACTCTTTTCATTTTACGCAGTAGTGCTCCTACCATATTTAGTTCATGCTGAGAAAAAAATGAACATGCCCAGGATCGAACTGGGGACGTTCTGCGTGTTAAGCAGATGCCATAACCAACTAGACCACACGTCCATTTGATGGTTGTTATTTTGGGTCTGTTTTCCCGGTCAACTCCTCATCCTTTTATCCAATAATGACCGTTTTGGTCAGTACTTTAGGAAATAGGCCAATTGAAGTCCTCAGAATGATTGGAGAGCCTTTGTAGACTGATGTATGAGGTCTTTGACAGACATAAGACCAAGTATGTGCTGTCGCCTAAACGGGCAATTTGACCGAGATATCTCCGCGTTATCCTTCTCGGCCGAGCTCAGCACTGTACACAAGTCCTCCAGCATGTCTAGTATCTACAATCATTCCTTTTAATTTTCACCAAGTCACTTTCTGACAAAATGAAGCAGATCTCCTCTCATAACCTTCCAGGCTAGCTTGCCATCATGGCTTCCGTATCCAAGCATGTCAACAGGCCGACACTTGTCTGCCTGCAGTGCAAACAACGCAAGGTGAGATGTAACCGCCAACTGCCCTGCTCCACATGTATTCGTCGAGGCTCTGAGAATGAGTGCACATATGGCCCTGGTGTTGATGGTGTTGATGGATTAGGCGTGTTCAATGCACAGGCTGCAGGGCAACACACGCCGGACAGCCTTGATGGTCAATCAACATCAACGGGATCTGCATCAGCCCAGAGTGGAGTCACTCCTAAGCAGGGCCGCGTGAAAGGATACGACTACATGGGTGTCAACCTTTACGGGTCGAAAGAGGAAGTCATTAACTTCTACGACATTCAGGACCACATATATCCAGACTGCAAAGTCTCATTTCATGGGCCGCTTGCTTGGAGTTTTATCCAAAGAAAAGACATTGCTTTAGGGTTCGCCTTTGAGTACACCTCCATACTGGAGACACGCAAGGAGATAGTTTCAGGTATATCAACTCAGCCTATTATTGAGACAGAGCAGGAGTTTGAGGACAGTTCCGGGGATAAGCGTGAGAAACAGTACAATGCTAGAAAGGCCGATGTCATGAATGTCCATTCTTTATGTGAAGACAACAGACCAGCACTGAGACAAAGAATACTTTCCAAGCTTCCGAAGAGAAGGGCCCTACGCCGGTTCTTGGACTCTTTCACCACCAAGGTGGGACCATTCATGTCTTACGTGGACCCAGCAACTTTCACTGCCGATATTGCTAAAATTCTTGGCCCACTTGATGCTCCATATGACGACTATCCTGAGTTCTCATTTACAGGTAAGGATGATCTTATCTATGTGGGCACGCTCTTCATAATGCTTCGTCTTGGTTTCCTCGCACTGGTTGCGGAAGGAGTCAACCTCAATTCACCAGAACAGAGCCACAAACCACTTTCTGATGAATGTAAGGAGCTGTTTAGTAACTCGGTTGACCTTTCAGTGATTGAACTTGCTGAGGAATGTTTTAAGAAGTTTAATTTGCTTGTTAGACCATCCATTCCCCTGCTACAGTTTGCCCAGATGGTCAGAGTGTATCAGAAATATGCACCAGAGTTTGGTGAGGGACTCGACGGTGGAGATTCTCAATTATTCACTGGTGTCATAATTCAAATGGCCATCTCCATTGGCCTCCACAGAGATCCTGACTCCATTCCGGCCCTTAGGCAGATGCCATTATCCAAGAAGAACTTGAGGAGACAGCTTTGGTACTCCCTGATGTTTACTGATGTGGTTGAGGCATACTCGTTTGGTAACCCAACCAACTGTCAGCAACAGTTCTATGATACTAAGGTTCCTAAGAAAATTGGAAAGGAGGGCGAAGGTGGTGTCAACACAGTGTACAGCCACATTTACCTGCTTCTGAGTCAACTGAGGGAGGTTATGCTTCTTGCTCTAGATGTTTCTGGTCGCACCAAGGTGTGGGAGCTATGTCAGAAACTCAACGGCTTGGAGGCGTTTGTTGCGGAAGAGTTTGGTCCATTAGAAACCTTCTTAGTTCCTACATTTGACTCGAAATTGATGATCGAAAGGATATCTTCAGTTAAGATTGCTTTGTCTTTCAGAATCTTCTTTGTTGGAGTCTACACTCACTTTTTTCTCCATTTCACACAGGTTGGTAACCAGGAGCTTGCCTTTTTTTATCTGAGAAAGCTTTTGAGTGTTGAGCTCCTCTACTTCCTCCCGAACATTTTCGTCATTATTACTAGGGTTCAAGATCTTTTAGGCTCATCGGCATCGCTAATTACCACTCCGAATACTCTCCAGGTCATCCATAGAACTTTTCTCAGTCTAATCTCTCTTTATGTTAGGCTCAAGTTTGCCCGCTATTCATGGCACAGAGTTTTAATTGAGCCAAACGCAGAGGCACTAGAGAAGATTGACGCTATTCTTCGGGGACTTGATACGATCTTCAACGTTCTTCTTGCTGCTCTGGGTAAACTTGTTCCTCGCTACTATTATGCCTACAAGATTGTGAAGTCCGTCAAACCATGTCTATCCGTTATCAGGGAGGATATGTTTTACGCAAGCTATTACCCAGGTGCTGTTAATCTACGTAACCTTCCATTTGATGTTGAGAATCTCGGTGAGATCTTGGACATTATCAATCTCTCTTTGAGTAAGCTGCATGATAACCATAAGACACAGGGAGATCTTCTGCATCTGCTGAAGAATGGTCCCCCTATCCAACCGTGTGGACTCCCTCTTCATCCTAATGAAGCTGGGAGTATGGAATCCTCCAACGGGTCTGATGCATTTGGAAATAGGGCCCAAACTAACGCAGCCGTTCCAAAGGAAGCAAACGACCCACTTGATATCTCCAACATTGATGAGTTCTTCGCTCGCATGCTCGACAATATGCAGGACATTGGTGAGAACTGGTCTGCCGCTGACGACGTTTTGAGCTTTGAATTTTTCTCTGGAGCTGGTGGACGCTGACTTAAGTTGCTTAAACCATGCTTATATTACGTATTAATGACAAAAATCTCTGCTTAACCTGAGCTGTAGTGACACCTATCGAGAGTGTGGGGTCTTAGCCACACCGCGCGAAAAGTTGAACATGCCTAAATAAACATCGTGAACCTTAAGACTAGTCATCAACGATCCTCAATTGCATTACATTCAAGATATTCGAACAGCTTCAGTCCCAGTGCCCCATGAAAGCGCTACAATGAGTCTATATATACCCAATCCCTGCTTAAGAGGGATCATGCTTGTCATCACGACGCACAACGGTCCACAGCTCGTCTTCCACTATCCACCTAGGCCCAAGGAAAATGGTTACCAGGCCACACCGTTCACCGTCGACGATGACCTTGTTGATTCCGATGGATCCACTACTGATGAAGAGTACAGCAGTGACGATGATGGCTCTCCTGATGGCGAGACTGCAGACGAGCAGGACCCACAGACGCTGCTTGATCTCTTGGATGAACACGACAGAAAGAAAGCACAGAAGGACACCAAAAGACTACGGCAGAGGGGAAGCAAAAAGAACTCCGTGTCATCGGCTAAGAGAACAGGGTCGGACAGAAACTCAATGTTTTCTACTCAAGACCACGCATCGGAGGACCCGGTAGTCAATAAGGTGTTTGGCTTTGACCCAGAGTTCTTATCTGAGATAATGACACCACCAAAGCAGCTCTGTAATGCCCGTTTCGAGCTCACAGTCGATGATATTGCATTCTTGGGTCTTCCAATTCACATTAACGATCAAGGAGAATGGAGAGCATTCCGATCAAAGAAATCTGCTCGCTCAAGACACTCCAACGCAGCTTCCACTAATGGCTCAATGACCAATGATTCTGCACCAGATGACTCTGATCACAAATCTTCTGATGGAGCTGACTCAGAAAGTGAAGAGGGAAACACTATGACTATGTTCCACGTGGTATTTGTAATGAACCCTCCAATTGTTGAGTATGGCTACAGAATTGATGAAATGTTCCACTACGTTGTCTCGAGACTTTCACTGGTTCTCAGATATGAACAAGCCAAATCAAATTATGTCTGGAACGAGGCACAAAAAATATTGAGAGTCAAAGAGGCAACTGAAGGTAGACCACTCTATGAGGTTTATTCTAAACTCCTTGCCGAATCGAGTCTCGCAGCTATGATATCACAATGTTTTACCGCCATTTCAGCTTCTAACATTGCAAATCTCCAGATCAACGATAAGCTCGTTTCCCTTCAAATACCCTTGAAAAACCAATTCCGGTCGATTCTTCCAAAGACTACACCGGTGCTAGCAGGGTCATACCTTTCTTCCACTTGCATTGACGAAGATGCCACTGAGGAAGAGGAGCAAGATATGTGTTATATGGCCATTATTTTGCTTGACACCCCAGAGAAGATTATCACAGATCTCAAGACGGACTCGGGAAGTCCGCTTGCCTCATTTATTGAAAACATTCATCCAACTCTTTCATTACAGAAGCTGGCACAAAACCTGAACTTTGACACAAATCAACTCATCTCATTTGCCAAACACTTGATCTACTGGCGTCGTGCTCGTGCCATTCTTCCACTACAAACGAGAAGTGTCTTCATTGTTTCCCCAATGGCTCCAATGAGCAAAGTGGAGGAAAACATGAGAATCTTTCGTCAAATGTTCCCACCTCTCCCATCTCTTCCATCATTCCTTTCTCTTCTCTCCAACTCGAAGCCGAGACAGTACATGACAATCATCCCAAGTAAAGATCACAGAGATACATACCTTGATGCCCTTGCATGGCTGATCCGTTACGGATATGTTACTCAGCTTCTCACATTTGTCTGGTTGAAAATCCCTAATCGTATCAAGCTTGCAGTTGAGGAAGATCTTGAGCGGGAGGGTCTTACTAAGAGAAACAAGGATAATAAGTTCAAATTTACTGATATCTCCACAGATAACACAAGTAAAGAGACGGATGGTATTCAATCATCGGGGTCTACGGTTGGAATGAGGCGTGATCTTAATGGCCATGATATCATTATTGAGGAAGAAGAGGATGATGATACCATTTTGTTGGATCCGGAAAGAGCCACTGCTGTGGAAAGAAGATGGATTTCCAAAGTGATTAAAGGTCAGCCGCCTGAACTTGTTGCAGTCTTCCACAAATTGTTAAAGCATCTCAATGGAAAGACTCCACTGGAGCTGATGATGGTCAAAGAGAACATTTCGAGACATGATGTTAGACGCCTACTACAAAACATCAACGATTACATCATCTCTGTTAAACACTGGTGATGGAGTATGGGTAGAATTAATAGATGGTTGGTTTCTAATACTACATGGGTTTGATTTTACTACTAGATCATAAGCATTAAAAGTATTTTACCTACTGTCTGGGTTTAAACAGTTGGTGCATGAGGCATTGGGGTGGCAGGAATGGTGATGTATGAGTTTGTATCAGTAGCTACACCTGCGTAGACAATGTAGAAGGCTACGAAAGTAGCAAGGAGACCCAGCACACCACCAGCTTTGGTAGCACTCTCGAGATTAGTGAAGGAGCCAATGGCCAAACACATGATGAACACCCACAATAGCAGGAAAAGGATGAAGAAGGGCCATGTAGCTTTGAAAGTACAGAGCCACATCAAAAAGGCAAAGATAACCCAAGCTGTCAAGTAGAACCCAATTGCATTGTTCAACTCTTCAGTTGTGTCATAACTCGATGCGATACCAAAAGCATCAATGAGAATTCCAGCGTATCCCATCCAGAATCCACCAAAGGATCCCAACGCAGTTGCAGCAAAAGTGTTTTCAATAACCAAACACCATAACCCAGTGATACTCTCAATTATACCACCAAAGAACAAGGCACAAGCAGCAATAACGTTAACGTTATGTACATCACGTGCACCGCAGTTAACAAGGGATACGACAAAGCAGCAGATACTGAAGGAAGACAATCCCAATGGGACAGGGTTACCCATTGGTCTGTATGGTGCTTTATGAAGGCCCGGGTTCAAGTCTCCGGCAAAGGCATTGATAAGCTCTTTTCTGTTGTAAGCATGTTCGCCCAAGTAGACGACATCACCGTTGGATGAGGTTGTGACTCTAAGGACTGGGTTTTCAGGGTAAGCAGTATCCTTAGAGTTGACACCATGTGGTGCCTCGTAATCTGCGGACGAGTAGTCCTGTTGTGTGATTCCTTTTTCGACGTCTTCTGGAAGAGTGTTACTCATGCTGGGATGAAAGATGGGTTATAGTTTTGTCTGTGGATGTTCCTCCCCACGCATCTTCCAATGGAGGAGGACATGCACTAGTATTTATATTGATACTAGAAACAAGGCGAGAGGGGCAGACAGTGATGTACCATTAATTCCCCGACTAATGACCGTGAAAAAGTGTCGATGTCCGGTGATGAATGTTGGGACTGGACACAGGACGTGCATGAGGGGCACAGGTCCGTACATCTCTCTATGGAGAGGCGGGGCAGAAAGAGGAGCAACGCGAACAAAGCAGACACGGACTTTAGAAGCAGTATGTGTAAGTGGATTAATACATACTGAATATGAGAAGGTAAGCTGGTAGGGGATGTTGAAAGGTGTGGCCCGGTAATGGTGTATGATGGAGTACAGTAAGGAGGAGGGGAAAGCTTATGGTTGTGTCCCCTCTCTCCTCCTCTCCAAACATCAAGCTTCAAACTCAAACAACTGCAACTCAAAGAACTACTACAGCCGCACAGACAAAGCGAATATCTACTCGACTAGCGACTCACTGTATTCTGCCCCATGTGTCCGCTGTCCATCAATTGGCTCTGTCTGTCGGGCTCCGCAGCCAACGCCGCACCATCCATTCAGCCCGGCACGGCCATCACTTCTTAACTCTTTCAACACCGATCGACGCCTCTGATCAGCTAGCGGCTGTGGGGAATTTTTGATTTAACCATTCATAAATGAAGAATTGCTTATTTCTTGGATCTTCAGTGGCATGGTAGTGGTGGTGGTGGTCGTGACGATGCCGTGAGCAAGACGTGACGCAACTTGGGAGAGTGGAGGGTGGAGCCCGACACTTTCAGAGTAGGATAGTTGCGTATGTACGATGCTCGTTTAGGGGCTCCGACCAGTCTCATGCAGTAAGGTGGGACACTCAATGTACTTTGAAGCAGTAGATCTATGCTTTCGTAGTCATATGCCCCATACTTTAAACTACACCCAACCGAGCTCTTCGTGCAATCCCATACTACTTAGAACATCCATATAATTATCCTATACTAAGTGCGGGGCGCTGCCCTTTGACAGTGTTTGTCGCGAACACGCTCGATGTGTGTCTCCGACCATAGGCATCTCATCGAGCGAGTTCGCGGGAGGCTTTCGCGAAATTTCTTGATCCCAGGCAGTGAGAATGTGGAGTGAGGGAGGCGTACAACTAGTATAAGGAAGAAAACTTGGGGGGCAAACACCCATTGGTTTGCTATATTCCGATAACAACAACACAACAGACCACAAGATAGAAAGGGGATGGACAGGTACAACCTTATATTCCTTATCATCTTCTTCACCTTCATCCTTCCGGGACCTCCGGTCGGCCCAGTCACTTCGGACGAACAGTATCAGAAACTCTCCCTGTTCCGCTCACATCTCTATCACAATTACCACACATTAGAGAATGCCACTTTTGATCACAACTTTGGAAATCTAACAGGGTTCATGCTCAGCTATGATGACGCCCTACGAGGTGAAGAGAACCAGACTTATCCAATCGAGGGTAAGGACTACCTACATTGGTCAAATAACCAATCATACTCTATTCTTCCAGACCAAGTTACAGAAGAAGCTCAAAGAGTCTGGTCTTTGGAATCAGATAACTACGACCCATCAAAGAACTTCTACACCAACATCTCATCATCAACGCATGGCCGTTTCTTGAACAAGAACTCTTCATTCTCACGCCTCCCTCTACAACTTCCACCTTATCTAGAGCATTTTGATCAAGATTTATCTATCCCTTCCGCTGATCAGACAGCAGATTATGATCCATCACACATTGTTGGGAACATCACAATACCAGAGGGAATAGTCTCAATGGACATCAGTGTCGTTGAAACCATCAACAGAGAGCGTTACAACAAGTTGGATTCACAAATCAAGCTTGTCAATATTGATTTTGAATTTGCAGATGATAACGAGTCAAACAAACATTCGATTGAAACCAAAGGTTTCTATTTTGTTGAAACTGGTAACCTCATTACTATGACAAGTAGTGCCAAATTCATGAGCTTCTACGGTGGTATCCAGCACTTGACATTTGACAACACAAATTTTGAAACTACGAAGAATTTGTCTTTGGAGTATCTCGATCATACTTTCTTCAAGGCAGACTCACAAGAGAACAATGTTGATATCAGCTTCAACTACTTGACACAGCTTATGGAGAAATCAACAAGACACTGTGAATACGTCTCATACTTCCATCTTAACAAGGTCAATCTCACACAGGAGGAGATGTCAGACATTGATAACGAGTTAAACACGCCAATTGGACGTCCAATTGATTTTGGTAAGATCCCCATACTTGAGTTTTCAGGGTTCTTATATTCTCCTGATTGTGCTGTTGAAATATCGGTTCCAAGTATCACTGGTGTCAGAAGAGAAGTGAAGATCCATGATTATCACAGAGTTGTCATCTTTGGAATTCTACTTCTTGTTGCTCAGATCATTTTGACCGTCAAGCAAATGAACTTTACTAATACGCCCTCTACGATATCAAGAATCTCCTTCTGGTCCATCGGTATGATGAGTTTGGTTGATGGATCCCTTGCTATGATCTACCTCGTTAGCTCCGCCGTCATGAACCAGCTTTACCTCCCGCTCACAGTGAGTGCATTCCTTTCTTTCATTCTGGCTGCGATGTTCGACGTGAGATTTATGATCAGTATCTACATGTCCCAGATTAACGAAAGATCGCTTAACCTCTTCACAGCACTCCAGGGGAGACCAATTGATGATAATGCTAATACAGAGACCGATACCGGATCACAAGAAATACCAACGACGCGTCCAGAAATTGTTCAACAAACAGCAGGTCCTCAAGACGAGTCGCAGGTATCTGGTACAATCTTTGTCCGCTCTATGTTTACGCTAGTCGTCTTCACTTTTGTCAGCATGAACGCCATCATCTGGCCAAGACACGCCCGTTGTGTGTACGAGTATGTTGTTTTAATGGTGCTAAATTCATATTGGCTACCACAGGCATACCGTAACGTTGTTAGAGGATCACATCGCTCTTTCAGATGGTGGTATATCGCTGGTACGACAACAGTGAGATCCATCCCGCTCTTCTACATCTTTGTGGTTAAGAACAACGTATTCGAACACCACTATGACCCACAGTTCTTTTTACTCATTGTTACATGGCTTGCTACTCAACTGTTCATACTCTTCCTCCAGAGTGTCTTTGGTGCAAGATTTTTCCTTCCAAAGAGTCTTCTGCCACAAACATATAACTATCATCCAGCACTTACCGAGCAGGACTTGGAGACTGGATTTGGTGTTGACCACTTTGAGCCGGGCGAGGAGACTCCACTACAGGGCGATTCTGACTCAACAGCACATGCTCTCAAGCACGACAATGGCCGCTGTGTTGTGGACTGTGCAATTTGTATGAACCCTGTTGAGGTTCCAATCTTGAGATCCAACCTCGACCAGGCTGCTACGTTCCTCCAAAGAAGAACATACATGGTGACTCCATGTCGTCACATCTTCCATACTCAATGCTTGGAGGCGTGGATGAAGTACAAGTTACAATGCCCTACTTGCAGAAACGCACTACCTCCTCTTTAAAGGCGATAGCCTTAGATATCCAGACTCATATAATGGCTTTACGAAATTGGCATATGATTTTTAAGTATGAAAAATGTTGTAGAAGATATAACTAGATAGACACGTACCCGCGCGAATTGGGAAATCGAGAGGAAGGACTGTGACGATTAGTGCGGAAAATGCCGAACGTTCTTCTCTTAAATGTCTCGCATTTAAGTGCCTTGAATCACTAATAAGACCAATATGGCTATCGATAGAAAGTGTGTTACAGAGAATTACTACATGTGTCATATAAAAAGGACCAATTGCTAACAAAAATTTGATCAGGTTTAGAGCATGTCTCTTTGGTGAGTATATAGGGCCCTAACGTGATCTCAACTCAAATGATACGTATACAACAGTATCAAACTAACTCAGATACAGACATGGATGGTCTCCTAATCAACACGGAGGACATTTACACAGAAGTCACCAATGAACTTCTCGCTGAACACGGAAAGGGTGAACTTACATGGGACGTCAAAATCCAACTCCAAGGTCGCCCAGGCCCTGATGCTTCCCGTCTCCTGATCGAGGCCTACGATTTGCCTTATACACCAGAGGAGCTTATCGCTAAAAACATCGCCAAACAGGAGCAAAAATGGAAGAAGTGTGCATTCTTACCAGGTGCACAGGAACTTTTGCAATACCTTAAACTCAACAAGGTTCCAATAGCTCTTGCTACTTCGTCCAACAGAATTAACTTTGAACGCAAAACAGGTCATCTTCAAAAAGAAGGTTTCGAGTTGTTTGGCGAGCATATTGTCACTGGTGATGATCCAAGAGTGCCAAAGGGTAGGGGTAAGCCATTCCCAGACATCTGGCTTGCGGCATTAAAGTCCCTCAATGCGCAACTCCCTGAAGGTGCAACAGAAATTAAGCCAGAGGAGTGCTTAGTATTCGAGGATGCTCTTCCAGGTATCACAGCTGGAAAGGCTGCTGGTGCTTACGTTATCTGGGTTCCAGACCAAAGAGCTTTGAAAGTTATGGATGGCGAGGAACACAGCCATATCGGTGATCAAGGTGTGATCTTGTCCTCCTTGAAGGAGTTCGATCCGAAAAAGTACGGATTGTGAATTGTATGTATAACAAACTTGTGATGGTGATGAATTTATAAATGATGATGTTAGAGTGGGGCGTTACGGAATAAGTAGGAGATACTCTCACCGTTGTGAAGACGACGGATACCTTCAGCTAACACCGAACTGATATCGATGGTGTCAAGCTTTGGGCAAAGCTTGAGTTTTTCCTCGAATGGGACGGTATTCGTACAAACAACACGGTCCAACTTAGAGTTGTTGATGTTCTTGACAGCGTTACCACTGAGAATACCATGTGTCACAATGGCAATGACACCCTTGGCACCGTTTTCGAGGAGCACTTCAGCAGCCTTCGCCAGAGTACCACATGTATCAGCCATATCGTCAACAATTAAACAAATCTTATCGGTGACATCACCGACCAGCACCATCCTCGACACTTCGTTGGCTCTAGCACGTTCCTTGTGAATGAGGGCAAAGTTGAGATCAAGTCGATCGGCAAGACCAGCAGCTCTCTTAGCACCACCAGCATCTGGAGAGACAATGATGGCATTCTTGAAATCAATTGTTTCACGGATGTATCTAACAACACTTGGTTCAGCGTAAAGGTTGTCAACTGGAACGTCAAAGAAACCCTGTATCTGAGAAGCGTGAAGGTCCATGGTAATAACATGGTCACAACCAGCAGTTGTGAGCATGTCAGCCATCAACTTTGCTGTGATTGGAGCTCTGGATTTGTCCTTACGGTCCTGTCTGGCGTATGGGAAGTTTGGAATAACCGCCGTGATACGACGAGCAGAGGCGGTCTTACAAGCATTGATCATGATCAAGAGCTCAAGAACACGGTCATTCACAACACCAGATCCAACCTGCATAATAATGTAGATATCCTCGTCACGGACGGATTCATTGATGGAGAAGGAGACCTCACCACAAGAATCACGCTTGATATGCACGTCTGTGAGCTTGAGGCCCAGACGCTTAGCAACGAGCTCAGCAAGTCCGCGATGGACATCGTTGGTCAAAAGCTTGATGGAGTTCTTGGCCATGCTGGATATCCTGTGGGGGTGTTCGAGTGGGGGGAGGGAGGGGAGTTGTTCGAGTGAGTTGTGTGGGGAGACAGCTACTCTCCTCTTTAAGAGGGATCCCGCTTGCCCGTGTCGTCTTACCTCTGCAAGCTGATGATAGAAAAAATTTCGGAACATCCGAACACCACACACGATAGCGCGGAGAAGAACCGGTGCAGGGCCGGCGGTTTCCGCGGGGGTTCCACAATTCTTTGTCTGTTCCCGCTCCCTTATCGCTTAATCGGATTTAAGACTTTTTAGCACATGGGCATAAGGTTAACTAGTTACCAGTCTCATGTGTCTATACCTAATGCTCTTGAATATCATTTGATGTCGTTAAAGTCGTATTATTTATGCGAGGCAGGGGGACCATCACTTCCTTCTGGTATTGCGGGTACTCTGTCTGCCAGCAGGACGTACCACAATTTGGCCATTCTTTACGTCGTCTGGAGCATCCTGGAGTTTCGCCTGTGTTGTCAAGTGCAACATCAAGTCATTCACCTCCTCTTGTAGTTGCTCGTTAGTTTTCTTCAGTTCGTTTTTCTCCAAAGTGGCAGCCTCGAGGTTCTTCGAAAGACTGTCAACTAATGCCTGCTCATCACGGAGCTTTTTCTCGAAGCTGCGAGCAAGGTCCTTGGCCAACTTAACCTCTTTGGAGTGATCCACAAGACTAGCACTCTGGAGATTCTTCACCTGTTCTTGTAACCCATGGAAATTACTCTCAAGTCCGTTAAGACGTGCCTCCATCTCGTCCCTTTGTTGGATCGCCTGGGCTGCAAAGTCTGCTGACTCTGCAAGACGAGATTCGTAGTACTCTCTTTGGGACTCTAATTGCGAGAGGAGAACATTCGAGTACTCAATGCTGTAATCTCTGTTTTTGTCTTTTAACTCATCTGAACTGCTACCTTGACCCATACGTTCGAGCGACGTGCACGAATTCACAGATGGAAGTTCGACAAGTTTACCATCACTTTCGTTCTGCAACAATCTGTGAACATAGTTGTCACCAGCATAGTCCCAGACTCTTTGTGTTGAGATGTCCATCGAGAAACAATGATTTGTGCTTTCGTAATGTTCAATGGCATGCTTGGAGTTGTATCGACCACATCCCACATTACCACAAATCAAGCATATCCAGAGGTTTTGAGAAGCACCACATGATGAACATCTTTGAATAGATTCACGTGAATCACTTCGTCTAAGAGCATCCAATGACAAGTTTGAATAACGGCAGACGGGGCATGTATCGTCTCTCCACTTACTTAAACACTTACAGTGGAACGTATGCTGACATGAGATGGTAATGAGCCCTGTGACGTCAGAATCCATTCTCTCGAGACACACTGGGCAGGTTGGAAGTTCTTTTACCACTGACCCTTGCACAAGACTGTCTGTGCCTTCAAGTTTGGACTTTTTCACTTGTAACGTGAATGGGTCTTCGAGTAAATAGGGAATACCAGTTGAGTTTGGAGCGTTTAAAGGCTGGAACAAGACGGACTTTACAAAGATGGTATGACAGGACTCGGACTCCATAGAGTTGAAAAGTCTGCCGTTGTAGCTGTCCTGGAATGACCTAGCAGACTCGTTTGAGCGGAACTTCATCAAAACCATAAACCTGTTTGGGTTATCACTCTTCACCATTCGAAAATGGGACACTTCTTTAATGACACCCTCACCAATGAATGCAAGAACATCGGTAGGTGAAAAATAGTTTGGTACGGCAACAATGGCGACAGTTGTGTCATCAGACTCCACTTCGATCTCCTTATCCGAGCCACTGGTTTTCGGGTCCACCTCCGAACCATCAACGGTGATAAACTCACGGAAAAGCCGTACAACACCGTACCCCATGTACTTAGCCTTGATCGGGCCCGTGACAGGCTTGCCGTTCTTGATGGCCACGGAGGTGCTTAGCATGGTGATCCCGGAGAGGCGGTAGTCGTGTGTATCAGCGATGGCGGCACTGCCAGAAGAATTGCCCGTGGGGATGGCGGACTCGGAGTCCCAGTCTTCAAGCGGGACCGTGCGGTCGTTAATCGAGTCGAGGTCAACAGTAACGGTGAACCGTGCCTGACGATCTGATGTACGGGACTCGTGTTGCATAGACTCTTTGCCTAACTAGTGAAGATGATTGCGATGTGGCCAGTGGCGTCTATTGTTCGATCAAGTCCCGTTTTCCCGCGCGCGACGCACGTTGACCTACAGCGTATGATCCACACTACAATCACGAACAAACTCACAAATATACAAAGATGGACTATATAATCAGTAGTCCAATGCATGGATCGCAGAGGAAGCGTCCTTGTGTTTCAGGGACAACCGGGTCCTGCTGTGGCCGTGAGCTTTCGGGATGCCTTCCCGTGGCTCCTCATGCGACTTATTGTGGGGCCGTTGCGACAACAGCGTGAGGAGCTCATGGCGCTCCTTCTCCAGCTCCTTGACGGACAACCACCCTCTTCCAGGGAGAAAGACACGGTGGTGTGTCTTTCCCTGGTTGTTGGTTAGTGGAAAATGCAAGACGGAGGGGACTGGCTTGGTGGGGTCGTGGATGTTAATGTCAGTGCGGGCTCTGCCCGGTGAACGGGGCTCTTCATTGGTCACTGACAATTGCAATTGTGGCGATGTCACTGGTGATGAGTCGAGTATCTCTGGGATTTGTGTGCTGGTCGATTCTGGTATAGCTGGGCTGCTGGCTGATGCCGAGACGCTGAGGCGGTCTCTGATGTTTCTCTTCCATCGTTTTCGATCCTCCTCCTTGGACAAATCAAAGATATCACCGTCCATGTTGATAATAACAGGAGACCTTATTAGTTTCTTTGGGGCATCCTCTTTGGTATGCAGACCCAGTTCCTCCTCAACTAGACAATTTGAGGTATTTGCTTCCTTGATCTGAACCACAACCTCATCCATGTTGTGCCATCCAGTGAAATAAGTGATCACGGGCGCAAACACAAGAGCCACGCTGAGACTGATAAAGACATCCATTGTGATTCTATTGAACCAATGGCTCTCTTGGGGCTTTTCGGGGATCTTGGTACTCTGATGAGTAGCCGTCTCGCCATTACTCTTACTCTCAATGCATTGGGCTAATTTGAAGAACACAACACTGTCCCTTGTCTCTCTTGATACGCTTGTGATACATCTGAAGCAACGTTAGTACTGAGCATGGTAAGGTTTTTTTCAACGTTATTCGTACCTTTGCAAAGCTTTTTGAGCTTCTGGTGTTAATTGGGCTTCGAACTCACTCAAAAGACTCCGCTTATAGCGTTGAAGACAGCGAAACCCGGGAGCAAAGTCAGAGCAGTTGATGATCTGTCTTAAAGCCTTGGAGTCATCAAGAATCCCATGATCTGCTGTACTATTGAAGAACTGTGGTACTATTTGACCACCTTGGAGAGCAAACAACCAACAAGATGCAACAAGTAAAATCAGAAGAAATGGTGGGAATTGATGAATCGGCATTGTAAACGCTAGGAGCAATTTTATCAGGAACCCTCAGACTAGGTTCGGCTGATTACACTGAAGGATTATAACATCTAGGCAATTATAGAGTGATCTGTCCAACCGCGTGTGTCATGTTGAGGAGTGATAGAGTTTTTGTGGCGGCCATGGCCACCGGTGGGCAATGACTACACGCATGACTTAAACTCATAACGTTGCAGATCTCGTACTGATATCCATAGCTACTGTAATAGATAAGGTCAGATTAATTCATTAACATGCAAATATATGGCTCTTTTAATATACAGATGAGGACTTCTTATTCACAGGATCACTCACTTGTTGTTCTGGACATACTCCTGGGCCTTAGCCTTAACATAGTCACAAGCCTTGGAGTCACCCTCCTTCTCCTCAAACTTCAACCACTTGTCGAAGAAGAACTTGGCATGCTTTCTTGACAACTTTCTGGTAAATACTCTCTCAAATAATTCCTCGACCTTCTTCTTCTCACCAGCCTTGATCTCCTGATCGATGTAGACACTCCAAAGATCGATACGTTTTGGAACATCAGCAAGAAGACCCTCAAACAAGGTTCTACCCTGCTCTGGGTCACCCTTAGTAAACTCATTCTGAGCAAATCTTCTGACAGCTTCAATGTGATCACGCTTTGGAAGAGAAGTGAGTGCAGATCCAAGGATCTCACGAGCCTTCTCACTCTGGCCGCGGTCCAATAAGAAAGAGCCATACTGGACCCAAGCAGACACAGAAGACTTACCAAACTTCTTCACCATTACCTTGAATAGCTGTTCGGCCTTGTCGAACTTCTCAGACAATGTGTAGATAGTGATAAGTCTCTGGTGCATGACAAGTGGTTCCATGTACTGGATAGAACGGTTGAACACTTCCTCCAAAGAGTCATCAGTACCGAATGTGTTCTCCAAGTTGAGCAGACCAACCCAAATGTTGAGCTTCTCCTGCTCCTCACGGTAGTTGATGGTCTTGAGAGCACGCTCACCAATCTCACGAGCCTTTTCATACTCACTCAAACCAAGCTGGAAAGCCATATACTTCATCCAAACCAAAGACGAGTTTGGATTACCAATTAAAAGTCTCTCAAAGTCAGATGCAGATTGCGGTTCATCAGCATTGATGTCACCAGTTGTGTCCTCAACAATAGTCTTAGATCTCTTCTTCTTCTTAGATCTGATAGAATCGAACTCATCCTCATCATCGCTCGACTCCTCACCCTGTGCAACGTCGAGGACCTGGGCAGTCCAGTCGAAACCATTAGTACCAAGACCCAACCCAGAAGGAGAACTCTCTTCGTCATCGTCATCATCGGAATCCTCATCATCAGACTCAGACTCATTTTCAGCACCAGAGAATGCAAGTTCCTCTTCATCTTCATCATCTTCGTCGGCATCTTCATGATCATCCTCCGCGATGGAGTCCTCATCAGCTGCAACAGAAGCGTCTTCAGAAACGTCAGCATCCTCCATCTCCACATCATCCTCAAAGTAAGAGGCCTTCATACCAAGAGACAACTGTTTCTTCTCAGTGTCGACAGCCAAGAGCTTCACCTTGACTCTGTCACCCTCACCAAAGAGAGCGGATACATTGGAGACCTGGTTATCAGAGATCTGGGAGTGATGACACAAACCAGTGATATTCAAAGTTCCATCCAACTTAACGAAAACACCGAAATCAGTAACTCTCTTTACAGAGCCCTCAAAGATATCACCAACGGAAAGATCTTCGTAACGCTTCAAGATGTTCAGTTCACCGTTCACTTCAGACTCCTTCAGTGTCATAGAAACGTTGCCCTGGTCATCAGAAGATACAATCTTTCCGATAACTGGCTGGTGGAGCTTGTAGAATTTCTTGAAGTCCTTGATGTAGGAGTCGGACAAGTTAGAAACCTTAACGTAGGCCGTAACAGTGCGGCCAATGGAGACAAAGAGACCCTTGTCGCTAATGTTCTTGACGAAACCACGAACAATGTCAGCACGCTTCACATCCGAAGAAGAAGAGACGAGCTTGTCCTTGGCAGCAGAGGTACGAAGAGAAACATGGATCTTCTTGTTGTCAACGTCAACATCCAACACACTAGCAGCACAAATATCATTCTTGGTGAAGGCATCTTCGAGCTTTTTCGTGTAGTCATCCAAAGCATCTGTAATGAAAGAGATGGCAGTGACACCTTCGGCAAGCTCAACAACAACAAAGTTCTCGGAGATTCTCACAACACGAGCTGGAAGAACCATACCCTTCTTCACATCCTTAATGGAAGAAATGTTGTTCTCCCTAGCAGTGAGAAGAACAGAGTTATGCTCAGCATCAACAGCCTTGACCTTGGCCTTGAGGGCACAACCAACAGGGAATGCAGTATCAACATTGTCCAACACAGTAGCGTCATCAGAGATGTCCATGAGGGAGATTCTTCCTCTAACTGTTGGCGACAAACTCACGAAATAGAAACCTCTTGTGCTGTTGTTGATAAAGACAACACTTTCAGAACCAACAGAGACCTTATCAAGAGAGAGCGGCTCGAACTCTTGAGTGATATCCGAACGTTTAGCAGTCAACTCCAAGATGGTATCCTTGGACTTCTTGTGTGAGATTGGCAAAAATCTGTGGTTACGAGCATCGTGGAAGCCAATAACCTTGACATCAATAAGGTCACCCTTGGAAAATTGGGAAAGTGGATGCTGTGGATCCTTAATGTCAGAATAGTCGTCAAAGATCTGAGAGATGTCCACACGACCCTGGATGTTGTCAGCCAACTGGACATTTAATTGAGTCTGCTTAACACTCTTAATCAAAGCCTTAGTGACCCTTCCTGGAACAAGATCGTTGAGAGATTTGATCGAGGAGTCAACTGGGTTGACAGCATCAGAAACACCGCTTCTTTTCTCCTTCAATGTCAGCAAGAATCTCTTGTTCTCTTCGTCAACTCTCAACACTCTAACAGAAACAGATTGGTTGACATAGAAGACGCTTGTAAGATCATCAACAGGACGCTCAGTAGCATATTTAGCCAAAATGAGACCAACAAGCTTGGAACCGAAACCGACAAAGACACCCTTGTTGGTAACAGACTTCACGTAACCTGCAATCAGCGAATCTCCAGATTTGATATCCTTGAATTTCACTGGGAATACATCAGCCTCTGCAGAAGCGATCAAGCTCTTCTTAGCAGTCATGTTGAAGATACGAGAGCGAGAATCCTTGTCCAAGATAAGACCCTCAATGGTGGAACCAACAACTGTTCTCTTCAAAAGAGCACGGTTCTGTTCAAAGTTTCCATCGGAAAGATGTCCTTCGAAGATGACACCTCTAAGATTAGATCCTGGTAGCTCAACGACAACAGAATCCTTTGTCTTCTCCATGACTCGAGCCTTGACAACAGATCTACCGACAACAAGTTCAGTCAGAGCCTTCTTCTGAGCATCTGAAGATTCTTCGGAAAGTCTGCAACTGACAGTGGCTCTCTTGGTCTCAGTGTCAACGGATGTGACTCTGACAGTGATGGTTTGACCGAGGCGCAAATGATCTTCTGGCTTTCTGACAAATGTCTCACTGATCTCCGCCTTTGGAAGGAAGGCCTTAACATTGCCAAAGAAAGAGACAATTGCACCACTTGGCTTGAAGGCAAACACAGAAGCCGACGTTCTATCACCAACCTTCATACTGTCGGACGATGTGATGACGTTCTCAACACCGACAAGAGACTTTTTGAGTGTAACGTTAATCTCAGACTTGAACTTAGAGATACTGAGAACACGACCCTTAACCTTGGATCCAATTTTGAACTTTCTCTCTGGGTAAATGAGCTTAACATCACTCAAGTGCATTGGAGCGACGTGTGCCTCGAACTTATCAAAGATCTTGATCTGGAGACCGCTCTCAGAAACAGACAGGACCTGGCCAGTAACCAACTCACCAACTGGAATGTCTTGAGCTCTCAAATACTTCTGGTTGATGACTTTTGGGTCCAACGTGAGAGTATATTGATGGTCCATCTGTGAATATCCAAGAACTCTGGCCTTATGTTGAGAGCCTGGAGCATAGAACACCTTCAAGTTTGAAGAGTCGCTATCAAGTCTGGAAAGATGGATCTGGCCAGATCTGTCACTGTCAATGCTTGCGTAAATGTAGTTGGAGTCCATACCCTTAATGCTGACAGATTCGAAGACATGACCAATTGGGAAAGCAGTGAGTGCATCTTCGGAAGTATCGAGGTTCATGTTGATGACGTTTGGCAAAACAGAGAGCACAAGCTTCTTGGAGTCACTGGCCAGGACAACAGCAATGACACGTGCTCTAATCTTAGATCCCATAGCGTATCTATGCTTGAGTTCGGAAAGATCGTACACACCAAGGTGAGCCAAGTTGATTGTGGCATCGATCATACCATATGCTCTAGTGATCAAACCCTCTTCTTTGACATCGGTGACAAGAGTCTCGATAAAGTTGCCTGGAATGATGGCCTCAACGGATGAGATCGTAGTAATTGGAGACTTCTTGTTAGCAGTAAGTTTGACTGTGATGGTACGTGCGTTCTTGTTAGAGATAGTAGCAAGGAAAACGGCACCAACTGTGATGTTCTCGGGGTCGAATCCAGCAGCCTTGATCTCCTTCTTGGAAACAAAACCACCAATCTCCTTACCAGTATCGAGAATGGCACCATGGTCCTCAACTGCCTTCACGGTGACCTGTATAGTTGTATTGGTTGTGAGATCCTCATCCTCCAAAGTCTTGTTAACCTTTTCTGGTTCAATGGAAAGCTGGATGCGCTTCTTTTGGTTCTTCTTCTTGTTAGCAACGGAGACCGATTCGAGCACAATAGCTCGAAGCCATTGGCCAATCTTGAACATATTAGACAAACTTGGAATGGTCTTGGTCTTAGTGGTTCCTGATGTGATCTTGCTTGTGCTCTCTTCGTCGTCGTCATCGCTCTCTTGCTCATCACTGTCATCAAGCTCCTCAAGGGCCTTTGTTAAAACCGAGGAGACACTTGTGATTGGAATGTAACCAACAAGGTTATCTGGAAGAGCAAGGACAATGTCCATTCTATTGATCTCGATGATCTGACCGAGAACCAACGTTCCAGCCATCAATCTCTTGAAATTGAGGGTCTCGATTGGGACATCGATCTTCTCCTCATCTGCAGCTGATTTGACAGATTTGGCCAGTTTCTTCTTTTTACTTGGTCTCTGAGCGGTCTCAGGCTTTGATGTTGAGTTTTCATTCTCAAAGAGAACATCTCTGGCAGCCTCGTTAGCGACCTCCTTGAGCTCAAGGGCAGAGAGTGCAGATGCACCACCTCTTGGAAATGCGACCTCACTCTGCTCCAAGACAGAAGCGGTTGGCGCCGTTGTTGCGTCCTCCCTGCTCAGTGGCGAGACCTTGGGTTTAGAGTCTGCATCAGACCTTCTTCTCTTTGACACCATGGCTGTAATAGGTGGCGAAAAGTGGGTTTAATGGACTGTGCCGGTATTATGGTGTCTTGAAATGTCAGTAGTACTTATTCTATTTCCTGCAGTCTTCAGAAATTTTTTTATGCTGAGGTGTGCGCTTACCACTTCCAGAAGCGGAGGGCCCGATGAGCTATAAAGGATCGCTGCTATAACTAGATCAGAGCGGATACCACTATATTCTAGGCAAAGTCATTTCCGACAATCATTAGACTACATTAAATTTGCAAATGGCTCATCTTATTGAACTTGCCAATGAAGCCAGCCACATTGCATACCGCAATGAAGTGGGTTGACACATTCAGTACTATCATGACACTAGGCCAATGCAATCTTTCGAAACAAAACAGGGGAAAGCGTAACATTTAGATCTTCTGACCAATGATCTTTGAGAGCTTTGATGTTGGAACATCCTCTGTAGCAACATCTCTAATGATGAACTTGGCATCCTTGTTGTTGTTAAAAGTCTCCTGGATGCTCTTCACATTAGATTCGTCCACGATAGAGTCAAATTCCTTGTTCTTAGCCAAAAAGGCATCAAGCTTGTTGGCAGCAAGGAGCTCATAGAGTGAGACAAGCTGTTGGATCTTGGTTGTGTAGTCGGTCTTGACGCTAAGGACGAAGGATGGGAGAAGGTGCAAGTAAAGAGTAAAGTCCTGGTCGTCGTAGGCGGTGAGTCCCTTGATGAGAACCTTGATTGTGGAGTCCTCTCTTTCAACCGAGGACTCGTCACTTAGCTCGTAAAGCTTGAGGAGGGCAAGGTTGGCACTGACATCGGAGAAACCAGTGGTGTATTGGTCCTGGAGGTAGTCCTCAAGGTCCTTAATGACAGAGGCGTCGTATCTCTTAAGTGTGTTGAGGATCTCGTCGATGCTGTCCGGTCTCTGCTGTGGTCTCGTTACGAGTCTATTGGTGCTCATGATGTGATTGTGTTTCTGTGTGTGTGTGGAGAGGTCTGTGTGCTAGCTTTGTTCGGGCTGTTAAAGGCAACGGTCAGTGTGAAGTCTCGACATGGTACTTCTCCTCGACTGGAAAAATTGTGAGCGCGATCGCGATTACAAGTCTGTGGGGGATGAGGATGGCGTGGGCCCCCCATAAACCCAGTGAAAGCTCCTCAATACAAGTCATAGATGCTTTGTTGAAATGTTTCGTGGTCTCATAAATTAATGGGCTCTATACTAGTTAATGACATTGAACGCTATTGGCCTCCCTCAGTTTAGTTGGCTGCGTTTCTCATCGACAGGAAACAGTTCCAGATAACACCGACTGCAAATTTGTTAGTTAGACTCTAAAAGATAGGAGACACCTGAGGTAAACTTACTTGACGATGAGAATGGAACCTGGAATCTTCTTGGCATGATCAAGAAGTTAATGAATTGTACAAGGGGCCAAACGCACCAGTTGGCCACAAGAGTACTCAAATAGATCTTACTGATCTTTTCCGAAAGAGTCACTTTATCACCACCTTCAAGCACAAAGTTGGAGTAAGTAAAGAAGCAAAAAAGCGAAATCGGAGAGAAGAAAAGTTGGTCAGAAAGAACCCTTTCGAATACTGAGACAAGTGTCGGGTCTGTTGTGAAAAAATGGTTTAAAATCCAGTACCATGCCACTTGGACAAAAGCCATATTTGCACCCCAAAACACGAACCCAATGAATCTTCGAAAATTGAACACATCCTTATCGGTCTGTTCAGAAAGAAGCTGGTACTGGCTATTTACGGACTGAACACTGTTTTGTCGATGGCGTGAAACCCGTGTATCACCATAATCGGAGTAAAACGAATCGTCTGGTTGATCTCTGTAACCGAGGTGAGGACTTGGTTGATATTGCTCGAGTGAGATCGGAAGAGTGAAAGAGGATCTGAGCCTGGCTCGACGCTCCTGGGAAATCATTTCAAGAACGCATGAAATACTTTGGGCAAGTGTGTCTGAGAATCCGAACAATAAAGTATTGGTAGTTATGGTAGTGAGAAGAACGCTGTTCTGATACATTGACTCGTATCTGTGGATAAGCTTATAAAGAAGCAACATTAGCGTACCGAGCATAATCCAGTTGATCGGTGGGAGGTACAGGATCTTGAATCGTACCTGAAACTTGATGAATCTATAGAAAAGCGACTCCTTGAACTTGGTGTCGAAGGAGATAACCGATTGCCCATCCGACGGGTTAATTGCGGCATTGGGCAGTCCTGTAAACTCCTCCTCATTTTCTGGAAGCCTTATCGACATCTCGGAGGGTAGCGAGACGTGACCTGTCTTGTGTAGTTCTTTACCAAGCAATCGTGATGCTCTTCAAATTGTGACAACGCCTCCCTGTGGAGCGCATGATTAGCCATGGTTCCTGTCTCTCTCGGCCCCAGGCGGAACCTGCCAAATTCGCGAACAAAGAAAGCTCCGGTCAGGTGCAGCTGGGAGGTTGGCTAGGGCTTTACCACGTGATCCTAATAAGGGTTGAGAGGTGTGCTGACACCTGCGCGGAATATTTCGCGGCTTCTGTTTGTTCCAGAGTAATTTTCAGAACCCTCTGCCTAGAGCCCACGCAAAGGAGAGTGGGCCCTGTTCGCGCCCTCATCCCTAGCGCTGAAAAGCTCCCCCTGCTAGCTCCAAAATGCACCGTTATGGGACACATCGCGAAAAACTGCGACGGTCCCGAGGACGCGCGGTGAAAAAGTAAAAGTTCAAAAGTTCACCACTCACAAGGCAAGCAGAAAGAGGGACTGTACCACACATCAAGACTATTGCCCAATATGCTGATTCCAAAGGACGACAGAGACAAGATTCACAAGTACTTGTTCAGTGGTATGTGACATCCGTTCCATACTCCAAATAAGCGCCCATGTTGAGCCAGTTATCAATCCACTCAATTCACTCAAAAGAGTCGACCGACACAAGCCAAATCGTTATACAACCATCAATCACTGAATCTCACCACTAAGAAACCGCTATATCACTACTGAACCACGTGTCATGAAGGACCCACCGGTGCTAGCAGGTGGACTTTCGAAGTTCCATGCGTTTCCACAGACCGGAAAGACCAGTATACCGATCATCGCACCTTTGCCCTATTCACCGCACACATCGCAATGGAATACAAGATCCCATTCATTCCTATCATACTCAGTGCAAAGCCTGAATCATTGTGTTCGGTCTAATGTTCTCACCCCACAATTCCCTGATCACATAACTCATATTCCCTCCAGGCACCTCACGATTTACTGACTTTGATTGATGGATGACAAGGATACTGGCACAAAGCGCTTACGACGAGTATAACCAAACTAGTCCATGAGATACTAACAAATGTTACAGAGGGTGTTGTTGTTGCCAAGAAGGACTTCAACCAGGCCAAGCACGAGGAGATTGACACCAAGAACTTGTACGTTATCAAGGCTCTCCAGTCTTTGACCTCTAAGGGTTACGTCAAGACTCAGTTCTCTTGGCAATACTACTACTACACTCTCACCGATGAGGGTGTTGAGTACTTGAGAGAGTACTTGCATGTCCCAGAGGGTATCTTGCCACAGACCCGCTTGGCTGACTCTGCCCCAGAGAGACCAGGAAGAAGAGGTGGTTTCCAGAGAAGAAACTAAGTTTCTTGCTTTCATTCATACGGTTATGTGTATTTTGTAAAAACGGAAATCTAATCTAAAAAGCTGTTCGGTATTAATTTGATTGCACGCTGTAGTCCTCAAGATGCACAACACATCACCTATCTAATTTACTGGAAGGAGAGATGAGTGAGGAAGCCCTACTTCAAGTCACGTGGTTCAAATCGAGCTTTTGAAAAAGCTGGTGATCCAAAACATCCGAACACCACTAACAACACTGCGATTGATTGAAAAACTCAGCAGAGGTGCTTGCCCTTAAACAAGCAGGCGGGAGACAAGTTTTGCGCCCTTAAGATCCAACTACAGACCCATAAATATGAAGTTGAACATCTCCTACCCACCAAACGGTACACACAAGTCCTACGATATCGATGACGAGCACCGTCTCCGTGTCTTCTACGAGAAGAGAATTGGCCAGGAGGTTGAAGGTGACTCTGTTGGTGATGAGTTCAAGGGTTACGTTTTCAAGATCTCTGGTGGTAACGACAAGCAAGGTTTCCCAATGAAGCAGGGTGTTTTGCTTCCAAACCGTGTTAAGCTTTTGCTCAAGAAGGGTGTCTCCTGTTACAGACCAAGAAGAGATGGTGAGAGAAAGAGAAAGTCCGTCAGAGGTGCCATTGTCAATGCTGACCTCGCTGTTCTTGCCCTTGTCATTGTCAAGAAGGGTGACGCTGAGCTCGAGGGTCTTACCGACACTGAGAACCCAAAGAGACTCGGTCCAAAGAGAGCTTCTAACATTAGAAAGTTCTTTGGTCTCTCCAAGGAGGATGACGTTAGACAGTACGTCATCAGAAGAGAGATTGTCAAGGGTGACAAGAAGTACACTAAGGCTCCAAAGATTCAGAGACTTGTTACACCACAGACCATTCAGAGAAAGAGACACTTGAAGGCTCTCAAGGTTAGAAACGCTCAGGCTCAGAAGGATGCTGCTGCCGAGTACGCTCAGTTGTTGGCCAAGAGATTGCATGAGCGTAAGGCTGCTCAGGCTGAGGTCAAGAAGAGAAGAGCCTCTTCTTTGAAGGCTGCCCAGGCTTAATGACTTTATGACGAGAAAATGAATATACCACCAAAGAGAAAAGAAGAGAATATTGCTGCAGATGCCATGCTGCTGGGCGGGCTCTGCAAGCTGGTTGTCGCTTGAAGACTATAATGACGTGTTTAATACCGGTCTATTTATCTGTACATTAGAAAAAGAAGTAAAAAAAGGTTTGAAAAGAAGAAAGTTTATTGTAGAGAGACAGAGAGTGATCTAATTCTTATCATGAGAGTTCGATCCTTGAGTCGTGCGCAAAACAGATTTGGCTTAGACTTGCGCGCGCGCCAGAGATGTGTATCAGAATTGGTCTTTTGTTATGAATCAACGAGGCTTTTGCTCTATGGGGTGAGCCGAGGCAGCAATTGTACACGCCGAAAATTGCACAGCGGTCTTTTTAACGATGGCACAAGACGATCTCATGGTAGGTTTCTCCAAGATCACTTTTACTTGTCACATTCACTAACGATGGACCCTCTACAGAACTTCCCAACGCCTGCTGAGGCCTTTGGACGTCACTCAAACAACCAGGGAAGGCGCTCCCCTTCACACATCAAGAATTCTCCTCATCGCCAGTCACCAACCGCAGTGCACAACCGCCCTCCACAGAATAATATGCCTACAAGATTACCCCCACAACCCTATCAACAGCAGCAGCAAGCTCCGATGCGAGGAGGATACAATGGTCAGCAACCGAGACCAGTACAGGTACAGCCCACTCCGCAGGGCCATAGAGTTACAAGTAGATCCAGCTCAACAATAGATAACATGCAACAGTATGGTCAAGGAAACTTTAATCAACAAAACTTTCACAATTCAGGAGACTACACTCACCCTCCACAGGCTTATCAACAGACATACGGTCAATCACCACAGGCATTTCAACAGCAACAAATTTCCAATCAACATACTCCCTCCTATCAACAACAGCAACAACCAACACCTGTACCAGCTCCGAACCCAGCTCGTGTCCCACCACCGCAACAGATCCATCAGCAACAGCAGCAGCCGCAACAGCAGCAGCAGCCACAGCAGTCCGCTGCTCAGATCTTGGAGAGACAACTGCGAGACATCTTTGATAGGGCCGACCGCAACAGAGATGGTAAGCTCACGGAGGAGGAGCTTGGTACTGCCTTACTCAATAATGACGGTTCACAGTTCAAAAGTAGCACCCTGAAGCTCATGATCAGGTTATTTGATACAGATGATTCGAGTACGATCGAGTTTAAGGAGTTTTACGACTTGTGGACTTATATCGTCCACTGGAGAAAGGCATTCCAGAGGTTTGATACTAATCAGAACGGCAAGATCTCATTCGGTGAATATCAATCAGCACTTGAGAGCTTTGGCTATAGGCTCCCGACAGATATTGTTCTGTTTGTGTTTCAAAAATTTGGTGATTTCAACACCAATAAGCCAATGTCGTTGAGATTCGACATGTTCGTCGAGAGTCTGATCTGGCTTCTGCGCTGCACAAATATTTTCAAAAAGTTTGACACTCAGGGTAATGGTGTTGCTACTATACCATTTCAAGATTTTGTGCATGAGTTTATCTCTTTCATTTGACGCTATTGTTTAGAGGATTGACTAGCTGCCTTTTCAGCTTTTAGAATTGATGAGTTTGCTGAAGGGAAAACGCATCATCCTCGATAATTTAATAACACGGGTACCATTTGATGTTCATCCCTCAAATAGCAGAAGTAGATTGTCTGTAATCATTCATCATAAAATGACTAAGCGCCGATATGTATGCAGGGCTAGCGTTTTGGTATATCGTAGCTGCTAAGCTATAGTGAGAATCGGAGGACAATAGCGGAGGGCGGAGATAGTGTAACACATTGTCGGAGCTTCAACCGCAAGGAGTGATACCGGCGAGCCAGTGATAACCATATCCATCCATAGGATACTCATCATAGTGGCTTCAGTGCAAATCGCCCAGCCAAGCCAACTGCCACAACTGCCACAGTGTGCGATCAGGTATCAGCTTGCATATCTAGTTTAAGACCAAACTGCGACGCACACCCTCCAATTACCCCGACCGAGAATCTGCATCGGCTACGCAATCATGAGGGTACCGGAACCAAGCTCTACATACATATAGGTATATATAACAACCGTTGTTCGTTGAATTTTAACCGCCTAGCTAATCACGTATGGTCCGCGTGCCCTTTCATCCAGATCCTTATCGCACCAGAGTACCTCCACAACATGAGCGAGATTAAGGAAGGCCATCTCGTTGAGACGAATAGTATACAATCAGACACAGAGCTCAAGAAGGTAACAGACACCAAAAATGTGGATGTCTCGTTGAAATTATTTGAAGATTACGAAGAACAGGCAGGTGAACTCACTCCAGAGCTTGAAAAGAAGCTCAAGCGGAAAATATGGCTTATCATCTTCCCCATTGTTTTCTCCTGTAACTTCTTACTTTTCCTTGACAAGAACGCCATCAGTTATGGTACACTCCTTGGTCTGTTTGAGGATACTCGCTTGGACCAGGGAAAGTACAACAACTTGCAAACTATCTTCTATCTTGGGTACATGGTTGGTCAGATTCCAAGTCACTACATCTTCCAAAGGATAAGAATCTCTCATTATGTCACTGGTGCAACTTTTGTTTGGGCATTAGTTACTTTTGTACAGCTCGCTGCTCACAACTTCAGTGGCTTAGCTGCCATCAGATTCTTCCTCGGTTTGTTTGAAAGTGGTATCACACCTTGTTTGGAGCACACAATTGCCATGTGGTTCACCCCGACTGAACAGGCTATTGTGGCACCTCTCTTCTGGATTAGTTGCTTGGCCCAAGGTATTCCCGGAGGTTTAATATCTTATGGTGTTCAGTTCATTCCAAATGTCAGACCTTGGAAGGTTTATTGGGGTATAATCGGAGCTCTTTCAACCATCTTGTGCGTTTCCTGCTTCTTCTTCTATCCAGATAACCCAGCCACTTTCAAGTATTTCACTCCAACTGAGAGAATTCATGTCATCAAGAGAATCAAGAAGGCGACAAACTCATCTATTGAGCAGAAAGTTTTCAAGCGTCACCAAGCCATCGAGGCGCTGAAGGATCCAATTACTTGGCTATTCAGCGCTTTTGTTTTCCTCTCTATGTTATCCAACAACATTACCTTCCAATCGGCCATCATTTACAAGCAGCTTGGTTTCTCTAACTTGAATTCTACACTGGTCTCTGTGGCTTCTGCTGGATGGAGCACAGTCGCGTCTATTACTGGTGCTATCTTACTTGTTATCTTCAGGGCACAATCGGGTCATGTGGGGACTTTCTTTACTGCCACTGCTCTTTTGGGAAGTATCATTACCGTTAGTTTGCCTCTTCATAACAGTTACGGTATTCTCGCTGGTATCTTTTTGACTAATTGTAATGGAGTCACTTTCATCGCTGCATTTTCATGGGCTCAATCTTCGGCTGCTGGTTATACCAAGAGGCTTGTCAGAACAATTATGTGGTCCATTTCGTACTCCATCGTAAACTTGATCGCCCCTCAGATTTGGAGTGCAAAGGACAAGCCGAGATACTACCCTGCTTGGATTGTCATTATCGTCTGCTCCTACACAGCCGCACCGTTGATTCTTCAAGTTATCAGATTTATTCTCAGCAGAAGAAACAAGGAAAGATATCAATACCTAAAGGACATTGAGCTGGGTAATGCTAAGGACGAAAAGGGTATTGTCACTGTGAAGGATGAGGAGGGGAACTCTATTGAGAAGGAAGTTGATGTTTCCATGCTTGACCTTACTGACCTCGAGAACAAAAAGTTTATTTATCCCTTGTAAACATCATGTCTTGATATGGCTGGTAAGTTAGGCTTACGGCAGTAAGATCCTATTTTAGATATATATATATATATATTTTGACCACTAAACATTGATTTCTCCATTTTCGGTTTTAATCCTTATGAATATAAGATGATTCTACAACTTTAAGAACACCACATTTTTTTTTCATATTATCATCTAGTACTATATATCTTTTACAGTACTACGTACGTAGCTTGAATGTATACTGGCCCCTCTTCAATGGTTCTGTTAGAAGCCACTAAGTAAAATTGCGGAGAATGTCGGCTACCAGTCCGGATCGGGAAGTATAAGTCGGGATCGCACCTCGGTATGCGGAGTTGTATGGACGTCAACATGGGGTACTTATAAGTACTCACTGCCACCTCCCGCCCAGTCTAGGGACTAAAGCCCGGATGTCAATTATGCATTGAATACACATAAAATGGGCGCCCCCTTTCTCGGTATCTTGCAAGTCCCAACATCCTTTCATAGACCACGCGGTGATGTGGGAAATCTCGAAACATGGAGTATTCCAGTGAAGATTAGAGTCGTCACAGAGGTCGCTAACGACGACGTCGTCAGGGAGTCCACTGGTTACAAGGAGTCCTTCATTGAAGCTTGGATCAAGACTGCTCTAGAGCTTGTCAGTGAGGGTGCAGTTGCTATAATCACATCCTGTGGTTTCCTGGCAACTATCCACCCACTCTTGCAAGAAAGGGTCCCAGTTCCTGTGGGAACCTCTTCTCTGATCCAGATTCCTTGGGCACAGTCTATAATTGGTAAGAACAAGAAGCTTGGTATCTTGACTTTTGATGCCAAGTACTTGGGTAGTGAGCACTTAAAGGCAGTGGGTGTTGATTACCATGTTCCCATTGTAGGTGTCAAGCAAGGAGGCGTCTTCCACCAAGTTCTCCGTGAAGGTCTCGAATACAACTTCAAGCGAATTGAAGACGAAGTCGTAGAGGCCGCAGTGAAGCTGGTGAACCAGAATCCAGATCTCGGTGGTATCGTCCTCGAGTGTACTAACATTCCACCTTTCAAGAGAGCCATCTTTGAGAAGGTCGGACTTCCTATATGGGATATCATAACACTTGGGAATTATCTTTTCAGTGCGGCACTTCCAGAAAACTACTCATAACCTCTCTTGTACACGGTCACGAGTAAGATCACAAAATATATTGTCTGCCGTACAACTTTTCTTTGTAGCTAAATTTAATTATTATTCAATGCCCAATCATGTTTACGAAATATAACAAATTGACAAGAAGACGCAGATATATCTATGATTTTTTGAGACATTGTTCCAAAACATCTCACATCTTATTTGCTAAAACTATAATTAGACCAAGTTCTATCCACATAACGTGGTCTTTCTCTGTCTTTTTTAATAGACTTCACCTTTAATACACTATGCCCACTAGTGTAAGTGTGTCTCCAGTGGATTTTGAGTGTTCGGGTGTTCGGGCTATATATGGAACTCCGACGTTTAGATGCGGGCGGAGAGCCCGATCGATAAGGGTCTCAAAGGAGGGGAACTTTAAATTGTGATCTCAATGATTTTCTACGCTACTAATTATTTATGTTTAGGAGATGAATGGATTACTTGTGATGATGGTCAACACCAACTTACCTTCATACAGCTTATCAACCTCTTCTCTCACCTCAGATCCTTTGATACTCGACAATTCTGGTTTTAACGATATTAGAAGGCCTTTCCTCCTTATATTCTGGCAGTCTATATTTCATATATTTGCCTAATTCTACATTGATTATTCCCATATTAATATGTCGTTGCTACAAACTCTACGATGAGGAGTCAAAGCGTAGGTCCGGTATCTGCATTGGCGATGTTGGTGTGTTATGGGCTATATTAGACGTATTTAAACACCCTTATGAACACGATACTTCTCTGTGTGAGCTCAACGATCATTATTGAACCATGTATACCTCACCACCTTCAACAAACAGTGTGTCCACAATGAGATGAATGTCTCTCAAACCACCCTCACTGAAACCCGCATTCAGTTTGTAAGTATCAACCATAAGCACTGTGGAGTAATTGTACACAGACCCATCTCTGAAAGATTCACATGTCAATTCTTTTAACATGAATCCATTGTCGTAGATAGACGTGACCAAGTCCCTCAAGGTGGCCACAGATCCTTCCAAAAGTCCCGTAGGTATGGCGGCTTCTTTCAACTCCAATAGCATACCTCTTTTTAATGAGGAAACATCGATAATAAGCACAAAGCTGATAACCATAAGCAAGCCGGACATGAATAGAATTGGGGATCTCTTAAAAGATCTCATCATCAGGCCAGTCAATGCGACGATTGCAAGAGCTGAACTGGTGCTGAACAGGCCAAGTCCGAGTTGTTGGTCGGAGGTGAAGTACTTCGTGATGGTGGCCTGACTTAGGAGCAGCGAGAGAGCAGTGTGATTCAGCCCACTTTGGTGCAGGGCACTGACCAGTTCGATCTTGAGATCATCCATTGTGGATGGAATGGTGATTTGTGCGATGAGTGGGGGTTGTAGCCAAAACTGTGGGAAAGGAGGACTGGTCAAATCATGATG